>VDFB02000011.1:1194726-1882521 GCA_007258455.2 Sequoia sempervirens | reverse complement strand
ATTCATCCTATAAGTCAAGCAAAGGCTTCCAATGAGCCTTCTCCAATGTTTCAAATTCTAAGTTTTAGGCATCCTTCTACCTTTAAGATTCCAAGTTGGAAAGGGCCATTTTCTCTACCCTATGAGTTTCCTCCACCAACCTTACAAATGGAACCATGCTCTAGCATCTAGAAGGTAGAAGAAGAGGAGATAAATACACCTATACCATCTTGTCTAGATACTATTTGTCTCTACAAAGGAGGGAATATTGTGTGGCCTTCTTCATGGGAAGTCATTGAACAAAAGGAAGAGGAAAAGGTGGTAGAGTCTAGGCCAATTAAAATCCCAAGTTGCACAAGCCTTCATCCTTTGCAAGTTGAGGAAAGTAATCAGGTACGACCTAGTGTAGTTACAGAGTAGCTCTTCGATCAAGATAACCCACTCATCATGGGGAGGATTAGAAATATAATCCATTTCATTTAGCTCTAGAGCATTACAAATTAGAGCAACAAAATTTTGAACAGGAGAAGACCTTTCAAGAGGAATCTTTCAATATTTTTGCTAATAATCTTCTTGATTTTATTGAGAATGACTAATTTGTTTCAATACCTAGTGTTTCAAGACCTTGTTGTCTATTATCATTTGAGTTTGTTGTTTAGAATTTCCTATACTTCATGTTTTATCCTTGCAATGTCCAATCATCACCATCACTATGGTTACCCTCCTCCATACCATGAAATTTTAGGCTTTTGGCCTCCAAACAATCCTTTTCCTCATTATAGTCATAATACTCTTGCTCAACCTTCCTTGCATCATGTTTATACCCATGTACCAGACCTTCTAAAAATGATCCTACTTTGAACTAGCCTCATAGCCTCCCTAGTTAGTCTCAAAATTCTAACAACATGGATTTTGATTTGGGTAGCATCAAGGAGATATTGCTACAACTTCAAAGGGAAATGTTAGACATAGATAGAAAAAATGAGTATAACGTGCAACAAAAGGAGAAATCCTATCAAGCTTTTTGTCATCAAAAGGAGGTGGAAAGGGAAAGAACATATGAAGAGGAATGTTTGGATATGTAGATTGTTTCCAAGGAGGAGAAAATAAGGAAATTGCTAGCTCATGTTCAAGAGAATAAGGTCCAAAACCCTTCTGCTCTTCCTAATTTTATACAAATCCATCCTATAAGTCGAGCTAAGCCTTCCAATGAGCCTTCTCCAATGTTTGAAATTCCAAGTTGGAAAAGGCCATCTACTCTACCCTGTGAGGTTCCTCCACCAACCATACAAATGGAACCATGCTCTAGCATCCAGAAGGTAGAAGAAGAGGAGATAAATACACCTATACCATCTTGTCTAGATACTATTTGTCTCTACAAAGGAGGGAATATTGTGTGGCCTTCTTCATGGGAAGTCATTGAACAAAAGGAAGAGGAAAAGGTGGTAGAGTCTAGGCCAATTAAAATCCCAAGTTGCACAAGCCTCCATCCTTTGCAAGTTGAGGAAAGTAATCAGGTACGACCTAGTGTAGTTACAGAGTAGCTCTTCGATCAAGATAACCCACTCATCATGGGGAGGATTAGAAATATAATCCATTTCATTTAGCTCTAGAGCATTACAAATTAGAGCAACAAAATTTTGAACAGGAGAAGACCTTTCAAGAGGAATCTTTCAATATTTTTGCTAATAATCTTCTTGATTTTATTGAGAATGATCAATTTGTTTCAATACCTAGTGTTTCAAGACCTTGTTGTCTATTATCATTTCGAGTTTGTTGTTTAGACTTGCCTATACTTTATGTTTTATCCTTGTAATGTCTAATCATCACCATCACTATGGTTACCCTCGTCTATACCATGAAATTTCATTCTTTTGGCCTCCAAACACCCTTTTTCCTCATTACAGTCATAACACTCTTGCTCAACCTTCCTTGTAGCATCTTTATACCCATACCAGACCTTGTGAAACTGATCCTACTTTGAACCAACCTTGTAGCCTCCCTAGTTAGTCTCAAATTTCTAACAACATGGATTTTGATTTGGGTAGCATCAAGGAGATATTGCTACAACTTCAAAGGGAAATGTTAGACATAGATAGAAAAAATGAGTATAACGTGCAACAAAAGGAGAAATCCTATCAAGCTTTTTGTCATCAAAAGGAGGTGGAAAGGGAAAGAACATATGAAGAGGAATGTTTGGATATGTAGATTGTTTCCAAGGAGGAGAAAATAAGGAAATTGCTAGCTCATGTTCAAGAGAATAAGGTCCAAAACCCTTCTGCTCTTCCTAATTTTATACAAATCCATCCTATAAGTCGAGCTAAGCCTTCCAATGAGCCTTCTCCAATGTTTGAAATTCCAAGTTGGAAAAGGCCATCTACTCTACCCTGTGAGGTTCCTCCACCAACCATACAAATGGAACCATGCTCTAGCATCCAGAAGGTAGAAGAAGAGGAGATAAATACACCTATACCATCTTGTCTAGATACTATTTGTCTCTACAAAGGAGGGAATATTGTGTGGCCTTCTTCATGGGAAGTCATTGAACAAAAGGAAGAGGAAAAGGTGGTAGAGTCTAGGCCAATTAAAATCCCAAGTTGCACAAGCCTCCATCCTTTGCAAGTTGAGGAAAGTAATCAGGTACGACCTAGTGTAGTTACAGAGTAGCTCTTCGATCAAGATAACCCACTCATCATGGGGAGGATTAGAAATATAATCCATTTCATTTAGCTCTAGAGCATTACAAATTAGAGCAACAAAATTTTGAACAGGAGAAGACCTTTCAAGAGGAATCTTTCAATATTTTTGCTAATAATCTTCTTGATTTTATTGAGAATGATCAATTTGTTTCAATACCTAGTGTTTCAAGACCTTGTTGTCTATTATCATTTCGAGTTTGTTGTTTAGACTTGCCTATACTTTATGTTTTATCCTTGTAATGTCTAATCATCACCATCACTATGGTTACCCTCGTCTATACCATGAAATTTCATTCTTTTGGCCTCCAAACACCCTTTTTCCTCATTACAGTCATAACACTCTTGCTCAACCTTCCTTGTAGCATCTTTATACCCATACCAGACCTTGTGAAACTGATCCTACTTTGAACCAACCTTGTAGCCTCCCTAGTTAGTCTCAAATTTCTAACAACATGGATTTTGATTTGGGTAGCATCAAGGAGATATTGCTACAACTTCAAAGGGAAATGTTAGACATAGATAGAAAAAATGAGTATAACGTGCAACAAAAGGAGAAATCCTATCAAGCTTTTTGTCATCAAAAGGAGGTGGAAAGGGAAAGAACATATGAAGAGGAATGTTTGGATATGTAGATTGTTTCCAAGGAGGAGAAAATAAGGAAATTGCTAGCTCATGTTCAAGAGAATAAGGTCCAAAACCCTTCTGCTCTTCCTAATTTTATACAAATCCATCCTATAAGTCGAGCTAAGCCTTCCAATGAGCCTTCTCCAATGTTTGAAATTCCAAGTTGGAAAAGGCCATCTACTCTACCCTGTGAGGTTCCTCCACCAACCATACAAATGGAACCATGCTCTAGCATCCAGAAGGTAGAAGAAGAGGAGATAAATACACCTATACCATCTTGTCTAGATACTATTTGTCTCTACAAAGGAGGGAATATTGTGTGGCCTTCTTCATGGGAAGTCATTGAACAAAAGGAAGAGGAAAAGGTGGTAGAGTCTAGGCCAATTAAAATCCCAAGTTGCACAAGCCTCATCCTTTGCAAGTTGAGGAAAGTAATCAGGTACGACCTAGTGTAGTTACAGAGTAGCTCTTCGATCAAGATAACCCACTCATCATGGGGAGGATTAGAAATATAATCCATTTCATTTAGCTCTAGAGCATTACAAATTAGAGCAACAAAATTTTGAACAGGAGAAGACCTTTCAAGAGGAATCTTTCAATATTTTTGCTAATAATCTTCTTGATTTTATTGAGAATGATCAATTTGTTTCAATAGGTCAGCTAGGGTAGTAAGCTGAAGAAGTAAAATAGGCTGATCAAGAAGATCACCCTACAACTTGGTTTGATGAGTTACCTAACAATGGGGACTTGGATCAAGTTGAAGAGTGTGAAAGTAAAATTTTCGTGGAACTTACACATTTGGTTGAGAGTTGTTATGAAGTAGAAAATAATCCTACATCAAAATCTCATGAAGAGTGTGAGGAAGATTCATTTTGGGATGATCTTGAAACTTTTATTTCAAATTTAGATGTCAAACAGTCATCTTTTGAAGGAGAAAATGTGCGACAAAAGGTTGAAGAGGTAAAAGAGGGTGTTGAAACTCAAGATTTGACTGATTTATTTGTTGAACTTCCTTTAACTATTAGTATTGAGGAAGAATATGTATGTGAGTTAACAAAATTGATAAGTTGTGATCAGCTAGAGCATGAAAGTGACATTGTTAGAATACTTATCCATGAGCAAATAAATGATAGCTTGGTTGTGGAGGTTCACGAGGTTGAAGGCATGATTCAACCAAAGCAAGAAGTAGTTGTGGTTGAGGAGACAATTGATAAGAGTGAAACCAATAGCAACAATTCCAAATTATTCTTGTCAAAAAGATGTCCAATTAAATATATTGCTAAAGTGGAGGAAAACAAGAAGATTCCTATCATGTTTGCACCCAAGAATGAAGGTGCAGTTGAGGAAGAACAAATTCAAGTCACTTTTCTACCTCAACATAGGAATGCTTATGTTCCATATGAAAAGGTTAGTGAAATTGTGTATGTTCTTCAAGAGGTATTGCAACTCTATGTTGAATTTCTATCCATGTTTCATCTCTTTCTAGTTGTCCTCAAGCATGACAAACTTTGTAAATTTTGTAGAAGAGGAAGCTACTTACCCAACCAGTGAATGGTTTCGTTTGAGTTAGTGTCTTTCTTGGTTAGTGTAGAGTAGGGTTATTTTTCCATTCCTCCAAGTGTTGTTTTGCACAGTTAGTTAGTTTGTTTTGAGTCTTTTGGTAGGATGAATAAGTTTTGAAGGTGTTATGCACTATTTTGATGAGTTACAACAGTATGCAAGACTTCTTTTCAAGTCTTTTCAAGTTCCTTTTGACTCATTTACCCAATAGATAAGTTTAGGAAATTGGTCAGGGTGTTTAGCAAGAAAGCATATCGTAGATTTCACCAAAAATGTTACCCAATTTAGCTTCCAGCTCAATCAAGTAAAGCTAAGATAGTTTTTGAAAAATAAGGATAAAAGGTACACATTGATTTATGCTAAAGTTTCATTCATATGCACAAAAGCAGTTATCAAATAATTTGTAGTTAATTATGCAAATGTATACAAGAATGAGTTGAATTTTTTTTGCATAAGTGTTGTTTTTTATTGTTAATTACAAATGTATGGTGTCCCACACAAGCCGTGGGAATAACTATTTCAATACAACACAATACATAAACTATACATTCAAAGATATAAAAGGAAAAGAGAATATGAAGAGAGTAGTGATTTGTCATTGCCTGAATGGAAAATCCCAAGTTGAATTGTTGCATCCCTGCTTCAGTCCCTCTTGCTTTGTTTCTCTAGAAGTTTGACTTGCTGCTGCTTGAAATGCTTGCAAGAGATTAGAAAAGTTGTGTTAGAGCGTGGGACCCATATTCTTTGAATATGCTACATCAACAAACATATAGTTTATTCTCATAAGGCATTGAAATAGTTTTGCAACATCACATATATCAAAGAAGAAGTAGAAGATCATCGTCAATATCCATCATGTTCTGAGTTTCATTGTTTTATCTAATATGTTTCTTCATTGTGCAGGTGTAGGTGAAGTTTTAATTTCTAGATAATTTCATTTTGATATCACAGCATGTGGAGTAAAATGTGCTCCCACAAGGGTTGAGCCCAACATGATGCCCTCTTGTTTTCTAAGAGGTGTATGAGTGTAGACTCATCACACTTCTCAACTTTGAATAGATACTCATCACCCATGATAGTGAAGTTAACAAACCTCACTATTATAAATGAAAGGTATTTATTCTATCGAGAAAAATAAAATCACAATGATATAGGGACATCATTATGTATCTAGGCACATCAAAGGAATAAGTATAGTCACATGAAAATATAATCTACAAGAGAGTTCAAAGGGCAGTCCTATATATAGGAATATAATGAAAAGTGATTGGATTAGTTCCCCATTTCTTCAATTGGTGACTAGAGCTATAAGAGATGCTGAGTTAGCTCAAATTACAAGTGTTTCCAATTCTTTACTAGTATTGATTTACTAATGCTTTTCATTGAAATGGAATAAACATGTCACTATCAAAGGGACAATCAAGATCTTCAGAGTAGAGTTGAGGTGGGTGAAAGTGAAGCATTTCAAGGATTAGAACCATATCAAAATCTTGCATCTATTAATGAATAGTGTTATGAGAAATTACATGAAAGTCTACATACATTTCAAAGATGGGACAACATATCACAATTGAAGGAGAGTCACATGGAAAAAGAAGGCATCTGTGTTTGATGGTCATGGAGTGACAACCCATGCAATAATAGAATCAAGAATGCAGTGAGTTGAGACTATGAAAAGGTACACTAAGCATTGCCATTAAAAGAAAGTGGTTTCTCTCTCTCTATTAAAAGGAAGTATGAGTGTTATCAGGAAAGGTTGAGTGCCTCTAGCGATGTTGCAATTTCTGTAGTTATAGGGCAACCCATAGGATTAGTGAGGCCATCTTTCAAGGGACATAAGGGTATCATACAACTATATTTTAGGTCTTTCCATTAGCCCTCAATGCATCAACAATATTAACATTCTTTTATCAAAAATTGTGAGAGCTATTGAAACACAAGAGATGGTATTCAATGGAATAGACATAGATTAAAAGAAGACAATTTTCATAGCTTCATTGAAGAGAAATCTTTTGAATAAATAAGTTTTTTAAATGCAGTGATCTACAACATACATTGAAAAGCTCAAAAAATATTCAAATCATATCACAGGGTAAGGAGACTGCTAGAATGAAACTCCCGGCTAGAGAAGGAGGAACCCATAGCCAAAGCTAGGGTTTCACATTCAAACCCTTGAAATGATGATAGGAAATGGTAACCTCATAGTGTTTGCAAAAGACTAAAACAAAGTAATTCATCTCGAAATCCTCAGTGGTTCGGAATATGAGTAGGGTTTCAATGTTGAAACCTCAGGTGTGAAAATTCAAACCTTCGAGCTTTAGCAAAGAAATGTACAAAAAATAAAAAATCGTTTCGTCATTCTAAAATGACAAGTGAAAATCTAGAATGCACAAAGTCAAGCAACAACCTGTGGTGTTTTATTAAAATCTTCAAGAATTTTTTTTTACATGAGTTAAGCATGGAAACAAAAGGTTCAAAATGTTGAAAACTTAGCCTACAAGCAACCCTCGAGTTTTCCAGAATACCAAGATAATGAAAAATGGTGCAAGCATCCTGCAGATAGAGATTTACCTAGCCAACTCACAACTCCATGAAGACTCCAACAAAATCCTCTAATTCAAACCCATGGCGACACATTTTTTGCAGAGCCAAGTTTCTAGAAAATGAAATGAAGTAAATATTGGTCACGATTTATGTCTTTAGGGTTTCAATCCTAACTTTGGCCGATACTCAAAGGCACTTTTTTCCTTTCTTTTAACACTTGCAATGTATTTTAATTTCCCCTTTGCATATGCTAATTGTTTAAGTGTTCCCTAATAAAGTTAGTTGATGCTTTGATTTTTTGCATTTTATTTGTTATGTAAAAATATTGATTTAAGTGATACAGTTATAAATCACTTTATTAATGTTGCTTTTTCATACAAAATTAAGCATGTGCTTTCAATATTGAGTCAAGGGGATATAGTTGAGTATTACTATGCAAGTGCCAAGCATAAAGGGGAAGTTGGAGGAGGTTATCCAACAAGTGCCAAGAATATAGGGGTTATTTTTACTTGGTATTGGAGCAAGTTGAGAGCATCTAGGAGCAGTTTTTCATGCCTTTATGATAGGTGAGGTCAAGACTTGACCTTTTCTTCATCTTTGAGCCTTTTTGGAGGGAGTTTGGGGGCTGTTTTTTAGGATTTTTGGTTATAAATGACCAATAAGTTTTTAGTTCCTATCTTTGTGCAACCTCTTGGAAAAGGATATAGTAACTTCAATTTTCATTAATGAAGTTAGTTCTTATCATTCTCTTTTGTCTACTTTGTGACTTTTGAAGCCCTTTGTAGAAAAAGACTGTATTTGTAACTCATTTTGACATGTATAATAGTTTACACCTTGGAGATCAATGGAGATAAGCAATTTTGCCTTCTTAATTTTCTGTTCTACTGCGTGCATTTGAATGATTGATGCAATTACTTGTGAAATTATTTCATTCCTTTTTGTTGTGTCTCATTAGTAGCACCTTTTTCAGAAAGTATATGTATATTACAGGTTGTGAGTTATGTTGGAGTGCAAATAGTTCAAGTTGTGAGAGGTTCCTTTCCTTCTGGGATTGTGCATTATATCTTCATGAAATATTGATGCACAAGCATATAGAATTGAGTTGTGCATGTCAAGTTCTGTTATCGATCAAATCTGTGTGTGTAAGTTGTTTTTACAAGTTTAGTTAATGTTTTGGTGCATCACCCTTAGATTTTAGAATTTTTTAATTTATGCAATCCTTCTTACCCTTTTCCCAACAAGTAGTTTAGGTGAGTACCATAAGAGCCAACTTTCTTTGGAGGTTCTTTTCTACTTTAGTTGATCCACAACCTTAGAAAAGTTCCCATGTTTCTCCAATATGCTAAGTTCTACAACTTAGCAGGGGTGCACTATTAGGAGACTAGGTTTTGGCACGACTAGTGGGACAAGTGTGATGAACTTTGTATCACACTATTGAGAAATTTGGTTTTTTTCTCAGTATTATCATCCTTTTGAGGTAGTAGGAACAACACCATGGCGACTCCAATCATATATCAGCTAGTTTTAGTAGTCTAGATACCTACAACTAAATGAGGTTGGTGCTATTCTTTAGTTTTTATCATTTGAAGTACTTTCTCAATACCTGGTGACTCTAATTGGTGTTTTGACCCACTTTCTAGTGTTCCAAGACCTTGTTGTCTATTAGCATTGTGATTTTGTTGTCTAGACTTGCCTATACTTTATGTCTTATCCTTACAATGTCTAATCATCACCATCACTATGGTTACCCTCATCTATGCCATGAAATTTCATTCTTTTGGCCTCCAAACACCCTTTTTCCTCATTACATTCATAACACTCTTGCTCAACCTTCCTTGTAGCATCTTTATACCCATACTAGACCTTGTGAAACTGATCCTACTTTGAAGCAACGTTGTAGCCTCCCTAGTTAGTCTCAACTTTCTAACAACATGGATTTTGATTTGGGTAGCATCAAGGAGATATTGCTACAGTTTCAAAGGGAAATGTTAGACATAGATAGAGAAAATGCGTATAACATGTAAGAAAAGGAGAAATTCTATCAAGCTTTTTGTCATTAGCAAGAGGTGGAAAGGGAAAGAATGTATAAAGAGCAATGTTTGGATAGGAATATTGTTGCCAAGGAGGAGAAAATAAGGAAATTGCTAGCTCAAGTTCAAGATCCTAAGGTCCCAAACCCTTCTCCTCTTCCTAATTTCATACAAATGCATCCTATAAGTCAAGCTAAGCCTTCCAATGAGCCTTCTCCAATGTTTGAAATTCCAAGTTTCAGGAAGCCTTCTACCCTTAAGATTCCAAGTTGGAAAGGGCCATCTGCTCTACCCTGTGAGGTTCCTCCACCAACCATACAAATGGAACCATGCTCTAGCATCTAGAAGGAAAAAGAAGAGGAGATAAAACAACCTATACCATCTTTTCTAGATAGTATTTGTCTCTACAAAGGAGGGCCTGTGTGTGGTCTTCTTCATGGGAAGTCATTGAACAAAAGGAAGAGGAAAAGGTGGTAGAGTCTAGGCCAATTAAAATTCCAAGTTGCACAAACCTTCATCCTTTGCATGTTGAGGAAATTAATTAGGTACAACCCAGTGTAGTTATAAAGCAGCCCTTCAATCAGGATAGCCCACTCATCATGGAGAGGATTAGAAATATAAATCCATTGCATTTAGCTCTAGAGCATTATAGATTAGAGCAGCAAAATATTGAATAGGAGAAGACCTTTCAAGAAGAATCTTTCAATGTTTTTGCTAATAATCTTCCTGATTTTGTTGAAAATGATCAAGTTGTTTCAATAGGTCAGCCAGGGCAATAAGGTGAAGAAGTAAAAGAGACTGATCAAGAAGATCACCCTACAACTTGGTTTGATGAGTTACCTTCTTTTGTTGAAAATGATGAAGGTGTGATTTTTCTTTCACTAACAACAGTTTTAGAATAGCAAGAAGATGCTCAACGAAATGAGGAGTTGCTAATTGAAGCCAAACAATCTAACAATGGGGACTTGGATAAAGTTGAAGAGTGTGAAAGTAAGCTTTTCATGGAACTTACACAGCTGGTTGAGAGTTGTTATGAAGTAGAAAACAATCCTCCATCAGAATCTCATGAAGAGTGCGAGGAAGATTCATTTTGGGATGATCTTGAAACTTATTTCAAATTTAGATGTCAAAGATTCATCTTTTGAAGGAGAAAATTTGGGATAATAGGTTGAAGAGTCAAAAGAGGGTGTTGAAACTCAAGATTTGATTGATTTATTTGTTGAAATTCCTTTAACTATTAGTATTGAGGAAGGAGATGTATGTGAGCTAACAAAATTGATAAGTTGTGATCAGCTAGAGCATGAAAGTGACATTGTTAAACTACAATAGAATAGGAAAATAGTACCTAAAATAATGCCAGATTTCAGTGTATTTCAGTTCATGAATTGGGCGATTGGCTGGCGCTAAACTCGACGCTAACAAGCATGGCATCTCGGCGCCGACTTTGGCGCTGAATTTTCCACCGGACTTTGTGCCAGAGTTAGCGCCGAAAAATTACAGCGTCCCCGTTAGCGCCTAAAATAGCACTGGGAAATAGCACCTCTGTTACCGCCTAAAATAGCATCGAGAAATAGTGTCAGAAACAATGCCTAAATTAGTGCCCAATTTAGCTTCCAGTTTTACTTCTATGTCTACTCCCATTTTTGCTTCTAGTTTTGCTTTTGGTTTTGCTTCCAGTTTTGCTTCCGGTTTTGCTTCCGGTTTTGCTTCCAGTTTTGCTTCTGGTTTTGCTTTTGGTTTTGCTTCCAGTTTTACTTTCGATTATTCCTCCAGGTTTGCTTCCAGTTTTGCCTGCAATTTTGCTTCCAATTTTGCTTCCAATTTTTCTTCTAGGTTTGCTTCCAGTTTTGCTTCCAGTTTTTCTTCCGGTTTTGCTTCCAGTTTTGCTTCCGATTTTGCTTCCATGTTCACTTCCGGTTTTGCTTCCAAGTTTGCTTCCATTTTTGCTTCCGATTTTGCTTCTAGTTTTTCTTCCGGTTTTGCTTCCAGTTTTGCTTCCAGTTTTGCTTCTAGTTTTTCTTCCAAGTTTGCTTCCAAGTTTGCTTCCAGTTTTGCTTCCACGTTTGCTTTTAGTTTTTCTTTCAATTTTGCTTCCAATATTGCTTCTAGTTTGCTTCTAGTTTGGCTTTCATTGTTGCTTTCTTTTTTGCTTCTAAAAATGCTTCTTGTTTTGCTTCCATTTATTGATTTAATATGTTTTATTTCAATTTAATTAGTTAAATATATCATTCCTCTTAAATAACTCATATGATTATAGACTAAGTAATTTAATTATTTAACTCATATGATTAAACAACGAGATAATTATATTTTTTGGGTCGGTAACACAAAAATTTTGTATTGCTTGTAAAGATAAAAAAGTACATCTATTGTTCAGTGTCATTACCCACCAAAATTCCACAACAAATGACAAAAACCAAAGGCACCTTAACGTGCAAAGTAAAACATTAAATAAACCTCGTAACCCCTGTAACTGTTTACCAGTAAAATCCTTACAAAAAATAACCACCATTAATAGTGTTCAGAGTTACACGCTTTAATACAACAAAAGCGGAGGGAGAATTCAAAATTAGGCATAGACAAACACGACTAGTCTTAACGAGCTCCACTCAGACCCAATGTACGCTTGGCTATCTCCTTCAGAGGCTTCTTCTTTCGCTGCTTCCCTGATTTCTTCTAGCACTTCCTTTTCACTCCCAATCCCTACATCTCCACCTTTGCTTGTGCTAGAAATTCATCAACCTCCATGAGTTCGATGAAGAGTTTGAGCGCTTTCCATCCCGAACGCGCTTCCACACAACATTGAGCTTTCTATTTTCCTTTAGGCCAACGAATAAAGGGTTTGAGCCCTAGTCTCCCATAGAGCTCCTCAATTTTATCATCTACCAGTCCTTCAGAATAATCTAAACCTACACTCGGAACCACCCATTCAAGAATGGACTCCATGCCTACCAGAAAATCTTCATGCACAATTTTCTGCATCACCATCCTTACCATTTCCACTAGTTCACCTAAATCCAAGCCCCACATTGCAATTAAGGAGTAAATGTCCATGTTGGTTCAGTATTTTTGTTTCAGAGAGTCAAAATCCCTGCCACAAATCCTTTTTGCACACTGCACTAGCCACTCGTCATCAACAAGGAAAGGGCCCTACAGTTGTTTTTTCGGATGCCTCTCCATAAAACGGGCCCAAAGATCTTCATGACCGAAAAGTGAAATTTGATTCCATTTCTCCTGAAAACTAGCGCCGCCACCACCAAAGTTTGTTGCAGAGTTTTTCTTGACCCTTTCCAAATGCAATTAACACATCTTAATCAAGGGCTTGCATTTAACACCATCTTGGATTGCCCACACTTTCTATTAATGAAGTACTACTTCACCACCACCTGTCACCCCTGCCTTTGCTTGTCATGTCAAACCTACTCCACTCGCTTCGCCACCTTGTTAATTTAAGGTGTTGTCCTCTTCCCTATTTTCACCTAAGTCTGCTAACTTAACACCTCTAAAATCCTCCAACCTAAATTCCCCCGTTTCACCAAAATTTAAAGCCCTTTTAGATAAGACATTCGTTTCCACATTACCACCTCTTTTAATGTGGCTCACTGCAAAAATTTCAAAAGAGCTTAACACTTCTCTGATTTGTTCAATTACGTTATGGAGGTGCCAAGCATTAATTTTACCTTTCATCACCACCTGAACTATTATTGTAACATGATCATCATCTATAATTAAAACAAGTGATTCAAATATCTATAATTTAATTGAATTTGACAACATCCATCCTGAGTAGTAAATTAAAATCATCATACATAATAAATATCCATCCAAAAATCATCGACTACTTTTAATATATATAAATTGACAAGTCAATACTGATAAGATCATCATTATATATAACTAAAACAAGTGAAAGTCAAATATGCCAGTACATCAAAAACATGTCAAAATGATACATGTCCAACAGTCGACATAAGTGAAAATGATACATGTACAAATGCTATAAATAAAATTGATGAATTATGTAACTCAAACTGATACAAGTCAAGATGATACATGTCCAAATGATATAATAAAAATGATACATGTCAATATGATATAACTCAATAATATAGTACTGTAGGCCGTGAAAATGATACATATGATAGTAACCATGAAAAGAGTCATCATAACGATATATCAACAATGATCCATGATGTAGTCGATATGATCATGAATGTCACTGGTTACTACCACCAACTATCTCATCATCATCATCACCATCGTGATCATCATTGTGATCATCATCATCATCATCATCATCATCATCATCATCATCGTCATCATCATCATCGTCGTCATCGTCATTCTCATTGTCATCGGCCTCGGTTCTTCCATATCTGCATCATCATCATCCTCTGCCATGTGATATGTACTAGTAGAACCAGTATTTTGTGGATCTATATCATGTTGAGGATTATCTTGATCTTCTGGAAGACTTGTGTTCTGCAAAAAAAAACATTTAGAATGAAAAGTTATTATTTATTTCATGCAATAATTTTTTATTTTTTTTATATATCTAATATTACAACATATGAGACGAAAAAGCATAATCATATTACATCATATCAAAGTGCACATTCCATAATAAAATTTCAAAAAAGTTACAACTAATACTGGTGACTCAGGAGAAACTTCAGCTTTCAAAAACAAAGCCAATTAGCCTGGAAGACTTGTGGATCAGGCCAACATTTGGTGGAAGAGGAAGAAAGATGACTGGAACTCTAGAGGCCCACCATAATGGATTTCAGTATTCAACCATCAGAGCAGAAGAGAGAGCTGATATCATGTATCAAAACATTAAGCATGCATTCTTCCAGCCAGCGGAGAAGGAGATGATTGCTTTGCTTTATTTTCATTTGCATAAGCATATCACGGCGTGGGAACCAATAAGATGAAGGATGTCCAGTTTTATGTGGAGGTAATGGATGTGGTCCAAACTTTAGAAGGGGCAAGAAGGTCAATGTATGATCCCGATGAAATTGAGGAAGAACAAAAAGAGAGGGACAAGAAAAATAAAATCAATACAAAGTTTCAAGGATTTGTCAAGCGAGTAAGAGAGCTATGGGAGTAGCCTCATCTAAAATATTTTGAACTAGAGTTTAATATACCATTTAGAGAGCTTGGTTTTCATGGAGTTCCTTTCAAAGCCTTTGCTTTTATTGTTCCTACGGTAAATTGTTTGGTAGAGTTGGTGGAATTACCTTTCTTAGTAATCACTATTAGTGAGATTGAGATTGTTAACCTTGAGAGAGTATGACTTGGGAAAAAGGAATTTGATATGGCTATTATTTTCAAAGACTTCAAGCGGGATGTACTCCGCATTGACGCCATTCCTCAATCTTCACTTGATGGCATCAAGGAATGGCTGAACTCCATGGATATAAAGTATTATGAAAGCAAAATGAACTTGAACTGGTGGCCAATTTTGAAGAGTATTATTGATGAGATAAATTTATTGAAGATGGTGGTTGGGAATTTTTGAATATGGAAGCTAGTGATTTGATTTGATAATTCAAAAGAGTCAGATCAAGGATATGAACCCTTTGATGTAGAAGAGGAATCAAAATCAGATTTCATGTAGCCACCATCAAGAGTGTTACAAGCCAACAAGATGAAGGGAATTCTTATATAAGGATAATTTTCAATGTTGCAGGTATCATATTTAATGCCAACTACAATGGCAACATTGAAATTACCTAGCAATATTTATTTTAAGGAAATTTCCTTTAGATGCAAGGATTCAAAGCACATCAACCATGTGGTACAGATGATTAAATCCCGGAGATGATCTATAGCAATGAAAGAGTCTGAAAAGGCAGAGAGAGCTACACTGGTGACTCAGGAGAAACTTTAACTTTCAAAAACAAAGCCAATTAGGTTGGCAGACATGTGGATCAGGCCAACATTTGGTGGAAGAGGAAGAAAGATGACTAGAACTCTGGAGGCCCACCATATTGGATTTCGGTATTCAACCATGAGAGTAGAAGAGAGAGCTAATATCATGTATCAAAACATTAAGCATGCATTCTTCCAGCCAGCGGAGAAGGAGATGATTACTTTGCTCCATTTTCATTTGCATAACCATATCACGGCGTGGGAACCAAGAAGACCAAGGATGTCCAATTTTATGTGGAGGTAATGGATATGGTCCAAAATTTAGGAAGGGAAAGAAGGCCAATGTATGATCCTGATGAAATTGAGGAAGAACAACAAGAGAGGGACATGAAAAATAAAATCAATATAAAGTTTCAAGGATTTTCCAAGCGAGTAAGAGAGCTATGGGAGCAATGTCATCTAAAATATTTTGAACTAGAGTTTGATATACCATTTAGAGAGCTTGGTTTTCATGGAGTTCCTTTCAAAGCCTTTGCTTTTATTGTTCCTATGGTAAACTATTTGGTAGAGTTGGTGGAATTACCTTTCTTAGTAATCGCTATTAGTGAGATTGAGATTGTTAACCTTGAGAGAGTAGGACTTGGGAAAAAGGAATTTGATATGGCTATTGTTTTCAAAGACTTAAAGCGGGATGTACTCTGCATGTATGTCGTTCCTCAATCTTCGCTTGATGGCATCAAGGAATGGCTGAACTCCATGGATATAAAGTCTTATGAAAGTAGAATGAACTTGAACTGACAACCAATTTTGAAGACTATTACTGATGATCCAGATAATTTCATTGAAGATGTTGGTTGGGAATTTTTGAATATGGAAGCTAGTGATTCTGATTCTAATAATTCAGAATAGTCAGATCAAGGATATGAACCCTCTGATGTAGAGGAGGAATCAAAATCAGATGAGGAAGGTTCAAAAGATGAATCTCTTGAGGAGTCAGAGGATGAAGAAGAAGAAGATTCTGAAGAGGAGGAAAGCCGAAGCTAGAAATGCAGATAAGAAAAAGGAGGCAAGTCTAATAGTCAAGAGGAAAGGCAACAATGAAAGGTAAAAGCTACAGGGAAGTCTCGGGTACCTGGTATTAGAGATTCAAGAGGAATACCTGCCAAGAGGCATAAAGTCATATGAATTGAGTTCATCTACATCCTTCTACTATTTATTCATGCACATAAATGGTCATTTTGTAATCATAAGATTTGAGCTCTATTTACTCATCCTATGCATCAATAAACAACTCAACACAAGAGATACAAATTGACATATTAACACAACAATATCCAACTAAGTTATTGAAACTCAACTATTGATACCTCGTTCTCCATCCAAATTACAAAATCGTTCCTTTTTTTTTTTGTAACATATTCTTTTCAAATTTATTTGGATGGCGACCATATTTCTCCTCATGTCAAAACATGGCACATGGACTAGTTAAACTAATTAATATGAAATCATTTAATTTTTCCAACAAAATAAAAAAAATATCATTTAACATATTAAATATACTTACAAATGTACAAATCAAGACCTATAAACCTTTCTGGCCACTGTGATGCGTGGCACGAAGTTTCTCAAGCCTAGTGTTGGAACTTTAAAAATCTGGTGATTTTACATGTTGTCTACATTCATAATTTTCCAAGTGAGTTCCACCTTGAAAACATTTCCCTCTCTTCGTACATTTTTTCTCCATATTTACCCATGTTGCTCCATATGTTTCGTCGAATCATGCATCATTCATATCTGGGTCTGTGTCGGCGTGACAATATCGGGGTCTCCCCGATCCATTTTCTGCTTGCAAATGTCTGTGTTGCCTATCGGCAAGACGTTTCTTATGTCATGGCGATTTTATTTTCACTCACAGGCACTGTTCGGCAAGAATTTCATGCGGTCCCGACGATAGAGGTGGATTCTATTCGACAAGAGTTATATGTTTTCGGTGAAATGTCATAACGAGTCTTTCTTGTCTTACCGACTTTGCACAAATGTTTGCTTCGGCTAGACGGGTCGCTTTCGGTGTGTGGTCACAACGAGTTTCCATTATCACACCGACCGGTGGTGGAAGAATTGGTATATCGGTATGACTTATGTTGCTTCGGTATAATGTCTTGGCGAGCCCGTTGGGTCTTGCCGATAAAGTTTAATATGTGGCTTTCACCGAGAGTTTTATGTTGTCTTGGCGAACTGGTCTGTGCTCGGGGTGTTTCGGTGAAGCAATGTATAATCTATGTGAAGTCTCCCCGATATCAGGTAGTCACAGCGACACGTAAGAAATAGGGGGGCCCTCGGTGAAACATTGTGTAGTCTACGTGAGGTCTCCCCGATAGATGGAAGCTACAACGACATACATGATGGGCACTCATCGGTGAGAAGAACCTAGTGTCATGGTGACCAAAATGTATGATGAAGACTTTTAGAAAGATACAATGTGCTCTACAGGATGTCTCCCCGATAACAATATGTCACAGCGACAGTGAATGAAACAAAGGCGCTGCTCGGTAAGAAAATACTCGTATCTCAAGGACTGGTAAATACAGTAGGGAAATACATATTGGTAACACTTGGGGTGGTCTACGAGAGGTCTCCCCAATATCATGGGGCTATAGCGAAACACAAAGGGGACAAAAGGATACTTCTTGACTTCGGCATAGCGATTAGATGGTCATGGAGAAATACAGAGAATAGGGGCACGGGATGATAGCGTTATAATTGCCTTCAACATACTTTCTGGATGTCTCAACGACTGTTCCATTGGCGATTAACAAAAACTCTAACGATGTGGCCGACATAAGAATTGTTAAATACAGTTGCAGGCCGACATGGGGATTTTCCTGATTATAACGGTTGGTCAATATGGATTTTGGCCGACATGGAATTTCAAAACGATGTGTTTGTTCGGATGCTTGTGTATAATTATGCACTCCCGATTGTAATATCAGGGGATAGAATCAGAAAAAAGATAGAGACAGTAGATTAGAGATGGAAACAGTAGAGTAGAATTCTCTTATCAGAGACTATGGTGCATGTTTTTAAATGGCGATTTCAATGAAAGTCAGTTGTGTGGTAGGTTATTTCTGGTATCAATTGTCTGTTGAGTTTATTGAAAAGTATTGCTAAGCTGTCTCCATGATTGATTCTTTCTGGTTGTTTAAATTGATGTAACAAGTTTACTTTTAGTTTATCAGTGCACATTTGTTGTATGTGTGGTTTATTAACTGGTTCTCTCAAGAAGAGATTAAATCCTTTTGGTTGATCACAGTAATCAGGAAGATTCATCTGGATTATTAAAGTAGAGCTTAGTAGTCACAATCTTGCATGTTTGTATAAGTTATGAACAAGACATATGCCAACAATTTGAGTTTCTGCCAGAATAAGTTGCCCACTTCTGTTTCATTAGAATCCGCATACCCAATAAGGCACTGGTCTCTGCAAATTCATCATTAAGATTCATTCATTCAGTTTATTTATATCTGTTAATTGAGTATTTTAGGATTTAGATCAGAAGATTGTTATTGCTATCAAGTTTGGTTTCATTTGTTCACTTCCATCTGCCATTGTGGACAAATCATTGTGCAAGAAAGATAATCATAAGTCAAGCCTACTTCATTCAGATAGGTACACTCACCTAGGTCTGGCAGCACCTGAAGAGTAGAAGGTTGAAAGCTTTTTGACCTTGTCTGTTACCCTAAAGCGTATCAAAAGATTGGCAGCCTTTTGAGGCATTCCGCCTGCGTTTTTGAGAGCTAACACCTAGCCTTGGAGGCCTTGTCCTGAAACATATACTAATTCAATTTAACTATGCACAAATAAAATTTAAATATCGTTTAATAAATTTGATATAATCTTATGAGAAAATTCAAATACCTGTGTACTCTCCTCACTGGAATTCCTATATGCATCATGCTAGAAATGTGTGCCTCAATCATCACAGGTTGTAACCTCTATTGGAGCCATGTCGGTGTGACATATTCTATGTCTGGCCGACGAGCATATTGGTAGCATTGTGTTTTGTACTGGTCGCTGTGACCTTGCAGAAGTCTTACCGAATGAACTATCACTGTGACAAGAAGCATTCAGTGTGACATCTTACCGCGTGGAGATCTCTGGCCGACAGGCCATTCAATCAAGCGTCGGGAAGACTTGGCCGAGAAGGATACTATCGGTAAGAAGTCTTACTGATGTGAGAATGTCTCACCGATAGCATATAGCTATCGAGGTAACACATGGGTCTCGGGGAGAAGTCTTAGGGAGAATGGAATGTCATGCCGATGGGGATACAACTGAAGTCATCGGAGTAGCTGAAGCCGATCAGTATGAAGTCTTGGCAACTTGTGAGAGTCTTGCCGACCATTCGGTGCTCGATGTAACTTAAAGTCTTTGGAGTAAAGTCTCAGCAAAGGACGTATGTCTTGCCGACTGTTGATGGCTTCAGAGTAACATAAGGGATCTTGGTGAAACCTCTTGGCAATAATGATGTCTTGGCGATTGCTGATCACTATGGAGTAACTTTGAACCTTCGGTGGGATGTCTCAGTGATAGCAATGAGTCTTGCTGACTAGTGGATGTTTCGATGTAACGTAAGGAGACTCGGTGAAAGGTCTTGGTGAGAGAGGTATGTCTTACCGATAGAAAGTTGAAGTGGATGCAACATATGAAGCCCGATAAAACGTCTTGCCGATGAGGAATCTCTTGCCGATAGGAATGAAGTGGATATCGATAGTTTCAAGATGACTTATGGCTTTCGCTATTTTGTCCTGCCGACTATTGGAACCTATGCCGATATCGATATAAAGCATTTTGAGCATCGGGGAGACACTTCTTGTGTCTCACCAACATGCGAACTCTTTTGAATGTCTCCTTGACCATTTGACTATCTATGTGGCATCTCGTGGACCAATCAGAGGAGCCAAATGGGAACCACTAGCAGTTGGACTGTTGCGGCCGTTACTGAGAGGAAGCTCGACAGACAGGGGGCGACTTGGTTATACTCTGTGATTGCAGTTTGTAATGAGTTTGATGGTTCAACGGATTGCGGTGTGATTGTATAATCAGTGGATGATTTCTATTATGTAAAAGATTGTAACTTGAAGGTTCCTGTACAAGTTTGATCATTGTGAAAGCTGCTGAAATTATACATCAGAAAGATAAGTCTGATATTTGTATGTAATCTCCATTACTGTAATACAAAGTGATTTCTGTTGGTGTGGTTGGTTTTTCTCCCGTAAGGGTTTTCCCACGTATATCTGGTGTTCATATGTGTTTGTCTATTACTCTGTTTTAGTAATCTCTTTCATGTGCATCTTAATTGGACTATAGTTGGAAAAATTAAAAGTATATATGCATTCTTCCCTGAGTCTTTGATGTTAAGAGAGTTGTTTCCGCATCTAAATTTCCTTACAAGTGGTATCGGAGCCTGGCTAGTTGTGTTATCCTTGTGGGTACATTGGGTTTTTTGTGTCAATTTCTGTTCAGTGGGAGTCTTGTAGAAGTTTGTCAATTTATAATTACAGATTGAGATGGATAGCACGTCAGGAAAGATTGAAATAGAGAAGTTCAATGGCAACAATTTTGAGTTGTGGAAACTTAAGATGGAAGATCTATTGGTTGATCGTGATCTTTGGATTGTTGTGTCTGGAGCGAAGCCTACATGCATGAAGCAAGAAGATTGGGACCTTGCAGATAGAAAGTCTAAGGGGATGATAAGGCTCTGTCTAGTAGACTTCGTTCTTCTAAATGTGCATGAGGAGAAAACTGTATCTTCCTTGTGGAAGAGACTGGCATCTATTTATCAAGGGAAATCCTTGGTGAATAAACTGTTCCTGAGGAAGAAGCTGTATAGTTTGAGAATGCATGAAGGAGGGTCTATAGTTGATCATTTGAACACATTCAACATGATGATTGCACAGTTAACATCTGTTGGTGTGAAGAATGAAGAAGAGGATCGATTTATGCGTATGTTATGTTCTTTGCCAGACTCTTGGGATCATCTGGTGATGGCTATTGGGAGTACAACAACCAGTTTCAAGATGGAAGATGTTGTTGCATCTTTGCTGTCAAAAGAAATGAGAAGGAAATCTTCTGAGATGGAAAAGGAGGCCCTTGCTGTTAGAGGAAGGTCGAAAGAGAAAGGAAAGAAGAAGGACAAGAAGTCCAAATTGAAATCAAAGGGGAGATCAAAGTCTCCTGGCAAGAAGTCCAAGGTGAAGTGCTAGAACTGTGGGAAACCTGGTCATGTTCGAAAGGATTGTAAAGAGGAGAAGAAGAAGAAGTACTCTTCCGACAATGATTCTTCTCATAGTGATGCAGACGCCTTCATTGCAGCCTTGGCTACATAGGCATCGATGATGTCTAGCTGATTGATTCTAGAGCATCTTTCCACATGACATCTCACAGAGACTGGTTCACGAAGTATGAAGAATATGATGGTGGAAAGGTGTACCTGGCAAGTGATTCAACTTTGGAGATAGTTGGTCATGGAAGAGTCAGAATCCAATTCCCTGATGGCAAAGTGAAGGGAATCAATAATGTAATGCATATACCAGGTCTGGCTCGAAACTTACTTTATGTAAGTATGCTAAATGATATTGGAGTGCAAGTCTCATTTTTTGGAAATGGTTGCAAGATGACTAGAGGATCTATGGTGTTGGCTAGAGGTGCTCGAATTGGTACCCTATACAAGCTGGATGCACAGGCTGTTCAATGTAACAGTGTCTCTATAAAGTCACAGAAAGCTACTCGTGGAGGTAAAGAGGGAAATATCCCAAATTATGTAAACTCTATGGAAGTAAAATTTCCAGTAGAGAAGACTATGCTCTGGCATCATAGGCTAGGCCACATAGAAGAAAAAGGTTTAAAAACCTTGAAGAACAAAAACCTGGTTGAGGGGCTTGAAGATTGTAACCTCGAATTTGAATTATGTGAGCATTGTATATATGGAAAACAACACCGTGTTTCTTTTTATTCCAGTCCTCATAAATCTTCTGGTTTGCTAGATTATATTCATTCGGATGTGTTTGGTCCAGTGAATGTTCCTTCTTTGTCTAAATCAAGATGTTATGTGTCGTTCATTGATGATTATTCGAGAAGAACATTCGTTTATTTTTTGAAAAGTAAATCAGAAGTGTTCGGTCGGTTTAAGGAATTTAAGAACCTTGTAGAAAATCAGACTGGAAGAAAAATTAAATGCTTAAGGACTGATAATGCCGGTGAATTTTGTTTTGATGAATTCAAGAGATATTGCAAAGACCATGGAATTAAAAGACATAAGACTACACCTTATACTCCACAGCATAATGGAGTTGCAGAAAGGTTCAATAGGACAGTGATGGAAAGAGCACGAAGTATGCTCAGTAGTGCTGGTTTGGAGGAGAAGTTTTGGGCTGCGGCTGTATCTACTGCATGTTACCTAATTAATCGTTCTCCAAATTCTTCTCTTGTTGAGAAAACACCTTTGGAAGCGTGGTATGGTAAGAAGCCCTGTCTAAGACATATTCATGTTTTTGGCCGAGGCATATGTTCATGTGCCGTATGAGAAAAGATCTAAGTTGGAGAACAAGGCTGTCAAATGTATTTTTATTGGCTATAGCGCTGGCATAAAAGGATACAAGCTTTGGAATCCTGATATGGAGAAGGTTGTGTACAGTAGAAGTGTAATCTTTCATGAGCTGAAGCCTTCTACCTTGGATTTGCAGTCAGAGACAAAATCAGAAAACAATAAGGATGTAGTTGGAATTCCTCCTACACCAGATAAAGAGGAATTCAAAATTCAAAATCTACCTGAAACTGAGGAGAACTCAAGCAGCTCTGAAAGTTCTGAAGAAGAAGAACCTCAGCCTCAGCAAGTGAGGAGGTCACCCCATGAAAGAAAACAACCAGATAGGTATGGGTTCTCTTTGATAGATTCTACTTGTGCCTATGCTTTAATTTCTAGCACTGATGAGCCTAGGACTATAAAGGAGGCATTTAAAATGTCTGATTCAGACTCTTGGTTGGAAGCCATGAATGAAGAAATGGAATCATTAGAAAAGAATGAGACTTGGAGTTTGGTGCCCTTGTCTAAAGGTAGAAAAATTGTTGGCTGCAAATGGGTATTTAAAAAGAAGATTGGTCTAGATGGCAGTGTGGAAAAGTATACGGCGAGATTGGTTGCGAAAGGTTATTCCCAGGTAGAGGGAATTGATTATGGGGAAATTTTTTCTCCTGTAGCTAAGCTGACGTCTATCAGATTTCTTGTCACTTGCACCAGCGTATGACTTAGAGGTCGAACAGATGGATATGAAGACATCATTTCTTCATGGTGATCTTGAAGAAGAAATCTATATGTCCCAACTTGAGCACTTTGTTGAAAAAGGTAAAGAGAAACTAGTTTGTAAGTTAAAGAAGTCTTTGTATGGGTTAAAGCAGTCACCTAGAATGTGGTACCATAAATTTGATACTTTTGTATTGTCTTTGGGATTTGTGAGATCAAAATCTAATCATTGTGTCTATTATAAAGCTGAAAGTGATCAAGTTCTTATTATTGCACTCTATGTTGATGATATGATGTTTATAGGCAATAGTAAGCTAATGATTTTTTATCTTAAGTCGCAGTTGTCTACTAAGTTCGAAATGAAAGATCTTGGTGCAGCAAGGTATATTCTGGGGATGGAGATAACCAGGGACAAAAATTGTAGAAAACTTTGGCTCAGTCAGAGTAAGTATATCAAGACTATTCTAGAGAGATTTTGCATGAATGATTGCAAGCAGTTAGTTGTTCAGTCTTGCAGGAACGAAGCTCTCTATTGAAGACTGTCCAAAATATCCTCTGAGATGGAGGACATGACTAGTGTACCCTATGCTAGTGTGGTTGGCAGTCTTATGTATGCAATGGTCGTACAAGGCCGGACATTGCCCAAGCAGTGGGAGTTCTTAGTTGATTTATGGCTAATCCTAGAAGGACACATTGGGATGCTGTAAAGAGAGTTTTCAGATATTTGAAGGGAACTTCAGATTTTGCTTTGTGTTACCATGGGAACTTGGTTGAATCATAGAGGACTCTCAGTATTCGAGGCTATGTGGATTTTGATTGGGTAGGGGACATTGATGGATATCCACCAGTGGATATACTTTCATGTTGAATGGTGGTGTAGTGAGTTGGATGAGTAAGCGGCTGTAGTCACTTTGTCCACTACAGAGGCTAAATACATGGCAGCTACTCATGCTTGTAAAGAAGCAGTTTGGTTAAAACGTTTGTGTTCTAACATTGGTTTTGATGCATGGCAAATAACTATTTTCTGTGACAGTCAGAGTGCAATTTGTCTGGTAAAGAATCCTACTTTCCATGCCAGGATGAAACATATAGATGTATAGTACCACTTTGTATGAGATATGGTGGAGGATGGAAAGGTCAGTTTGGAAAAGGTTGATACTCTGGAGAATGTTGCAGATGCATTGACAAAGCCAGTGAGCACAAACAAGTTTAGGTGGTGTTCCAGTTCAATGGGCCTTAGTGCCCATGATTTTTAGTAAGTTTTGTTGTGCTCTGGAGGTGCCTGTGTGATCTTCTTTAAGTGGGAGATTGTTATAAATGTGTGCCTCAATCATCATAGGCTATAACCTCTATTGGAGCCATGTCGGTGTGACATATTCTATGTCTGGCCGACGAGCAGATTGGTAGCATTGTGTTTTGTACTGGTCGTTGTGACCTTGCAGAAGTCTTACCGAATGAACTATCGTTGTGACAAGAAGCATTCGGTGTGACATCTTACCGCGTGGAGATCTCTGGCCGACAGGCCATTCAATCGGGCGTCGGGGAGACTTGGCCGAGAAGGATACTATCTGTAAGAAGTCTTACCGATGTGAGAATGTCTCACCTATAACATATAGCTATCGGGGTAACACATGGGTCTTGGGGAGAAGTCTCAACGAGAATGGAATGTCATGCCAACGGGAATACAACTGAAGTCATCGGAGTAGCTGAAGCCGATCGGTATGAAGTCTTGGCGACTTGTGAGAGTCTTGCCGACCGTTCGGTGCTCGATGTAACTTAAATTCTTCGGAGTAAAGTCTTGGCGAAGGACGTATATCTTGCCGACTGTTGATGGCTTTAGAGTAACATAAGGGATCTTGGTGAAACCTCTTCGCGATAATGATGTCTTGGCAACTGTTGATCACTACGGAGTAACTTTGAACCTTCAGTGAGATGTCTCAGCGATAGCGATGAATCTCGCTGACTAGTGGATGTTTCGATGTAACGTAAGGAGACTCGGTGGAAGGTCTTGGCGAGAGCGGTATGTCTCGCTGATAGAAAGCTGAAGTTGATGCAACATACAAAGCCCAATAAAACATCTTGCCAATGAGGAATCTCTTGCCAATAGGAATGAAGTGGATATCGGTAGTTTCAAGATGACTTATGGCTTTCGCTATTTCGTCCTGCCGACTATTGGAACCTATGTCGATATCGATATGAAGCATTTTGAGCATCGAGGAGACACTTCTTGTGTCTCACCGACATGCAAACTATTTTGAATGCCTCCTTGACCGTTTGACTATCTATGTGGTGTCTTGTGGACCAATCAGAGGAGTCGAATGGGAACCGCTAGCAGTTGGACTGTTGCAGCCGTTACTGAGAGGAAGCTCGATAGACAGGGGGCGACTTGGTTATACTCTGTGATCGCAGTTTGTGATGAGTTCGATGGTTCTACGGATTGCGGTGTGATTGTATAATCAGTGGATGATTTCTATTCTGTAAAAGATTGTAACTTGAAGGTTCTTGTACAAGTTTGATCATTGTGAAAGTTGTTGAAATTTGACATCAGAAAGATAAGTCTGATATTTGTAAGTAATCTCCATTACTATAATACAAAGTGATTTCTCTTGGTGTGGTGGGTTTTTCTCCCGTAATGGTTTTCCCACGTATATCTGGTGTTCATATGTGTTTGTTTATTACTTTGTTTTAGTAATCTCTTTCATGTGCATCTTAATTGGACTATAGTTGGAAAAATTAAAAGTATATCTGCATTCTTCCTTGAGTCTTTGACGTTAGGAGAGTTGTTTCTGCATCTAATTTTCCTTACACATCAGACTTCTCATATGATTTTACAAGCTCTCTCCATACTTTCACACTTACATCAATTGGCCTTTTTTTTTGCCTTAGCTCAGGAGGGATTTTTTTTATCTTGTTTGTTTGGTTGCACCAAAATCTCTTGCAGTTTTGAGACATTTGTAGCTTTATCTTCTTTACAAACCAACCTGTGCCAAATTCATTCTCCATGTCATGGATAACTACTTTTTTCAGGTGTATGGGTATCTTTGAGAATGGAAAATGTAGATGGTCTTTGAATTGTTCAAGGCATGATTCCTTCAACCTACTCACAAATGTTTTCCCAACATCTGTCATTCAGACTTCCCCTGAAACCACCTCGTATTCTATCTTTGTATTGTAGATACCAGTGCAAGATTGAAAACATGGCATGGTGGAAGAAGTCTGTGTCACATGAGTGGAAGTCTTTACTCCCTATTCCACATTCTTAGAGTTTACTGTCACTGATTTCCTCCTGGATCTTTTGCTCGATCCATGACTAGTTGGGGAATCAATTGATTCCCTTTGACACAATTGATTTGTTTGCAATGTTTGAGGGGTGTTAATAGATTATTTTTCTATGTATCTGGCAAGTGTTGTCTAGTCCACATTAACCAATTTGTTCACTGCCTCTACCCCCAATATGGAAGCCAGTTCCTCTTTATCTTTTTTCGTCTCATGTCCCTATATTTATATATTTTTAAATTATATTTCTTCTTTTAAATTTAGAAATAAAAAAATAAAAAGTAAAATTCAAAGAAACAATGGAAACATTTTCAAATCTATAAATTGACAATGAATTACCTCATTGTGGCTAGATTTTGCTGACAATGCTCGCTTCCCTCCATTGTTTGACATTTTGAGGTGACCTGGGGAAAATTGTTTTCATCCAGTTTGTGGAGGAAAACGAAGTACACACTGTTAGGTATGAAATTTTTTGTCCAGTTTGTGGTATGAAAGTTTTGTTTTGTGGGCAAATATGTTCGTTGGGTTTGCTAGTGTTGATAAGCTAGGGAAAATATGTTCACTTGGTTTGCTTAGTGTTGATAACCTTATCATGAAAACTCTTTCATAATGCAATCTTGCAAGAATTTTTCATGGAATTGGTGACTATGGCACGGTTGGGAAAAACCAAGTGGTTTCTACGTTTATTTTCAGCAGTTGTTCAGTAGTGACCGACCCAATTCCCAGATTTTCCAAGCAGTTCACTATTTCCTTGATACCCAAGTTACGGAAAGAATACAGATGCATCCTCGCTTCGTGTTATAATATTTTGAGCCAAAGATCAAATGGGTAGGGTAATTTTTTTTGTTGGTTTCTCAAAGGTTTTACAATTTATAATGATGGGACAATTTAGAGGTTTCCTAGACTAGTTAGGCCACGAACCAGTAAACAATCACAAATTCAAATGCAGTACAAAGAGCAGTAAACAATCACAAATTCAACCAAGAAAAAAAAATTGTAACCTTAATATGGTGTCACAAACTAAATTGAATTTCTCATCAGTTGCTGGTAGCGCCCTGTTCTCTTCCTTCATGCGACGTTTTTCCCTTTTTTTTGTCTAATTTCTTCCTTCACGCGAGAAAGTTTTAAATTTTTTATTTTGATTCATTAGTTGATGCTTTAGTTGGCATTAGTTAACACCAACTTTAGTGCCGACTTTTGGCTGTTAATGTAATATGTTTGGAATGTATAAGGTGGCGTCAGTTGCACCTAATTTAACACCTATCATTGTTGTATACTGACTATTTTCATTATTGTGTATCACAAGATCTAGAGTGTTGGAAATAATTCCAACTCTTGCCTTGTTTTTGTGACCACTTCTGTCCCATGGCTCCTTCATCAGCTTGGTGCGTTAGAGCGGTTTTTATCGTGGTCCCACAAGGTGCTTCATCCTTCTCAGTGGTAGTGCAGTGAAAGCTTCTGTGGCGGCACACGAGTCTTCCTTTTGTTTTGGCGGTGTTGCGGTGACTCTCGTAGTCCCACAAGTCTTCTACCATTGGCGTGCGGTGACCACCGCTGTCTCGCGACTCCTTCATTAGCTCAGTAAGGTAGAGCGGTTTTTACCACGGTCCCACAAGTTGCTTTTTCTTTCTCAACGGTAGTGCAGTGAAAGCTTATGTGGTGGAAATTTTATTCACAGAGGAGGCCATGGAGAGAGGACATGGACAATGTAGAAATACTAAATCGTTGAGAGGAAAGTGGGTGGAAATAGATGAGACAATGAAATCTGTAGATACAATAGAGGTAAGAAGAGAAAGAAACCTCAACCAAAAGAGGAAGGTGTTTATGAATTCACAAATGCTACAATGTAGAGGAGATAAAGTCATTTTTTTGTCCATGAGGCCTCTGAGGTCAAACTTATTGGTTGGAAATGCATAGGAATGGTGATTAAATGTGATTCTATGATCAAGGGAAAAGTTTGAAAATTAGGATAGCCAAAACATGATATTAATATGTCAAATATATGACTAAAGTGAGGTTTTGTGTTGGATAGAATATTCGTTGAAATGATATAATTTGTGTACTAAACATTATTTACTATGTTGTGTATTATAGGGGCAAGACGAGGCCATGGCAACAGATCGTGTCATATCAAATGAGGACACAACGGATGAAGCGGGACATCAGGTACTCAAATTTTGACTTAACTTAGGAAAAAATGATTTGATGGCATTTTGTGATACATCCATCTTTTTTCATAGTATTATTGAAATTTATAGTGATACATCCATATTTTGATAGGGGTTCCGCTTCCTTCATCCTTCGTTCCATCCTTGGTTTCCACGTTCAAGAATTGTAATCTGACCTTTCAAAATATCTCATCCCCATATCTTACATGTCCCAAAATTTATTATCCAATCTTGACATAAATTAATGCATGTTTTTTATTATTTTAGATGGAGATTGGAGCAAATGCAGAGCCTAAGTGTTCAACTAGCAAAAGAACAAGATATGTACGTGGACGTGGACCTAAAACTGTTAAATCACATAGAAGACAGTGGGTGGAAGAGGATATGACAATGGATACTACAAACACAACAAATCATTGCACTAAAGAAGAGGTAGGTCAGGACTATAGTACATGGGATGAATACTTTGAGAAAATTGTTGTTTGTGGATGTTTTTTATATCGTGGAAAGAAACAATTCAAATGACAATTGTACAAAGACATTACATAAATGATGAGCTTCCAGTCGGTAGTATGCCTTCTATAATCAATTCAAATCCAATAGGAATTGTGGTGAGGAATTTTCCAATTTGATATAAATAACATGTATACTTCATTTAAACATTGTTTTATATTATTTAAATAACTAATTTTTTCTTAATGGATACTTGTAGGATAAAGTTCTTGGTTTAAATTTTCTTGGATCACCGACTTCCGGCTTAGAGGGAAATGATCATTTATCAGATGATACATCTAACAAAAATATGTGCCAATATACTAGCTCGAAAGATGAGGAATTGACGAAAACAAGTAACAAAACAAGAACCGGTGTGAAGATGCATAATTTTCTTAAAGACAAGGGGAAGGTGGACTACATACCCTATGAGAATGAATGTGATGGAGATGATGACTTTCCCCTGAGTTTGAGATCAATTTACAAAAAGACATTTGATTGTCGACTATATTGCGCTTGGCCTAGTGATCAACAACTACCTTGAGTGTACGAGGTGTTTCAATTTTGGGGATACAACTACATGATACGACCCTCCAATATTCATGGAGTGAATCTAGGCCTCTTTATTGTCCAAAATGTAGATGTGGGATCCAAACATATAAAAAAATTAGAACAAACCACTGGGAGATTAATGCCATATTATGGTTCATCATATTACAGTGGTGAATGGAAAAGGCAAGTAGAATATAAGCCTAGCATGTCAGTATATGGTCTAAATTTGAATATGTATACACATTGTCTCCAATTGGAAAGTGGAAAATAAATGAATAGAGGTCATCTTATGTATATAGATTAACATGCATACACACACAAAAATATTACAGGATTTATAAATAGTATTAAGGGAAGGTACCCTACTATAAGACTAAATTGTCAATTTGTTGAGTTTATAAATGATAAAGATGGAGATATGGAAAGAAGGGTTGATAGATTGCTAATGGTTGAGGCTATTATGGACCTTACCATTGGGGATGAGTTATTGATTGATTACCCCTTCTTAAAATGCACTCATGCGTGAAAGAAGAGGGAAGAACAAGGTCTCCCTAAGGATGTTCTTAAGGGAAAAAAACCAAAGAATAATAAATGAGTGTGGACTGATGTTTTATAAACTATGTTGTCAAAATTGTGTTTTATAACAATTATTGTATAAAAAAGGTAGTCTATAAAATAATATTCCATTATTCAATTAATGTATATATGTTCATACAATTTATATAATGTTTAATATATGTATGTCGTTCATGTGCAGGTATTTTTCTATGAAGATATTTTGGACCCAAAATGGATATTTGTCATACATTATGATCCAAGATTAAGGCATGTATTTGACGATGCATTAGTGGATACTGAGCAAAACAATGATGGCCAACAAAATGAGAGAGGGATTAGAGAACATCAAAGAAATTGACATCCATGAATATGTTGAAGATGGTTATATTCAGGCACAAGAAGACAACAATCCAGAGTTAGATGATGTTATGGAAGACAAAAATATGGATGGTATAGAAAATGATGATCCAACTACATCTGGTAACAATATAGATGGTCTACAGTCAAATTTCAATGATGATGAAGATGTTGCAGGTCAAGATGAGGATGATGATAATATTTACTACTTGAAAGAACATATGAACATTGACAATGATACACTGGATGACATTGTAGCAAACAATAATGTTAATGATCAAGACTTCTAAATTTTCAGAATTATTTGCAATCCATGTTTAAAAAAGAATGATTCTTATGGCCTAAAATTTGAAATGCTTCAGTAATATTATGTTGTACTTGGACAATTGAAAACGTGTTTTATTCTCCTAGCAAGCTTTTTTATTTTCCATTATAATTCTAGACCAAACAACATTTGCGGGGATGACCTTTTACACCAATCTTAATTTGTATGAAGTTCACAAACCTGTTGTCAAGCAGTAAATTCCTTTCATAGATACGAAATGTAAATGATTCATTTAAGAAAAGATAAGTAAAAAGGGTAATCCACATGCAAAAATTAAAAAGCACATAAAAAAACAATTGTACAGTAGAAAATAAAATTCAATCAGTTATGTCTTATTTTGCTTGCACACTTATCTGAAAGACATAGGGTATTCACCATACATTTCCCTTGAAAAATCAAACATGTGCTTTCATTTATTTTTATTGTATATCTCAGAAGTGAAATTGTTGTTACATAATGATGCACTGAGAAAATAATATATACAAAAAAATGCAAAGAAAATGTTTGAAATTTAACATGCAACCTATTGTGTTGTACTGAAAGGAATCAAAATTAACTGGGACAAGAAATAAAAATAAAATTTTGATGATTGTACTTAGAAGTGAACAAGATATGAAAAGTGTGGACATTGATGGTGCTGAAATTGAAAACCCCGATTCTGATGATATTACTGTTTTATGTCATTCGAGATAAAGAGCACATACAATTTTATATATGTAAGAGAGGGGGACCACTGCGTACAAGACCCTAGGTCACGGAGGGCCAAGATGCGAGAGGCTTCCCTAACTTACCTCAGCTAAGTGCAATGTTTAGGGTTATGAGGATGAGAATGATGAGGACTATGATGCCCCACAATCACTCTGCAATCCCGAGTTTCAATGCGGGGCTAGGCGAGTCAATTTTTAGGTCCAACTCTACACCTCAGGAAGCTCTCTGCTCGATGACGTCAGTGTAGACTCTGGACAACAGCGTGATGCGCTGGTGTCTCTAAAGCACACTGTAGTCCATACGGTCAGACAACAATAGAGACAAGGTTGAACTCACCAAATGACTAATGACCTAGCTACTCAACTAAAAGGCCAGAATGACACTAGCAAGTAAACAAAGTATTCTCTAATATTATAAAGTAAATAAGAAAGAGTGATGAAAATGAGGAGAATCTCACCAATGAACTCGTTCGCCAGTTGATTCTCTGAGAGATCGCACACCTACACACAACAAGAGGGAAAATGTTGGGTGGATGTATAGGGGCCTACCTTAGTCAAACCCCCGTTTAGGTGTTTCCACCACCACATACAACCAAAAGAATGAGATAAAGAAGTAATAACATAAAGAAAGCACAAGCACTACAAAACAGTACTATGCTACCCAACCAAATGATAGAGAGGAGAGGGAAGCTTACCAGCTCCACCAAGAGCACTCAAGGCTACTTAGGGGAGAAATGAGAGGAACTCAAGCCTCTGCTGCGAATGGCATGGTCCCAAATGTGCTCTACCGAGTTGATGGAGTGAGATGTTGTAATGGAATTCTTGGAGTGAGTGAAAATGAGCTTGTGAGAGTTAGAGTATGGAAGCTTGAAGTGTGCAAGAATTGTCAAGAAGTTCAAGTGAAGTTGTGAAGAATCCCCAAATGCAAGTTCAAGGACTGAATATGAAAAATGAGGGAAGAAAATGACCATATTGGGGCCAGTCGTCTGAAGGAGGCATTACAACTTCACTACTAATGAGAAGAGTAACACCTCTGGTGGCTCAACCATAGGAATCTACCAAGGATGTAAGCGCACTGCACAGATGTCTGCGCGCTGCGTGGGTGTCCCCGATAGAAATGCCTCCACCAAAACACAAAATAGGCGCCACGTGGACCACCAACATTGGGCTTAAGTATAATTAAGCCTCCGAACTTTGTTTTATAAGGTGGATAAAGACAAAAAGGGGAATTGCACCTAGGGTGAAAATTCGCTCTTATACATTTTTCCCCACTTTAGCAAGCACAAGTATTGACGAGTGCTCGGTAAAGTAGATCAAGAAGAGAGTAGGGTTAGAAAAGTATACTTGAACCGTCGAGGAACTAGTACTCATCCTGGCGTACTTGAAGGTGCAGGAGAAGCAAAGGACTCCATAGTTGCTCGAAACTATGAATTTAGAACAACAAAGCATCTTACAGGCCCGCAGACTTGCAAGGAGGCAACCCCCAAGATCTCTCACATGGAGGAAGCCCCAAGGAAGCAGACTCTATAGAGTCAGGAAGCGGCGACACATCTACCCGCAAATAGAACATGTCAAAAAAGTGGTGACATGTCTACCCACAGATAAAACATGTCAAAAGTGGCAACACGTCTACCTGTAGATAGAACATGTCAAAAGCGGTGACATGTCTACCAGCAGATAGAACATGTCAAAAGTGGTGACACGTCTACTTGCAAATAGAACATGTCAAAAAGCGGTCGGCCACACAGACCATAAAAATTTCAAAAGGGTCCCTCGGGAACCCTTCAAAAGGAGAGGGGTCCACTCAAGGGACACACTATTTGAAAGGTAAGGTCTAGTCAGGTTGTCCCTGAACTAGATGCGAAAGGGCGAATGGAATGAGCCTAGTTAGGCTGCCCTCAGGCTAGACGTGAAAAGATCCATTTGTCATAAAGGATTTTGAAGGAAGGGTCCCTTGGGAACCCGCCATGAGGAAGAAGGGGGGTCTGCTTAAGGGACATGCAATTCAAAAGCGACTATTCTCTTAGAATGATTTGTCATCAAGGAATCCTTTCGAAAGATGTTCACTTCATCAAGGAATTCGAAAGGAAGGATATGCCCCCACGCGAGGAGAAGTAAGAGTTGTTCCTTCTTCGGAGGAAGGTCTTCAAGTCCTTTCTTTATGAACCCGTGATGAAGGAAACATGTTATGTTGGGGTTCCAAGTTGAGAATGCAATTCTAAGGAAAAATTATTGTGAAGACTTTCAAGAAAAGATTGATTGGCAATGAATTCATTTTTTGAAAATTGAAGTGTTGAAGAAGAGCGTTGTCACACATAGGAGGGGCAACTCAAACAAAGAAGAGAGAAAGGTAAAGGGAAGGAAAAAGAGAAGAGAAAGAAAAATACAATGGGCACAGGGGGATCTGGTTTAGCGGGGTCAAATCTATTTGAGCTCGTATAATAATAGGTAACTGCAATGCAAGGCAAAAGATCATCAATCCCCAACCAAATTGAGAAGAATGCACGAAAAAATAAAGTAAAAAATTAAAAATTGGGTCAACATGGAAGGGGAGCCTAAATGCCCCCAACGCTTTGCATCGTCCCCAATTTTATTGAAAAATCAATCACGAACATTGAAGAATGATGGCATGAATAGAAGAAGGTTCACGAAACAAAAACCACGCCTATATCTAAGCACCAATAGGGATGACAAGGGTCATCCAGACACACATAGAACGGGTATGGGGGAACACATCACAAAACACACACACAAGATCAAGAAAAGGGGCCTCCTCCTAACATTGATCAACCAAGAGGTCATCCACTTCCCAATCTAGATCCTCATAAGGGGAAGGAGGATGAGCCTGCAAGGGTAGAATGTTAAGAGGAGGAGTTTCCAACCATCCTGCAACAAGGGCCAAGGAGGAGGGCTCCTCAAGGTCCTCTCCACTGAGCTCCTGTGGAGTTAAAGTTAGCAATTTCTCGAAGATCGCTGATAGGGCCAGGACTTCGCCCACAGAATTGAACATGCATCCCATGGGAGTACCATGCCTATTCTTAGTGGACGAGGCAGGTTGTGCCCTAGATTCACCGCTAGGTTCGCTGAACGATTCGGGAACCATGACAAACTCAGGGGAAGCCGAGACTGGTTTTGTCACAAGGACAGAACAAGTCATCACGGGGCCACCTTGAGAGGAAGGTGGACTCCTCTTACGTCCTTTGTTGCCAAAAGGACCAACCTCCACCTCTTTCTTCGTTGGAGGAGATGAACTCCCCATAGACGACACTAGGCGTGTAGAGGAAGGGGAGGATAGAACTACAACAGACATTATTGAAGTATTAACCATGTCCACAGGCTTTGGGAAGGGTTGAACATTTGGGATGGACATCAACAAAGGTGGCTTCGCTAAAGGAGCAATAAAGACCTGTTCTCATTTAGGATTATGTGCATTAGCGCTCACAACGGAAGCTGGGAACAGATCAGATTGAAGAGGAATAGAAGGAAGGGGGGAAAGAGATGCTGCAGGAGGACCTGAAACAGGAGCAGTCATCCCTTCCTCCTTCTACTGTGAGGTAGCTTGCTCAACTAGGAGAGCCTTTCGCCAGTGCTTGTGTTCACATGCAAGGCGGTTCTTATGACTCTTAGAGTTAGACGCTAGAGTTTGTGAAGGGACAAGAGGTTCTTTCTCAACCATAGGAACATCCACTACGACCGTTTCAAGTGGAGGAATGAGTTCCTGTACATGAGCAAGGGGAGCAGGCTAAGGGGCGACAGGAGAAGTTGACTTGAGAGCCTCGGTAGTGGGCCTCTTTCCACTCACTACCTTAGAGGCAGGAGAAGTAGGAGGCTGCGAAGGTCGAGACAAGGATGACTCTCCTCGGGAGACCTTCTTCCTTTCATACCGAACAGGTCTAGGCTTCGTCAATAGAACAAGAAGCTCGAACGCTGGAAGCTTAGGCTTTCACCAAGCGGGCACAGAGAGGTTCTCCTGCAAACGAGAAGTAGAACCTGATGGTACCACAACTAATCGAGAAGAAGCATCGCATTGGGCAGCAGAAGAGGAAGAAAGAGGATCACAAGACCGCTTCTCTTCTTTCCTCTTTCGAGCCTTAACGACGTCGCTGTCATCCTTCAACCAACCCTATGTGAGATAGCATAAGGCGAGGGAGGATACCTTACCTTCGGCCTTAGACGTCCTTTCTTATAGTTTTGATATGTTTTATGCAAAAGGTTCATCCTAGGTGGAAGGGGACCCACGGACGCAGGCCACTAGTGATCCAAGGAGTAGCTACCACGTGCAATTGACGATCTATAACTGGTGTCATGGATTACATGCACAGAGCCTTCGTGGATAAATTTTAAACATTTATGCACAACAGAGTGTACCGCGTTCATCACCACCAACCAAGGGATACCCAATTTTACTCTAAAGAGTTCAGATCTAGGGATGATATCAAACAAGAGGTTTACGGACTTAGGCCCAACTAGGACCGATAGGACAATGCTACCCAAGGGGGTACAAAAATCCTGTCATGTGTGCAAATGAAACTCACAGGAGCATCGTATCCATCCTTATTTAAAAAAAAATTAGCATAATATCCTCTGTTATTATATTCACTTGTGATGTCGGGTCAACGAGAACACCTGCTATGATGTTCCCATTTATCCGTGCAGGAATGTAAAGAGGAGATGGTTCCCTATTGAAGCCAATTGACAAGTCATGTGAACTAAAAGTTATGCTAACACTACTATCCACAGGTTGCGTAGAGGGGATGGGTTGATGCAAGAAGGAAGCCATTATGCACACTAGACAATGCTTTCAAAAAATTCCCAAAGGTTATTAGATAAGATGGTGACCCAATTAAGGTTTCATCGTGCAATACCTTTGGAACCTTCCAACTACGCCACCTAGGGGTCACAGGTCAGGTTGCAAGGCGACAACCTTACAACACTCCTAGAGTACGAGGAAAGGGACTGTCAGTATCGCAAGAATGAAACAAAATGGTTCACATCAAGTTCACCAAAAATTTAAGAGAGGGGGACCACCACGTGTAAGACCCCAGGTCATGGAGGGCCAAGATGCGAGAGGCTGCCCTAACTTACCTCAGCTAAGTGCAATGTTTAGGGTTATGAGGATGAGAATGATGAGGACTATGATGCCCCACAATCACTCTGCAATCCTGAGTTTCAATGCGGGGCTAGGCGAGTCAATTTTTAGGTCCAACTCTGTGCCTCAGGGAGCTCTTTGCTCGAGGACGTTAGTGCAAACTCTGGACGACAGCATGACACGCTGGCATCTCTAAAGCGCATTGTAGTCTGTACGTTTAGAAAACAACAAAGACAAGGTTGAACTCACCAAAACGACTAACAACCTATCTACTCAACTAAAAGGCCAAAATGACACTAGCAAGTAAAAAAAGTATTCTCTAATTTTATAAAGTAAATAAGCAAGAATGATGAAAATGAGGAGAATCTCCCCAATGAACTCGTTTGCCAACTAATTCTCTGAGAGCTCGCACACCTATACACAACAAGAGGAAAAATGTTGGGTGGCTGTATAGGGGCCTGCCTCAGTCATACCCCCGTTTAGGTGTTTCAACCGCCACAAACAACCAAAAAAATGAGATAAACAAGTAATAACGTAAAGAAAGAACAAGCACTACAAAACAGTACTATGCTACCCAACCAAATGATAGAAGAGAGGAGAGGGAAGCTTACCACCTCCACCAAGAGCACTCAAGGTTGCTTGGGGAAGAAATAAGAGGAACTCAAGCCTCTGTTGTGAATGGCGTGGTCCCAAACGTGCTCTACCGAGTTGATGGAGTGAGATGTTGTAATGGAATGCTTGGAGTGAGTGAAAATGAGCTTGTGAGAGTGAGAGTATGGAAGCTTGAAGTGTGCAAGAATTGTCAAGAAGTTCAAGTGAAGTTGTGAAGAATCCCCAAATGCAAGTTCAAGGACTGAATATGAAGAATGAGGGAAGAAAATGGTCATATTCGGGTCGGTCAGCTGAAGGAGGCGTTACAACTTCACTACCAATGAGAAGAGTAACGCTTTTGCTGGCTCAGCCGTAGGAATCTGCTAGGGACGTAAGCGCTCCACGCAAACGTTTGTGCGCTGCGTGGGCATCCTCAACAGAAACGCCTCCACCAACACACAAAATAGGTGCCACGTGGACCGCCAACAGTGGGCTTAAGTAGAATTAAGCCTCCGAACTTGGTTTTCTAAGGTGGATAAAGGAAAAAAGGGAAATTGCATCTAGGGTACAAATTCACTCTTATACAATATACATAGCAAATGAAGATTTGAAACTAGTAAATTGAAAATGTAAACACTGTAAGATTTTTCCTTAAACAATAATTCACATACTCACTTACAAAAAAGGGTGAAGCATTTTTTATTCAAACTCTATTTTATTTAATAGACATAACAATAAAATAATATTTACAAGTACAAGAATATATACACTATTTCATAGAAAATAAGGAATGTTTCATAGAATATACAAGTACAAGAATATATCGTCATCATCATATCTTTAATTACCTATTGCAATATCCTTAAATTGTTCAATCTTTGGTATGAATTGTTGGTAGAAAAAATTAGGATTACTTAGATGCTTCTTCCATTCATTTTGTACCAACATATGTTCGTGAAGACACAAAAGTTAATAAAATATTAATGCATGTAATTCACAATTATTTAAATAAGCAACTTTGTTAAATTTATTATTTTTAAATAGTTTCCATTTTTATGTTGAACATGTAACAAGGCAAAATAAGCTCAAATTTTCAAAAAATTTAGCAGCTCTACCAACATCCACAATAAATGCTTTACTGTATCAGCATATTCATTCACATAAGCACAGTATTGAGGTTCAATAACTGATATTCATTCAAATATAAGAAGAAATAAGTATGGAAAACATAAGAAAAATACAGAATGATAACAAAGTCATAGAGAATCTCTGATAATAAGATGTTCTCCATTATATTGCTTCAATTGATATATATTAATAACAAAAGTTTTCAAAATGGAAATGATATATGATGATGATAATTTAAAACTAGGCCTTGGTTTCCTATTTATATAGGAAGCAACAAGCTACAAGCCTTTTACAAAAAGAAACGACCTTTCATAACTACTTCTTTTACTAACAACTATTTAATTAGAATAACTAAGGAAATAAAAAGACTTAAGACATTTTGACATATGGTTCCATTATTCAATGTAGAAGACCTATGATCATTGATCTGGAAAAGTCTTCCTCTCCATGATGAACGTCCAAATGCTCTCGCCTTAGTGTCCTATTCTTCTAAAACCAACAACTATTTAATTAGCATAATTAAGGAAATAACAAAACTTAAGACATTTTGACATATGGTTCCATTATTCAACATAGAAGACCCATGATCATTGATCTGGAAAGTCTTCCTCTCCATGATGAACGTCCAAATGCTCTCGCCTTAGTGTTGTATTCTTCTGAAACCAAATACTTTTCCTCCCACTGATACACTGTAAAATATGATGGCCACTTATATTCCTAGATGTTTTGCATGTTTGCAAGATGAGTTTTCCATCGACTATCTAGTAATGCATTTGTATCATTGACAAACTTTAGGTATCCTGCATCAAGAACAATCAACCCATCCATGATTTGATTTAGCTTGGGAAGAAAGGTATCATCATCCTACTATATATGAGTTACACACTTATGGACAACCTGACTGAATTCTTTCTTCCACTTATCCAAGTCCTTCAACTGATCACCATCTCTCATGATTTCAGGTATATACCACTATTTGCAGGTATGGAATAAATCCATTCATGTTACAATCTTTTTATACATACTGAAATCCATCAATAATCATCTTCACAGTTTGTTCAGTTGGCTTTAATGTTGTGGATGCATCAGGACTTCTTTGTAAAACTTTGCATAACTTAGCCAAAGTGTGGTGAATAGGCTGCCACCTTTTGAACAAAGGATCTAATAAAAGCATATGTGTCTTTATTTGATCCATTTCCTACTAAAGTGTTTTATTACTATCATGCACATTCTCCAATTTATCCATAACTGATTTTATCCTATGCTCAAGAATCTTTTCCATAACTTCACAAATTCATCTTTTCATTTCATCATGGGTTTGATTGTTGGCCTTCTTTACATCATCCACTTCCTTCTATGGAGTTTTTACCTGTTCTACAGAAATGTTCTTCACAATATCCATTGGAGCAATAGGAGGCCTATATAACACCATCTCCTTGATTTGTGAGGGTCCTACTCCTCTTAATTGTTCTTTCAATTTGACATTCTCCATGAACAGTTTATTAACTTCATCATTTAGGAACCTTTGTTCCTTTTCATACTCCTTCAATCTGTCTTGTAATCCCTTAACAGTTGCTTGAGTGAACATGGCCGAATGCATGGTCATTGTGTCTGCCTCCAAAGGGGTGGTATCTTGTATTGTCCTTACCATCGCTTCCCCTTTCATCCTTTGAATTACATCCAATAATTTTGGCTTCTGTGTATTTTTTTGTTTGATCCATATGGCCAGGGTTTCAATCTTTGGGTTATACCTAGTTCCACTCACACCTTCATCAAAGTCAAATTCTGCAACTAGCGTTGGATCTTCCTGAGCCTACACTTGACCAAGCAGAAACATTTTATTTAATTACAAGCTAGGGAAAATGAGCATATTGCTCTTCAAGACCATTTCTCTAGCCTTCTGGGGGCTAATGTCAATATTGTAAACTCTTAATTCCTAGAAAGTCTGTGCTACCATTTCATTTTTCTCCAATTCTTCAATTCCTACTTCAGCTAATTCCATCCTCTCTTGAAACTCTTTTATCTTCATCTTCATCCAAAAATCCTTAAACTCAGGAGTCTTAATGAATTAATCATCTTCTATGAATCTCCTAGCTGCAATTTCCCTTTCATCTTCATGTACCTCTGTACTTGTTTTTTCTACATCACCCATCCTTTCCTCATGTTTATGGGAACTGGTCTCAAGGAAGGGCTGATCAACTTCAATATCACCTTTCAATGACTGTAGTACTGTAGCCACTTCCTCAGTATCACCCACCTCTTCAATATCCTCATAAGGTACTAATTGTTCAATGCTTCATGTCTTCTGTCTTTTGGGAGATAGCTGCTCCATGGGAGGCTCAAAGGTTTCACCTAGGGTATTCTCTACAGTTGCACCACTATCATGTTCTTGGAGATATACTTCCTTCTTTCTATACAATTCTTCAAATATACCAATTATCAATTCTATCCTCTTGATGGGGTCCTTTTCCTCAACAAAGTACCCTAGGAAATCCTTGGACCTTCGCTTTTTCCTTTCTTCAACCTTCTTCATATATTCCCATTTTATTCTTCTACTAAATACATCATTATAAGTAATGTAGTTCCTTATGACATCTTCAAAATCCACTTGGTGTGGAACTGTCATTTTGGTAAGAAGATTGTGCCTTATGTTGTTCATATGATTTTCAGGGTCAAAGGCTCTTTCTTTTCTAGATTTCAATGCATATCTTGTCTTCAAATAATACTATAACTCCTCTAGTGTGTCTGAGTCTACAGTCCAATCTTCACACTTGGTTTGGTTTGGCAGGAAAGTGCCTTTCTTTTGCTTGTGCATTACATATTTCTCCATCCACACCATTTTTCACATAAATTCAAGAAATGCTAATATGAGGGGCACAAATTTTGGCAATATGTGTGGAGCAACTGGGCATCCATAAACTCTTATTATTGTAACTTCTGGGAGGAAGAACCAATCTACAAAATTGTGTGTATGCCCTTGCTCTGGTCTTAAAGCCAAAGTTCTCACTAGTTGCAACATTCTGGTTGGAAATCTTGGTATTGCATACCCAAGAACTCGAAGGATTTTGTGTACAAAGTCTTTGTAGAATACAACAAAGCTTGAATTCTTGCACCGACTGTCCCAAATATAGCACCATTTATGGACAGGTGTGGGATTCGCTTGCTCATATATTGTAGCCAAGTCCATTATTTTAGTCCAATGGTCCCTATTTTGGTACAATATCATATGACACAGTAGGGAATAGTGTCTGAATGTAATTGGTGCTCTATCCTCTATAACTTGGGAGAATTCATCATCTAATGCCTTCTCAAGGTATGAAGCAAAGCCATATTCAATATTAGTTTCAGGGTTTTGAATTCTCATGGCCATCATCATTAGGCCTATTGGAATTTTATCTTGAGCATCTATCCCCAACACTTGGCAAAGAGATAAATATGTATTCACAAATTAGTACTGAAAATCTATCACATTAAATGGTTCAGTAGTGGTAGTAGAGATGGGGAATGTTTTGTTACCAATGCCTCTTTTCATATATAGGGGTACCTCATCACTTCTATAAGTCTTTTTTAACCTAGCATAATCCTCCTCACTTTTCTACAGGTTTATCTTGGTCAAAGCCTCCATGTTTAAGCCAAACCACTCAATGATGGCTTTTCTGGTTACTTCTACCAATACTGTGTTGTTTGGAAACTTTACTGTTTTGGTAGTTGAGTGATAGTGTTTGGCTAGCAGTCTGATAAATTCTACATCAAAAAACACATTTGGGACAATCAACCTTGCTATATCCAACATCCAAGCGTTTGACACTGGAATCTTCTCATTTCTCTTACTGTAAAAATACCAAAATAGGTGCCATCCAGATTTGGAAATGAGGGCATCCCTACAACTTTGTGCGGTGTCCACGAGAAACTTCTTATTACCCTCTTTAGTAGACCCTAGAAGTATATCTAATATGGACTAATGGAGTGGTCTCTTCTTTACTTTAGGTTCTTCATCTTTAATTTTAGGCTGAATTTCTTTTACTTCTAATTGTTTTGTTTTAGGATGGAGTGCTTTCTTCTTTACTTTAGGTTCTTCATCTTTATTTTTAGGCCAACTTTCTTTTAGTTCTGATCGTTTTCTTTTAGGAGGCATGTTTCAATTTTCTTTACTATGGCTTCAGATGAAAAAACCTTAAAATATTTTTTATACTAACATAGCTCTTTCAGAGAGTTTTCATGCACTTACCCGAGTATTTCATGCTTGCAGGACTTCTTCTCATATCCTTAGCTCCTTCCACGCTAGTGCACTGCAATTAAGTGTGATATTGGGAAAACTCACTTATCTTTGGCTGGAACGGTATTTAGTCATATTAGTTTTGGCAACTCTTAATAATTTAATAGCATTTACTTTTGGAAACTGATGTGATTTTTTGCATTTTTTGCTATAAATTGTAATGATGCCAAGATTATCGTACTACCACTGTCTCTTATTATACCTGCTGCGGTATGGCAGTGTTTTTCCCTTCCCTTCTACTGTTTACTGCACTACCGCCTTGTTGAAGGCTTCTTGTTGTGGGGTTGCGTTGTATAGCGCTCTACTGCATATGTTGCTCACCTTCTCGGTGGTATAGCAGTGTATGCTTTTGATCATTACTTGAAGAGTGTCGATGAGACAATCTTATTTGTCTTATCGATATCTCAATGTCTCATTGACATTAGATCTTATATTCCTTTGATGTTGGTTGCTAGTGTCGATGAGACAAGTTAATATCTCTTGCTGATATGCCACAATCTCATCGATATTTTCCTTCAGTGGTATTTCTTTATATTGGTGTAACTCTTCCATGTCAGGGAGACTTGTGATTATCACTGTGATATAGCTGTGTTTTTCCCTTCCCTTCTACTATTTACCGCACTACTGCCTTGCTAAAGGCTTCTTGTTGTGGGGTTGTAGTGTATACCACTCTAATGCATATGTTGCTCACCTTCCCGACGGTATAGCGGTGTATACTTTTGATCATTACTTGAAGAGTGTCGATGAGAATCTTATTTCTCTTACCGATATCTCAAAGTCTCATCGACATTAGATCATGTTCCTCTGATGTTGGTTTCTGATGTCGATGAGACTAGTTAATACCTCTTGCCGATATGCCATTGTTTCATTGATATTTTCCTTCGACGGTATTTCTTTATATATCGGTGTAACTCTGCCATGTCGGGGAGACTTGTGATTATCACTGCAGTATAGCGGTGTTTTTCCCTTCCCTTCTGCTGTTTATGGCACTACTGCCTTGCTCAAGGCTTCTTACTACAGGTTTGTGGTGTATACCGCTCTACCACATATGTTGCTCACCTTCCCGGCGGTATAGCGGTGTATGCTTTTGATCATTACTTGAAGAGTGTCGATGAGACAATCTTATTTTTCTTACCAATATCTCAATGTCTCATCGACATTACTTCGTTATATCCAAGAGTTGTGTTTCACCGAGCACTTGTAGATATACCTTGTCGATGTGACAAGTGATTCTCTCCTCGATATACTTGTATCTTGTTGAAATTTCACTATTTTACATCATCGATGAGACATAAATAAGTCTCTTCGACATAGGGGTGTCTAAATCGGCGCTAAAGTCGGAGCTAAAAGCGGCGCTAAACTCGGAGCTAAAGGCAGTGCTCAAGGCGGCACTACACTTGAAGCTAATATTGACGCTAAAGGCAGCGTTACTTTAGGTGCTAATTAGTGCCGACTTGTATTGATCGGCACAATAAATGCCAAAAATTGTGCCATCCCGATAAATAGTGCTGATGTTTTTGAAAAATTGCCAAAAAATATATTAAAATAGTGGGTGGAAGCAAAAAACGGAGCAAAAAATGGAGCAAATCACAGGGATTCGTTGTAGTGTTAGAATACTGATCGATGGGCATATAAATGAGGACAACTTGGTTCTGGAGGATCACGAGGTTGAAGGCGTGATTAAGCCAAAGCAAGAAGCAATTGTGGTTGAGGAGACAGTTGACAAGAGTGAAATCAACAGGAGTAGTTCCAAATTTGTCTTGTCAATAGGATGTCCAATTAAATATATTGCTAGAGTGGAGGCCAACAAGAAGATTCCTATCATGCTTGCACCCAAGCATGAAGGTGTAGTTGAGGAAGAGAAAATTCAAGTCACTTTTCTACCTCAGGGAAGGAATATTTATGTTACATAAAAAAAGGTTAGTGAACTTGTGTATGTTCTTCAAGAGGTATTGCAGCTCTTTGTTGAATTTCTATCCATGTTTCATCTCTTTCTAGTTGTCCTCAAGCATGAAAAACATTGTAAATTTTGTAGAAGAGGAAGCTAGCTAGTTCACCCAACTAGTGAATGGTTTCGTTTGAGTTAGTGTATTTCTTGGTTAGTGTAGAGTAGGGTTAGTTTTCCATTCCTGCAAGTGTTGTTTTGCATAATTAGTCGGTTTGTTTTGAGTCTTTTGGTAGGATGAGTAAGGTTTTAAGGTGTTATTCATTGTTTTGATGAGTTACAGTAGTATGCAAGACTGTTTTTCAAGTCTTGTCAAGTTCCTTTTGACTCATGTACCCAATGGATAAGTTCGGGCAACTGGTTAGGGTGTTTAGCAGGAAAACATATTGCAGATTTCACCAAAAATGTTACCTAATCTAGCTTCCAGATCAATCAGGTCGAGCTGAGATAGTTTTTGCAAAATAAAGATAAAAGGTACACATTGATTAATGCTAAAGTTCCATTCATATGCACAAAAGTAGTTATCAAATAATTTGCAGTTCATTATGCAAATGTATACAAGAAAGATTTGCAAAAGTTTTGTCTTTTATTGTTAACTACAAATGTATGGTGTCCCACACAAGTCATGGGAATAACTATTTCAATACAACACAATACATAAACTATATATTTGAATATATGAAAGGAAAAAGCATATGAAGAGAGTAGGGATTCGTCATTAACTGCATGAAAAATCTCAAGTTGAATTGTTGCATCCCTGCTTCAGTCCCTTTCGCTCTGTTTCTCTAGAAGTTTGACCTATTGTTGCTTGAAATGCCTACAAGAGATTAGAAATGTTATGTTAGAGCTCGAGACCCATATTCTTTGCATATGCTACATCAACAAACATATAGTTTATTCTCATAAGGCATTGAAACAATTTTACAACATCACAGATATCAAAGAAGAAGCAGAAGATCATCATCAATATCCATCATGTTATGAGTTTCATTGTTTTATCTAATATGTTTGTTCATTGTGTAGGTATAGGTGAAGTTTTCATTGCTAGATTATTTCATTTTGATATCACAGCATGTAGAGTAAAATGGGCTCCCACAAGGGTTGACCCCAGCGTAATTCCCTCTTGTTTTTTGAGAGGGGTATGAGTGTAGAATCATTACACTTGTTAACTTTGAGTAGATACTCATCACCCCTGATAGTGAAGTTAACAAACCTCACTATCATAAATGAAAGGTATTTATTTTGTAGAGAAAAATAAAATCACAAAGAGATAGGGACATCATTATGTATCTAGGCACATCAAGGGAAGAAGTATAGTCAAATGAAAAGATAATATACAAGAAAACTCAAAGGGAAATCATGTATCTAGGAATATGATGCAAAGTGATTGGATTGGTTCCACATTTCTTCAATTGGTGACTAGAGGTATAAGAGATGTTGAGTCAACTCAAATTACAGGTGTTTCCAATGCTTTACTAGTATTGATTTACTAATGCTTGTCATTGAAATGGAATAACCATGTCACATTCAAAGGGACAGTCAAGATCTTCGAAGTAGAGTTGAGGTGGGTGAAAGTGAATCCTTTCAAGGGTTAGAACCATATCAAAATATTGCATCTATTCATGAATAATGTGATGAGAAATTAGATGAAAGTTTACATACATTTCAAAGATGGGACAGTAGATCACAATTGAAGGAGAGTCACCTGGAAAAAGAAAGCATCTATGTTTGATGGTCATGAAGCGACAACCCATGCAATTAGAGAATGAAGAATGCAGTGAGTGGAGACTATGACAAGGTACACTAAGCATTGCCATTAAAAGAGAGTGGTTTCTCTTTCTTTGTTAAAAAGAAGTATGAGTTTTATCAGGAAAGGTTGAGTGCCTCTAGCAATGTTGCAATTTGTGTAGTTACAGGGCAACCCATAGGATTAGTGAGTCCATCTTTGAAGGGACATAAGGGTATTATACAACTATGTTTTAGATCTTGCCTTTAGCCCTCAATGCATTAGCAGTGGTAACATTGTTTTATTTAAAATTGTGAGAGTTATTGAAACACAAGAGATGGTATTCAATGGAACATACACAAAATAAAAGAAGACAATTTTCATAGCTTCATTGAAGAGAAAACTTTTTAATAATATTTTTTTTTAAATGTAGTGATCTACATGATACAATGAGAAGCTCAAACAATATGCAAATCATATCACAAGGTAAGGAGACTGCCATAATGAAACCCTCAGCTAGAGAAGGAGGAAGCCATAGCCAAAGCTAGGGTTTCACATTCAAACCCTTGAATCCCTATAGAAGGTGAATAAGCCTAGAATACATGTTAAAGGAGAGAAATGACTACAAGAAATGGTAACCTCACAGTGTTTGCAAAAGATTAAAACAGAGTAAATCATCTCGAAATCCTCAGTGGTTCAGCATATGAGTAGGGTTTCAATGTTGAAACCTCAGGTGTGAAAATCCAAACCCTCGAGCTTTAGCAAAGAAATGTATAGAAAATAAAAAATGTTTTCATCATTCTAAAATGACAAATGAAAATCTAGAATGCACAAAGTGAAGCCATGGCTTGTGGCATTTTATTAAAATCTTCAAGATTTTTTTTACATGAAGCATAGAAACAAAGGGTATAAAATGTTGAAAGCTCTGACTGCAAGCAACCCTCGAGTTTTCCAGAATATCAAGATAATGAATAATGGTGCATGCATCTTGCAAACAGAGATTTACTTAGCTCAACTCACAACTTCATGAAGACTCCAACAAAACCCTCTAATTCAAACCCATGACGGCGTGTTTTTGCAGCACAAAGTTTCTAGAAAATGAAACAAAATAAAATGAAGTGAATATTGGCCATGTTTTTTGTCTTTAGGGTTTCAACCATAACTTTGGTTGATACTCAAAGGCATTTTTTGCCTTTCTTTTAACATTTACAATGTATTTTAATTTCCCCTTTGCATTATGCTAAGTGTCTAAGTGTCCCCTAATAAAGTTAGTCGATGGTTTGATTTTTTGCATTTTATTTGTTATGTAGAAACATTGATTTAAGTGATGCAATTATAAATCACTTTATTAATGTTTCTTTGTCGTGCAAAATTCATCATGTTATTTCAAGATTGAGTCAAGGGGATATAGTTGAGTATTAATATGCAAGTGCCAAGCATATAGGGGAAGTTGGAGGAGGTTATCCAACAAGTGCCAAGAATATAGTGGTTGTTTTGACTTGGTTTTGGAGCAAGTTGAGAGCACCTAGGAGCAGTTTTTGATGTCTTTATGATAGGTGAGTTCAAGAATAGACCTTTTCTTCATCTTTAAGCCTTTTTGGAGGGAGTTTGGGGGCTATTTTTTAGGCTCTTTGGTTATACACGACCAAGAAGTTTCTAGTTCCTATCTTTGTGCAACTTCTTGGAAAAGGATATAGTAACTTCAATTTTAATTGTTGAAGTTAGTTCTTATCATTCTCTTTTGTCTACTTTGTGACTTGTAAAGTCCTTTGCAGAAAAAGACAGTATTTGTAACTCATTTTGACATGTATAATAGTTTACACCTTGGAGATCAATGGAGATAAGCAATTTTTCCTTCTTAATTTTCTATTCTATTGTGTGCATTTGGACGATTGATGTAATTACTTGTGAAATTATCTCATTCCTTCTTGTTGTGTCTCATTAGTAGCACCTTTTGTAGAAAGTATATGTATTTTTCAGGTTGTGAGTTGTGTTGGAGTGCAAATAGTTCAAGTTGTGAAAGGTTCCTTTCCTTCTAGGATTGTGCATTATATCCTCCTCATGAAATATTGATACAAAAGCATATAGAATTGAGTTGTGCATGTCAAGCTATGTTATTGATCAAAAGTGTGTTTTTAAGCTGTTTTTACAAGTTTAGTTAATATTTTGGTGCATCACCCTTAGAGTTTAGCTTTTTCAATTTATGCAATCTTTCTTACCCTTTTCCCAACAAGTAGTTTAGGTGAGTACCATAAGAGCTAGCTTTCTCTGGAGGTTCTTTTCTACTTTAGGCGACCCATAGCCTTAGAAAAGTTCCCATGTTTCTCCAATATGCTAAGTTCTACAACTTAGCAGGGGTGCACTATTAGGATACAGTAGTCCCAAAATTCATGTCTGTGTTTGGTATAGTGTTTTGAAGTTTTGGTGTAGGCCCTTGATTTATTCCTTGGATTTGAAATGTTGGTCCTTGATTTGTGTTTAGGAAAGATGGCGTGGGTCCTTGATTGGTGTTTTGATAGGATGAGGTAGGTCCTTGATTAACATTTTGAAATGATGGGTTAGGTCCTTCATTAATGTTTTGGAATGATGAGGTAGGTTCATGGTTAATTATTTTGCTTGGCACCCTTCATGGGACAATGTGAATTCTCCTAGATTTGTTTGGTTGGTTTTGATTTGATGAGGGTGTGCTTTGAAATTGGAATGAGGGACCTTGGTTCGTGTTTTGAAGTGTAGGTGTAGGACCTTGATTTGTATTTTGAAGTAAAGATGTGGGACCTTGTGATATAGGACCTTGATTTGTGTTTTGAAAAAGAGGATTTGTGAAGGTCTTACCCATAGAATTTGACGAGCTTCCAAATGTGAAATTTTGTCCTTGTGTAGTCACATGGGTCACCTTGTTTCCAAGTGTGGAGATGCTAGGGATATGTTTGTAGTGGTTGCCATGTGTGTTGTCATCCCAAGTGGTATAGTTGACATTTGTTGTGAAGATGGAATCCCTAATGCAAATGGATTTTGGGTATCTTCTTCTACAATGGTTGAGACGTGAAAGCCTTGAGGGAGTTTAGCACCCTTTTTGGCTAGTGCATAGAAGAATCTATTAGGATCAACACTAATGAGATCATCAACCATGTGTAAAATCCTTGGGTCTTGGTAAGCTCTTTCAATCTCTTTGGGAGTCATTTTATTGTTGAATTCATCTAGATTTAGATTGTCCAATGTGTTGGTTGGGTCTCTTTGTGATGTTTCTCTTCATGGAGTGGATTGATTTGAATTTGATCCAAGGGTGGTGTCATGAAAGGGATCACTTGAGAAATCCATGTCCTTTCTTTTGGTTCGTGACCTTGTTTCAACCATGTGAGACTTGCAAGTTGGAAGGTAATGCAAGGTAATAATGAAGCTAAACTGTACTTTTTTGGATTTTTTCAGATATAAGGATGCAAGGTGATTATGCAAAGATAATGACTAAATGATGAAACCAAATGAAGCTAAATGAAACTAATGGATGCAAATGATACCAAAGGTAGACAAATTAATGATCAAGGAAAATGATATGGGGACTAAATGATGCTAAGGTAATGATCAAAGAAAGTGGTTCAACTAAGGTTAAGATGAAATTAAGCTATGTTTTTGTATTTTTGGGATATAAAGATGCAAAATGAAAGTGCAATGTAATTCCAAGACTAAGGATTGATAGGATGATAATGAAACTATGGTCAAAGGGTGTGATATGAATCTAAATGAGACTAAGATAATGCTAAGGATATGAATCCTAAAATTTAAGACAAAGGATGGTAACCAAGCTAATGTAGGTCCAAGATAACAAACCCAAATGTCATTGACCTTTGTGATGACCAAGATGATAGTTTTGACAAGGTGAGTCTAAACTAGGACACAAGTTTGAGACTCAAGTTTTGACCAAGATGAAAATGATAAAGGTTGATAAATTAAAGATGAAGGTCAATGAAAAGTTGGATAAGCAACCATGGATTGTCCAAAGGCTTGATACTCTTCTTATGTCTAAAATCTAAAAGGGATATGCAAGGAAAAAGGATGAGGAAAGCAACCTAGAATGCAATGTAATCCTAAATGGGGATGATGGAATGGACTGATAACTTTGCAAGTCTATGGTTTGGATAACAAGATCACTGTAAAAAAAATGAATTGGATCAGTTTTAGACAAGGATTCTGTGAAATTGTGGTTATCAGGAAATTGCATTGTTATTTTTCTCAGATGCGTTGTTTTCAGTTGTAGGTTTTTGATGAGGAATTGTGGTTCAGTTTATCAGTTGCAGCTCTATTTTTGTAGATGTGGTTCAGGATATCAGTTGCGGCTCTATTTTTGTAGATGTGGTTCAGGATATCAGTTGTTGTTTTCCAATGAGCAGTTGCAGCACAAAATATAGTTGTGGGCCTATTTTACGCAGTTGCAGTCACAAAATGTTGATTTTACACTTTTGATGGTTTTGACCTAGTTTTTGAGTGGGTTTTTGACTGATCTTGATGAAATTTTATTTGGAAAACACATAATACAGTAACAAAAACTTGTTTTGATCTAATTTTGGGTGTGAAAAAGTTTGATTTCAAGATGAAATCACTCATAGACAACATGCACAACCTAGGCTTCTCAAAGGATTCTACTCGCTAGATCCCCACTTGGATTTCTCCAGCCAACCAAACAAGGCGAATAGCTAGAGACTTGGTGGCACTGGCTCCCCCTTACATGAAACTCACTTCTCAGGCACACCAAGTCTCAATTCCCCAAAGAGGATTTTTTTCCTCTACACATGAATGATGAAAACATGGGATGGCTTCAGAACGATCGTTCCTGCGCTAGCTATGAAAGGGATTTTGGTCACTAAACAATTGGTTCTTAATAAGGGCATTTATTCAAGATGGCCATACATGTGGCAAGATTAGCTCAAGATTATTTCAATCAAGATGCCTCCCAATCCCTTCCTAAGAAATGATTTTGACGTGTCACGTAGACACTAGGGGTGGCACTTGTTGGTATGACACATCCGCACCTGTTGCTTATGAATTTCGTCATAAACACATTTTTTATATAGTGTTTTGAAATAGCTTGGCTTTATCTTTTTACCGCTTGTGTCGTTCCCACCTTTCAAAGCGGGGTGGCAAGCCCTCTAAAAGGTATACAAAAGCAAGGAAGTGCATTATTTTTGATCTCCCAGATCGCACGAAGTGCAAGGAGAGAGCATACACAACGCCTTTGCCTCACAATCTCATGGGGTTAATTTTAATTCCAAATCCATATGTGGGGGTGGTTGTACAAGTGCCAAAGAAATGCTTTTGATCATCAATATCACCAAGTGGCACAAGAGGAGAGAATACACATTCAATGAAAAATTTCAAAACACAAAACACAAGAAACAATTGTCAATTTTAACCCTTTGCTTATTATGAAACAAACACTTGTGTATTTTAATCTAATGACATGTGATGCATGTTCATTTTATATCCCATGAGTGTAATATGCAATTTTTTGTTCATTTTAAAGCCTTATGAATGAGAGATGCAAGTTCATTTTACCCTTATGAATTTTGATGCAAGTTGTAGTTTGTTGCAAGCAAAGAAAACAAAATTGATTAGCCTTAAAGTGAATAATGAAAAGATCCTTTTTTTTTGTTTCTAAAGAATTAGTTTTAAAACTCCTTAGAACCAAAGACACATGTTGAAAAGAGACAATTAGCACACAAAAAACCCTAATCTACTAAAAACCTTAAAGGAAAACTCAAAGAAAATTGAAAACTGAATTTTTTTATACCTATCAGGAAATTGTGTCACTCAACTTCAATTACATCATTGTATATCAGTTGCATCGCAATTTTAAATATAGATTTTTTCCCGCAGATGCATCGCTACGCATCATCAATGCGTCGTTATTTTGAATTTAGTTTCTCACCTATCAGTTGTGTTGTTTCTCTTATCAATTGCATCGTTTCTCATCAATTGTGTCACTGTGCATCTCAGTTGTGTCGCTCCATACAAAAACCTGCAAAAACAAAAGAAAAAGCCATACAAAACCTGCAAAAACTTGTGTTCACATCAGATTCACCAATGTAAGATGGGTAAAAATCATACAGCCTAGATCCTAGTGACAACCACAACACTTCTAAGTTAATAACCCAATCTAAACAAGAGAAAACAAACAAGCGTGAGGAAAATGAAAGCATTCAAGTAAAAGCACTCCCCATATTTGAAGTTGAATAACTTCTGTCTCTCCTAAATCTTCCTTTGCAAATATGCCCTCAGATCAAAGCTAACATGTGCAAATACCTGTAAATAGTGAGCATGAAAGTTGGAGATAAGTGGTTGTTAAATTGAAAATGGAGGAGCAAGGCTTCTTTTATAGACAACCATTCGAACAAATGATCAAGATCGAGCTTCTAGAAAGACTCCAAGATCGATAGACGAGAAGACATGTCACACAGAAGAGTGGAGGTTACAAAATGTACGGTCAAGATTAGAAAGAGCTCAGAGTCAATCGACAGCTGAGATTCAAAAATGAGATAGTGGAGGAAGAAAATGGAGGAATTAAAAATTGAAATCAATTAATTCATGAGAAGGAATCTCTAGGCAAGTGGAGCATATATAATCCATTTAAATTATTTATTTGAGGAAAAGACAAGTGGGCATTTAATTAAAATAATTTATACAATCATTTTAATTAAATAGGAGGAAATGGAAAAAAAGCATTAAATAATTAATTTAGATTAATTATTTAAGAAAGGAGAAGCTTTGGGAGATAATTAAATAATTTTGACAATTATTTAACTATAGAAGAATTAAAAGATCAATGAATAGGTAAATAATTAATAATAATTATTTAACTATAGACGAGTGATGATAAACAAATAATTAAATAAATGGTAATTTATTTAATTATTGAAGAAAGGGGTATTAGCGGCATATTTAATTTTATTTAATTGATCGTTAGTAGAATAAAGGTTAAGAAGTGAATTCATTAAATAATTACAAATTATATAATTAAAAGAGGGATGTGATAAAAAATAATTAAATAATTAAAATTATTTAATTATGCAGAGATGAAGACCAAGAAAAATGACGTTACAGTCATAAGCCATTTTTAGTATATTCTAGGCACCCAAGCTTGAGGAAGGAATATTTGCATGTTTGACCATTGTAAGGGGTGTAAGGGAATATGTTACATGTGTCCAAATGCATGTCTATAGCATGAAAGATTGTGCCATGTTGATTTGGATGCCCCTCTCCCTCTAGATGCTTCTTGAAGCTTGTATCACTCTGTGTATTGAGTGCCTTGGATTGTACAATATATAGTTTATTTCCAAGTAACGAAGTGCTTTCGGGTTTACTCCAAGATAGATGTTTGTGACGAAACACTTGTTGAAGAAGCTTTGTACTTGAGCTATATTATAACTCCTATTTGAAGTAATATAGAAGTGTTGTGCTTTTGGAGGGTGGAGTTTTTTACCTAAAAGGGTTTTCCCCATGTATATCTAGTGTATGTTGTATGTGTGTACTTGTTCTATTATATTCTTCTCTATGTGTTTCTCTTGTTGTAATTGGATAAGGTGTTAAATGGAAATTTTGGTAACGCTCCCTTAATTAGATTAGTGTAGGAAGTTGTTTTTGCTCACCCGAATTCCTTTCAATTGTTATTAGAGCCTGGCTAGCCTTGGTTCCTTTGTTGGGTTAGAAGGGTTTTTTGTGATGATCTTTGTTTCAATGGGAGTTATGCAGAAGTGTATTTCATGACCTTGTTGCAGGAAAGAGATGGCAAACACATCTAGGAGGATTGAGATGGATAAGTTTAACAACAATAATTTTGAGTTGTGGAAGCTCAAAATGGAAGACATGCTTGTAGACCATGATTTATGGCTTGTAGTTTCTGGAACCATGCCACAAGGCATGAAACAAGAGGATTGGGATCTCATGGATAGGAAAGCCAAGGGTCCTATTAGACTCTATTTGGTTGATTATGTCCTCCTAAATGTCCAAGAAGAGAAAACTTTTTCTTCTCTGTGGAAGAAACTTGGTGATGTCTATCAAGCTAAACCTCTAGTAAACAAGCTTTTCCTGAGAAAGAAGATTTTTTCTCTGAAAATGGAAGATGGAGGATCCATTGCAAATCACCTGAACTCTTTTAACATGTTGGTTGCACAATTGGATTCCATTGGAGACAAGATTGATGAACAAGACCGTTGCATGCTCCTTTTTTGTTTGTTGCAAGACTCTTGGGATTACCTGGTAATGGCTATTGGAAGCACTACTTCTCCATTCAAGATGGATGAGGTTGTTGTCTCATTATTATCTGAAGAGATGCGAAGGAAGTCTTTTGAGATGGCCAAGGAGGCCCTTGTAGTTTGTGGCAGACCAAAGGAAAGAGGAAAAAATGACAAGAAATATAAGTTAAAGTCTCCAGGGAGATCCAAGTCTCCTAGTAAGAAGTCCAAGGAAAAATGTTGGAACTATGGTGAAACTGGTCACATTTGAAAAGATTGCAAGAAGGAGAAGTAAAAGAAAAAAAAGTCTTTCTTTGATTTTGAATTTGAGAAATCATCCCAAGATGGTGGAGAAGCATTTATTACAGCCTTGGTAGCCCATGCATTAGATGATGTGTGGTTGATAGATTCAGGTGAATCCTTTCACATGACCTCTCATAGAGATTGGTTCTCAAAGTATGAGGAGTTCGATTGTGGAGGGGTGTATTTAGGTGATGACTCTCACTTGAAGATTGTTGGTTGTGGAAGAGTCAAAATCTGATTTCCTAATGGAAGAGTGAAGGGGATTAATGGTGTCTTGCATATCCCGAGTTTGGCAAAAAACCTGCTTTCTATAAGTAAACTGAATGATTCAGGAGTGCAAGGTGTTTTCTCTAGTGGAGGATGTAAGATGACTAGAGGGGCTATGGTGTTGGCTAAGGGTGTTCATATTAGCACTTTGTTTCAACTTAATGCATGCACTATGCAATGCAATAGTTCTTCTGATGTACCAAAGAAGAGATCTTTGGATTCTTCATCCTCACCATAAGATCATGTAGAGAAGAAGCATGTTGCAACTACACCCAATGGTCATGCATTTTGGGTACCTAAGGGTGATCATTTTGTGAAAATGAAGCTTCTTGTAGAGAAGACAATGTTATGGCATCAATGACTTGGTTGAACATTGGTGAGAAGGGTCTTAGAACCCTGAAAAATAAGAGCCTTGTTGAAGGCCTTGATGATTGTAATCTCGAGTTTGACTTTTGCAAACATTGTGTATATGGAAAACATTGTGTTTCTTTTTACTCTAGTTCTCATAAGTCTTCTAGGGTTTTGGACTATGTTCATTAAGATGTTTTTGGTCCTGTAAATGTTCCTTCGTTATCAAAATCTATATATTTTGTTTCTTTCATATATGATTATAGTAGGACATTTTTTTATTTCCTCAGAAGTAAAGCTGAAGTCTTTAGTCGGTTTAAGGAGTTTAAGGCCTTGGTAGAAAATAAAATTAGCTGAAAGATTAAGTGTTTGAGGACTAATATTGGTGGTGAGTTTTGTTCTGCAAAGTTTGAAAAGTTCTATAAAGAGCATGGGATTGAGAGACATAAGACTATGCCCTACACTCCATAGCAAAATGGAGTTGCAAAGAGAATGAACTGAATGTTGATGGAGAGGGATAGGAGTATGTTGAGTGGCACTAGCCTTGAACAAAATTTTTGGGCTGAAGTAGTATCCACTGCATGTTATTTGACCAATAGATCTCCTACATCAGTGCTTGTTGGAAAGACATCCATGGAGACATAGTTTGGTAAAAAGCCTTTAATGAGACATCTTAGAGTATTTGGTTGTGAAGCTTACACTCATGTTCCAATTGAGAAGAGATCTAAGTTGGAGAACAAGGTTGTTAAGTGTATCTTTATTAGCTATGGTGTTGGTGTGAAAGGGTACAAGCTTTGGGATCTAGAAGCTCAGAAGGTTCTCTACAGCAGAAGTGGGATTTTTAGAGAGATGAAACCTTCCACTGTTGAGTTGCAACTAGAGAAAGAGAAGAAACAAAATAAGGAAGTAGTTTAGATTCTACCTACTCTGAAGAAAGAAGAACTACACACTCCTGTTAGACCTGATGATGAGGAGAGCTCAAGTAGCTTTGAAAGTTTTGAAGAAGAAAGAGAACCTCAACCTTAGCCTTTGAGGAGGTCTACACGAGTTAGGTAGAAATTGAAAAGGTTTGGCTATTCATTATTGGATTTCAGATACATTTTTTCCTTGATTACTAACACTGATGAGCCTAGGACGATTAGAGAGGCAATGGGTATGAGTGATTCAGATTCCTGGAAGCAAGCTATGGATGAGGAGATGGCTTATTTAAAGAAAAACAAGAATTGGGATTTGGTACCTTTGCCTATTAGATGTAAATCTGTTGGTTGTAAATGGGATTTCAAGAAAAAGTGTGGTCCTAATGGTAGTATTGAGAAGTATAAGGCATGGTTGGTCGCTAAGGGGTTTTCTCAAGTGGAGGGAATTGATTATGGGGAGATATTATCTCTTATAGCGAAGCTCAAATCCATCTAGCTTATATTGTCACTTGCAGTAGCATACAACTTAGAAGTGGAACATATGGATGTGAAGACAACATTCCTTCATGGAAATTTGGAGGAAGAGATTTACATGTCACAACCAAAGCATTTCATTGAAAAAGGTAAAGAAAATTTGGTTTGCAAACTGAAGAAGTCTCTTTATGGTTTGAAACAATCTCCTAGAATGTGGTACCAGAAGTTTGATACCTATGTGTTGTCATTGGGATTTCAAAGATCTAAATCTGACCATTGTGTATATTTTAAATTTGATAATTGCCGCATCCTCATTATTGTCTTATACATAGATGATATGATGTTTATTGGGAATGGTAAAAGTATGATTTCAAATTTGAAGTTTTAGTTGTCAGCACAGTTTGAGATGAAAGACCTAGGTGCAGCTAGGTACATTCTGGGAATGGAGATCATGAGAGATACAACTAACGTAAAGCTTTGGTTAAGACATAGCAAGTATGTGAACTCAGTGTTGGAGAGATTCAACGTGGTAGATTACAGACAATTAGTTGTTCTTGTGATGCAAGGGACAAAGCTTTCTGTGAATGACTGTCCAAAATATCCTACTGAGATGGAGGACATGACTAGAGTACCATATGCAAGTGCAGTTGGCAGTATGATGTATGTGGTGGTGTGTACGAGACCAAACATTTCCCAAGCAATGTGAGTACTTAGCCGTTTTATGGCTAATACTGGACAGGTGCATTGGGATGTTGTTAAGAGAGTGTCTAGATATTTATAGGGCATTTTTGAGTATGCATTGTGTTTTCATGGTTATCCTATTGGATCTCAGAATTCTGTGAGTATTTGTGGATATGTGGATTCAAATTGGGTAGGTGACATTGACAACAGAAGATCCACCAGCAGTTACGTGTTTATGATGTTTGGTGGTGCTATAAATTGGATGAGTAAGCGATAGGCTATAGTTGTGTTGTCCATGGCAGAGGTAGAGTATATGGAAGCCACTCATGCTTGTAAGGAATCCATTTGGCTTAGGAGATTGTGTTTTGATATTGGTTTAGATGTAGGATAGATTATTGTTTGTTGTGACAATCAAAGTATGATTTGTCTAGCAAAGAATCCTACCTTCCATGCCAGAACAAAGCACATCGATGTTCAATATCATTTTGTTCAAGATATGGTAGAAGATGGAAAGGTGAACCTAGAAAAGGTTGACACTTTGGTGAATGTTGCAGATGCACTGGCAAAACTAGTGAGCAAACAGAAGTTCATATGATGTTTTGATTCCATGGGCCTTGGGGCCCTAAGTAGATGATTTCGTATGACTCTAGGTAGGTATTTGACAAGTGGGAGAATGTTGGGATTAAGGTGTCTCAAACTTAGAGTCCTAATATTGATTTAATTGATGTATTATTATATTTATTTGTATTATTTAATTGCCTATGGTGTCATGTCACAAAATGGGACCCACCAACTAAGTGGCATCCTCGTTGGAGGTGACTGGATGACACACAATCATCCCAAGTGGACATAGGTGTCCCACTTTGGAATCTTTGACCTATGAAAGATTTTATGTTGTGTCATAAGGCATCTTCATGCATGGGTGAAAGTTGGAGCCCAAGTTGGGTTATGATAGGATGTAAGAGAATTAGGTATTCTTGGTCAGTTATGAGATTCTCTTACAGTTGTAAGTGTTGTCAGCTATGAAAGATTCTATGATAGCTTTAAGATGTGTAAGACATCTATCATAAGCTATTTTTAGTATATTCTAGGTTCCCAAGCTTGAGGAAGGAATATTTGCATGTTTTACCATTGTAAGGGGTGTAAGTGAATAAGTTACATGTGTCCAAATGCATGTTTATGGTGTGGAAGATTGTGCCATGTGGATTTGGACACCCCTCTCCTTCTAGATGCTTCTTGAAGCTTGTATCACTCTATATATTGAGTTCATTGCATTGTAGAATATATAATTTGTTTGTAGGTAACAAAGTCCTGCCAGGTTTACTCCAAGATAGGTGTTTGTGACAAAACACTTGTTGAAGAAGATTTGTACTTGAGATGTACTATAACTCCTCTTTGAAGTAATATAGAAGTAATGCACTTTTGGAGGGTGGGGTTTTTTATCCGAAAGGTTTTTTCCCATGTATATCTAGTGTATGTTGTGTGTGTGTATTAGTTCTATTCTATTCTTCTCTGTGTTTCTCTTATTGTAACTAGATAAGGTGCTAAATATAATTTTTTGTAACTCTCCCCTACTTAGATTAGTGTACATGAATCTGTTTCTGCTCACCCGACTTCCTTTCAATAGAGAGGGAAGGAGGGAGAGAGCAAGTGAGATTTAGGAAGGGATACATAGATGTGTGTGAGAGAGAGAGAGAAAGAGAGAGAGGGAGAGAGAGTGAGAGAGAGTGAGAGAGAGAGTTAGGTAGAGGGAGGAAGAAGAGAGATAGAGAGTAAAGAGGGAGGGAGAAATAGGTGAGATATAGAGTGATGGAGGGAGAGGTAGATAAAAAGAGGGAGAGGGGAGATAAAAAAAAGTATAGACAAAAGGAGACGTAGAGTGATGGGTTACATATGTGTCATGCTTTGTTATGCCATTTCAATCTATATTTCCATAAGTTTTCCCTAAAGTTGCCATGATAAATTGATAAGATTGTAGAAATTAATATAATTAAGGGATATAATGTATCTTTGAGAAATGTCGATTATTCAATACTAATGTTGATGCTTCTATGTGTAATGTAGAGTTCTAGTGATCACGAACATGAGGATAGTAACCGTCAGGAAGAAGATGAGGATCGGGTATGAGAAGTTGTTACAGAGCTTAGGGTGTTTATGTATTTTTGTATAATTTTTCTTAAGACAGTTTTAGAAAAGGATGGTCGTAGGCCACTTCATCCTTTTCTTAATTGATTTGCCTAATTATCATTGACTATATTTAGCCTTTAGAATGGTTGGTTTCTATGGAAAAGGCTATATATATGTCATTCCTTCATATGAAAAAAATCTACTATTATTATTAATATTATCATTTTGATCTGAAGAAGTGCTTATTCCAAAAGCTCGTGTGAATCTGTGAATAACTCTCAGTCGACTAACTAGGAGGCAAGGCCCCCTCTTCAGTCAACTGATTGAATTCCCATTTTGGTTGCTTTGTTTGTGAGTATATGCATTTTGATTAAGTTACTTTGATGTGTGTGCATTTTCTCATTCAATTTGTATGGTGATTCTTTTAGTCTTAAATCTAAATACACTATTATCTTATGTGAATGCAATGCTATCTTATGTTCTTATCTAATAGGGATTGCAATTCTATTTGTTGTTTTTGTAAGATAATATTTTATGCACAAGTCCTATCACTGGTGCCACGACTCCTATCATTTAATTGATAGCTCTTGTTGCCAAAATTTTATTAGCTAAAACCATTGCAATTTCAAAAATCATTTTATGTGTAATTGAGACTAAGAGTATTTGATCAGTGTTTTGCATTTAATTCAAGTGTGATTATGTTGTCTAATTTAAGGAATATTCTTATAAGACCATGAGTTACTTAAAGAATGAAAGTTAGAACAATTTATAGTAGGTGTGGTAATTAAATATTTGTTCTTCATAGAATGCATCTCATATTTTCTCAACTTATTGTCTGCAACCCATAGGCAAATAGCCTTGATACCTTTCATTAGTTTATGTTCCCTCAGATTGACATACACAAATAAACTGAGAAGTCATACCAATTGGATTCATAGAACTATTTGATAAGAATATAAAGATAAGTTTGTAGTCCACAGCTTTTCCCTACATTTTTGGTGTCATTGTCAAGGAAAGGTATTAAAGGCTTGAAACCATAATAAGTTGAGTTAGGACCGGTACGTCAAGAGGAAAGCCTACACAATTATTGACCTTTTGGAGGTTAATACTCCTGATTTGTGCGGTTATAAGTCATATAGGTGCATGAATCGTAGTAGAGATAGTAGGGGTAGATTTGTTAAAAAGTAGAAGGGAAATAATTCACACCTGAACATTTGAAAAAAAAATCAAAACCATCCATTAAGGTAAGTGGCTCAAAACAAGGAAAATTGAAAAGTAAATTACGACCATTAGTTGTGCAAACAACACCCGAGAAAGAATTAGTCGAACCAGAAATCAAAAAGTGTGTTATTGAGTCTACCATTGTTGAGACCCCTTCTGGTACTTGTTTGGAGTCTTTTGAAGAATTACAAAAGAGGGTTGCAAAGTTATTCCAAGAATCTTACAAGTCTAGAGTTGGTATGTCCTTAGGAAACCAAAATCCATTCAAAACTTTCTTCACCCCTTGGGCATCTCCAGTCATGGCTGATCTCAACAACAACAACAATAACAACAACAACGATAACAATGTGAGAGCATTATCCCACAACAACCCGATCACTTTTGAGTTTCCAATTACACATCCTGAAGAGGATGCCCCTATGAAAAACATCTCCCATTCCGCTTTGCAAATTTTTCGTCTTTTTTTTAGGATCCTGATATGTTCTTATTTGAGTTTGATATGTTGTGCCATAGTTATGATTATCAGAGCGATGCATAGAAGCTCAAGTTATTCCCAACCATGTTGAAGGATGCAACGTTACGCTGGTTCATGAACCTCAAAAACATCAGAACATGGGACGACATGAAGGAAGTATTTTTGACAAAATACCAAGAGTATTGTAAAATGAAAGAGGTTTGGGACGAGATTTTCCATATGACACAAAAATAAGGTGAATCTATGGAAGATTACCTCAAACACTTCATGTTTAGCCTACAATGATCATACCAACTAGGACTAACTCTTGATACAATTAAAATGTTGTTTCTTAGGAGAATAAGAAATGATACTATGGACACATTAAATTTAATAGGTAAAGGTAACATCTCTAAATTGAACTTTGATGATATTTGTGACATTTGCAGGAATTACTCGAGGTCTCAACATTCAGAAAGGAATTATTTAAGTAAGCTCTCTTCCTCAAAAAATGCAACAGGTATAACAAAGAGTGAAATAGGTAATTTACTTGAAGATCTTAAAACTGATTTATTAAATCATTTGGGTAAACAAATAGATACTTTCTATACTCATAAAAGGAAAGAGGAAGCTAAAAAGGCCTTGGCTGTATTCTGCCTGACCTATCATAAGAGACATAGTAGTGAGGATTGCCCTTATAATAAGACAAATATTTCATCCTTAGGGGAAGCCAACAAAAGTTCTATCTTAAGACCTCTTCTTGTAGGTCTACTCAATATTGAATATTTTGAGGAACTTGTCTACTACATGGCCCCAAGGTGACCTTTTCCACCTCGAGTAATGCACCTTGGGATGATGAATGATTATTTTGCTCTTGGACCTAGCCAATCCAATTCTTTTTCCAATCAACCTGGGTGGTATGGAGGTTGGAAACAACCTCCACAATACCCTCAATGGATGCAACAATACCAATATGCTTCACAATCGCGGCAGTAGGCATGGAGGCCACAATCACCACAACCTTCACCATACCAACAACCATATCCACCACAATCACAATTTCCACCTCCTCCCATGATTAACCCATATCAGTAGCCACAACAATTTTTTTCACCCATACCATCATCATCCACTCAACCAGCCAATCCAACACCACCAAAGCCCACATCAATGCCAGCTCAACCAAATCCAAATCCCAACAATAAGGCAACACAACCCATGTATAATAATAAGGCGACAGGTTATTCTACTTATCCTATTAATACTGTAGAAATAGATGGAGTCCAATTAAGGTCAGAAAGGCTCTTCGGGGGCCCACCATCACTGAAATTAATGAATAACCTGAAGAGGATCTAGTAAAGGAACCTCCATTCCCCAACCATTTTCATTCAGAACTTGTACAAAAGGGAGTATCCCAACCTGAATTTGATTTTGTCAATGAATTATGCAATGTTAACATTAAGATTCCTTTGTTGCAAGCCATCAAGGATATCCACGTATATACAAAAATAGTTCAAGATTTATGTACTCGAAAGTAGAAGAAGCCAGATCCAAAGATCATCCAAGTCGTTGGATAGCTAGCAGATCTAATGCTTGGGAACATAACCATTCCTAAGTATTTGAATCCAGGGAGTCCTATCATCAAGGTGTGTATCGGTAAATTTATTATTCCTAACACACTTGTTGATTTGGGCGCTACAATCAATGTTATGACAAATGAAACAAAGGAAAGATTGTCACTTGAGGGACTTAGAACTAATCTCACAGTTCTCCAAATGGCAAACCAATCTTCGGTCAAACTAGAGGGTATGATTGAAGATGTAGTCCTTTTTATTGATTCATGGGAATACCCAACTAACTTTGTGATTCTGCAACTTAAAATTAAGTTGGGGGGATACCCCTTGATCTTGGGACAACCTTGGTTAGCGGATGTAGATGCATTCATCAACTATCGGTCGGGAAACATGGTCATTTCTAATGGAGAGAACACAAAACAGTTGACTTTATACCCACTAGCACAACCCCTGTTGAAGACAGAGGATCCAATATAGGTTGATAGTGACCTGGATGAGTCATTACCAATCTTGACAATTGATCAAGCATTAGACATGGAAGAACCTACTAAAGATAATTTTCTTGTTAATTTTCTTTAGAATAGATATGCATCTAATGAAATCTTTGAAAGAATGGTTCTTCATTCAAGTATAAATACTCATTATCCTTTTGGAAATTTTCCACTGGTAGGTAGCTCACAATCTATTCAACACTTTATTACATTGCATCAGTTGCTACCTCATAATTGTTAGTTCAATCCATTTTTATTCTCTAAAAAATTCTTGCAATACACCATCCATTTCACAAGTACTAGCCATTAATTCATCTACACAATTAGAGGCCATGAAAATTTTACCTGGTCACACACTTAACATTAATTCACATTTAACCACTGAACAAATCCAAGATCTCATTGTCATGCTTCGAACTCATAAAGATGCATTTTCTTGGGAATACCAAGACATGTGTGGCATTCATCCTGACACCTGCACACACAATATTTATATTGAAGAAGGTAGTTGTCTAGTTAGGCAACCACAACGATGGCTCAACCCCGTCCTACATGAAATAGTTAAAGAGGAGTTACAAAAATTGTTAAATGTCATATTCATATATCATATTTCAGATAGTTAGTGGGTCTCTCCTCTAGTCGTGGTTCCTATGAAAAATGGTAAGTGGAGAATTTGTGTTGATTATAAAGCACTTAATAAAGCTACTAAAAAGGATCTTTCCATTGTCGTTTATTGATCAAGTGTTGGACACTATTGCAGGTAAAAAGTTATTTTCTTTTATGGATGGGTTCAGTGGCTACAACCAGATTCGCATAACACTTGAAGACTGAGACAAGACTACCTTCACTTGTCCTTGAGACACCTTTTCCTATAACATCTTGCCATTTGGATTATGTAATGCCCTTGCCACTTTTCAAAGGGAAGTTTTGAGTATTTTTGCAGATCTTGTAAATGATTGTGTTGAATTGTATATGGATGATTTTACTGTCCATGGTAATACTTATGACTCGAGGCTAAAATAGATTTAGAAAAGGTACTTAAACGTTGTATAGACACTAATTTATCATTAAGCCATGAAAAACGTCATATGCTTATGACAAAAGGAATAGTACTTGGTCATTATATTTCTTCCAAGGGTATTCAAGTTGATCCCAAAAATATACAAATCATTCAGGACTTGCCTACACCTACTAGCCAAAAGGATGTGCATAGCTTTCTAGGTCATGTAGGGTATTATAGGAGGTTCATCCAAAATTTTAGTAAGATTTCCTCCCCCTTGTTTGCCTTGTTAGCAAAAGATGTCATTTTCTCTTGGACACTAGAATGTCAAGAAGCCTTTGAAACTATTAAGACTAAGCTTGTAACCACGCTAGTACTTAGAGGTCCAAATTGGGAATTTCCTTTTCACATTCATATTGATGCCTCAGACTGTTCTATGGGAGTTGTGCTTGGACAGAAAGAAGATAACCTCTTCAACTCCATCTATGACATCAATAAGAATTTCATAGGAGTTGAGGTAAACTACACAGTAACAGAAAAGGAGTTTCTAGGTGTTGTTTATGCAATCAATAAATTTTGTCATTATATTACTGGATATAAAGTGTTTGTTCATACTGATCATTATGCAATTCGATTCTTAATGAATAAACCTGTTGTATCCGGTAGAGTTATTAGATGGTTACTTTTTCTTCAAGAATTTGGCATTACTATACTTGACAAACCTGGTTGAGAGAATGTGGTTGCAGACTTTTTGTCCAGGTTACAACAATAAGATGATGAACTAGTCCTAGTTGATGATGCCTTCCTAGATGAACATCTATTTGCTATATCAACAAAAAGTCTATTGCTCACTGACATTGCAAATTACCTAGTCACTTGTAGGTTCCAACCTCATTTCTCTCTGAGGGAATGTCAAAAGTTGGTTGGACTCAATGATCAGTACACATGGATTGATGGGTTGCTCTTCCGAACTGGCATTGACAACATCATGCAGTGGTGTGTATCTGAAGATGATGTATTTGATATACTTCATGCATGCCACTTAGAACCCTGTAGAGGACATTTTGCTGCTTAGCGGATTGCCCAGAAGGTTTTAATTGCATGCTACTATTGGCCTACAATCCATAAGGATTGTAAGTGTTATGTTCATCATTGTGATAAATTTCAATGTATAGGCCACTCCACATGCTCAAATAAAATGCCCCTGCATCCTCAACTATCCATTGAGCCCTTTGAAAAATGGGGGCTTGATTTTGTTGGACCAATCAACCCACCATCTCGGAACAAGGAATACATCCTTGTGTGCACAGACTATGTAACCAAGTGGGTTGAAGTTGTTGCCTTGAAGCATGCAAGGGACACCAAGGCAGATGATTTCCTCTATTCCGAGATCTTTACCAGGTTTGGTGTTCCACGATAGATAGTCACAGATCAAGTTCCATAGTTTACATCTGAACTTATTTCTACTTTGGTTCGTGAGTGAGATTAGACATCGCAAGTCCTCACCTTATCATCCTCAGGCCAATGGACAGGTTGAGGTTACCAATAGAGAGATTGAGAACATTCTTACCAAGATAGTTGCCTTCCATAAACAAGATTGGGCCACACGACTTCCTAAAGCAGTGTGGGCCTACCACATGACATGGAAAACCACCACTGGTTTGACACATTATGAACTTGTCTATGGTAAGAAAGTTGTTCTTCCTATTGAGTTTGAAGTAAAAACTCTTCGTACCACACTTCAATTGGGTATGAGCCTGACTAATGCACAAAAATAATGAGTTGCACAACTTCATTCATTGGATGAACTTCATCAACAAACACTCTTCCATGCAGAGATTGTCCAAAAACAATGTGCTCTATGGCATGATCGTTTCATTCGACAATAGTCATTTCAACCAGGTGATTAGGCACTCTTATATGATTCTTGTTTCCAAGATTTTAAGGGAAAGTTCCACACTCGGTGGCTCAGGCCTTACAAAATTGAGGTGGTCTATGACAATGGTGCAGTTAAGTTGCACACTGTGGATTTCGATTGTATGGCCCTAGTCACCAATGGTCATCATTTGAAGTTATACAAGAAGCATATTTCTAGGGAGGATTTTATCTCGCATTTTCCAAGGGAACTCCATCTCCTTGATAAAGTTCATGTGGTCTCTTCAAGTGCCTTTTAGGTACTTTCCAAAATGTATTTAATTATTCAAAATAAATAAAAGGGAAAAAAAAAATTAAAAAAGGAGAAAAAAATGCAATAAACCTAGAGGTGAAAACCAGAGTTCTGGCATCTCTCGATGGTAACAAGGTGAAAACTAGCATCCCAATAGTCTGTTATCAAGAAAAAATAAAAAATATATAAAAATATAAACAAAAATAAAAAATAAAAAATAATAATACAACAAAACATTGTGATGCTCCAGGCGGTTTCTTTCTCTTCCCACTTGTCGGGTGCAGAAGGAGCTCTTTTCCATTCCTCTTGTCATTTCCTTGGTGTGACAAGAGCTAATCTTTTTTTGCTTGCCACTGGTGGAGGCTCTAGTTTCATTCGCCTTTTCACCATCATTGCCATGTTAGCATTGCCATAGTTGTTTTATTTTTCCTTTTACTTTCCCTGTGGTTTTTCTACTGACTCTGCTACCTATTCACCATGCCATACTCTCCACCATTGCTTTCCTCTGTCACCTCAACTTTCCTTTCGCCAAGTGTTTCTCATCACTTGTCTTTCCAAATGACCCCACCTTCATGGCCTTCTAATCTATGCTCCAACCCTGCCAGTGTGTCATTGCCACATTTTTTTGTCTGCAGTCCATTTTTACACTATCCCATCAACCCCTTTCCTTGGTCGCTACTTCCACGTCACCGGTGATGTGACGCCTTCATCCATTGCATCTGACTCATCATTTCTTTTAGTGGCTCTTTCCACCTCATTATTTCTTGTGCAAATTTGATCTGATGTTCCACTCATGCCATCGACGTCATCAATGCTTACCTCCTTTGTCAGAATTTCTACTCTGAGCATTGGCGGCATATTGGTATCGATAATTTTTTCTCCAGTATATTATATCTTTTCTTTATATTTGATTTTTGCGTCTTTCATTTTTATGATTGGCAATCGAGGATGTTGCCAAACCTTTAGTTGGGGGGGAAGGCTAAATAAATACTTTGATATTTCGCCATTATGAGTCTCTCAATTGCTCGTCTAAAGGATTAAGTCTGGATTTGAGTTCATTATCACTGATTAATAATCCCACCATCCGCATACCTTTGTAACAATCTCATGTGTCTTCCTTGTTTATTGTGTGTTTCCTTTTCCACCACCTCTCAAGTGTTCATTGTAACTAGTCTTTGGTATAACCACCATGGGAGGAGTTCATAATCATTAGGAACCCACCTCTATGACTACACTGAGAAACCATAAGGAGGCCTACAAAATTTTCAAGCAAGCTAAATGGGATATCTTTTTCAAATCCTTGTGTGGGTATGATAATTGAGTCGCCCATGATTTTTCCATGGCATTCAATGACAATGGGTTTGTTACTATGCGAGGGTTGTCTTTCACAATCACTGTCCAAACCGTAGCAGAGGTTTTTGGTCTACCTCATGAGGGTGAAGCTTATTATCCAGAACATGCAAAAAGAGCAACTGATTTATAGCAATATAAAGAAATATTTTTTAGGGGAAATGAAAAGTTGTGAATTGTTGTTAACCAAGGCACCGTATGCCTTTCACTTCCACAACCATGGGCAAATTTTTGCAATTTTCTTATTTAGTACATCACTGGAGAGGGAAGGTATGTCTATATTTTTGCTCAGCACCTATGAATGCTCTGTCATTTGCGGCATTGGGATTTGAATTTTCCTTATTTCCTTTTTCATTCTATTAAATGGATGTCTTCTAAAGTTCAAAAAGGGCATATTAATTCCTTGGCACATCATTGACTAATAAAATTGATTGTAATAGAGGGTTTGAAACATGCTACACCTCAACTCACTTGGGTTGATTTCATTGGGGATGAAGATTCCTTGGCCTCAGAAGTTGAGTCAGAGGCTCATGAGGCTAAGGGTAAAGCGACAAAGTTAGATGCTCCTATAGTTGAGGGCGATGAACAAACACCAAATGTCCCTAGTTTGGGCAATGAGACTATTGTACATGACAAAAAGGAGAAAACAAAGAGAAACTCATAAAAACTAGAACCCTGTTAAAACCCTCTCAAATGTTTCTTCCCATAATACTAGAAGACAAAAATTGAAAATAGAGGACCCTTCAACCTCCAATTTGTAGAAACTAGCTAATGCGACAAGCATTGTAGGTGAGAAACAACTAGAGTCGGGGTCGGATATTGAATTGTTGGCCACTTATCGTTCTAGTAGAGATAGGAAAAGTTGAGAATTAAGGCATCAAAATTGGGAAAAAAATTAGAGGAACAATAGGGCTCAATTAACAGAGAAAGAAAAATCTAGCCTAGTCATTAAACAGATGGATGTTGATCCTGTAGAAAACTTTAGTCTTGAAATTGAATAGATAAATATTGAAATTCCCCAGGTAACTGAGAATGTTGCCAAGAATCCTTCTTTAGCCCAAGAAGGGAAAGATGTTTCTCTAAAACAAGAAACCAATAATGAAGAACATATCCAAAATGATAGAGGAGATGAACAAAGTGAGGAGGCAAATTTAAGTAGAGAAGGTAATCATGAATGAATGTCTAATGATCACACATTGAATGAGGAAGGAGGTGTGGGTGAACCAGACAATGATGCTCTATAGGAGAATAAACATACCAAAGAGTCATCTATACTTTGTGTCTCTGCCCCTATGCAGGGGCATACTCTTTCTATTCTTCCTGAGCGAATAGTGAATCCTAAGCTTTTATCCAACCCATCTCCAATCAATGTTGTTATGCAAAATGAAGGAAAAATTCCATCTGACAATTCCCCTATTCAAGAAGAGTTCTGCTTAGAGGATGTAGTTAGTAAAAGGAACTTTGGGACATGCAGATCAAAGTACAAAAATTGGAATTGGAAACACATTCTCTTAGGGAGTAGTTACAAACAATGTATGAGCATAATCAACAACAGATTAGGAGATTGAAGCAATAGTTGGAGGAGTTGAGCCAGATAAAGGAACCTAACTTGAGGAATTATATCACATTTGCAGAACATCAACATGTTCTTAACACTCAAAATGCTATGTGAGAGCAGAAGATTGGAGTTGATTATATGCCCTTAGCCAAACATCAAAAAACTGTTCATAATTTGAAGGTTTTTGTAGAACAAAGTCTTAAGGACAACTATATAACTCTGGTTGAACATCAACAGGACATTCAAAGCCTGAAGAGCAAATGGGGAACATAAATAATGGCCACAGTGGAGAGGTTGACCAGTAATCAAGTTAGGACTAAAGTTATCCATGAGGACATGCAAACCCTTCACCTAGGGGTAAATGATGGGTTACATATGTGTCATGTTTTGTTATGCCATTTCAGTCTATATTTCCATACTTTTTCCCTAAAGTTGCCATGATAAATTGATAAGATTGTAGAAATTAATATAATTAGGGGATATAATGTATCTTTGAGAAATGTTGATTATTCAAACTAATGTTGATGGTTGTGTGTAATGTAGAGTTATGGTGATCATGAGCATGAGGATAGTAATCGCCAGGAAGAAGACGAGGATCGATTATGAGAAGTTGTTAAAGAGCTTATAGTGTTTATGTCTTTTTGTATAATTTTACTTAAGATGGTTTTAGAAAAGGATGGTCATAGGCCACTTCATCCTTTTCTTTATCGGTTTCCTTGATTATAATTAACTGTATTCAACCTTTAGAATAGTTGGTTTCTATGGACAAGGCTATATATACGTTGTTCCTTCATATGAAAAACATCTACTATTATTATCAATATTATCATTTTGATCTGAAGAAGTGCTTATTCCAAAAGCTTGTGCGAATCTGTGAATAATTCTCTCAATCAACTAACTAGAGGCAAGGCCCCCTCTTCAATCAATCGATTGAATTCCCGTTTTGGTTGATTTTTTTGCGAGTATATGATATATAATGGATACATCTATTTTTCACATACTCTTAAATATTTATGGAAGATACTTTATTTTAAAATTGATACACATATTGTAGACAACCTATATTATATTAATTAGAGCACATTACGTGCACACACACACACACACACCACAATTATAAGTTCTCAAGTAGACACCTATTAATGTCATTGTCACATGTTTGATAATATTTTGATTAATATGTGAAATAGATATTTACAAGATATAATCTTAATTCATTCTAATACTAATATGAATAATCACAATTGCTATAACAATTGAACCCTGCACAACTAGAGTTCTCTCCTCTCCCCTAATCCCTCATCCCTAATCCCTAATCCCTAATCCCTAATCCCTAATCACCAACTTATCAAATAATGAATAAAAGAGGAAAATTTGAGATCCTTGCTGCCCAACAGTATGGGGGTTAGTGGACCACCCACGTAAGTGGGTCCTCTCTCCTAGCTGTACCCACGAATTTTTTTATTGCGAAGGTAATAAATCACCGAGAAATCTTATCCAATTGTCCAATTTCCAGTACATCATTGTAGTGAAGGATTCGTTGAAACGATATTAAAAAATCGATGGACACATATGTTGAAAGGATATTCAAAAATCAATGAATTGTCAATCGTCCACAGTACGACATTTCCAACCAGGAAATATGTATTTATAATCATTTAAGAAAGTGGATTAAAATACATTGGTTTACCTAGTCTAAAGAAAGCCTAAGAAGGAAAATTTTCAGATTAAATACAAAGATATAAATAATTGTTACACTCTAGATTGGATTAATGGAATAGTGTGCTGAAGATAAGCTGCTGCAGCTGCAACTCCACTTCCCAATACCACTGGGTATCCAACATCCTTCAATATCATTTCCACGCCACTAAGGCATCCCAACAGTTGTAACTGTATTCAAAATGAAATGAAATCAAGTGAGATACAAATGCAAATTGTTGTACCACTTACACTGATGAAACTATGTGCCACCGTTTAAACCATACCTGCAACGACTACTAAAGAAATTCCCTATAAACGTTCTGTTTCTAGATACCCTTGGCAACCATAAACACTAACCAACAGAAACCTATTCACTGCAAATCATCTCTATTAACCTACAAATAGAAACTACAGCCCAAACCCTAGTAATTTAAATTAAACATTATAAGAGAATCGCATTACATTGCGAACGAAAAGCAAAAAGTTTACCTCGTTTAGGTTGCCCAGGTGTCCTATTCTAAACACCTTGCCAGCAACTTTGTTGAGTCCCAGTCCCAAACTCAAATTGTATCTATTCCATCCTCTTTTCACAATATCTGCACTATTAATGTAAGGCGGAACAACCACTGCTGTAACAGTGTCACTGTACCATTCCTCTCTCTGAGTGCAATTCTTCAACCCCCATGCTTCTACAGCAAGCCTGCCAGCCACGCCATTTTTAAAAAAGCCTAAACTAGTGGTGTAAAATGATTCATGTCTGTTCCGTCAATTTTGAGCATTTAACCTTGACTAAGAAGTTAAAACTGAGGTCTTGATTCAAATCAACTGACATGAGTGTGGGTGAACGAAAAAAGTTGTAACATGTGATGTTCAAAATAAAAGTTTCTGGGAAAAAATTGTGTTTAATTTGTTTACATCCAGATTTTATATCACATGATTAGAATAAAAGATCAGATCTTTAATGTGATTCAAAACATTAATGTAAACAAATTATACCCAATTTTCCATAAACTGCTCCTATCGATCTAATAGACTATGAAAATCTTATGTATGCTACATGTGATGTTTGCAAAATCAAAAGACTTAAAAAAACAAACCTAGTGGCCCTTCCAAACCGGTGGTGCCTGGCAAAGACATTATGTAGTCCTTCCTCAAATAGAAGGTCAAGCGCTGCGCGCAGTCCATATAGAAGTTGAATGGAAGGTGTATAGGGCCAATATGTCCCCAACTTATAGAATTTCAAATAGTCATTCCAGTCAAAAAACACTCTTAATGACCTTGCACTCTTTGCTGCTTCCATAGCCTTTGGGCTTGCACAGATTATACCCATTCCAGTTGGCATGGAGAGAGCTTTTTGAGAGCCAGTAAGTGCTACATCCACTCCCCATTCATCCATGCGGAAGTCCAGAGCACATATAGAAGACACACCGTCCACAAGAAACAGTGCAGGATGCCCGCAATCATCTGCACAATCGCAATTATCTTTTCTCAGATCCGAAACGTTGATGAAAACATAGTTTGTTCTAGAAGACATTCCTCTCAGCATACAAAGCATCAAAATGTTGATGTCAACAAAAACAGTATTATTTTTTATTTTACTTTTTTTTTCAGAAGCTCCTTTTCTCAAGATACAAAGCATTATGTACTTCCATGCTTACCGAGCACTCTCCGTACAGCTGCCAAATTGTTGGTGACACCAGTTGCAGTCTCATTGTGCACAACGCAGACAGCCTTTACTTTGTGTTCTTTATCTTGTGCAAGCTTTGCACTTAATACTTCAAGATTAGCTCCCCTTCCCCATTCTGAGCTTATAACATCAACGTCGAAGTTGAGACGTTGCATTTGGTCAATCCATAGTAGACTGAACTGGCCTATCTCAAAAGTGATTATTCGATCTCCTGGTGAGAGTGTGTTGGTAAGAGCACTTTCCCATGCACCAGTACCTGATTCGTTCAAATTCAAACCAATTACACAATGCTATCTCCATTGCTCTAATTTAAGCCTTCCTAATACTTCCCCATGGATCACTAGACAGGTTATACTGATAAACCCAGGAAACTAATTACATATATTATTCATTTACAAAGCAAGCTTCCATCACAAGAGGAACTTAAAGTAAACATTATTTTTTAATTTATTTAATTATTCTTACAAACTGACATAAACAATTTTTTTACAGCTATATAAGAAACTTAAAATAAACATCATGAAAGATTGATTATATATAGGTATTAAAATCAATTCTCTTAAAAAATAAAAAAACAGTATCAAAGATGGACTATATTCTTATTTTTTTAAATAAGAATTCTTCATTCATTTAAAAAAAAATTGTATTTTACAGTTTGAAAAGTTTATAATGATTATCAAATATAAACCTTCAATCCATATGTTCATCTGTAAAGGAAAAATTTTACATTTAAAAAAACATAAAATTTCCAGTCAATAATATTAACTTCATATTTTCTAAATTAAACTATATAAAAAATTACATAATCTAAAATCCAGAAAACATTCAAATTAATTTTTACAATATATAAATTTTATTTATTTTTACTAACAATAAAAATAAACATATATTATGTAGAACAACATACTTTATAATTATTTATAATAAATTAAAGAAATAATAAAATAATTATTACAAATAAAATCAATTGAGATAATAAAAAAAAACAAGTTATATTTCACAAATAAAAATTTAATTAAAAAATTGAATTCTAATTTTTTTTTAAAAACAAACAGTTAATAGGAGAACCTAACACACCTAAAACTACTTAGATCAAATTCTTAAGAAATAGAAAATTAAATAAGAAAAGCTTTCATCTAATGAACTTGTAACATAGAATTTGAAAAACAATCACAGATGCCTAAAAAAGTAGTGATGAAAGAGGGGAATCGAAGCGAAGATAGCTGTAATAGGAATTCAAAAGCAATAACAGATGCCTTAAATACAAGTGAAGAAAGAGAAGAATTGAAGCAATAATAAAATAATTAAAAAATTATTACAAATATAAACCTTCAATCCATATGTTCATTCTGTAAAGGAAAAATTTTACATTTAAAAAAACATAAAATTTCCAGTCAATAATATTAACTTCATATTTTCTAAATTAAACTATATAAAAAATTACATAATCTAAAATCCAGAAAACATTCAAATTAATTTTTACAATATATAAATTTTATTTATTTTTACTAACAATAAAAATAAACATATATTATGTAGAACAACATACTTTATAATTATTTATAATAAATTAAAGAAATAATAAAATAATTATTACAAATAAAATCAATTGAGATAATAAAAAAAAACAAGTTAAATTTCACAAATAAAAATTTAATTAAAAAATTGAATTCTAATTTTTTTTTAAAAACAAACAGTTAATAGGAGAACCTAACACACCTAAAACTACTTAGATCAAATTCTTAAGAAATAGAAAATTAAATAAGAAAAGCTTTCATCTAATGAGCTTGTAACATAGAATTTGAAAAGTAATCACAGATGCCTAAAAAAGTAGTGATGAAAGAGGGGAATCGAAGCGAAGATAGCTGTAATAGGAATTCAAAAGCAATAACAGATGCCTTAAATACAAGTGAAGAAAGAGAAGAATTGAAGCAAAGATACCTGTAGTAGGAATTAAAAAGGTAGTGCCAGAAGTACTTTTGAAGATTTTCTTGACATCTTCAAGAAGGGCTTTGGTAAACACAGGAACAGCAGGGGAGCGATAGTCCTCGTTGTTTCTGTTCATAGCACGCACAACAGGCTCCGGGATGTTGACAGGGCCTGGCACAAACAGATGATTCCTCCCAGGCGCATAGCAGTAATCCATTTTCTCTCTTCCCCTTCCAGGTTACCCCAATTTTGCGCTTAATTCCACGCGTTTACCCTCTCAATGTATGCCTGCTTTTATCAACAAAATAATAATATAACTAAAAGCAAGCCTACAAATATGGGGACGAGATTTGGATTGGTATCGTGTGGCCAAGCCCAACCTTACCCTAAATGACGATGCTAATGGGGACATCCATATGGATTCGCGAATGTTCTGCTTCTTTTCTTTTCTTTTTTTATAATCTTATTTCATTTCTCTGTTCTTTTTAGGTCTATGGCCAGCGATATGGCCTATAAAGGAATCTATTTTTTTTATTTTTTTAATTTACTTTATCTATATAATTGTATTTTCTTTTATATATTTATAAATATTTTTTTATTGTCTTAGCATTCAACTTATGTACAAAACAATTTTAATCTTCAATTTATCATTGAATATGTAGACTTATCTATTATTTAAATTAAAATTAATTGATTTTTTTGAATTTCAATTTTTTAAAGTTAGGTGTTATGTATAATTCTATTATTCACATTAAATCATAATACTATTTAATCTTGTTCAATTGAAACATTCAAAATTTATTGTCTTAAATTAATCTTTTAAAAAAAATTGATCATTGTTCATTGGACGATGCACCAAAACACCTTAGCTAGAGTATCTAGGTTCTTATATTTTATACAATCATAAGTCATTAGTGCTCTCAATAAATCATTTCAAAGAGCATTATTTAAATAATCATAATGCATCTACGTCATCATTACAACATTACATTAGAACATATAGTGGCATTGACTTTGTAAGCATTATATTATTTTCCTAGTATGTCTTCAAAATTTTATCATTAGTTACAAAGGGGTTTAATCCTATATCAAGGAATTCACAAGCCCTCCCATAAATACATATCTATTAGAAATGAAGGCAACTAATATATATGGAAGTCTAAATACAACTATAAAAATGATCTTAACTAGTAAACAATCTAACGGAGATTACAAGAAATTAGATCAACAACATAAGAAAAATATGGAATAGAAGAAAAAACACATAACACAATGTTTATGTGGAGAAACTTTTTTTAAGAAAAAAAATCCACCAAGAAGAGAGGCCGTAGTTTGTATTATTTAAAAAAATAAAGATTGTATACAATCCTTTGTTTCTCCTATTCAATCTTCACTCCTTCAACACCTACAAACAAAGTTTTCACTTTAACTCATAATGCTACATTTTTACCACCATAAATCCTATTTAGATAACATTTTCATCCTCAAAATGGGGCATCTAAGTTGGTTATCATATTCCAATGCCTTGAGAAAATCAAAACATTTAATACATAAAACAATGTAGGTTGTAGCCCCATTACTCACCTATTATACATGGACAACTAATTTGTCCTTATGGACACCTAATTTGTCCTATCTTACAAGATATTTTTCGTCTTCATACATAGAGATGTTATAACCATCCTTGAAACATCATTACAAGTGTCCAAAACAATCTCACAGGGAGTTAGCACCCAAAACCAACTTAATCTCTAAGATTCCTCTCTAATAAATAGTAATTCATTGCTAGTAAAAAATAGTTATTGAACTCTAGTAAAAAATAATTATATTCCAACTTGATGAGATCATTATAGTCCAACTTGATGATATTCCTCTCTAATAAATAGTAATTCATTATTAATAAAAAAATAGTAGTTATTGACCTCTAGTAAAAACTAATTATATAGTCCAACTTGATGAGATCAATGATCAAATCATATGGTGTGGCATGAACAATACCTCTTTTAGCCTACACAAAAAGCTACAATCAGAATTAGAAGAAATTTTGGCAAGAGAAGAAATATACTCGAGACAAAAATCCAAAGGGTTATGGCTCAAAGAAGGCCCAACAAAAACACTAAATTTTTTCATCTATCATAAAAAATCAGACAACAAACGAACACTATGTTGAAATGAACAAGACAACTGAGAGGGGGGATGAATCAGTTGTAGTAAATTGAACCTTCAAAACCCTCAACAGTAATAAGATCTCCATGCATTCATTTAACCCTTATTTTGTTAGTATGATTAGACATGAAATGCAAATAACTGGAACTTAAATCATAACACCATACACAAGAGAACACCAGATTTACATGGAAAACCCAATGAGGGAAAAACCACAGTGAGGATTAGCTCACAATATAAGTAATAGAAAAATCGGTACAGAAGGGCTCATTGCCAAAATATGACACATTATCTAAAAAGGCTCACAGCCAGGGATCGCTGCCACAAAAAGAAATACAAGAAGATAGAAGAAGAATTTTACATAGAGAACACTTCTTAATGCAATAAGGAATCCACCACAATTGCTCACACACTTTTGTGATCTCATATGAAATATTTTAGATGCCTTCAACTCACTACCTTTAGGAACCCTAACACTAAAATTCACACTGCTCTGCTCAACTCTACATCACACACATCACTCTCATCAATCTTGCATCTATCTTGCTTCTTACTTCTTTTCTCTCATAACTCACAACAACACCATACATACTTATATCAATCTCAACCTCAAAAACATTCTCCAATGTCGACAACTAGCCATTAGGTCAGCACCTAAACATTCCCATGGTGGATAATAATGGAGGCAACCTACAAAAACACTTAATTAGGACCCAAATAGATCCCAACACACTTCAACATGCTTCTTCAAGCTTCACATGTAGTGTTAAACACAAGGTTGGCCAATACTCATGCAAAACACCATGAACATTAAGTACACGCTTCCTCAAATCAATTTGAAGCTTTTGGACAACATAATTCACTTGAAAACGATCTAGAAAAATCCACGAACTACTTAAGATTCATCAAAAACTTCATCCAAGCTTGCATCATACAAACACTTCAACTCAGAACAACTGGTAACCCTTATCTGCATACTGATATATGAAACTCACTTTGTACTGCACCAAATCAAGTAAAAACTTGAATACAAAAAGATACAAGCATTATAAAAAACTTCCCAAATCCACACAATTTGAAGCCAAACAACAAAGAAACACGAAGCAAATACATTTCTCCCAGACCACAAAAAACATCACTAAACAACTGGCTCACACGCTGGTGAAAATATCTCACATTGTACAATGATCCCGAAACCCAAATTTTGAATATAACAACCTTTGACAACCTTGAATACCCTATAAGATCCGCACAAGCATAGCATCAACATAGAAGAAATGCAGAGCACAATACCATAGCACACTACAAATACTTACACAACACAATTTACTTTGTTTATCAAATTTTCTCAAAAGCATTTGGAAACCAAGTACCAGAGACATCACTTCAACTCATTACTTTATTCCAACTCATCTCCAGAATTTGCAACAAAAAGATAGCTCCATATACTCACAACACTTCCTCAAGGTCTCAACTATACATGCACAACTTGTTTTCCTCTTTTTCACATTTTTTTCAATATCCTCGACATCTTCATCTCATAGTTGACATCAATGACAACACCAATTAGTAGACTTCCTATTGACATCAATGACAACACCTTCATACTTGCAACAATCTCCCCCTTTGTCATTGATGGAAACACAAGATGTGAAAAGCCACCAAAGACAACACAATAGTTTTGAACACACTTTCTTTTCTCCCCCTAAATGATTTGAAAATATACACAACTTTCTCTACATTTTCACATGATTCTCTCTCCCCCTTTGACATCAATGGAAAATGATACATTTTTTACATTGTTCCCCCCCTTTGACACTGAACTAAAATACTTGCTCTGAATACTCCCCCTTAGGAGTACACCCAACTAAATTAGCAACTCAACAATAATGACAACACATGACACTACCTACTCCCCCTAAGATGTAGCCACTGACCTCAATCTAGAAAAGAGATAGATCCATGGATCCACTGGACTGATGCATCTTCATATGCATATAGTTCAAGAAAGGAAGGGAAATAACCCCCAAATTATCCCATAGATACTCAAAATTATCTTTGGGAAGAGTCTTAGTAAACATATCAACTATCTGATCCTTTGTAGGAACATACTCAAGCTTCACTTCATTCTCCATAACCTTTTTATCTCAAAAAGTGATACCTAATAGATATATGCTTTGTCCTTGAATGCATCACTAGATTCTTTGAAATGTTAATCACACTTGTATTATCACAAAAGATAGATATAGGCTCATCATATACAACTCTAATATCTTTCAATGTTTGTCTCATTCATAATACCTGTGTACAGTATGATGTTGTTGCAATATACTCAGCCTTTACAATAGACAAAGAAACTAAATCATGTTTCTTGCTCAACCATGACACCAATCTACATCCAAGAAAGAATTCACAACCACTTGTACTTTTCTTTTCATCAATACAACCAACCAAATCTGCATCTATATAAACATTTAATGTGAAATTAGTATCCTGAGGATACCACAAGCCATAATCCGAAGTGCCTCTTAAATATCTAAATATCCTCTTCACTGTTGCAAAATGTGTTTCTTTAAGATCTTGAAATCTAGCTACAAGACAAACTGCATGCATGATATCCAATCTAGTAGCAGTTAGATATAGTAGTCCACCAATCATAGATTTGTACTTGCTTTGATCAACCTTAGGTGAATCATCATCTTTTCTCAATTTACAACCAGTCACCATAGGAGTACATACCAGTTTGGAGTCATCCATTCCAAACTTCTTCAACATCTCTTTGACATACTTAGACTGTGAAATGAATATCCCATTATCTGTTTGATTGATTTGTAGCCGAAGAAAGAAATTCATCTCCCAAAACATTGACATCTCAAACTCTTTCTGCATTTCCTCTGTAAACTTCTTACACAACCTCATTTCCACCAAAGATAATATCATCCACATATACTACTACTATCAAGATTTTGTCTTCCTCGATTTTAAAGTAAAGATTACTATCTGTGGTGCCTTTACTGAATCCTTGTTGTAATAAATATTTGTCCAATCTTGCATACCAAGCTCTGGGAGCTTGCTTCAATCTAGTTGATTTGACAACTGAAATCCTTTCGGTTGTTCCATGTAAACCTCTTCTTCCAATTTACCATTCAAAAAAGTAGATTTCACATCCAACTAATAAGCCTTAAAGTCTTTATGTACTGCAAATACCAAAAATATTCTGATAGCTTCCATCCTAGCCATAGGAGAAAAAGTCTCCTCAAAGTCTATATCTTCCACTTGTGAGTAACCCTTACACACAAGTCTTGCCTTATTTCTTACAACTCCATTCTCATTCAACTTGTTCTTGAATACCCATTTAGTTCCAATTATGTTTTTCTTTGTCAGTTTAGGGACCAATTCCCAAGTCTGATTCTTCTCTATTTGCATAAGTTCTTCCATTACCTTCATCCAATGTTCACCTTTACATGCTTCACTCACTATTTTAGGTTTAAATTTAGAAAGTGAACATAGATTTACCTCAACTTCAATAGCTTTGCTTCTTGTCAATACACCTTTCCTCTTGTCTCCAATGATTTGATCTTCAGAATGATTCTTTTGCACATACTTAGGGGTTTCAGGGGTCTTCTCCAGAGCTTCTTCCTCTTCATTCTACACTTCTTTTCCATCAGCTTTTTCTTCTTCTTCTCTGCAATCAGGTTCATTTGACACATATCCATCTACTGCAATTGAATTCTGCAAGTTTTCATCAACTTTAACATTTGCGCTTTCAACTATCTTTCTTAGCCTTTTGTTGTAACATATGTAAGATTTGCTTATAATAGAATATCCAAGGAAGATACCTTCATTATACCTTGCATAAAATTTTCCTAAGTTTTCTACTTCTCTTTTGATGTAACATTTACTTCCAAGTACTCTAAAGTACTTAATAGCTAGTAGGAATCCTTCTATACCATAGCTTATAAGGAGTCTTTTTGTTGTTAGCTTTACCTTGAACTCTGTTAAGTATGTAAACAACAATATGAATAACTTCTCTCCAATAGACTTCTAGTTGATTTTCCTCTTTCATCATAGTTCTAGCAGCCTCTTGAACAAATATGTTTTTCCTTTCAACAACTCCATTTTTCCAAGGAGTTCTAGGGGCAAATAAATCCCTCTTTATTCCATGAAATTCACAAAACATGTTAAATTCATTGGAGGTGAATGCACCACCTCTATCAAACCTCAAAAATTTTATTTTCAAATCCATTTCATTCTCAACCATAGCTTTAAATGCCTTGAATTTATCTAATGCATCATATTTCTCTCTAAGAAAAGTAACCCATGCCATTCTAGAATAATCATCAATCAAAAGCATAAAGTACCTTGTAGACTTCTCACTCTAGTAGGACCACAAAGATTTGTGTGCACTAATTCCAGTAGTTCGGTAGGAGATTGTTCATTTCCCTTGAAGCTACTCCTTATTTGTTATTCAAATTGACAACTCACAAACAACATTGATAGGCTCTGTGATTCTAGGTAAATCTCTCATTGCATGAATTGAACTAATTCTTTCCAAATTATCAAAATTCATGTGACACATCCTCTAGTGCCATAACCAACTATCATTAATCTGAGACATAAAGCAATGACCATCAACACCATTAAGCTCATAGATGTTTCCATTTGTTCTTACTAGCAACAATCACAGTTCTAGCCCCTTTCCATATCTCACATGTTTCATCCTTAAACACAAGATTATATCCCTTGCCACACATTTTTCCAACACTCAAAAGGTTATATTTCAAGCCCTTAACATAGTAAACATTATCATTATTATGCTTTCCATACAAACTGATTGAACCTATTCCACAAATATTAGCTCCTAAATCATCTCCAAATTTAACTAATCCTTCATCATACTTTTCAAATTTAATAAACTTATTTTTGTCTTTAGTCATGTGATTAGAGCAACCACTATCAACAATCCAATAATTCTTATCCTCTTTGACATGAAAAGAAGATACCAAAGTACCTTCAACCTTATCCTTCATCTCTGGAACACTTTCCTTCACACAACTTTCAAGTTTAGAAGAACCAAATTCTTCATTAATAGACAAAAACAAACATTCATTATCATCAAAATCTCCATAATTAGATTCATCATCAAAAATTCTAGCATCTTCTCTCACATAGTAACCTTTCTTAATCATTTTTCCTTTATTTTCCATATTCTTATTGTTTATAACTCTTTTTGGACATCTTGAAACATAATGACCTATACCACCAAAACTAAAACATTTGAAGGGTAATTTACCTTTGTACTTACCAGTGCCCTTTTTCATCTTCCTTGCAAAGTTAGCCTCCAAATCATCAAGATCTTCTTCACCTGAATCTTCAACCTTCTCTGATTTACCAACCTTGAAAGTAGTCTCAACTTTTGTACCTTTCTTCAGTTTTCTCATTTCAAATGTAGTTAGTGTACCAATCAACTGATCTCTGGAATAATTGTCAAAATATACAATTTCCTCAATAGTAGATACCTTTTCACTATAGCAATCACAGAGTGATCTGATAACTTTCTTCACTACTTTAGATTCTTTAATTGTTGCACCAAGGCCTCTCATATCACTTACCAACTCGTCAACTCTCAGTATGTAGCCTTTAATTGTTTCTTCCTCAAACATTTGCATCATTTCAAATTGTGCCTTCAAGTTCTACAACTTTACTTGTTTGAACTTTATATCTCCTTCATAAATGCTTTCTAGCTTATCCCAAACTTCTTTAGTAGTCTCCAAACTCATAACTTTTACTAATTCACTATTTGAAAGACTTTATAATAATAAATCTTTCCTTAACATTGATTTCATGCACTTTGATTTTTGCACTTGTACTTGGACCATTCAGAGGTGGAGTATATGTGGTTTGATAAGCTTTCTCAATCTCATCTCTTTGAGAAAAAAAATATCCTTCCATCTTTGTCTTCTAGAATGCATAATCTGAGCCATCAAATCTAGGATATTCCAAAGAAATCTTGTTCTCCATCCTAGATCTACCTCAAGCGGTTAAGCTCTTCTTCAAGGAACCTTGCTTTGATACCAATTATTGAAATGAACAAGACAACTGAGAGGGAGGGTGAATCAGTTGTAGCAAATTAAATCTTCAAAACTCATAACAATAATCGGATCCACATGCATTCATTTAACCCTTATTCTATTAGTATGATTAGACATGAAATGCAGATAACAGAAACTAAAATCATAACACCATTATTGGTGTAGGTTTTTATTTTCCTAGTGGGTTAATTTATTTTCCCTTAGTCCTAGTTTTTTCCTACACTTAATTAAGCTTTCTTAGGATAATAAAGTGAGTTTATTATTTAACAACTAGGAGATACGTGATGTGGAGTCCCCTTCCTTAAAGGGTGGAACCACTTTCCACTTTTGGTGGCATCCTCCACTTTTGGTGGTCCATTTGCACTTTTTGTGGTTGATTCCTATTGGTTGGATTTTCCACCTACCTCCTCTCCTAACTTCTATATAAACTCACTACCTAGCTTTTATTTGCATACTCTTGCATCCATTCATGCATATTTACATTGTATCTTATCAACTTGGAAGCTCTTAATGCATTTTTTCATATTAACATTGCATAATCTCTTAGAGTTCTGGTGTACATTCTTTATGCTTTTCTAGTTTATGTAGCTTTGATTTTCTCTTATAAGGTTCTTGGGTTATTCAATCTATTCATATTTATAACAACCAATACACAAGAAAACACTAGATTTACATGGAAAATCCAATGAGGGAAAAACCACAATGAGGATTAGCTCACAATATAAGTAATAGCAAAGATGGTACAAAAGGGGTCAATGCTAGATTAGGACACACTGTCCAAAAAGGCTCACAACCAGGTCTCACTACCACAAAAAGAAATACAAAAAGATAGAAGAAGAATGTTACATAGAGAGAACTTCTCAATGCAACAAGGAATCCACCACAATCACTCACACACTTTCGTAGTCTCACATGAAATATTTCAGATGACTTCAACTCACTGCCTTTAGGAAGCCTAACACTAAAATTTGTACTGCTCTACTCAACTTCGTATCACACACATCACTCTCATCAATATTGTATATAGCTTGCTTCTTACTTCTTTTCTCTCATAACTCGCAACAACACCATACATATTTATATCAATCTCAACCTCAAAAACATTCTCCAATGTTGACAACTGGTCGTTATAAATACAAATTCAAAATAGGTCGACACCTAGACATTCCCACGGTGGATAGGAATGAAGGTGGCCTACAAAAACCCTTAATTAGGACCTAAATATATCCCAACACACTTCAACATGCTTCTTCAATCCCTACATGTAGTATTAAATACAAGGTTAGCCAATACCCATGCAAAACACTATAAACATTAAGTACATGCTTCCTCAAATCAATTTGGAACTTTTGGAAAAAATAATTCACTTGAACATGATCCAAAAAAATCCATGAACTACTTAAGATTCATCAAACACTTCATCCAAGTTTGCATCATACAAACACTTCAACTTAGAACAATTGGTAACCCTTATTTGCATACTAAAATGAAACTCACTCTGTACTGCACCAAATCAAGTAAAAACTTGAATACAGAAAGATACAAGAATTATAAACAACTTCCCAAATATGCACAACCTGAAGCCAAACAATGGAGAAACATGGAGCAAATACATTTCTCCTAGACCACAGAAAACATCACTGAACAACTGGCTCACACACTGGTGAAAATATCTCGAACTGTACAACGATCCAAAAACCCAAATTTTGAATATAGAAATCTTTGACAACCTTGAATAACCTATGAGATCTACATAGGCATAAAATCAACATAGAAGAAATGTGAAGCACAATACCGGAGCACACTATGAACACTTACACAACATAGTTTACTCTGTTTATCAAATTTTCTCAAAAGCACTTGAAACCAAGTACCAGAGACATCATCTTAGCTCATTACTTCATTCCAACTCATCTTCAAACTCTGCAACAAAAATATAGCTCCATGTACTCACAACACTTCCTCAAGGTCTCAACTACACATGCACAACCTGTTTTCCTCCTTTTCACAATTTTCTCAATATCCTCGACATCTCCATCCCATAGTTGACATCAATGATAACACCTTCATAATTGTAACACACTATATTCAACATCAATTCCCCCTAAGGAAAAAATTTGAAGGCATAAAAACTAATCAACCAAGAAGCAGTTCATTTCTCCTCAACCTTATTGAGTGAGTCAAACTAGCATTCTGCCCAAGCAAGCAATACCATCTTAGATGAGTTTATTCAACATATTCCTTGCTGATTTATAAGGAATAAAATGTCTCTTGCTAAAACCATTTACACTAGAATAAGTAAAAGAAGTTTTTTTATGCCACCAAGCAAAGCTCCAGATCTTGATGCGTTTGCTGACACATTCTTCCGAAAAGGTTTGGAGTTCATGGGGCATGAAATTTTGTTATCTTTAGAGGAATCAAGGAGAAACAACAAGATTCTAAAGGAATTGAATAATATCTTTATCTAGTGCTAATTCCTAAAAAGTGGAACCCCTCCACCTTTTTTTGATCTTAGGCCCATATCACTATGCAACACCATTTACAAAATATTTTCCAAAGCAAGCACTATGAGACTTGTCAAGATCATTCCAAGAATTATCATGAATGAGCAAGGAGGCTTTGTACAAGGAAAAGATAGAGTTGAAGGGGCCTTAATATCCCATGAAACTTTACATTCCATCAAGGAAGATAGAATCCCAACAATGATTATCAAACTTGACATGTTGAAGGCCTATGGAAGACTAAATTAGGATTTCCTTCTAAAAGTGCTACAAAAACTTGGCTTTTCTCACAAATGGTGTCGTTGGGTTAGTTCGTTCATATCATAGACCAAGTTCTCTCTTGGTAAATGGTAGTCCAACTAGTTTTTTTAATTCTTCACAGGGTGTTAGACAAGGTGATCCTTTATTGCCTTTCCTCTTCATTTTAATGGCGGAATCGTTGAGTTGGGAAATAGCAAGGGCACAAGCTCAAGGTGCATGGCAGTGTATAAATATCCCAAATTCAAACATCAACATGACTCATTCATTATTTGTAGATGATACATTTTTATTTTCCAAATCTACTATCTAAGAAGCTAGAGGCATTAAAAAGGTTTTAGACAATTATTGCAAGGCATCAGGTTAAAAAATAAATGAAAAAATCAAGCATATTCTTTCTAAACACCTCCTCAATGATGTCAGCATGTATGCAATCCATTCTTGGTTTTAAATATGATGAATTACCAAGCCAATATTTGGTAATCTCATTCTTTTCAGGACAAAACAAGCCTAAGTTCTAGAACAAAATTCTGACTCAAATTTAAAATAGAATAGAATTATGGAAAGGAAGATGGCTAACAATGGCAAGAAAGCTCACATTAACCAAAGCAACCCTTTCATCTATTCCCAACTATGTTATGCCAGTCTTTAAGCTACCAAAAGTAGTGCAACTAAATTTAGAGCAATGTATCAGAAAATTCCTCTCAACATGAGAACCTTGACAACAAGAAAAAGAGTAAAATCCTACTAGTTTCATGGAATAAACTCTATGAAGATAAAATAATATGGAGGAGCTAGTTTGCATAACCTAGAAGCAAGGAATATGGCTTTGGGAGCCAAACTAGTGTGGAATTTTTTTATAAAACCTTCTTCCAAATGGGCTAGAATTATACAAAGAAAATTTATATGGACTCCTCAATTGTCAAACAAATTTTTACAATGAAAAACCCACCAGAGGGCTCTAAAATGTGGAACTTTATCATAACTTGCAGATAAGTTATCATCCCACATTTAACTTGGTCTATGAGTAATGGAGGAAAAACATTATTCTGGGATGGCTCCTATAATGGCTTCCCACCACTATCCAAAATTAAAGGATTAGAAGAGTGAGAATATGCTTAAAACAACATTGGGGAGTAAAAGAAAAAGACTACCTTAAGCTAGAAGATAACCTTCTCTCAAATGCAAAATGGAAAAAAATTATTGGTTGTAGCCTCCCAGCAAACCAAAAATCTCAATTGTCAAAACTTCTTTAGTAGAGATAAAAAAAATTCCAAGGACCTTGACAGGCTCATTTGGGCTCCTTCCAAGTCAGCTAGTTATAAATTCAGCATAGGCTACTCATCAATCATTCAATAAGGAAATGTTGAATCAACAAACTGGCCCCATAAACTCTACTGGAACTCTATAGTTCTTCCAAAAGTTGGGTAGTTTACATGGTTGGCATTAAAAAAATGTATCCTTACCTATGAGAGAGTGGTCAATAAGAAGATGATGTAGACCATCTTCTATTAACTTACAAATTCTCACAACAGTGTTAGTCATGGCTTCAAAACAAACTAAATTGGGTCACACCCCTTCAAGAATCTCTGTTAGCAATTTTTTTCCTCATGGCCAATAATGAATACCCTTTATTCTCTCAATATGGATAATAACACCCTCACACTAATATGATAGTTATGGTGGGAAAGGAACATAAGAATATTTCAAAAGGTGCACCATAAAGTGGAATAAGTAATATGTAAAATTGAAAGATTAATTTATGAGTTAGTAATGTTTGATGCGTATAAATCAAATGGCCCAAAAAAAATCAACTAAAATTGGTGATGTAGAGCAGTGAAGAGATCTTCAAACCATCACAATTCAATCTATTTTGAACCATCCATCAACCTTGAAAACCCTAACTTGGTGTTGTTTCACAATTTCTTCATATTCTTCTTGTAGCATATCAAACAATGAATTTTCTTCATATCTTTCAAAAGAAGTTTCACACCCACAAAATAATTGACATTCTAGATACCATTTATGGCATTCTTTAACATATCTAATTTGTGCATACACTTGTTTTGGAACTTCACCTTCTTATTTTGACTACTACGCTGAAATAAGGTTCAATTAGCCTTGATTCTCAAACCACCTCCAATAAAAACCTTTCCTCACACTTGAACTTCCACTTTAGGAATTCAACCAAATTACAAAAGGTCTAAATCAACAACTTTTGTCAAATGAAACGCCCACAAACTCATCAAACCACAAAACTCTTAGGCCTATTTATGCTTGTCACATAGGGGTTTTTTGAATCTACAAACTCCAAGCCTCCACTCTGCAAACCAACACTTCAAACACATCAAATATTATCTGCACAAATGTTTCCAACCTTTACAAGTCCATTCCCAAAAGATTTTGAATAAAACCTAACCTCTATCCATCCATTCATGCCTAAAACCCATGAAATTTCATCTAGGGCATCACTCAAACTTCATCTATCTGCCTTCCCCAAGCATATATTCCAATTCAACTTAGATCATTAGCAACCTGTACGGGGCCATACATACCTCTGTAGCAACAAAATTCAAAGAAAAGCGTAGGAAACTTGCACTTGTATTATTCAAAATTAAAAACTACTTTTTCCAACCCCTTCCACAATGTACCCAAAGGCTTTTTTAATCATTCCACATCATACCCCATCAGTTCCAATTGATTTTTGAACTACTTGACCGTTAGACTTCCAAAACATGACAAAAATGCAAAATTGCATTACACTTTTTGCAATATTTGCAACAAAATGAAAACTTGAACCAAAATTGACCCCATGAGACCCAAGTACATAGAAAATGGTCTATTATGACCTTATTACACCAAACAAGACTAAAAAAAACCAAATACTCAACATTAGACCAAAATTGTACAACTTGACAAGGTGCCCCTACACCATACACTTGAATAGAAAAAGGACTCAAGTCCCCTTGAGGACTGTATTACAACAAAAACCATGTTGCATCTCACCCTTTAGTGATCTCCAAGTTGTATCTCCATTTGGTGATCCCTTCCAATGTGTCAAGTATTGAAAACATGCATTGTTTCTTGCCTTTGACCGGTTCTTTCCTTGAAAATGCTACTCTTCACTTGATGCGTGATCTTTGAGTGCTCTTTCCTTAGGGAATGTTGTCACATCTACCCCTGTACTTGCTACCATACCTTTTCCATTCTTGAATTGAAGTGTCTTCATCTTCACTCCCTTTGTGTGCTCAAATTTGTTCACATTTCTTTGTATCTCACCTTTCACCTCTTCACCTTTACCTTTCATCTCTACCACCTATTGTGGTGCACCTAAAACTGCTACTTCATTAGATCTATGAGCCTCTGACATAAAATGAATGACCCTGTTGGAATATTGTGCCTCAATCTCATAGGTTGAAACCTCTGAAAGATGTGACATCCTTATTGTCTGGCCAACTAGCAGTTGTGCAACCTTGTGAAATGTTCAGGTTGCTGAGACCTTGTTACAGTCTTGCCGAATGGAGCCTATCGTTGTGACATGTTGATCATTGTGATAGTTTCTATCTCTCACCACTCGAGGAGATCTCTAGCCGACAGTTTAGTTCCTTGTGATGGTCGAGGAGATTCATAGCGACTGGAGTCATCGGAGTAACTCATTTGCTTTGGTATGAAGTCTTATCGATATGGAAAGTCTCACCGATAGTTATGCACTCGGAGTCATCAGAGTAACACGTAAGGGTTCGGTAAGAACTCTTGGTGACGGGTGTTTGTCTCGCCGATGTTGTGGGATGTTGTCAGTATGACTCCTGGCAAAGATGATCTCGGGGTGACTTGAAGACTTCGGTATTAACTCTCAACGATAGCGGTAAGTCTTGTCGACGAGTGTTCTTTTTGGTATGACTTGAAGGGCTCAGTATGATCTCTCACCGAAGAGCAATAGTCTCGCCAATGGGAATGCTAATTTCTAAGTGACCTTTGAACATTGATATAACCTCTCACTAACTAGCGATTGTCTTGGCGATAGCGATACATGTGATGGATATCAGTATGATGTCTTGGCGACAAGGGGAAGTTCGAGCGATAGTTTGTGAACTTGGTATAACGTCTTGCCGATGGTGAGGACTCTTGGTGATAACTACAATCGGGTCTTGTGGCATCGGGGAGACACAGTTAGTGTCTCACTGACATGCGAACACAGGTTGAACGTTGTTGACCGATTGGAAGACTATCCTATGTGGTGTGTCTTCGACCAATCAGAGAAGCCGAATGGGAACCGTTGGAAGTTAGTTTGTTGTGGTCATTCTGTGAGGACATTCAATAGACAGGGATGACATGGATATACTCTACAATTGCAGATGATGTTCGGTTCGATAAAAAAGTTGGACGATCAGTGTGATGAACAGTGGGATGAATAGTTCGATGTGTGATCAATGAGAATTTTGATTCTGAGAGCATTGCATCTTGAATGTTATGTACAAGGTTGATCAAGGATTATGCTATTGTAAATTGACATCAGAGAGTGAAGCCCGTAATTTGTATGTAATTTCATTACTATAATACAAAGGGTTTTTTCTTGGTGTGGTGGGTTTTTCTCCCGTAAGGGTTTTCCCACGTAAATCTAGTTCATCTGTGTATGTTCATTTCTCTGTTTCTGCTATTTATTTCAAGTGTATCTTAATTGGACTGTAATTGAAAATTTAAAAGCACCTTTGCATTCTTCCCTGAGGTTTTGATGTTAGGAGAGTTAGTTCCCCACCTTAGCTTTCCTTAAAAATTGGCCAATATCTCCTTTTGAAAACAAGGAGTGGAACACCTCTTTCACCTTCCTAGCAACATACTCTTCAAACTCATCTTGAATCTTCAAGATCAATTCATCCTTGACCTTCTCCTTATCATATGTTGTCACTAACTCAATAACATGTCCTTCCAAAGGAAGATCATGTTTCATACATGTTGTCTCAGCATTCCCATGCTTTGAAATGGCTGCAAGGTTCTTGTCTTCTTTCTCTAATTTATGAATTCTTTTCCCTCCAAAATTGAATCATCCTTTAAATCTGATGTTTTAGCATCTCCATGCTTGATAGTGGTTGCAAGTGTCATGTTTTCTCCTTTCTCTACTTTGATGAATTCCTTTCTTCCTAATATTATCACTTTAACTGCCTTAGCTTGTCCCTTATCATCTTCTATCAATGGAGTCAATGTAAAATAAATTCCATCTTTCTCAATCTCATAAGTATTGTTCCTACCATCATATATTGCATGCCTATCAAACTACCATGGTCTCCCTAGTAGCAAATGGCACACATCCATAGACAACACATCACATAGAATCCTATCTTTATACCCACCTATACTGAATTCAACCCAAGTTTTCTCATTTACTAAAATAGATTTACTTTGATTCAACCAAGAAAATCTATAGGAAGTATCATGTGGTATCTTTTCTAACTTAAGTTTGTCAACCATTTCTATAGACACCATGTTATCTATCCTTCCAGAGTCTATTACTACTTTGCATACCTTTCCCATGCATTTGCAAGTGGTCTTGAAAAGTGTTCTTCTTTGCTATGGCTCCTTCTCCTTTGATGCTTTGAGGAGTTTTCTTCTAACCATTAAGGATTCTCCAACTTTTGGAGCAACATATTGCATTAGAGAGTTTACACTTTCATCATCATCTTCTTGCACCAATTGAACTCTCTTTTCACCACTAGTTAAAGTAGAAGGTTGCTTATTCGAACACTTCCATGGTTGATGAAAAAACTGATTGCAATGATAGCATCTTCCTGTGAAGGTATTTGAACCTCTACATTGTCTACCAAATCTTCCTCTAAAACCTGACCCATTGCCTCGAAATCCACCTCTTACATTAGCAACTTGCTCTTGACCTTTACTTTCATTTTCATGTTCCTCATAGGACTGCCTTGAGCTGGAAAGTGAGCCCCTACCTCTAGAGGTGTTGCCTCTACCTCTACCTTGTCTCTCTTGTCTTCTCTTCAACTTGTCTTTTTCCCTAACAACCAACTAAAAACATTCTTCAACTATCCAAGGAGTGGTAAGACTCAATTCATCTTGGATATTGAACCTTAAACCATTCATGTACCTTGCTATTTTTCAACTTCATCCTCAGCATGACCTACTCTAATGCTCAGCGTGTGAAACCACCCAGTGTAGGCCATGACATCCATTTCCTTTTGCTTTAAGTTTTGCAACTTTCTAAAAGTTTGGATTGCATAATCACCTAGCAAGAATTGACTCTTAATCTTTGACACCATCCTATCCATGAGTTTATTTTTGATTTTCCATTTTTCACTCTTTCCTCTTGTACTTCCACCAAGTTAGGGCAAGGCCTTTCAATTTGGTTTTAGAAAAATTTACCTTTTTTTCTTTTGCTACCTCTTTGTACTCAAAGTAGTTATACAACACATCAACCCAATCTAATACTTCTTCTGCATCCAACTTTCCACCATACATCAAAAAATTTGTTTTCACATCAGAAGCATCTCCCATGACAACCTTCATCATCTTAACCATCCTTCTTTTATCAGGGTCCAACTCATCATCACCTTGGACTCCTCTTGGAGGGTTTTCATTCCCACCCTCTTCCTCTTCCTCTCGGTCACTCTCATCTTTAGTGGCCTTACCTTTCTTTGGTTTGTTTCCAATGCTGCAAGTTTGGCTAAAACAACTTCTTGAGACTCCTTCATCATCCTTATTTCTCTAGCAATGACTACACTACCTTTATGAGGCATCTTGTCCTTCAATTTGCAACTTTTCTCTTCTCCAAACTTCAACCTCTTTCTTTGAAAAGATCAAAACTTATGATCTGATACCAATTGATGTAGAGAAATGAGATCTTCAAACAATCACAATTCAATCTATTTTGAACCATCCATCAACCTTGAAAATGCTAACTTGGCATTGTTTCACAATTTCTTCATATTCTTCTTGTAGCATATTAAACAATGAATTTTCTTCATATCTTTCAAAAGATGTTTCACACCCACAAAAGAATTGACATTCTAGATACCCTTTATGGAATTATTTAACATATCTAATTTGTGCATACACTTGTTTTAGAACTTCACCTTCTTATTTTGACTACTATGCTAAAATGAAGCTTAAATAGCCCTGTTGCTCAAAGTACCTCAAATAAAAATAAATTCGCTAGAATCAAACTTCCACTTTAGGACTTCAACCAGATTACAAAAGGTCTAAATCAACAAATTTTGTCAAATGAAATGCCCACAAACTCATCAAACCACAAAACCCTTACTTAGGCCTATTTAGGCTTGTCACATAGGGCTTTTTGAATCTACAAACTCCAAGCCTCCACTCTGCAACCCAACACTTCAAACACATCAACTATGACCTGCACAAACATTTCCCATGTTTACAAGTCCATTCGCAAAAGCTTTTGAACAAACCCTAACCTCTATCCATCCATTCATGCCTAAAACCCATGAAATTTCATCTAGGGCATCACTCAAAATTCATCTATTTGCCTTCCCCAAGCATATATTCCAATTCAAATTAGATCATTAGCAACCTATACGGGGCCATACATACCTCTGTAGCAGCAAAATTCAAAGAAAAGCGTAGGAAACTTGCACTTGTATTATTCAAAATTAAAAACTACTTTTGCCAACCCCTTCCACAATGTACCCAAAGGATTTTTAAATCATTCCACATCATACCACATCGGTTCCAACTGATTTTTGAACTACTTGACCGTTAGACTTCCAAAACATGACAAAAATGCAAAATTGCATTACACTTTTTGCAATATTTGCAAAAAATGACAACTTGAACCAAAACTGACGCCATGAGACCCAAGTACATAGAAAATGGTCTATTATGACCTTATTACACCAAAAAAGACTCAAAAACACCAAATACTCAACATTAGACCAAAGTTGCACAACTTGACAAGGCGCCCCTACACCATACACCTGAATAGAAAAGGACTCAAGTCCCCTTGAGGACTGTGTTACAACAAAAACCATGTTGCATCTCACCCTTCAGTGATCTCCAAGTTGTATCTCCATCTGGTGATCCCTTTTAATGAGTCAAGTATTGAAAACATGCATTGTTTCTTGCCTTTTCCCAGTTCTTTCCTTGGAAATGCTACTCTTCACTTGATGTGTGATATTTGAGTGCTCTTTCCTTAGGGAATGTTCTCACATCTGCCCCTGTAGCTACTAACATACCTTTTCCATTCTTGAATTGAAGTGTCTTCATCTTCACTCCCTTTGTGTGCTTAGATTTGTTCACATTTCTTTGTATCTCACCTTTCACCTCTTCACCTTTACCTTTCATCTCTTCCACCTGTTGTGGTGCACCTACAACTTCTGCTTCATCATATCTATGGGCCTCTGACATAAAATGAATGAATTGGCCAATATCTCCTTTTGAAAACAAGGAGTGGAACACCTCTTTCACCTTCCTAGAAACATACTCTTCAAACTCATCTTGAATCTTCAAGATCAATTCATCCTTGACCTTCTCCTTATCAGATGTTGTCACTAACTCAATATCATGTCCTTCCAAAGGAAAATCATGTTTCATACCTGTTGTCTCAGCATTCCCATGCTTTGAAATGGCTGCAAGGTTCTTGTCTTATTGCTCTACTTTTATGAATTATTTTCCCTCCAAAATTGAATCATCCTTCAAATCTGATGTTTTAGCATCTCCATTCTTGATAGTGGCTGCAAGTGTCATGTTTTCTCCTTTCTCTACTTTGATGAATTCATTTCTTCCTAACATCATCACTTTAGTTGCCTTAGCTTGCCCCTTATCATGTTCTATCAATAGAGTGAATGTAAAAGAAATTCTATCTTTCTCTATCTCATAAGTATTGTTCCTACCATCATATATTGCATGCCTATCAAACTACCATGGTCTCCCTAGTAGCAAATGGCACACATCACATAGAATCCTATCTTTGTACCCACCTATACTGAATTCAACCCAAGCTTGCTCATTTACTAAAATAGATTGACACTCATTCAACCAAGAAAATATATAGGGAGTATCATGTGGTATATTTTCTAACTTAATTTTTTCAACCATTTCTATAGACACCATGTTATTTGTGCTTTCAGAGTGTATTACTACTTTACATACCTTTCCCATGCATTTGCAAGTGGTCTTGAAAAGTGTTCTTCTTTGCTATGGCTCCTTCTCCTTTGATGCTTTGAGGAGTTTTCTTCTAACCATTAAGGATTCTCCAACTTTTGGAGAAGCATATTGCATTGGAGAGTTTACACTCTCATCATCATCTTCTTGCACCAATTGAACTCTCTTTTCACCACTAGTGAAAGTAGAAGGTTGCTTATCTAGACACTTCCATGCTCGATGAACAAACTAATTGCAATGATAACATCTCCCTGTGAAGGTATTTGAACCTCTATGTTGTCCACCAAATCTTCCTCTAAAACCTGACCCATTGCCTCTAAATCCACCTCTTACATCAACAACTTGCTCTTGACCTTTACTTTCATTTTCTTGTTCCTCATAGGATTTCCTTGAGTTGGAAAGTGAACCCCTACCTCTAGAGGTGTTGCCTTTGCCTCTACCTTGTCTCTCTTATCTTCTCTTCAACTTGTCTTCTTCCCTAACAACCAATTGAAAACATTCTTCAACTATCCAAGGAGTGGCAAGACTCAATTCATCTTGGATATTGAACCTTAAACCATTCATGTACCTTGCTATTTTTTTAACTTCATCCTCAACATGACCTTCTCTAATGCTCAACTTGTGAAACTCCCTGATGTAGACCATGACATCCATTTCCATTTGCTTTAAGTTTTTCAACTTTCTAAAAGTTTGGATTGTGTAATCACCTGACAAGAATTGACTCTTAATGTTTGACACCATCCTATCCATGAGTTTATTTTTTATTTTCCCTTTTTCACTCTTTCCTCTTGTACATAGTTCCACCAAGTTAGGGTAGGGCCTTCAATTTGGTTTTAGCAAACTTTACCTTTTGTTCTTCTACTACCTCCTTGTACTCAAAGTAGTTATCCAATAGATCAACCCAATCTAATACTTCTTATGCATCCAACTTTCCACCATACATCGACAAATCTATTTTCACATTAGAATCATCTCCCTTGACCGCCTTCAACATCTTAACCATCTTTCTTTAATTAGGGTCCAACTCATCATCACCTTGGACTCCTCCTAGAGGGTTTTCATTCTCACCCTCTTCCTCTTCCTCTCGGTCACTCTCATCTTCATTGGCCTTACCTCTTCTTTGGTTTGTTTCCAATGCTGCAAGTTTGGCTAAAACAACTTCTTGAGACTCCTCCATCATCCTTATTTCTCTAGCAATGAATGCACTATCTTTAGGAGGTATCTTGTCCTTCAATTTGCAACTTTTCCCTTCAAACTTCAACCTCTTTCCTTGAAAATATCAAAACCTATGCTCTGATACCAATTGATGTAAAGCAGTGAGGAGATCTTCACACAATCACAATTCAATCTATTTTAAATCATCCATCAACCTTGAAAACCCTAACTTGGCATTGTTTCACAATTTCTTCATATTCTTCTTGTAGCATATCAAACAGTGAATTTTCTTCATATCTTTCAAAAGAAGTTTCACACCCACAAGAGAATTGAAATTCTAGATACCCTTTATGGAATTCTTTAACATATCTAATTTGTGCATACACTTGTTTTGGAACTTTACCTTCTTATTTTGACTGTTACACTTAAATGAGGCTCAATTAGCACTGTTTCTCAAAGCACCTCCAATAAAAACCTTTCCCTAGACTCAAGCTTCCACTTCAGAACTTCAACCAAATTACAAAAGGTCTAAATCAACAACTTTTGTCAAATGAAATGCCCACAAAACCCTTAGGCGTATTTAGGCTTGTCACACAGGGGTTTTTTGAATCTACAATCTCTAAGCCTCCATTCTGCAAACCAACACTTCAAACACATCAAATATGACCTGCACAATTGTTTCCCAACTTTACAAGTCCATTCCCAAAAGATTTTGAACAAACCCTAACCTCTATCCATCCATTCATGCCTAAAACCCATGAAATTTCATCTAGGGAATCACTCAAACTTCATCTATTTTCCTTCCCCAAGAATCTATTCCAATTCAACTTAGATCATTAGCAACCTGTAAGGGGTTGTACAGACCTCTATAGCAGAAAAATTCAAAGAAAAATGTAGGAAACTTGCAATTGTATTATTCAAAATTGAAAACTACTTTTTCCAAGCTCTTCCACAACATACCCAAAGGATTTTTAAAGCATTCCACATCATACCCCATCAATTCTAACTAGTTTTTGAACTACTTCACCGTCAGACTTCCAAAACATGACAAAAATGCAAAATTGCATTACACCTTTTGCAATATTTACAACAAAGTGACAACTTGAACCAAAACTGACCCCATGAGACCCAAGTACATATTAAATGGTCTATTATGGTCTTATTACACTAAACAAGACTCAACAACACCAAATACTCAACATTAGACCAAAATTGTACAACTTGACAAGGTGCCCCTGCACCAATTGGGATGCAAAAATATCTTCTCAGTGGTAGTTGATTCATTCCCCAAATCCAAGAACATGGTTACCAAAACCCAAGCCCAACCACATCAGTGTAGTATTGACTTCACCTACAATGGGTGTGACAAAACTCAATTTTGATGGGGCATGTTGAGAGAACCCAAGTGCATTTGGTGTTGGATGTGTACTGAGAAACTATGCAAGAAATATTATTAGCACCATCACATTAAAATTTCTAGATGGAACATATAATAAGGCCGAGGCACAAGCATTACTTGTAGGTACGAAACTCACAAAGTCTAAAGGCATCAAACATATATGAATTGAGGGAGATTCTATTATCATAATCCATGCATGTAAGCAAACAAACTCATTCAACTAGTTGTTAAGCGCCATCCTAAACCAAGGCTTCAAGTTTCTATAATATTTTGATTCTTACCAGCTCACACATTGTTATAGAGAGGGTAATAAAGTATCATACATGCTAGAAAATACGACATGCAACCTAGTCACTAGGGCACTACAAATTAACCAAACATATATGTTTCTAAATATCCTACCTTGGCACATCTAGCCAACAATGAATTGCACCTCATATAGGGGAATTGTGATAACATACTTAATTTTTTAAGTGTGTAGGGCTCGTGGCGTTGAGTTTCATTAGTAGTGTCTATGTCCAAACTTCCATTACTATCCTCAACACAGTGCAAGCATCATACTTTAAGCACCGTGGGAATTGTTGGTTACTAGCATCAAAAGACTTTTGTAGCTATTACTTTGCATTTGTAGCTACCCGACCTCATCATGGAACAAGTATCATACTTTAAGCATTGTGGGCTATGTTGGTTATCAACATCAATTGGTTGCTTTTGTAGCTATCATTTTTCATTCGTAGCAATTTGACCAAAGGGGGAATCCATGTAAACACTAGGTCCTTGCACAAATTATTGGCATCTCAAGCCCCATCAGGTCATATATGCCTATAAGCTTCTCATAGATATGTTTCCCCAGTTCCAATATTGAACATTTGAATTAGCATCCATCTCTAAGTTGTGCGGGCCCTTGGTTGGGAATTTGTTTCTATCCACATGCCTTTTGTGGTAAATCCTGCACTAGTCAAAGTTACTTAGTTCCCATCGATTGTGGAGGCCTAAATGTAAAGTACAAAGCATTGAGGTGCCACATGGTGTCTTCACATGTCATTTGAAAAAAGGTGAGTGATGCTTAGATATATCAAGAACCTTCCCCTGCACCAATGCCACGTGTCAAATTAGCATAGCTTGATGATGCTCTTAAGTATTGTAAGAAAGTCCTGGTGAAAGATTGGTCGAGACCATTGGCATGGTGTCAGGAATTTGCTTTCACCCATGGGCGTCTTCTTGTATAAGTTTAAAGCTAGTAAAAAATGAGAAATTCCCACCTAGCCTGACGGGTATAGTTTATAGAAGGAAATGATGATGTTCCATGTGGTGGCTCCATGTGCCACCAAAAAAGGTAAGTGATGTCTTTTATTTTATTAAGTTATTTCTACCATATCAAGCCACATTATATGCTAGTACATGGTGAAAAATTTTCTATTGCAAATACTTGTTGCGTAATTGGTTGGGACTTTTGGTGGGTCCACTATGAGGTAAAAAGGAGGAGGTTATGAGGTGCACCTGTGTACTCTCTAGAGGACAAAGGCTTGTTTATGGCCATCCTGGTTACTTGCAATATTTTTCACTACTAAAGTTGGTGCTAAACTTATTCATTGCTTTTGTTGTATTAGCACATAAACACGTGGCACCATTTTGCTCCCTCAGGTGCATTTCCAAATCATTGATTGCTTCTAGTTGCATAAACTTGACAAGTGGCAATGTTGGCACTGGGCTATGTGCTTCCCATTTAGAAGCATAAATTGGCACATTTCTTACATTCTAGTTGATGGGATGTGCATTTATTAACGTTAATTGATTCAATGACATCACTATCTAGCAACTTCTATTATGACCGATCATTTGGATGCAACTTGACACAAGCCCCATCAGATCATTAGCTACTTTTTGGATTTGTTATGGTAGTTCAGAGAGTGACAAGGAGTCTCGATTGTAGAGGCAATATTTTATAGATTAGCATGGGAGATAGGTCAGTAGGGGCCCATGATCAATGCATAGGTTGTTATTCAAGAGTTTGAGGGTCTATATCCTATATAGTGGGGAGTGAAGAAAAATTTAGTAGATATAGGGACCATAGAGGAGTATGATGATTGGTTTGCACAACACCACTAATTCCTTTGTCAAATCTAGGTGTAATAGTTCCCCAAGATAGACCAGGGAAAGGACCAAGAGGGAGGCCATGAAGACTACGAGGTTAAGGGAGAGGGAGATATGGAGATGATGGAGGCAAGGGTGGGGGAGGAGATGATGGAGGAGATGAAGGCATAGGGCATTGAGTGCGAGGGAGATGCAATCAGACTATTCCTTTCATCCCTCAGGTATTACCAGTAATTGTAGAGGAGTTGGAGATGAGGGAGGAGGAGGCACAATAGGAGGAGGAGGTGCAACAAGAGGAGGATGATATGGAGATTGAGCTATAGGAGGTTCCAGTATGGGAGGCCCTAGAGGATGTGCTGATACAAGAGGGAGAGGTCGAGGACACCCCAAATCTGGTACAAGCATAAATTGCAACATTGCAGGAATAGGTAGGTAGAATGTAGGCTTAGATGGCACAATTAATTGTGGAGAGGGATGTGGCCATTATTAGAGCTCAATAGGTAGAGTAGAGGTTAGTTAGTTTCATTGGGATAGTCATCAGACCTATATCAAACTTGGCACGATAATTGTATCAAGCGGGTCAAGAGACCCAATATTATAGAGAGTTATATGAGTATGTTGTTCCACCCCCATAGAGGGCTCTGAGCTACAAACATAGTCGATCACAAAGTTGGTGACTTTTGAGGAGGACAATGAACACAAGAGTAGAGGGTCCTAAGAGACCACCACAACCACCACAAAGGGCACAAATAAGAGATACTGGGGTAGGATTGTCAGGAGGCCATGAGGAGAGGCCATCACAAGAGAGACAGTCACCCTCAGAGGAAAGGGGCAGCACTGGTTAGAACAAATTATATATGACTATATTAGAAACTGATGTGCATTTTTATTAAGCTTGCGAGTTCCATTTTTTATAGACATTTTGATACTGTACCATGACACTTTTTTGGATATATATGAGATGCATGATTTTGGTGGCAAATATATGATGATGTCAATGAGTTCTATGTGTATGCTTCTATTATGCTTATGTTATGATTTTTGATATGTTTATGAGAATGTCTTTATGTTATGTAATAATTTCTTTCTATGATGAGATTCTCTATAATGTATGCTATGTATGTATGCGATAATGTATATGGATATATGTGGATTATTTAGATATGATGTATTTGGTTATATATAAAATGGAAATGTTGATGATTATGATGTTATTTATGGATGCTTAATATTTAATGGATAATTATGCTAGCATGCTTGTGAATGCAACACAATATGGTATACCACATTAGGATGTGATTATGATGGATATGATTATGACCTAATTGTGTATGCAGGATGGACCTATGACCACATGAGGATATGTTATCAAATATGGATGTGAATGTAGGATAGCATGTTTTTGTGTGTCATAGCAAGACATTAGAATGCATGATGAACTAGAAGAATAGTTAGTTAGGAGGCGAAGAATAGTTAGTAAGATGAATGGATATAAAAGGGAAGTGATGAGTAGATCATCATGAGCCTTGATAAGTGCACATATATCATCATCGAGCATTTTTTATATTACAAGGGGATGATGTACACCAAGGTATGGAAAAAACATGGTGTGAAATGTGATCCCTTTGCATAAATAGACACATTGCATAAATAGACACATTGTAGACAAAGAATGTCATGACTCAAACTAGGAACTTAGTTTCCCTAGCCATATTGTCAAGAAAAACCACAAACAAAAATCAAATATAAAAAGGTCATGATCCATCCTTGCTCCTCTAATCACTTGTGGATATCCTTGAGTAGCATAGGAACATGACAAAAGATAAATCAAGTAAAAGATAAGATTTACTAGACTAAATGAGTCAACAACCATTTAGATCTTCTTGCCAAAGATAAAGAATGACAGAAAGAGTGTTTGATTTTAGGAATGAAGCACCTTGTATAAGACACCTGGTCTGGTTTCAAGGAACACAACAACTTGTATAGACAAAATATAAGTGATGAAGATGAAATTAGATGATAAAGATCGATGATAAGGATAGGAAATTAATCAATTAGACATGAAGACTATCTTGATAGTTCATCTGTTATTGTGTGATTTGTTAAGCTTAGTGTTTTGTGTAAGGTTTTGTTTGTGTCTAGTCAATGTATTAGTTTTAGCAAGGGATAGTTTATTACGAAATGCGAATTGTGATAGGTGATAAATTTTATTAGGGAAGGTGGATTGACTTTATCATGGGTTGGGGATAGTTTATTGTGAATGGTGGTTAATGAGTAATATGAGTGTGATTTTTTTTGGGAAGTGAATTAGTGGATGGTCATCATAGGGAAACAAATAACCCAATGTTATCCTCCATTATCTGTTCAAGGGTGCCATATGAAAAACCTAGATCTAAGAGTTGCCCCTGGCCAGGAATAAGACCAAATATGAACAAGTGTGGGATAGACCAATCTTATTAGGGATGGGGAATGGAAAGTGAGAAATACTAAATGTGAACCAATTTAAAGCCATAAGAGGGATAACTAGCTTTATTATGAGTTTATGTGAAATGGAAAGAAGTTTATTGTGAAAGAGAATATAGAATGTAATGGAAAAACCAGATAGAATGATGGTAGATGATAGAGCATTAACCTACTACACATGACACTTGTTTGTCAAGTTTTCACCATGGTACTTACCCACAGCGCCACCAAAGTAGTTTTCACTATAGGGCAAATTATTTCTCTTTACTATTTTTTTTTTTTTCTTTTTCTTTTTCTTTTTTGATGTCCCACAAGACGCATGTTTTCCAAGTTTTCATCAAAGTGGCGCTTTTTTTTGTTTTTGTAATTTTTCAAAAAAAATTGTATTTTTTATTTTTTTGTATTTTTTCAAAATTTTGTATTTTTATAAGGATCTCTAGGGATTAGGTATAGAACTTTCGAAGATGCATGTTTTTAAAATGCTTTAGAAGTGGTTCATCTTTGGGAGTGGCAAGTTGGTAGGAACTAGATCCATATGTAGTAGTGATTATGTAGGGACCCAACCAATTAGGTTCAAACTTGCCTTGATTTTATCTATCCAAGTTGTTCCTCTAATTTTCCTTTAATACAAGATCGAGCCAATATAAAAATTCCTAACCTAGAATTTATTTTTATAGCTACGACAAAGATGGTTTTGATATGCTTGGAGATGAACTAGTGCCATCTGATGTTGCACATCCAAAAATTCTAGCTCATATAATCTAGATATTATGTATTCTTCATTATTAATAAAGCACTGCAAAGAGACTCTTAGTGATGGAAAATATAACTCAATAGGGAGAATGGATTTAGATCCATAAACCAAGAAAAATGGGGTGGCACCAGTGGGAGTACAAATACTTGTGTGATAAGCCCATAGAGCTGGATTAAGTTGAAGGGTCCAGTCACAACCAACATAATTGATAGTATTTTTGAGGATTTTGAGTATAGTTTTATTTAACACCTTAGCTTGACCATTATCTTGTGGGTAATAGGGGTAGAAAAGTGGTGGTTGATATGGAATTTTTCAAAAAGCTCGTGGACATCCTAGTTTTTGAAGGGTCAACCATTATCAGTTATGATGGAAAGTGGGATACCATACTGATAGATGTTGTAATTGAGGATGAACTTTGTTATTTGATTTCGGTAATGTAGGTCATGGGTATGGCCTCAATCCATTTTGTTAAGTATTCAGTTACAGTGAGAATGAATTTATGGCTATTTGCTAAGGTGGGATGTATCTTCTCTATGATATCAATTTCCCACTGAGAAAAAGGCCATGAGGATGTGAGAGGATGAAGTTCCTATGTCGGTGCATGAACCAAGTCTCCATGAATCTGACACTGATGACATGTCTTGATGAATCAATATGAATATATCTCCATTGTAGGCCAGTAATATCCAATCTTGATGAGATTCTTAGCTAAGGTAGGACCACAAGAATGAGCTCCACATATACCATTGTGTAGTTCATATAATTTTTTTTGCATTTCTTCAAATTTGAGACACCTAATAAGAGTGTTATCCATACCACAATGGTTAAGGGTATTGTTGATGATAACATATTTAGAGGCTTGATGGATAAATATTTTACATTGGGTGCTAGAAAATTCCAAAGGAATGTTCTGGTCATGAAGGTACTGATATATGTCATTATAACTAGGGGAATTAGGACTATAAATTTTGCACACGAGTTTAGAATAAAAAAAAATGAAAGTAGGGATCAACAACTACTCCATCAAGAACTCACATTGATGTACATTTTGTGGCATGTCAAGGAGAGATCCAATAGTGGTCATGACACTAGCTACTCTGTTTTATGCTCTTAGAATCTACACAAATCTGATGACATCAAAATACTTCTGAAATATATCAACCATCTATTATAAGGCATAATATTTTCATCTTTGGTTTCATAATCATCATTTATTTTCTTGATAATCAACTGAGAATCACCATACACTTGAATGTCTCTAATTTTCCATTTAATGGTCATTCTCATTTCTATATTCAACACCTCATATTCAACAATATTAATGGTACTAGGAAAAACAATTCTATAAGACTTGGTGATGCAACTAAGGGGGGACTTCAACTTAATCAACACAAAAACAATAGGTCTTAACAACTTATTAGCCTTCAAATCCCTGATTAGGGTAATACTTTTCACAACTACACAAATCTGCCTTGTAGGTCTGTAGACCTATTCTCCTGGGCTTATCTCACAAACTCACCCTCAAATCCTCCAACCACTTATATTATCAGGAACCCACTAATCCCTCACAAAACATATCTCAAAATATTATTAGGTCACTTTGGACCATCACCATCTAATCAGGGTTTCTACGCTGAACAACTTGACCAATTAGGTCTGATTTACAAAGAAACCCCTCTTAAAAGTTACTCCCCCTCATAATTTCCTTTGGATAGTCACTCAACAAGTCTCAAAACTTCAAAATCCACTACTCCCTTCAAGGGAAACGCCTTCTAAGGCTCCTTAACAAAACCCTCCTTTTTCACAAATAGATAAGGGTTTATTGAAATACCATGTTCTAAACCCAATCTCATTCTACCAAAGCCTCAAACCTCTTCAAAAATTTCTGCACATGCTTAGAAGTTCATCACAAATTGCAGCCCTAATGGAATTCATCCATTTCCACTTTGAACTCACTAAGTTTCACTCAAAATCATATTTTTTCACTACTAGGGCATCATGCCCACACCATCAAAAGACCTCCCTCACTCATAAAACCATGTACACTCCAAAACTACACCATAATGAGCCATTCCACTGAGTTACAAAAGGAAACAGTGGGTGGAATGGCTTATGTAGTCATATTTTCACAATCAAAACCCTTAAAATAGGGTTACACAGGCTGCTACAGGAAAATGAGTCAAAATTCCACCAAATTCAATATTAAATGCTCTAACCAGTTGAAAATTGAAGTTAACTCATGCCTGCCACAAATTAACAAATCTTTGGAACAAGTTTCTCCTGTAAGGAACCGTACCAAGGCTGGAAATTGTGAATTTACCAGAAAATTCTTAGAAAATGCAGAAATTCAAGAGTTTTTTTATTACTTTTTCCACCAAAACTTATCAACAACCTTACAACGAGTTTTCCCCATATTTTAAAGACTTTTCCCACCTAAACCAACTGACTCATCCTTCTCAACTTCCACCTCTAACCAGCTTGACCGTTGGCATTCAAAAGTTGCAATTTTACATTTTTATAATATTTCAGCTTGACAACATTTACAACTTTTGCACTATTTTGCATCATGACCCCACATTGACCCAAATGGACTAAAATGACATAAAAAACATTAGAATGGCCTTGACATGGCCTTATTACATTGAAATGACTCAAAATATTCAAAAATTATAACTAAGACCCCTAATACATAGCTTGAACTTGGTGCTCCTGCACCATACACTTGGCCTTAAAACCTTTCCAAGTCTCTTGGAATTTGTTCTTCAACTGGTCCATCTCTAGAATCTACATCTCTTTGACCTACTTACTAATGCTCCTTTGATTGGTGATCTTGTCCCTTGAATCCAATTCTATACTCTTTCCTCATACTTTGCATTGCTTAACTTGGTTGCTCCTTGCCAATGTTCTCTTCTTGCAAACTGATCTGCTCCTTGCATCTTGACCTTCTTTACAACTGAAACTAGCATTGTTCTTGCTTGAACACTTGCCCTCTATCCTTTGTCAACTATGCTTCTAAGTTACCTATTTTCCACTCTTGGAACATGCTCAAACTTACCTCCTTGACTCTCCCAAACACCATCACTCTCTTCACCACTTGTCTTCATCACTATTCTTGAACTTACTTCCCCTATTGTGACTGTCTTCTCAGTTTTACCAGCCTTTGTATCAACAATATTTGGCTGCCTTTTGTCCTGTTTTGCAGCCAAGGGACATAAGACCATCCCTATCACAACTCCATAATTTTTCAACTCACTCTGAATCTTTTCAAGGATTTCATCCTTTTCTTTTGTTGCGCCTTAGCCTTGACACTAAATCACCAACTTTGGTCTTCAATCTTGGACCTTTCTCTACACTTACTATCCTGATACCTTATTCCTTTGCAATTGTTACATTCACTTTAATTTTTCCTTCCTCCATCTTCACATACTCTTTTCTACCAAACATAATCACCCTTGTTGTCCTTGACTGATCCTCCACATCACCTTGCAATGGAATGATGGTAAAACTACTTCCATTATGCTCAATCAGCTATCTATTACTTCTACAATCATAGATGGCATGTTTGTCATATTTCCATGGTCTTTCAAGCAAGACATGACAATAGTCCATTGGCACAACATCACAAACAAATTTATCTTTGTAACCACCAATACTAAACTCAATCAATGCTTGTTCACAAACCAAGATGGATTGACTATCATTCAACCATGAAATTTGATATGGATTTTCATGAGGAAACTTTTGCAACTTCAACTTCTAAATCATTTCACTAGAGACAATATTTTCAGTGCAACTTGAATCTATAACTACTTTGCATACCTTACCCTTGGATTTACATGAGGTCCTGAATAAAGCTCTTGTTTGCAATGGTTCCTCCACTTTGGATGTCTTCAACAATTGTCTTCTCAGCATCAAGGATTCTCCTACCTTTGGAGCAACAAGATGACTAGGAGAGTTTTCACCTTCACTTTCTTCTTGGACCAACTGCACTCTTTTCTCACTCTTTCTTTCACTTCCACTTGAAGTAGCACCAAAATTTCCAGGGCACTTGTATGATGGATTCCCAAAATCATTGAAATTTTAGGATCTTCTTGAAATGTATTTTCACTTCCACCTCCTCCAAATTTGCCTCTCGAACTTCTAAACCCACCTCTAAAATCAGAAATTTTCTCTTTACCTTTACCTTCACGTTCTTGTTCTTCACTTAATTGCTTTGAAGCATGAAAGGATCCTCTACCTCTACCTATGACAGACTTATCTTGTCTCCTTTTTAACTTTTCTTCCACTCTAATGACTAACTGAAAACATTCTTCTACAGATCTTAGATTTGCCACAAACAATTCATCTTGGATGTTAAATCTAAGGCCACCTAGATACCTAACAACTTTCTCAACCTCATCCTCTTGTCTACCCGATCTTCTGCTCAACTTATAGAATTCATCACTATAAGTTTTAACATCTAGATCTTTTTCTTTTAGAATTTGGAGTTTCTTATACAACTGAAATTCAAAATATTTAGGAAGAAACTTACCTTTTAGATTTGCAACCATCTTGTCCTATGAAACTATCTTGGCTTTACCCTTCTCTCTCCTCTTAGCTTGTTCATAGTCACACCATAACAATGCATGTCCCTTGAGTTTTGTCTTGGCTATCCTTACCTTCTTCTCATCTAGTACTTCTTCACACTCAAAATGATTATCCATGGCTGCAATATAATCTAGTAACTCTTCATCATTCAAATTTCCACCATACATGGGAAAACCAACCTTTAATTTGTTTGTCTCACCTTTGACTACTTTTAGAAGCCTTGTCACCCTCTATTCCTTAGGATCTAATGTCCCTTCATCAGCCTCTTGAAACTCTTCCTCTTCCTCTTCATATTTTTCACTCACATCACCCAACTCTGCACCTCTTCTCTAATTTGACTCCAGGGTAGCAAGCCTTGCTAACACAACATTATGTGACTACAACAATCTAGCATGCCTTTCTCTTAACTCCTGCAATTCTCTACCAGTTGCATTAACCTTGGGAGGCATCTTACCTTTTCAACTTCCACCCTTCTCTTCTTGAATATGTAACTCTTCTCCCATAGATCTGGTACCTACACTCTGATACCAATTGATGCAACTAAGGTAGGCCTTCAACTTAATCAACACAAAAATAATAGGTCTTAACAACTTATCATCCTTCAAATCCCTGATTAGGGTAATACCTTTCACAGCTACACAAATCTGCCTTGTAGGTCTACAGACCTATTCTCCTGGGATTATCTCACAAACTTACCCTCAAATCCTCCAACCACTTATATTATCAGGCACCTATTAATTCCTCACAAAATATATCTCAAAATATTATTAGGTCACTTTGGACCATCACCATCTAATCAGGCTTTCTATGCTGAACAACTTGACCAATTAGGTCTGATTTACAAAGAAACCCCTCTTAAAAGCTAGTGCCCCTCCTAATTTCCTTTGGACAGTCACTCAACAAGTCTCAAAATTTCAAAATCCACTACTCCCTTCAAGGGAAATTCCCTTTAAGGCTCCTTAACACAAAACTCTCCTTTTTCACAAATAGACAAGGGTTTATTGAAATAACTTGTTGCAAACCCAATATCATTCTACCAAATCCTCAAACCTCTTCAAAAATGTCTGCACATGCTTAGAAGTTCATCACAAACTACATCCCTAATGGAATTCATCCATTTCCACTTTGAACTCACTAAGTTTCACTCAAAATCATATTTTTTCACTACTAGGGCATCATACCCACACCATAAAAGACCTCCCTCACCCATGAAACCATGTACACCTACAACCTAATGAGCCATTACACTGAGTTATAGAAGGAAATAGTGGGTGGAAAGGCTTATGTAGTCATATTTTCACAATCAAAACCTTTAAAATAGGGTTACATAGGCTACTACAAGAAAATGAGTCAAATTCCACCAAGTTCAATATTAAATGCTCAAACTAGTTGAAAATTGAAGTTAACTCATGCCTACCACAAATTAACAAAGCTTTGTAACAATTTACTCCTGTATGGAAATGTACCAAGGCTGGAAACTGTGAATTTACCAAAAAAATCGCAGAAAATGTAGAAATTTAGGATTTTTTTTATTGCTTTTGCCACCAAAAATTATCAACAACCTTACAACGAGTTTTCCCCACATTTTAAAGACTTTTCCCACCTAAACCAACTAACTCATCCTTATGAAATTCAACCTCTAACCAACTTGACTGTTGGTATTCAAAAGTTGCAATTTTGCATTTTTACAATATTTCAACTTGACAATATTTACAACTTTTGCACTATTTTGCATCATGACCCCACATTGACCCAAATGGATTAAAATCACATCAAAACACTAGAATGGCCTTATTACATTGAAATGACTCAAAACCTTCAAAAATTCTAACTAATACCCCTAATACATAGCTTGAACTTGGTGCTTCTGCACCAATTGGGAATAGTGTCTCCTTGTGGAGTGACAAAAAGAACTCCTAGTCTAGATCCATGTCGGGTGCAAAATCCATAAAAGTAAACTCCCATTTCATAGGTGTTGTTGCCATGAATATTGACTCATTAGGAAAATCCAACACCATGGGATGATCAGTTGTAGTAGGAGCATCAACTAACTAATCAGTAATCATTTTTCCTTTTATGAATTTTTGGTCAACATACTAAATATCAAACTCACTTAAAATCATTACCCATTTAGAAATTCTTCCAATGAGCACTATTTTGCTGAGGAGATATTTCAGTGGATCTATCTTAGCTATGATTTATGTTTGATGATTTATTATATAGTGCAATTTTTTTTGTGAAGAAAAAACAACGAGACATGCACGTTTAATTGGTGTGTAGTTTAGCTCATATCCCACCAATGTACAATTGATGTAATAAATGGATCTCTCTTTTCATCCTTCATTATGTTGTGCCAAGAGATCACTAATGTCGAAGACGTAGAAAATATATACAAAATTAATGGTTTCACATCAATTGGTGGCATTAGGACTGGTGGTGACATCAGATAATCCTTCAATTGTTGAAATTCTTGTTGGCAATGATCAATCCATTTAAGAGGAACACTCTTGTGAAGCAGATGTTGAAAGGGGTGACATTTGTCAGCTAATTGGGTGATGAATCTTTGTGTAAACTATAATTTTCCTAGGAGACTTCTTAGCTGAGTCAAGTCTGATAGAGGAGGCATATCTATTATTGCTCTTACTTTTTTCGGATCAACCTCAATACCTCTACAGGAAACAATGTACCCCACGAGTTTACTAGAAGTATCTCCAAAGACATACTTTTTTGGATTTAGCTTGAACTTATATTTTCCATTCTTTTGAAGATTTTGTCAAGAATTTCTAGATGACCTTTCCTTGTGAATGATTTAGTTAGCAAGTCATCAACATAGTCTTTGATGAGAACATGCATCATATCATAAAATATTGTGGTCATGGCCCTCTGGTAAGTTTCTCTAGCATTTTTGAGACTGAAGGGCATCATATTCCAATAGTAGATACCCCAAGGACAAGTGAAAGTTCTTTTGTTCTAATCCTTAGGATCAATTCTTATTTGATTATATCTAGAAAACCCATCCATTAAGGACAACATTTCATATCCGGTTGTGAGGTCCACTATAAGATCAATATTTTGGAGGGGGAAATCATCCTCAGCAAAAAACCTTGTTTAGATACCTAAAATTTGTGCATGTGGATTCCCCCAATTGTCTTAGTCATTGGAACTATTTTAGATATCCATTCTACATAATCAATTGATTTGATAAAGCCAACATCCAATAGTTTCTTTAACTCTACTTTAACCAATAAGGCAATTTGTGGGTTCATTTTTTATCCTTTTCTTGATGGGTTTTGCACCTGGATGAAGAGGTAAGTGATAAAGAACCAACTTTGGATCCAACCTAGGCATATTTGCATAGGACGAGGAAAAATAATTTATCTCATGAAAAAGAAGCTCATGAATTGTGGTCTTTCTATTTCAACCAAGGAGGCTACAAAATGTACAATCCAGGGGTCTTCCAATGTACCAATGTTAACTTCTTATCTTTCCACCAATAGAGGAGATATCTCTTGACTTGTGCGGAGTACATCCAACCTTCTATCCTCAAGCACCTCAGAGAGGTTTTCACCCTTGGATATGTCATTTATTTTTACTTTTTCATGGTCTAAAGGCAACTTTTAGTTTTCACCTAAAGACCTATTTTTTATTTTTATTTTTATTTTTTCAACTTGCAGGTGGAGTGGACTCCCCAAAGTAGGTCATATCATCAAGATCTATAGTGTATATAGCTTTGTGATCACCCCAAGGGATAGTCTCTCAAAGTCCCATAAACTCAGCTATTGCTTCATCATTTTCAAAGATACCTAAACTCAAAGGTCTTTGTTGGTCCCAATTTATAATTTGGGGATGTATTAAGGACATGTTATCATCGGCCTCCAAGAAAGTGAGATAGGGTTGATAGGATAAGGATTGTAGAATGGGTCCAAAGTTTATCATTTTTTTGGTCCTCAAAAGGGGGATTGTCATAAAAGGTTGTCAAACAAGATTATCATAGGTGTGAAAAGATTGAGGGAAAGTGGACAAAGTAAGGACTGAAGAGTCTTCAAGGTCCTAGAAGGTCTCAATCTAGGCTCGATTATTGACATCTTGGTTATTACAAGGGTTAGGATCTAGATTAGCACTACCCTTAGACACCTCGACATCATTAAAAACACTAACATCTTCACTTGAGAGCAACTTAGTACTTGAAGTGCTCAATTTTAGTGTTACATACCCGAGCCCTATATTTCTTAGCAGACATTTAGGTTTGATCGACTCTATCATTCCTTTATTATGTGATCCCAAACCACTATGACCATCATATCCTTTCTGTTGCATAAAGGAAAAATATTTACCATATATATATATAGGAAACTAACTTTCTCTCGGTCTTCTTCATCTTGGTATAACCATGTAGACATATCCTCACCAATAGACTCATTGTCTACTTCGTCCCATTTAGCAAGAGTAGCAGGAGGTTGATATTGGATGATGGTCTTTGAGTCCTTCTGAATGGGACATGGTTTACCATAAGACTTGGGAGAATTAGAAAACTCACTAATGCAAAAGGAGTCTACCATAGTATATTTGTCATGTCCCTTGTCTTAGATCTACACCTTGTGTTTAGGAAAGGATATGGAAGGAAATGAAGACCTAGTCAACAATGTGGGATCAATGTAATGTGAGGAGGTAGTAAGCAAAGCTTCTTTATTAATAGGAACTTGACATTTAGGAATATCCTTCAAGTTGTTGCAGTATTGAAAAGGGCCAGGGTCTCCTAATATGGTAACCTCTACTCCATTATAAGTGAACTTGAGACATTTGTGATAAGTAGAGGGAACAACTTTCATGGCATGAATCCATGGATGATTGAGGAGTAGATCATAGGGAAGGTTCAGATCTAAGACCTGACATACTATGTTCTCTACTATCAGACCAAATTAGATGGGAAGGGTAATGACACCCTTGGAGGAATGCTCTGCATCATCATAACCCTTTATTACAATCCTCTTAGAAGCATCAGTACTTGCCTCAAAAAATCCCAATATAGTAACCAATTTCAAGGTACAAATATCTAGGCCTACTCTTCCATCTACCAGGACCCATTTGATTTTATGTTTATTAGTGAAAACTGCTACATGGAGGGCATCATTATGATGATGCCTATCAAAAGGGATGTCATGTTCAGTGAAGTTGACATGGTGGGTCATAGCGAGATACCCAACCATGGCCTAAAATTGATTGACATCTAGATCTATGAGAATAAATGAATTTTGCAATGCTTTATCCAAGATAGCTCTATGTGTAAGTGATGTATGCAATATCTCAAGAATAGATAATTGGGTAGGGGTTTTTCCTAGATGATCCAAAATAGTGTATTGATTTGGAAATTGAGGTGTAGAAGTGACTCCTTGCATAACCACTTTGGATCTACAGGTAGTTACAACACACTCAAGACTTTTTCCTTTGACGATTATGGTAGAGACATTTTTATCCTCTTGTCAAATACTATTAACTGTGTACTCATAAGCCACATTTTTATAATTGGTATTGGTATTGGTATTGGTTTTTGAACCTAAGCTAGAGGCTTGTCCCTAACCATGGTTTTACAAAGGGTCATTGAATATAGTATGATTTGTATTTGAGCATCCAATAGGGTCATCAATCACTACATCCCCCCATTCTATAAGGTCTTGAGTGATATTCTTGAGTCTAAAGCATGAAGAAGTTCTATGTCCTTTGTTCCTATGTAATTCATAAAAGGCATTATCATTCTACCAAGATGGTTTATTAGGGCCAGGGTCATAATGTTTAGCCTCTGGGAGTTGAATAACATTAGAATACAAGAGATGCTTTAGAATTGGTTCCCCTAGAGGTGTAAATTATCATTTCAGAGGAAGATTGGGTCTAAGGGAACCACATTGAGCATTGTTTGGAATAGCATTTTTCGGTTGTGAAGGAATTGATAATGGATGAGTATTGGTTGCTTGCATCCAAGATGGGTTAGGTCCCTTAATATTAATGATTGGATTTGCTTTGTTTATTGTTTTAGCATCCACAACACCATCATTTGTCACATTTTTTTTGTGAGACCAAGATTTGGATTTATCATTAGAAGTGTTGGGATTGTTGTTTGATCTTTTAAATTATTTTATGAGTTCCTTTGCCACAAGAGCCTTTCCAATAGGGATGTCCTTTTGAAAAAATTCTTCAAATGTAGTAGGGCAGTGGAACCAAAGTTGGAACATTAATTCTAGATTTGGATTGTCAATAAAGATTTGTACCAATTGTTTCTGAGGTATCTCATAGGCACATCTGATTGCCAAACTTCTCCATATTTGCAAAAAGGATGCAAAAGATTCTCCTTCTTCCTATTTAGTGGTGCATAAGTTTGTTATGTCTATCTCGTGATCCACATTATAGGATAAGTGGTTGATGAATTTTTCAGCTAATTCCTCCCATTTTTTTATGCTAGATAGTAAATGTGCAAACCATTCAATAGCTTATCTGCCAAGACTGCATGGAAATAGATGCATTATGTAGACACCTAAAAATGTCCTCTTACGATACCTTGTCACAAAACTACATCATTTAGACATCTTGTAGCATGTTTTGCCCTAGGTACCCATGTCATCATCTAATTAGTTAAATAAATCTTATTTATTTGACTAATTTCATTTATTCCCTTCCTATGCATAATCCATCCATTCCTCTAATGTTAATTAAATAATTTATATTATTTAATTAATTAAATCATTTCTATTCATTCTTCTAATGTTAATTAAATAATTTATATTATTTAATTAATGAAATCATAAATTCAACATTAATTACATAAATCAAATATTTATTTAATTAATAAAATCTAAAAAGGATATTCTTGCTTTCTTTCCAAAATCTGAACTCATGTGTATCTAATTAATTAATTTAATTAGATAATTCAATTCATTATCCCTCTCGTCTTTTTCAGGATTTATTTCCTATAAAACAATAAATCAAAATCTTTCTATCTTTTTGACATCTTATCTCATCTCGTTGTATTTCCTCTTTTGTCAAAAATCAAATCCTTATCGAATCTTGTCAAATCTTATCTTTGTCCACATCACGGCTCTATAAATACAACCTCTCACAATCCATTTAGGAGGTTGATTCGTCTAGCATCCTAACTCTGTCAAAATCATTCTTCCATCCATCTATCTATCATCCTCCATTTGTCATTTTCACCGTCAAGTCGTTATGCTGCAAGAATGAGCATCCAACATTCCTCCATTATCAACCCTTCAAAATCTCGCATTCTCATGTAGGTGGAGAAGAGCCATGGAGGTCAATCAAGTCTAGTTTGAGAATCAGTTTGCATTTCCTTTGTTTATTTGCATTTCAATACTAGTTTGTGCTTCATGGTGCTTGATAGGATTTAATTAGTTTGTTGTTTTCAACACTTTTAAACCTGATTTTTTCCCCTATCTACATTTGGTGAACCCGACATTCTAACCCTTGTTCTTTTGAGCCTTTGTGAGTTTGATTTTGCAGGTCAAGGGTTTTTCTAAAGAGAGCTTGGAGATCAAGTTTTTATAGGAGTCCCAAATCAGAAAAATAGTCTCACCATTGCGGTCATAGGGGTTGAGAAACCACTTTTGACATATAACTTGACATATTTTGCTTGCAGAGAAATTTTTGGAGTTTTCTTTTGATTTTTTTTGCTTGCAAATATATATAGTGAATACTTTTAAAATTTTGCTGCAAATATATGCACATAGATCTGAGGTATTTTGTTTTATTTTTACAAAAATATACACACAGGTCTGCATCATTCTTGGAAGTTATTCACATCGATTTTTTTTTTAAACACCAAATGTATATATATACAAAAATCTACCCTCTTGTTGCAAGTATCTATTCAAGGGTTTGTTGCAAATACGTATATACATTTAAAGTAATCGGAATTTTTTTTCAAACACCAAATGTATATATATACAAAAATCTACCCTCTTGTTGCAAGTATCTATTCAAGGGTTTGTTGCAAATACATATATACATTTAAAGTAAAACCTGTGTGTATTGCACTATTTTTAGGCATATGTAGCTGCAACGTTTTCCTTTTGACGGTATTGGTAAGTATTTTCTGTATATACTCAATACACAGCCCGCGACACTTCCTTTTGCATGGTTGCATGAGCTGTTAAAAATTGATGCGTACCTTTCTTTTTTGAAAGATAGGCTTTAAATAATTTATTGAGTATAAGTGCTTAAACTTAAGAGTTAAAGTTTTTATGATTACTTTTCATTTTTTTAGTTTATTTAATTTATTTAAAAAATTTTAACTTTTTTTAATTTTTTGTTTTCAGGGTCTTTAACCCCTGGTCATATGGGAGACCAGGAGTTGTGCTAAACAAGTTGTCAGCACCTAGTCATGCACTTGGTCACATGGGGCCAAAAAATTAGGCGTTTGTGGGCTTAACTTAGAGCCCCTCTTTTCTTTGCAAGTCTAAAAGGGGCAGTTTTACGAAAACGGACATAACTTTTGCGTAATAGGTTATATTTTCAAATTTCAAAAAGCGTTGGAAAGCTGACTTGGTGAACTACGCATTGGAAATGACCATTTCAGGTGACTGTATCATTTTCAGGCTTTTTTTCAGTCAAAGTCAAACCTACATGCGAACTTCAAACAATTATATCTTTTGCAAAATTGATCCAATTTCGACGATTTTTTTTTTTAAAGTGCATGAAATCTTCTGAATTTTCTATTTATGCAATCCATTTAGTTGTATCAGGTCATCTTAATCATATTTTATCAGAATTCCTCTTTTTCACATGACTTTCTTCTATGCAAGTTTACTTGGTCTTTTTTTTTAAATTTTCTGACGTGTAGGTGCATCAAATGAGATGGAACAACGTTGGAATTAGTCAAATACAACAGATTTAAGGATGAAAACAATCAGGTGCACACATTCCATCCTTAATCTCTTAATCTTGTTTGTCACACATTTCAATTTGGGGCATAAAATCAATCTTGTTTGATCACATATTTGAAATTGGGCTTAAAACGAATTTTGTCTTCAATCACACATCTTGATTTGGGGTTAAAAAGAACAAGTGCTTGAACTTTTTTACACACATTTCAATTTTCTAAAGGGAAATTAATCACTGCGAATGTGAATAAAGTGTGTGTGTCCTCCAAAACACCTCATTTGGTTCCCTTTTGTCACACCCTTCTTAGGAGGCCTGCTTGGAGCACACGCCCCTCCAAGGGACAACCTCAATAGAGTGTGAATCCAAAGACACACTCCTTTGGGAGTTGAAATCTTGTCACTCTGAGCTAAGCCCCAAAGAACTTTATACCTTTGGGAAGTGAAGGTGAAGGGTGGGTTACCCCTTTCTCCCAACTTATTGGCAGGATTTTGCTTTCAAATAATTCCTTAGTCAACCTTGTGCAAAATAGCTTGACACCTAATTGGCCATACCCCACTTGAATAGTCATAGGGCTTGTTTTTTTGTGTATTCAAGTGTTTGCTTAATCATAACATTTAATCTTGAAAAAAAAAATTATCATTGTGATTGGTGTGTGTGTTCATGCATTTACATGTGAAATATTGTGTTTGATAGTGCCCAAGTCAAACTTCCAATAAAAATTTTCCACATCATCCAAATCATAAAATCTTGTCATTCCATATCATATCCTAATCATCATCATCTCTTTAATCCAATCAACATCATTTTACACCATGCCAACATTCAAAGACATAACACAAGAGCTTGTTCACATGCTTCACGTGGCTAAAACAAGTCAAGCACCTTTACCCCAACAACTCATTCATAGATTCCATGACATGATCCAGAAACTTCAAACCAGCCAATCACCTCAAATGCAACAACTCATAGCTCAAATCCAAAACCTCATGGCCACTTGTCAAATCCAACAAGCACATCATCAAGTCCAATCACCACATCAAAAAATTTCACATCAATCCTATGTGTCACCTATAACATCATATCAACCTCATTCATCCACATATCATGTTACCCCTTCATCAACCTATCACATGTCTTCTAATGTCAACGCTTATCCATACCAATCCACCTCTCAACAATCATTATCCTATACAACCCCTCAATCATCATTACAACAACAAATCATATCACAACAAGTCCAAACACCATTTCAACCTCAACACATTCAACCACAATCCTATGTGTCACCTTCATCATAATGCCAACCTAACACATCTACCTATCATGACAATGCCACATCAACATGTCCACCCATATCACAACAAGAACATAGGATCCCAATTCCACCTTGGCAACAAAATCAAGAGCCTTTAATTCTTAATGCCACCTTTGACAAGGGGAACACCAATCTAGTTCATACACCCTTACCACCATCCAATCAAATTCTTATCCATAAGCCAACATGTCCAAGTCATAATTCATTGGCCTCTTTACCTTCTAACCAATCAAACTCTTCATCACCCCCATCATCATCTAATTCTCCATCAAATCAATGCCCTACATTTAGATATTTAAAAAATAAATTGATGGCATTACCTAAATCCACCCATCCACCTATAAAGGATGTGACCCAAGGGCTACAAGTAAGGAATCAATTGTTGCCATGTCATTCAACACATATACTTGAACATACAAAAGATTCCTCAAACATCATTCCAAGTCCTTCAAGTCAACCATGTCATCCTCAACCCCTTGAGCCAATTCAAGAGTCTCTCGTCGTAAGTCCAAGTCACCCTCTTTCATGCTCCTATGTTGTTGACCATCAAGAACATGTCAAGTCTCTCCATGAGAAATCCCCTTCCACTTCCATTCAAGCAACCCAAGAGTTATATCAAGAGTCTACTCCCAAGCATGTGGAAACATCAAGCCTTAGTCCTAATCAAGATCAAATCATTTCATCCAACCTATCTATAATCTATATTTTTTTTATGATCAAGATGATATCCATAATCATGAAGAGCCTATCCATGAGCAACATGATCCTATACCCATCCATGAGAAAGATATTCCAAATTCACCTCCACCTAGTCCTATCCATGATCCATCAACATCCACTTCCCTTGATGAGACAAGTGCCTCCCAAGCACACATAGAAGATCAAACAAATACCTTGGATCTAAATGAACACAATGCTAATCAAGATCCTAATGATCCTCCATCACCCACTATCGACCCCATTGCAAGTCCTCCATCATATCCTATTGGTCTTTCTACCCTCATTCATGAATGTTCCTCCTTAGAACAACAACAACCATTATCTTCCCTTGCTTCTTTTTCTTCATCCAATAAGGAACTCGTGTCTAGTGTTCCACCTACACCTAGTCACATTGTCCATTGCATACTCCAAAACATGAACCACCAAGGGAAAGGTTTATACCTTCATGAAGAAGGTATTTTGGATCCCATCCATGTCAAAGTCCCTTCACACTCTTATGGCCTTGGACATACACCCCAAGGACACCAATCTCAAGATGTTGGTACTTTCTCCAGGAGTCCTAAGTCCACTTTCCATCAGGAAGCCTATCATATCCCTAAAAAATATGTTTCAATTCCACCACCATCATCCTACAAATGTCAAAAGCATGTGACCATACACATCCCTCCATCCACTCTACCACCATTGCTTCCAACTCCTAATATCCCTCCATCCACTTTACCACCATTACTCCCAACACCTAATATCCCTACCATTTAATCCTCTTATCCATTTATCCATAAATCCTCTAAACATCTTAATCATGACCAATCAATGCACACATTGTCTAAACATAAAGCTTCCACTCATTCCACCAAACCCAAGGGATTCCAAAATAAAAATTTGGATGCCTCTACACATAACGTCAAAAAATCTAAAGGTCCTAATGCCTTAGCATACAATGGAAAAAAGTTAAAGCCAAGTACATCTAAAAAGCTATATAAGCCCATACCTCCAAAAAAAAAGTCTAAAAACAAAATGGTTTGGGTACCTAAGCAAAAAGAAATCAAGTCTAACAAGGCATCCACATCACAAAAATCCCAACCATCCCCTTCCATCCAAAATGCACATTCCATTCAAAAATCTCAAATTCCTAACACCCACAAGCAAAATAACAGTCATAAAAATACTAAGTCTATGTGGGTACCTAAATCACTAAATCACCCATTTCCTAAGCAAATATCTTCATTGCTTCCTACACCCCATCCGCATCAAAAGCCTCAACGTTTATCACAGTGTGTGCAACCATTGGTCATGGATCCCTTCCATTTCACACCAATTCCACATACCTCCTTCTCCTCATCCTTCTCTCATTATCCTACATATCTCCCCCACATTCCTATGGTCCATGCTTTTGGCTAAGCCTCCCCTTTCATCTTTTTCATAAGTCCCATATAATCCATTATTGTCCTCCATAATCAACATCATAATCCATCATCTACCTACTCCATCTCCCTTTCATGCCATCCCTTACCAACATCTATGAGCATAATGGCATTTGACATGGTCCATGCAATGACATCCATCTCTAGTGGGACTACCACCTTTCATGGAACTAGACATTTGAGTCCCTTCTATCCATATTCCCCTTCTCCTATCTAGAAATTCATAAAAAAAAACAAAAACAAAAAAAAGAGTAAAGATAAATCCCTTCGTCCAACGGTGAAAACCTAGTAAACAGGCGCCCTGGATAAGTACCATGATGAAAACCTGGAAAATAGGCATCATGTGTAGGTTGATCTTCTATGTCACTTACACTTGGGGGCACAATGTCTTATCTATCCAACCTATCATCTTCATGTCATATCATTTCCATCCTACCTACCATCTTAGCCATCATACATAACTATCATATTGAGTCCACTTATCCACCCTTGTCCTTTTGATCTTGATGAAGATATAGGGGCAAAAGGTTGAAACATGTTTTGGGTATCTCTTGACATACCTCATCTATGTAAACCAATCATGTCATTATCCTGTCAAGTCATACATTTTGTCTAGAAAAATCTTAAGTCTTGTACCTAGAATGGGGCATGCTATTCCTATGCGACATAGTCTTTGGAGATCACATCCTTGCTCTCTTATGGTGCATACATCCATAGCATTCATTTATCTATCATGAGCCTTTTATCCCTTATCCCATCACCCACCCTTGCACCTAGACTTGGTTTTCCCCTTGTCATTGGTATCTAGCACAAAGGCTACTCAAATTTTCATCCTTTGACACCTCAAAACATTTCAAAAGTCCAAAAAAATCAAAACATTTCAAAACGCCAAAAAAATCATAAAATTTCAAAAATCCAAAAAATTCAAATAGTCAACAAAAATCCAAGCAATAATCCAAATGCAAGTCAGTCCTTAATCCATACCAATCAAGTTGATCAATCTTGTCAAATTATCCAATCACATCCTTTGGTCTTGATCCTAATCTTGTTGTAAACCCAATCAATCAAAGTCAATCAGTCAATTATCATTCATCCTTGTGTTGATCTAGGGATATATCCTTCCCTGCAATGACAACACTATCATCATCAATCAATCAATCAATTACTCATTGGTTTACAGCTTGACAGGGCCAATACCTTGTTTGTTTTTGTATCATTTGTGCATGCTTGCTTGATTGCTTGTGTGTGTTATCATTTTTTTATTGCATTTGCATCACATCCGACTTATTCCAGCTAATATTCATATCTTGTATCTAGACAAGGTTGTATTACGCTGGGGCACGAGACACATCGACACCTTGGTCCTTATACCTTGGTGCATAACGTCTAGTGCTAAATCAAACATCATGGTTGCTCACTTTCATTGCCGCATAATGTATCCTTCACTTCATATATCCATTCCTTCATCTTTAGTTCTTGACCCATCCCTTTCATTTCAAGAGCCTACCTGTGTTTGTCCAACCCGCCTATCCTCTCGAGGGGGCATCATCATTCCATCATCCTATCTTTCTATCATTATCCATTTTCCTCTATCCATACCTTAGTTTCTTTGAAATGATGTTACTTGATGCAAATATCATCATCTCGAACATCATCTCAAAGAGGGGCAAAATGTAGACACCTAAAAATGTCCTCTTATGACACCTTGTCACAACACTACATCATTTAGACATCTTGTAGCATGTTTTTCCCTAGGTACCCATGTCATCATCTAATTAGTTAAATAAATCTTATTTATTTGACTAATTTCATTTATTCCCTTCCTATGCATAATCCATCCATTCCTCTAATGTTAATTAAATAATTTATATTATTTAATTAATTAAATCATTTCTATTCATTCTTCTAATGTTAATTAAATAATTTATATTATTTAATTAATGAAATCATAAATTCAACATTAATCAAATAAACAAATATTTATTTAATTAATAAAATCTAAAAAGGATATTCTTGCTTTCTTTCCAAAATTTGAACTCATGTGTATCTAATTAATTAATTTAATTAGATAATTCAATTCATTATCCCTCTCGTCTTTTTCAAGATTTATTTCCTATAAAACAATAAATCAAAATCTTTCTATCTTTTTGACATCTTATCTCATCTCGTTGCATTTCCTCTTTTGTCAAATATCAAATCCTTATCGAATCTTGTCAAATCTTATCTTCGTCCACATCACGACTCTATAAATACGGCCTCTCACAATCCATTTAGGAGGTTGATTCGTCTAACATCCTGATTCTGTCAAAATCATTCTTCCATCCATCTATCTATCATCCTCCATTTGTCATTTTCATCGTCAAATCGTTATGCTGTAGGAATGAGCATCCAACATTCCTCCATTATCAACCCTTCAAAATCTTGCATTCTCATGCAAGTGGAGAAGAGCCATGGAGGTCAATCAAGTCTAGTTTGAGAATCGGTTTGCATTTCCTTTGTTTATTTGCATTTCCATACTAGTTTGTGCTTCATGGTGCTTGATAGGATTTAATTAGTTTGTTGTTTTCAACACTTTTAAACCTAATTTTTTCCCCTATCTACACATTAGATAAGTTTTCTCATGTCAAAAATTGAGACAAGCAGTAGAAAATTCTTTGACATGATCTATCAGATTCCCTTTCCCCTTATATTTATCAAACTTTTATATTTCAAGATTTGGAGGGAAGGTGGAATATACAGATTTTTATCAAAAGGGTAAGGACATATGTCCTCTATGTTATATTCCTTCTTGGATCCAAAGGTTTCTATATTAGCCATTTATCATTGCAGAACATGCACTTGTTGGAACAACATGTCTTATGTTGTTGGAATGGTATTAGTCGGGGGGTTGGTGACTAGATTTAAAATAGGATCAACATGTGGAATAGACATTTAGTAATTGGGTATTTGGTGAATAAACAAGTTGCCTTGATTTATGGTGTTTGAATATTGATGTTACACCATAGGTTGTGAAGAAATAGTGTTTGATGGTAATGTATGAACTATTTTTTTGTTAGGCACCCCACATCCTGAGAGATACCTACTTATTGAAGAAGTGCATTACCTTGGTGTTGAAGCATAATTTATATTCTGGTTTATTTAGAAGATCATAAGAACTTGCGCTAATGAAATGGGAATTCTTGATCCTTGTCCACTTGATGTAATGTTTAGATTTAAATTTCCCAACGTGGTGTTTAGATTCTAATCGCTGAAGGTGGTGTTTAGACTTAGAAAATGCTCAATGTGGTGTTCGATGGAAGTGAAGTAGTAGAAGACGTGATAAAGTTTGTGTTCATTTGCAAGAAAGGATTGGATGTGTTCATTTGATATATTGATTGTGTGACATTTAATGGTTCATTTAGGTTTTTGGCACCTTTTGTTAATTTCACATTATGTGTTTGCATTATTTCCTGTGAAACTGGTGACATGTTATACAACAGATTGAATTTTTTTGTTCAAATGTGGGTCAAGGAGACCTATGGACAACTTGGTCACCTCATGAATTTTCCTTGTATTTGGTATGTTTATGGTCATTTGTTGTAAAGGAGGGTTGGTTAAAAGAGGCATCGTGTCCATGAAACTTGTTTCTTGTGTTTCTTCCTCGATGAGGGGTTCTACTATAGGTGAAACATCAAAACTAGTGGGATGTTTGGCCCCCTTTTGTAAAAGTTTAATGAGACATCTAGTGGGGTCTTCTTCCATGACTCCTTCCATTACATCTAGGAAGTTAGGATTGTCCTTGGTTGCCTTAAGATCTTCTTGATAGCTTTGTTCCTCCTAATCATCAACAAATTCCTCCTCATTGTCAAGGGGAAAGGTGTATTCATACATAGGTCAAGTATTCATTGAAGTTTCACCTTGTGTGGTATCTATTATGGTATGAAAGAAGGTGTCCACAATGGAATCCATTTGTTTTTTCCTACTTTGAGATATATTTTCAACCATGTAGGTTTCAAACTATGTTTTTGGAATTTTTTGAGTTTTATGAATTTTTTTTTAGATTTTTGAATTTTATGATTTTATTTTTGGATTTTTGAGTTTTATTTAAAAAAAATTGGATTTTTTATTTTTATAAAAAAAATAGATTTTTGAGTTTTAAATATATTGTGCAAAGGATGCTAATGTTTTTGGATTTTTTGGTTTTAAATGATTATGCAAATGAATCTTGATGATAGACAGTAAATGATTATGGATTATGAATGAGGATAAGAGATGATAAGTTATGTATGATTATGGGTTTAGGCTTCAACCTTGAAAGAAAATGGTTAACCAAAGTAACCAAAAGGGGTATCTATATCTCCAAAAGATGGTAGTGAGGAAGATAATAGATGAGAGTTAATCTTAAATTAGACTTTGAGTTTAAAGCCAACTGTTGATGAAAAGATGAAAAGACAAGAGATCAAGACACACTAAAGGATGACTAAGGTTGAATCAAAATCTAACTAGGGTAAAATTGGTGGAGGACAGTGAATGAATGGAAATGATGTGGTGAGAGAGGTCAATAGACCAAAGTAATCACAAGGAGAGTCTAAAATCTCAAAAGGATGATTATCAAGACCAAGGTAAACAAATTCAAATCCTAACTAGACCATTGAGATTAGGGTCAACTATAGATAAGACAAAACATGAGATTTCAAGACTACCAAGGATAACCAAGGTCTAATGATGGTTGGTTAAATAACATGCAAGATACAGGGTTTATGAGTGGTTGGGTGAGGACTGAATGAATATTTGACCTATGGATGAAAGACTAACCAAATATTAACCTAAGGATGCAAGGATAACCAAAGATTAACCTAAGGAGAAAAGATCAACCAAAGATTAACCTAAGGAGAAAATATCAACCAAAGATTAACCTAAGGAGGAAGGACTTAACTAAATTTAACTTAAGGATGAAATACTTAACCAAAGTCTAACCTAGAAGATGCAAGACCAACCTAAAGTTAACCCAAGGATGATAACTCAACCAAAGATAAACCTCGGGGTAAAAACCAAAACTCAACCTAAGGATTAACCTAGGGAAGAGGAATTAACCTAAGGGTAAAAAATAAAACCCAAGAGGAAACTTGACAACCAAGGATTAACCAAAGGAGGAGAAATCAACCAAATGTTCACCAAAGGAGGGAAATCAAAATCTAACGTAAGGATGCAAAGACAACCAAGGGTTAACCAAAAGAAGACAAATCAACCAAGGATTCAACAATGAAACGAAATCAAAATATAACCTAAGGATGCACTTTCTAATCTAAGGGAAAAAAGAAAATGGTAATCCTAAAAATTAACTAAGATGATGAAGGTCAAAAAAGGCAGGTCTCTATGCACAGTGGATTTTTTTATCAGGTTTGATGATGGTAGTGTAGATACTGAAAAATGTCCCAAGTCTGCGAGCAACATTTTTCCTTGATCATCATCCTCTAATAGTTAAATAATTTTAATTATTTAATTAGGCTTGATCATATTCCTCTATTAGTTAAATAATTTTTAATTATTTAATTAATTCACTTCCTAATCTCTTTTCTATCCTGATCGATTAAATAAATTAACTGTGTCACTAATTTCCCCTTCTTCTTCAATAGTTAAATAAATTATTATTTATTTAATTATTTTATCACCTTTCATCTGTAGTTAAATAATTACCATTAATTATTTAACTATTCATGGTCTTTTAATTCTTCTATGGTTAATTATTTAACTATTCCCTTGTCATCTTTCCTTATTAAATAATTAATCTAAGTTAATTATTTAATGTCTCTATTTCCATTTTCCCTCTTATTTAACTAAATGGTTGAATAATCATTTTAATTAAATGCTCATTTTAATTTTCCCCCAAATAAATTATTTGAATAAATTATTTATCTCCACTTGTCATTTTCCTCCATTTTTGAATAAACAATTTGAAATAAATTATTTATGCATCGCCTGGTCAAAGATGCTCTATCATAATCCCCTATCATAACATTCATTTATGTCATAGCCTGCATGTCTTGCATGTCTATCATAGTCATCATGCATCATAGCCATCAGCGTCATAGCTTTTCCATTCATGACATATTTCTGGTGCATCAATTTTGGACCGTTGATCTTGGCATCTTTTCTGAGGCTCAATATTGGCCATCCATTTCATAACCTCCCTCTCATGCATTATCATCCATTGATCTCTGAATCCTTCTAGAGGATTAATCTCAGCCATCCATTCAAAAGGATGTCTATAAAAGCAACGTTCCCCCTCCACTTTGTCCTTAACAACCATTATCTCCAACTTTCTTGCTTACTATTTGCAGGTATTTGCACAACTTCAATAACAAATATGAGGGAAATATTGGCATAAGAAACAAGAAGGAGAGACAAGAGAAGTGAAGCAACCACAATGGGGAGTGTTTATTCATGAATGCTTTCATTTTAATTCTTTATTGTTTGTTTTCTCTTGTTTGATGTGGTTTTATAGCTTAAAAGTTTTAGTTGTCACTTTATCTATGCTATTTGATTTTTAACCCCATCTTACAGGTAGAATGGACTCCTTAATGGAAAATCTAATTTTAGTAAGATATATAGATGCTTCAGGGAAAGCTACAATTGTAGTGGTGAAAATAATAGATGCATAACATAAATTGTGGTGGAAAATCTGACAGATGTGTTACATGATTATAGTTGTGGTGCATGATTACAGATGCATCGCATGACAACTATAGATGCATCAGACTAGTTTTTTCCAAGGTTTTCTTGACAAATGTGGTTTTGAACCCTACAAATGCGTGATTGGATCTCATAGATGCATGATAGGATTTCTACTAAAGTTGCCTAGATAGATGTAATACTAGACCCTATAGATGCATTATAGTGTTTTACAAATATGGTATTTTTCCTAGGTTTTTCTAGTTTCAATGCTTTAGGAAGGTTTTTGATTGATTTGACAAGTTTTAACTAGAAAAACACTCTAAAAATAGTCGAAAGACAATATGGATGTTGACTCTAGACTGAAAAATGGTATGGATTAAGGTCCAAAGGCACAATGACTTCACTAGTATAACATAAATAATGACTCTAAGACAAGAAAAACCTAGTTATTCAATTATGTGTGTTCACCTAGTGTGAGCCCATTATAAAAAAGGTGCTAATACACCAAGATCAACATGAGACACTTCTCTTTCAAGAGAAGATAGCTAGAGGTCCAATGGCACAGGCCCAATATAGCAATAGGCTCACCTTTCCTCTCTCCTCAGGAGGCTAAGAATGCCAACCCAAAGAGTCCTATCTCAACTCAAGGGTGTACATGGTGAGTAACTCTGTGCATGATATTGTATGTTGCACCACACTAAGCTTACAACCGAAGGATCCTAGGCTACTAAAAAAAGAGGTTTCTAGTGGAGGATTTTCATGAACAAAGAGCTCATTTGTAATAGCTTGAGAACTAGGAGGCACACTCCCACTCTCATCACCAGCTAGTCTTGGCAGATCAAGGGTCTTACAACTTTGTTTCGAATGACACTAGCCACTCCTTGGGTTACAACTTTCTTTCTCCCCCCTTTGATATAGCCCATGGGGAAACATGCTTGAGGTCAAACCTTGGGGTGATGAAATCCTGAGGTAGGCCTCCTACTAAAATAAAAGAGTAATGTGTATTTATCATCACTGAAAATAATATAAGTGCACAAGGGGAAAGGATACGTACACACTAGCTCAAATTGGCCAACAACGTGCAAGTGCATAAGACCAAAAAAAAAGTTTTTTAACCTAACTAATCTAATTGTGAGCTAATCTAAAAAACAAAGACACAATATTTCAAATTCAATTCTTTGATAATCGAACTTGCAAAAAATTGATTAGTAGTTTGAAAGAAAGCTTTGACAATGTCCTACACCAACTAGATTAGTAGTTTGAAAAATAAAAATTTGACAATCGAGCTACAACAACACGATTAGTAGTTTCAAAAAGTAATATCTCTTCCCAACATTCGCTACATTGCTAAAACAAAGAGATTAGAAACCAACAAGCTCTAATATAGTAGATTAAAACACATGCAAAAATAAAAAATTAGAAAACTTATACCTTTTGTCTCAGAAATAGATATGGTGTTCTATTTGTACAGATGTGTTGCCCAACCTAAAAATTGTGGCTCTTGATAGATGTGTCATGACTCAATTGTAATACACACGTGGTGTTGAAACTTGTGAAAATAAAAAATAAGAACAAAAATCACACTAATCTAATTTCCAAGAAAATCAACAAAATAGGGGGTTGGATACTCAAAAACTAGAAAATAAGAAAGAACAGACAAAATTTTCAAATTTTAATAATGTTGGCAGATGCAATGTCAAAGCCTGTAGATGTGTTGTATTCTACAACAAAAAATGTGTCAAATCTAAAAAAACAAAATGTTAGGTCTTGCTCTTCACATCAAGTTCACCAATTGTAGATGGGGAAAATCAAGTTTGAAAGCTCAAAACATGTACAACAACCACCAAACTGTTAGTAACAAGATTAAATCCCCAATCAAGCAATAGAACACAAATTAGCATAAACAAAATGAAATAAAAACAATCAAACCAAGTATACCTTTATGCCATCATTAGATCACTTCTATTTTCATTATGTTCTTTGCTTTGTGAAATATGGAGTGTTGCTCTCATATTTTTGATATGCATAATTGATTGGCTCAAGATGATAATGACAGTAAAGATTCAAAGATGGTTGTTCGAATGAAGAATTTGGCAAGATGAACTAATGAGATTAAGAAGATGATGAACAACTGGGATCGACTAAGGAAATGTGCAAAGGAAAGTTTCTCATTTGTGAAATAGAAAAATGGAAGAGTTGAGTGAAGCAAAAAATAGAAATAAGAGTTAGTTGGAGAGAATTATGAAGAGTGGAAGAGTCAAGTGAGAGAAAGGGGGAGTTAAGTAAAGAGCGAAATAGAGGCAAATTTTTGAAAATAAATAAATAAATACTCATTTATTTTTTAAAATTCATGAATAATTAATTATAGAGGAAGCTTGAGTTAAGATGATTAAATAAATAATAATATTTATTTAATCATGGGAGAACATTAAAAAAGGGATTAAATAATTAAATAATAATATTTTATCAACAAAGTGATGAGAAATAATTTGGATAATTAAATAATTAACATTATTTAATTATTGAAGTGTGAAAGATGATAGAATCATATTAGGGTTTAATAAAATTAGGGCTAGATAGGATTGGGGTTAGACAAAAGTTAGTTAGAAAATGGTGTCACATACTTGAGATAATTTTGAGTGTCTACAACTCTTAATCTTTTTCATGTTGAAATAGTATCTTATATTAAATTTTTATTCAAATGGATCAAGTTTTAAGTTTTATGTATTTTTCTTTAGATTGAGTTTAGCATCATCCTTCCATCTTTTTCATGCATGGTTATTTCACACGTAAAGGAAAAAAAATGACTATAGAAATATTATGTATGGATTGGGCTCTTTGACCATTCTATATGTAGAAAGCATCATATAAATTACAAAAAATAATATTAATACTACAAAGATATCTAGATTGTTGAATATGCACTTACATGTCTTCAATTTCAATCCATTTTTATATGTTTTCATGCTTCATCACACCTCAATAAATATTTTTTACCCTTCCCTTCACTCATATTCCATAAAAGAAGAATTGAGCAATCTTGAACATGAACTTGAGCACCAAGCTTCTTTTGTGATTATCCTCCCACATGCAAATTGGGAAATTGAAGAGACTTGTGCTTTCCTATAATTAAGGATCATATGACCAACTTTTTTGAATGTCTATCTCTTTATGTTTCACCAATAAATAAGTACAACATAGAGGACTTGTTTGAAATGGTACTCTCACTCTCTTCCCTAAAAGCATGGAAAGTTTCAAACAACCACACACCAAAGAGTTTAACATTGTAGTTTTTATAGTACTAATTTTTACATTGATCAAAAGTAGATTAAGTAGGAATAATATCTATAGTCTAGAGATTTGTGAGAAAATTTCAAATGATTCAATGGCCAAACATGCGGAAGCAACTAGATTATAATTCATACTCTCTTTGATCTAGGTGGAATTAGACTCAAAATTATATGAATTTTTTGAATGTGATCATGTTGGCTAATCATAATTAATAATGATGTTTGATATATAAGCCACTTTGGTTTGAAATTCTAGACATGTTTTATCCTCACATTGAATGTTAAAAATATGATTGAGTTCAAGGTGCAACAAGGTCATTTATAGATTTAACATTGGTGAATATTAGAATAACATTAAGCATGGTGTATATGTACATTTAGGTCTAGACTTAAAATACATTGACTGTAGATGTGAAACTATGGGTTAGTTAGATTACATAGGAATTTTTTGGTTCATTAAACAATATAGATGCCAAACACTTCATATTATATATGTGAGGCTCCTAATAGATGGAATTTAATACACTTACAAGTCCATAAGATGACATAGGACACATTTAATGTTGCACTTTAGTTTCTTAACTTAGACATAAGAATTAGATTAATCATGACATATTCACATTCTTGGCTTTGGTAACATGATTTGAGATTAAATTCTAGAAGTGAGAATCCAAGTAGAAGACAATATAAAAAATTTAAAGCTCAAGTTTAATTTATGCTAGTAGAGATGAAACACCTCTTGACTAGAGGGTAATCCCACAATACTCAGTCCCAAACTTGGGACATAAAAATTTTGGGAGGGAGTGGAATTTTTTTTGAACTTATGTAAAGACCTTCAATCAAAGATTGACCTTTGAGAAAAGATTATCTTCATTCAAAGGTCTTCGTTAATTTTAAAAATAATAAAATAATACCTTCGACGAGTGAAGATTACCTTTGGTCAAAGGTATTAAATTATTGTTTTTTAAAGTTATATAACTGAAAGCTATATTTTTTAGTTTATTTAGAGGCTTGGAAATAAAAAAACTCACAACGATTATACATGCACGTCAAGTTTATGTGATTACCTATGTGCTAGGTCTAAAGCAAGGTCACAACTGTTATGTAGGGGAGGAATAGGGGACCTTCAAATGAAGGGGAGGAGCAGGGAAGTTTGAGCGAAGGCCCCCACTTTTCTAGGTTTTCCATTTTCCCGCTAATTCCTAAAATTTATTAGTTTAAGCATAGCTCAATGGTGGTTTAGTGATTGCTCTTGATCGCTAATGAGGAGAAGAAAATAAAATTTAATAACTTAATAATTGAAATTTCTAAATTTTTAAATGTTAGTTTTTTTTAAACCCTTAACCCTAAACCCTATTTTACCCTTACTAAGCCCTAAATAAAACCTTAATAAACCCTAAATAAACACTAAATAAACTCTTCATAAAATCTAAACCCTAAACAACAAACAATTTGGAGGACACCTACACCATCTATCCTTTCAATAAGATGTGTTCTTCATCTATTTTACAGGTGGATACTTTTAATAAGATGTGGTCTTCATCTATGAAATATGATCTTCATTGCATGCTTCATAAGTGAGGAATTTTAGTTCACAACTCTTTAAGGCATTGTGTCAAATCGTTCACATGGTTTCTCTATCCTCCCACATTTTATATAGATTTGAAAAGGGAATCTACAACCATGACATTTGAGAAAAATCATCTTCATATTATGCTTTGATGGATGTTGTCTATACCTTGTTCCAAATGCCCCATATTAGGGTAGCCAACAAGGATTTTGGTGAAGGTTATGGAATTTGTTTTTGTATCTACCAAATGCATAAATGCTTGAAATTTTCTAAAACCATTTCAGTAAACCCATTATGTGTTTATCCTACAATCATTATAGTCCATGATTTCACATTTATTTTCCTTTTCATATACCAATTATATTTTCTTGTGTTTTCCTACAATATTTTTAATGTAGATCCATTTTATGTATATCTTGCAGTCCTAGTAGTCCACATGAGAGTCCTTTGTTAGAGAAACTATTATAATATATTTCTTATTTATGATCTTATTTTGCATGCATGTCTACAAAAGTTTGATATTATTAATAATATTAATTTTTACAAGATATTAAAAGATTTTGCTAATTATAAAAATATATGCATTCCAATACAAAAATGCAAAGAATGGAAGCAATTTTGGTGTAATTATTATTTAATTACACTAGCATAAGTTTACTTAGGTATAATTTAATTAATTAAGTCCTAGGTTACATTATTAGGAAAATCATTAATAATGGGGCCATCCCCTTTTCCATGTATTTAGGAGATAAGATTACTTCTAGAATATCATCTAGAACTTATCTCAATTAGTTCATCATTCCCTAGGTAGTTAGTTATGGTTTACATGTTGTCACATGTTGTTAGATCAAGACACATGGCAACATCATAATACATCTTGTATCTCAACCTTGCCTATATATTTAGGGCATTTGTACATTTGTAAACATTCTAGATCAATCAAATAATCTCAATTTGCATGCCTAAGTTGCAACACTTTCTGTGTGGGTGAATTTCTTCTTGGTAAAGGTCTTCTTGAAGGGTGCAACTTCATAGGGACATTGTGCATCCATTATTTCTACAAGCAATCCTTACAACACATAAATTGTTGTGTATTAGCTAATTCAAAGAATTATGTTACCCTCTACCTTATATTTGTTAGTATACAAAGATAAGAAATTGTTATAAATAATATAATCAGTTGACTATTAGCATATTCTAATTTCTATAGAGCTATAGATCTCTTCCATTTCAAAACACACAAAACAATACTAGGTAGATAATCAACCACCTTTCATTTGTATAATAAGTAATTTCTCCCCATAGGAACTAGGTAGAGTATATAAGAAAACTAATAAACCCTCAAAAACCTTGATTTTAAAGTATTTTGGTTTGTGATCCTTTCTCTCCCCAATGTTCTTTGATCTTATTTTGAAGAGACCAAGGGCCATAACTAAACTACAGTTCATTCAACCAATTGACTAGTCTAGTTGATGGGGCTTGACAAAAGTGGTGAAGCAATTTTTGTGTTTGGAATCACATGTGGAATGAAGTGTGGTGGAAATATCCTAATTATAGTTGAATCAAAGTCTTGATATTAGAAAGACCAGTGTTATTTTTAGAATTTTTACATTGGCTTCCTGGGGCCACCCATTTGTTATAAATTTCTTATACTGCTAAAATTCCCCACTTATGAATCATACAGTGAAGATAATATTTCATAAATGAAGAGTGCATCTTGTTGAAAGTGCTCGTTTGTAAAATAGACCCCAAAATCGTAAATTACTAAAAACATTCATGGCCTAATCAAGGACTTAACCATATCCTTATATATATCCTTAACTACCACCTAGATAACTTGAATCATTTTATCTTATTTACTTAACATATATTTGTGCTCACTATTTTTTTTTAATTTATGTTGGTTTTTTGGGTTTGATTGATTGATTAATGGGATAGTCAAGTGGGGGGCCTAGCAAGGCTCTCCCATTTAGAAATATTGTTCCCATGTTTGGTACTATGCATGAGATTGTTGCTTCCAAAAATGTTGTTCCCAAATGTGGTACAACTTCTAGGTTTGCTACACCTTCTGAGGAACTAGTAGCTTGTAGAACTAGCAAGTCCCCTATGTCACCCCCTTTTGGTTTGGATTCTTTTTTTCTCTAAAGAAGACCCAGATACATTTGTGGAAAAATTGGTTGGTGGAGGTTTGCCAACTATGGCTAGGGTGAATAAAAAATTTGTCTCCTATTCAATAGATGGTTGAGAAATTGATGTTCTTGAAGCATTGATTATCCAAGAAATGTATGGCCTCAAGTTGTCATTGGTGTGTAAATTCTTTGTGTACCACCTGAATATTGACCAAGGTAATGGGTTGACTCTGTCTAGAATTTAAAAGGAAGTGTTACTATAAGTGCTATGTCCAAAGGTCTTGTCCTCTTTAGTTTTGTTGTGTATGAAGACATCATAAAGATTTTTATGGGGGGACCTTGGGCTTTTGATGTTGGGTTTAAGAAATTTTTGTCACTGTGCAAGTGGAAACCGAGTTTTGAACCATATGTTGATCTAGGTGTTGTCGCCCCTACATGGGTGTATCTACCTGGGCTATCCTTAGAGTTTTGAAACTTAGGAATTTTCAAGGGGATTGCTAATTCCTTTGGAAGTCTCCTAACTGTTGATAAGATCACTCAAGAGAAGTATCGATTAGTCTTTTCTTAGATCTGTGTTAATGTAGTTTTTAATACTATTCTTCCTAATTCAGTGGTCTTGAAGTCAATGTTTGGTAACTAGTCTCAAACTCTGGAATACAAAAAATGCTAGAGTTTGTTGTCAAACTTGCAAGAAATTTGGTCATCTCCAAAATACTTGTAATAGGAGGTTTCAAATTTTGAAAAGTGAGGACTTGGGCTCCCTGAAAAATCCTATTGCTTAGTCCAATGTTACTATTGAGCCTATGAATATTGTTGTTGTTTCTCAAACTATCCTTGAGAAGGAGCAAATCGTAGGTATTGAGGCTGCCATCGCAGATTCTTATTCTCAAATCTCCCCCAAGGTAATATCTACTAAAATGGAGGCACAAGTTTCCTCCCCTAATGGTATACCACATAAGTTAGACAATCCTAAAGTGTCATAGAAGTTTCCTCCTGAGGAAGGACTTATAGTTGTTACTATGGATGGCCTAAAACAAAATATTGTTAAAGGGACGCAAAATGAGAATGAAAGGGATATAGATTCCAATCTAGCAAAATTTCCTGTTGCATGATTAGAAACAAGATTGGATTCGGTAGGAAATTCAACTCATCACTTTGAAGATAATTATGAATTTATAGATGAAGGTGAGATTGTCTCTCAAATTGGCCAGGAAAAGGACTCTTTTTATCTTGTCTTTTCTCCATAGAAATAATTTGGAGATAGTTTAGTCTTTCTTACTCAAAAAGAAGGAAATAACTTGAAGGACTCTATGGCCTTGCTAGGCTTCTCGTCCTCCCCTTTAGATGAAGCAGTTGATGAGGACTGGATTCAAGCAAAAAATAAGAAGAAACTAGATGTGGGAGGAGGGAATAAGGTAGGTAGACCTTCTTAGAAGGAAACCAAAAATAAAGAAATTGTTTGTGATGTGGCTTCAGGAAGACAAAAGACCTTGGACTCAATTTCAGGGCCAAATTCTAAGAAGTAAGGGTGTTGTTCCCCATACCCTAATAGCATCAATGCAACATGCTAACCTTCAATGAAGTAAAAAATTCCTAAGTTTTAACTTTGCAAGTAAATAAACTATGTAACAAACCATTTCAATAAAAAAAATTCTTTTCTTTATTGAGAATATATGAACAAAGATGCATAACATAATACAATAAGGATTCCATTTCATTACATAATTTCATAAGTTACAATCATACAAGAGTGCATACATATACATAGATAGCTCAATGAGCTTTCAAAACAAATAGTTGTAAGATGGTCCAGGATCCTTCCTTTCAAATCTTGGTTCTTCTGTCACTTGTTGTGGAGGAGAAGCATTACTCAAGCGACTTTCCGCCAACCATGGAATCTTAATGTGGTCCCCCGCACATCTACCATTCAATAGATGTCCCTTCCCTTCGATGAAGAGATTGGTAGAGTAACTGAATAATGACAACCAACTGAACATAATGTTGTGTCCTACATAACTAGAACTTGTAATCCCACAATTTGGAACTAGCATGTAATGCTGGATCACGGTGAACTGACAGTGGAGCTAGAGGCAGTCACACTACTTTGGCCAAATTGTTCTCATTCAGTACTTGTTTGTACGCCTTAATAGATGTTGGTTAATACTTAATGACATGGTGTATCGAGATTACTAAGTCAAAGAAGATAATCATAATATGCATCAACTTAGTCTTCACTAAGTATCGACTTATTGTGGTGAGCAATATTATGGTATACATGATCCACTATGTGTGGCAGCAAGAGTAAAACTCGGCCTTGCATAATACAGTCATAACTAACTTACAAGTGGCCTCTAATAATCAGCCTCTATCATTATCAATGATAGTCTATTTTAAATTTTAGATAATATAATAAATATATATTAATATATATAATATTACATATACATATACATATACATACATATATATATATATATATATATTCGCATATATTTATATATATATGTATATGTATATATTAATATGTTAATATATATTTATATATATATCATAAGCCATCAACGCAAGTATACATTCAATATTTAAATAAGTATAATCACAATATATCGATTGTATACGTATATATATATATATATATATATATATATATATATATATATATATATATATATATATATATATATATATATATATATATATATATATATATATATATATATATATATATATACATATATACGTATATATATATATGTATATATATACGTATATATATATGTATATAAGCATATGCCTCTATGTACATGTATACATATGTATACATATATCGATACATCCATATGGGCATGTCCATTTTCCATCATACGCGTGTATTGATACATATATACATATGGATATATGTATATACTATACATGTATATATATGTACACATTTGAATAACATATAGCCATTCACAATTACCATTGTATTGATAAAAAATTATGTGTGGTACATCTATACATATACATATACATGTCGTTAGATCCCTTTGACATGCATGTGTATGTATATACATGTACTACACATATGTCCTTTTTATCAATATAACCGTAATATAACAAGAAAGAACTCTAAAGCTCAAATACATAAACATCACCCAATAATGCACTCAAAAGTAAACAAGACTCTACTAATGTAGAAACATCAACTAAGGATGACTTACCAACTTCCCACTAAATGAAACAACTCACTTATTATATTGTGGTGTGTGTATGCTCAAATAGTTTTTGTTACCGGTTACCTAACCAAGTTCTTCTCCTGAGTGATACTTCCCCTCTGCCTGGAGGAATTGAACATATACATGCAACCACTACACATGCCCATGACAGTCAATTGTTCACAAAATACACAATATACGTAATACATCTCCGAAGTTAGAATATTAATTCAATAACCATTCAGACACATATATCCAATAATTTTCTCGCAATATCAAATGTCATAACATACATTCATAATGCATTGATAATAAAGTGCAAGCACAATTTATTCATCTCCAAAATTCACATTACACTCATATTTACCCTACATAGTAATAGTAAATAGTATTTTACACAATTAGGGTGCAACAATTGAGGTAATTCTATTATTCTTCTACTATTATGTTTATGAAGATAATCCCCTAGAATATAAGGGGCCTCAATAATCCCTATAAACAACACTTGGTTAAAACTTGTCTTGCGGATAATAAAGTTGATGTTCTTTAATTTGCCTCAAGAAACTAAAATGAAGAAGGAAATATTTGATAAGGTTCTAAATTTTTTTTGGCCTAGTGCTAACTATGTCTTGAAGGATGTTGAAGGTGCCTCAGGGGGTATTGCCACTCTGTGGAATCCCTCTAAATTTAAAGGTACTATGGGATTTTGTGGAAAAAACCATCTTATGGTTTCCTTTGAAGACCTTATCACTTTGGAAAAATGGAATTTGATCAATATCTATGGTCCTAATTCTTGTCTGGATAAATTGTTGCTTTGGGATTTCGTGGCTGGTAACATAAAGTGTAGAATGGAGAATTATTTTGAGGCTTGGAGGAGACTTCAACTCTCTGATACTTCCTTCTGAAAAGTTGGGGAGGCTAGAGGATTTTTTTGATAGTACGATGAATTTTTCTGGTTTCCTTAACTCTATAGGGCTCTTTGGTATTCCCTTTCTTGGTTCTTTGTTCACTTGGTCTAATAGGAGGTTGGGAAACCAACTGATTCAAGTTAAACTTGATCAATTACTGGTTTCTGCTAACTGGAATATTTCCCAGAACCTCACACTAATTGCTTTTCCTAAAAGTGAGTCTAATCACAATGCTATTATGCTTAGGAGAAATCACGATGCTATTAAAGGTCCATTCCCCTTTAGATTTGAAATAATTTGGACTCTCCCCCCAAATTTTGGAACCTTAGTTGATAGATGGTGGAATGAACCTTTAGCTATCACTCCTATGTTTTTCCTTAATAAATTAAAATGAATTAAAGAGAGAGTGAAGGTCTAGAATAAGATCTCCTTTGGAAACATCTTTGACACAAAAAAATCTTTCATGGATAATGTGACCAATGTCATAGTGTAAACCAAATAGATTAGATCCATACCAATTTAAACCCTATTTAATCCCCAAAGCATTAATCCCAATAAGATATTTGATATCAACAGAACGAAAAAGGCATTAAACTAACATGCTAAAAAAATGAAAGCTTGACAAACATCTATTCTATGACCTTGAATCTTATCCTATTGGGGGAGTGGTGTCACATTGATGTGGAATTTTGACCTTTTCCCAATCCCTTGGATAGTATGAGCTTGTTTCAATTAGTTTTCTTAAAGAAAACAAATGAAACCGATGAGAGATGAACAAAACATGATAAAAGCTAGTATAGCATGATGAATGCTAAGATGCTTGATGTAAGTGTATGCAAACCTATGCTAAATGTGTACAAGATTGAAAGATGCAAGCCCTAAATTCTAAAATATGCTAAATGGATGCAAACTAAGTTACCATGGAAGCCATTAATGGATGCTTAAGCTAACTATGCATGAAAATTAATCTAAAATGCTATTAAACATGAAACATGGATGAAAATGAGTGTGAGTTTCAACAACATAAGTTTGCTCTGAAAAGGTGGATCCATTTCTCTCTAAATAGTGATCAATTTATAAGAAAGCAAATTAAAAATCAAGAGCTCATATTGATTTGATCTATCAATGGTCAATAATGAAAGAAGGATGAGCACATGGATCAAAGATTCTCATCAATGGATGAGAATCAAATATCACATGGATCAAGGAAATATCAAGGGTTGAGAATGATTTCAACAAACACACTTTGTAACAACTTTGAAAGTTTGTTTGAAAAGAATCATTGCCTTTTTGGAGCCAAAATAGGAGAATATTCCTTTGGAATATTCCCTATGCAAGTGGATGGAGGAAAATTAGTAGTTTAGTTAATTAAAACCAAATTTGAATGTGCAAGATGGAGAATAATAGGATATTCATTAAATTATTGATTTATTTAATGAAAAGGGGATACAAATATGATATTTAATAAATAGCTTAAGGTTATTTAATTAAATAAGAGGACTTAAAGGGTTTAAATTAAATAATTTGATTTATTCAATTTAAACGGGATGAAATGTTAGTGCGAGAGGGGGTGAATTAACCTAATTAAATCAATTAGATTAATAGATGAAAATGAGGCATTTGATTAAATAGCTAGGCTAAATTTAATCAAACAAGCGAAAAGAAGATGGGATTTAGGATGAAATGATTTTAATATATTGGATTCAAGTGTGTAATACCATTCAGAACATTTTTAAGTGTCTACATTTTTCTCTCTTTGAAGCGAGGTACTTATTATGTTGGTTCAAAGAATGACACTTTTTGGATTAAAACTACTACTCAGATCAAAAATTAAAAAAAATCTAATTTTTTTGGATGCCCCATTGTTGCCCCAATAGAAGGAATTAACCTAGTTCCCTGCCCCCTCGAGAGATCGGGTAGAAATTTTGAATTTTGGGTTGATCTCTAGACAAAGATTTAGGATCAATTTAGATTAGAGAGGACTAGAAAGCACAAATGTTTGATGTAGATAGATTTGATGATGTATAGACAATCATCAACAATGAGTAGCCTCATGTACATTTTGATATATCACACAGATTCGATACTTGGATATAATTGTTAGTAAAGATAAGATGAATGAATTGACCATTGATTTTGACATTGATTCAAAAGTCCAACAAGTCCATGATGCATTGAGACTTTATTAGATTATTGTGATGAGATGGATGATTTTGCTTATATCTGGGATTGGGACTTTCTGGAATTCCTTATATTTTATTTAACACATAGACATGATGTGTCATGGCATTGATAACCAGGATGACATTGTATCTAGTGTGATGGACTTTGACTCTACAAACAAATAGGATAGTTCTTATTCACACCTTGACATACAAAAACCTCGTTGCAATGTACGTTAGAATTTTAGAATATCTCGAACCAAAGCATACATAATAGTCAACAAGGTACTCCAAACAACCTCCCTACACACAACTAAGCAAAGATTAATGAGATAAATCATAAGAGAAGATCAAAGACCAATAGTTAGTGTTATCTATATCTCTTTCCAATGTAACATAGCTAAGGTGATTTTTGATGTTGATGTCCATTGTTGGAAGGATATATCCTAGGACATGTTTATCAAATGTTTTGACTAATGATTAAGTTTGTGATAGGACATTGATACAAACACCACTGAATCATTTACCTATGATCTATACTTTAGATTTTGATACTTAGGTTGTCAATTTACGTCTTGCGATACTTGCTTTCTATTTGTTTTTCCAAAGATTGAAGATGACGATCGATTTATTATGGATGAAGGTTTATTGTGGGTGAAAGCGAAATGGAATGGATATTTTTGTATTTTCTGGAATATTTCAATGTTTAATCGGTATTTTGAAAATGTTTTGAGACTATTTTGGTCTTTTTGAAATTTTATGCAAATGTTTTGGTTTTCAATTATTTGAGGTTGTTTAGGGTTTTTAAATGTTTTCCAATATTTTTTGGGCTTTCAATTTTCAAATGTTTTGGGTTTTTTCTAAGTTTTCAAATGTTTTGGTTTTTTCCTAAGTTTTCAAATGTTTTGGGGGTTTTTTCAAATTTTGACCAAGAACCTAACCTAAAAGACTATCATAGGGGCCTCGACAACTTATCAAAGATTAGCCTTGCCTATGTTATACATGCAGAGACCATGTAGTTTGACTGACTTGACTTATTGTTGATGAGATATGAACAGTTGATGGATTGTCAGTTTATTATGATGGACTCCTAACCTAAAGTGTCTCGAGGGCACATCAGTGATGGTCTTGCCTATGTTGAAGCTCAGAGACAATGTAGTTTGACATGGTACTGCTTTTGCATTTTTGATGTTTTGACCTTTTTAGGGATTTTTGATGTGTTTTGGATGTTTTGGATTTTGAATTTACAATTTTTTGATCGTTTTTGGATTTTAGCTGTATAGGATTTTGATGTTTTTGGATTTTCTAATTTTGAAAGTGTTTTTGGATTTTTTGATTATGCAAGTGTTTTTGGATTTTAATGAGGTTTTATGGATGTTTTTGGGATTTTTCAATGATATTTGGATGTTTTTAATTTTCACACGATTTTGATGATTTGGATATGGATATGTGTGATGATATCAGTGATCTATTTGGGATTTTGTTAAAATCCAATGTAAGATTGATTGATCTAATTTTAGATTACCGATAGTGATAACATTGTTGAGGATGCTCAACAATGCAAGGATAGTGTTGAACAACACAAAGATTGATTGATTGGATAAGATAGATTAAGATTTTGAAGCTAGGCATGGAACAAAATCTATTGGAATGATTTGATGTGACGTTGAAGTGCAACGTAGATGCAACTAACATTGATTGTTTGGATTGATGTTTGATAAAGATAAAGCTTGATAAGGAACATCTTCTCATCCAAATATGCCATGGGCTAGTGATTTAGATTTTTTCTTACAAATGATTTGACCAATTTTATTTTGTGTTTAGCAAGTATTTAGGTAACAACATGAGTTATAGGATGTAGCTGAAGATTTACTTCCGAAGCAAGATGTAAGTATCTATCCCCAGTGTCTAGCAATGTATGGAATGATATGGGTGGATGCATGTAAATGAATGGATTGATGGATGGGTATGCGAAGGATTCCAAGGATTACCTTGTGATAGGATAACATGTTTGGATAGAGTATGCTTCTTTGGACAATGTCTCATGGATCAAATAATGCTAGTTAGGATAGGATCAATGATAGTGACCCATGTCAAGATGTTTACTATAAGCAAGTGTGAAGTACATACCAAACCTTTTCCAAGATCAAGATAAGTTAGATGGGATGAAAATGGATTAGATAATGAAGGGTTCTTGGATTTATTATGGATAAGATGGATGGAATATGAGATTTATTATGGATGGGACTAGATGCTTCTACTTGAAATGATGCACATAGATGCTCAATTCTACTCATGACACCTGTTTGTGAAGTTTTCATCATGGTACTTGTCCAAAGCTCCACCAAAGTGGTTTTCACTATAGGATAATTTTTATCTTGACTATTTTCTTGATTTTTTTTTTTTTTTTTGAAAGTTTATGCTCATGTTGAACCACCTAGTGGTGCTGATGTAGACGTTATTGGTGTTGATATAGATGTTGTTGCTATCATAATGTTCCAAGAATATCCTGCTTGGAGGAGTTGTTTTGCTAAGATACATGCACTTGAATGTAAACCTATATCTTTTCATCTTCTTTATCGATACCAAAGTTAACCTTACTTAGATGTGCACATTGTGATAGAGTACCCTTAGAGTTCTTATTATAAAGAGTTGTTGTCAAAACATGGTCAATACGAGAGTTGCATACCATGGATGTTGAAGTGGATGGCATAATGCATTGAGGGATATGAGATGCAAATGGATTGGTCGGCAGTTTGGAATCTTTGATTCTCCAAACTTGGGATGATGAGAAATGATGGGTGGATATGGATATTCGATTGGGACCATCTTCTTGATATACCTTGTAGGTCACTCTTGAAGCTTTCTTTTGTATTGATGGATAGTTTTGATGGATACATTTCCCTTTTTGACTTTTCCCCATAGTTTATTTGACTAATGGAGTGTGATAGGGATGATATTTATTTTGCTTTGGCATCCATTTTAATTTTTCTTGTCCATTTTTCTTTGTCGATTCTTTTTCTTCAATAATTTACTCTTCTTTGATATGGACCTCTTTCTTGTGGTTAATCTCAATTAGTGGGTGGAATTATGCATGGAAAATGATTCATAGTACGAATAGTTGGAGTGTTGATAGTCATTTCATCATAAGGACTCTTCGTGCTCCCCATGGTGTTTGCACGAGATAAAGTTGCCCCCAATACTCATACTCACTTTCTTCAATCTATATGGAGGATGTGTCTGAATTTGATGCTTCTTCAAAAGGTGTTGATACTTTACAATCCCTATAGGAGTCTTCCTCATTATCCATTTTGCTTGCTCTTCAAAGGATGTTTCTGATTTATCATCCATGTAGAGGTCTTCTTCATGATCAATTTTTGATATGTCTATGGATTTTTCTATGTCTTGATCATGTGTAAAGATATTAAGAGTAGGATAATCTTGTTCCTTGGTAATGATATCAAGAGTATGAGACTCTTGTTTTGGATGAAGATCATCTACATGTCCATTGGGAGTAAACATCTCATGGGTAGATGGAGGAGTATGTGATATATGGATATGATCATTATTTGTGACATCATGTATGGATTGGAGAATACCCATTAGATCATGGTAGTATCTTAGAGATATGGATTCTTGATCTTGAATCTGTGTGGTGTTATCTTCAATATGCTTGAGTTCATGTTCTTGGCATGGATCAATTTCAAAGGATGGATTGTTTGCAAAGGGTTCTTGATTGTATAAATTATGCATGGGTATTGGATCAATATTTTTTTGATCTTTGAGTGGATTTTGATCAAGTGTTCAGTTGAGGGTTCCTTCAATATTGGAAATCATGAGGTCAAATGAGGTAAAATGATGTCAATATATATTGGAAAGGACAATTGCTAGACTTTGGTAAAAGATGTTGATCATGCTTTGGAAAAAATTTGTGAGATATGTCCTCTAACTCGTTAGGTGATATATAGACATTGTCAACATGATCATTGGCAGATGAATCTTGAATTTTGTCCTCAAACATGATGGTGGGGATATTGTCAATGTTTTCAATCATAGGATCAAATGATGTTAACACTTCTTGAAATGGATCATTGTTGGATATTGTTGATGAGTTTTGATCATGATTAAAAAGTGACTCTTGATGTATGTTGATTTGATCATTGGATGTGGTAGAAACATCTTCAAGGTGCTCATTGATGGATAGATCTTGATCATTGTTTTCAACAATTGTGGTGGAGATATTTTCACTAATATAATTAGTGGTTGAATCTTAATCGTTATCCTGAATAGTTATTTTTCCTTGATCAAGAAGGTCTTGGATGAGATCTTTGAGTTTGATACAATCTGATGTGTCATGACCTTTTTTGCTATGTTATTTGCAATAAGCATTATTATCATACCATGATAAATTGATGCTAGGTTCACCCCCATTTAATGATTTTTGAATATTGATAAGTTTATCATGGACTAACACGTTTAATGTTGATTTGATTGGCTCCCCTAAAGGAGTGTATTCCTGTTTGTCATCTTGTGAGATTTGTGCTTGTTGAGATTGATCTAATTGTGATTAATCTTGGAGATGTGGTGATTGATCTTGTTGAGGTTTTTGATTTTGGTATCCAACTTCTTGATATTGAGTATGTTGTTCTTGATATGGCTGCAGACACAACTCCATGTTTTGATGACATGGTTTAACCAATGGGGGAGTGTGTCAATTTTGGGGTGGAAATGCCTCTTGGTACAATGAATCAACTATTTTGGTAAGTGAAGCAATTTGATGTCACAAAATTTGATCTTGATTTTGATTTTGACACCCTTGACATAGTTGATTTAGTTTTTGGTCAAGCATATTTGGAGTATACACTTGTGGTATTTGTATGGGATCATGCACAAATTGATTTTGGACAATGTTCTAATTTGGGATGATGTTTAGATTTTGCATCATAGGTTGGTATTGAACATTGTTGTGGTTGGGAAACACATTGCTTTGATTTAGGTAACCTTGATTTTGCATAGTGTTACCGTGATTTGGATCAATACATTGAGTTTTCAATATATTGTTTAGATTTTTAACATTGGTGTGATTTGCAAACGTATGTATCCCATAGTTTACCAAGTGTGGATTTGATATGTTCATGTTTGGTAAGTTTGTATTTGGTATATTCAGATTTGGAATGTAGTGATTTGATGGGATAATGTTTTTTCGTTGAAGACTCATGTATTGATCATTTGGTTGATAGATTTGTAGGTTTTGAATTTGATTTAAATCTACCATAGGGAAAGTTGTTCCAAAATTTAGATTGGGAAATACTCACATTTGTTGTAGCATTGAGGTTTGTAGGATATAATGATCCCATGTGTAAATTTGTATAAATGTGAGTTTTGATAATCAATTGGTATTGTAAGGCTTTGATAGTTTGGTTGATTTAGATCACTCATGATGTATGAATCGAGTTTATATTCCAGTTTTTTTCTTGTGTTTTGACCTTGTTGCAAAAGTGAACCTCTAAGTTGTTTTGAACCAATGGTGTGAATGGGTGAGGAAAGGGGTGAATGCTATGGGGGGTGAAATTTCTAAACTTTTGAACAACAATTTTAAACAAAGAGGTTTGATGTTTTGATGCTATGGATAAAGGTGCTAATGAACTTGTAAATATAAAGGTAGACTTGTGATCTTTAAGATAGACTTGTTCAAAAGGATGATGACTAACTAACTAAGTGTATGGAAAAGGATTCATTTCACACACAAAGTAGCTAAGTTAGTGGATTGGTCTGGTAAATGTCTAAGTCCAAAGTGTTGATGTGTACAAAAGTTTCTAAAGTTGTTTGGTGAAGTGGCATGTCAAATGTGATAAAGATGGATGAAATGTTTTGATCCAAAATATGTTAACCTAAAAGGGACCTTTGTTTTGTAAGACCAAGGTAGTGAGAAACATACTATACCTCTAAAGTGATAATACCTCAAGAACTCAATGATTTGGATAAAATATCTTAGACTCAATTTTTTGTAATACTTTCCTTGTCTCAATTTGCTTGCTGTGGAGAGTCAAAGTTTGAACATACATAAATGTGGGGTGTTCATTTGATTTAATCTTGGATTAATGAAGTTATTTTTTCCACATCAAGAAAGTCTTAGTTAATGTTCAATGTACTAAAATGTCTATGTCTAAGCAAAACCTCATTTCACAAAGTCCATTATTTGAAAATCATGAAGCTTAAGACCATAGTTCCCTATGTTAACCTTGGAAAGTATGGATTTAGATATAAGCCAAAATACTTAGAAGCCTCTAAGGAAAAAGTCCTAAGGGACAAGCAATAATATCAAGACTTTTCAAAAAGGTATCCATGCTTAAACCAAGGGGTTTGAAGTTTGATGAATCATGTTGATGTGTGTTTGAGATGTTTTGGAACCAAGCTTGAAGTATTAAACTGACTCACAAGCAATTACAACCTAGCTCAAGTGGGTACATTTTTCAAGTAGTGGGATTGCCTCATGCCCTTCGTAGTAGAAGAGATGATTTTACATGCAATTACAAAAAGAGTATAGAGGTATGTTAAGAATGAAGTCTTAACCTCTACACTTTAACCAAAATCAGACATGGCAAGCACCTTCTTGGAATCTAAGCTCCAATGCACCACCTTGAAAAACTCGTTTGATGGAAAAAGTTGGCCACTATTTAAACAAGGTTCTTATTGATGACAAACCAAGAACATAAAAACCGACACTCACCCACTGGCCACTTAAGGCATGGGATTAGGTGCAATCTATTGTTGGCATGGATTGATGCTAATTTCTCATGATTTCACATCCTTTATTTAAAGCCCGCTGATAAACGTTCTTGCAATAACTTGAATATGAGTTTCCCATTGCAGGGTGTGTCTCATGGCAAGCCCTCTCTTAAGGGTGACACAAAGCATGGAAGTATACTCGAGTATTTCTCTTCACCCAAGATCGCATGAAGGGTGAGGGGAGAGGATACATACTACAAGTGCACACAAGCAATGCAGTACACTTGAGTGTTTCTCTTCACCCAAGATCACACAAAGTGTAAGGGGAGTGGATACACCCTACAAGTGTGTCACAACAAAGCAAGACTCATTCATTAACCTTGTAAAGTATAATGAGTTCATTTTAAGCACCAAATGGAAGTGTTTGTTTGTATTGTCCAATTTTAACCACTATTGCAAAATGAGGATGTGTGGGTCCAATTTTAACCAACTTTGAAAGTGGATTTTAAGCCCAATTGAAAGCTAGTTGTCCTAAGATTGTAAGTTTTAAAACCCAATGGAAATTTAGTGGTCCTAAAAAAATGAAGAAAAGTAGCATATGATGGGTTATAATTGTCCCATAAGTGTCAAAAAACTGTTACAATAACTAGGAATAAGAAAAATTGAAAATCAAAATTTTCATATTTTTTTGGTTTTTTCTATGTTCTAGTAAATCATGTTTTTAGAGGCCTTCAGAGCAGAATTTCGGGTTGAAACTTGCATCCGTCCCTAAAAATTGATTGCCAAATGCACAATTTTTTAGAGATTGAATTAGTACTCTTAGAGACCTTTCCAAAGGTGCAAACATATTCAAATTCCGAGCACCAAGTAGAAAGTTATGACCCCAACAAGTTGGGGTAAATAATTTCCTAGTTTTTTCACAAATCTGCAAAACTAGTTATCCTCAAAAATTAAAGCCAAATGTCAGTGACATGTTAGAGAGTAGATGAAATCAAAAATTAAAATGTCAAAATTTAGTCTCTATTTTGTTTACCAATAAAAAGCGTCGCTGAAATCAATTGCATCATTGAATTTCATCAAATGCATCACCATATCGGATGTGTGTCCCTATAGTGAAAAATAAAATGTGTTGCTCTATAGTAAAACAATGACACCAATTGAATCGCTATATTGAAAGTGTTGCTCTAATGAAATTTGAGGTGCAAATAAAAATCACTTCAGCGTCGCTATTTTAAATATACGATGAGGTTAAATCACATGTCACTAAATTAATTATGCGTCATCAAAATTAAACCAAAGTGCATCATTGTATAGCGACACATCTTAGATGCATCGTTGAATCCATCAATAGCATCGTTGAATCTGCAAACACAAGAAGATAGGAATCTAAAGAGAAATTCATCAGATTCGATTAGTACAACCCTCCTTCTAGCACCAAAATGTGATCAATGTCATAGTGCAAACCAAATAGATTAGATCCATATGAATTTAAACCCTATTTAATCCCTAAGCATTAATCCCAATAAGATATTCTATATCAACAAAATGAAGAAGCCATTAAACTAACACACTAAAAACACAAAATCTTGACAAACATCTATTCTATGACCTTGAATATTATCCTATTGGGGGAGTGGTGTCACATTAATGTGGAATCCAAACTCTTTTCCAATCCCTTGGATAGTATGAGCTTGTTTCAATGATTTTTATTGAAGAAAACTAATGAAACCGATGAGAGATGAACAAAACATGATAAAAGCTAGTTCAACATGATGAATGCTAAGATGCTTGATGTAAGTGTATGCAAACCTATGCTAAATGTGTACAAGATTCAAAGATGCAAGCCCTAAATTCTAAAATATGCTAAATGGATGCAAACTAAGATAACATGGAAGCCATTAATGGATGCTTAAGCTAACTATGCATGAAAATTAATCTAAAATGCTATTTGTAGACATGTAAAATTGACTTAACACCTATCACAACTCAGAATCAACTCGAAACATCTCAGAACGACCCCAAATCAACTCAAGATGTCTCAGAGCGACTCTGAATCAACTTGGACTGTTTTAGAACAACTCTAAATCAAATCAGAATTTCTCAGAATCAACTCAGAACGACTCCAAATCAACTCAAAACATCTTGAAACATCTCGAAATCAACTCAAAACATCTCTAAAACATCTTGAATCATCTCAAAATCATCCCATGATCGTCAAACAACATCAAATGGCATCCAAAACCCTAATTTCCTCTATTAATTGAATAATACAACATTATTTAATTAATTCACTTTTTCATTCTTCTCGACAAATTAAATAAATACTATTTATTTAGTCTTGAAAACCCTAATTCTATTATTTAATCAAATAAAACAACATTATTTGATTAATTCACGTTTCATTGTTTCTACCAATTAAATAAATTATATTTATTTAATAAAGTCCTAATCTAATCTTATTTCGTCCTGATTAGTCAAACAACACCAATTATTTGATTGCATCACTAATTCACCCTATTCCTCAAAATTAATTGAATTAATTATCACACTTTCCCTCCAACATTTGAATAATCAAATCAAACTATTCAAATCAATTATCAAAAATCAAATCAAACTAATGCAACTCTATTTACAAAAGTCAAAGTTGATTTTCACGTTCAACTCCAAAAAGTAATTAATTAATTAAATCAATTAATTCATATTCCTCACCCACTTTCTGATTGAGAAAATCATGGATTGCTAACTAAGAAATCTAATTTTCTAACTCAACTATCTATTTCCTAAAGTTAAAATCAATCAATTGCTGACTGATCAATCTAAACCCTGACTAGCCAATCTATTCTTCAATCACCCTAATTGTGCAATCAACTTTGTAGAATCTTCTCATGTCCAAATCCTCTCAACACATGTTGACCATTGATTTGGATATTCTCCAATGTGATCCTGATTGTCGATTCAAAATCCCTTTTCCTATTTAACAAACCTCTCTCCTCACAAATATGGATCAGAGAATCGACATACTTTTTGCAATGAAGTGTTGTCACAATCACCATTGATAGAGCTTTGACCTTTTTCGATCAACCAAGCATCATTCATCTAGCTTTTGCACACAAAATTTGGAGGCTTTGCGGTGAAAAGAAAAATACAACATCACACAAATACACTCCGCTACAGGATGGTAACATTTTGTTTATTGCTTTAATTAATTTTGGTAATCATAGGTTTCTTAATTTATGTTCAATTAGCTTAGTTTCATTTTGTATGTGTCAGATAGGATTTTAGATTTTATGTGTTTGATCTTAGCTTAGATCCTAATTTCAATTGTAGTTTGATCTTGTATTCATCTAACATCTTCACCCTCACACACTATTAAACATGAAACATGGATGCAAATGAGTGTGAGTTTCAATAGCATAAGTTTTCTCTCAAAAGGTGGATCCATTTCTCTCCAAATAGTGATCTATTTATAGGAAATCAAATGAAAAATCAAGGGCTGAGATTGATTTGATCTATCAATGATCAATAATGAAAGAAGTATAAGAACATGGATCAAATATTATCATCAATGGATGAGAATCAAAGATCACATGGATCAAGGAAAGATCAAGGGTTGATAATTATTTCAAAAAACACACTTTGTAACAACTTTGAAAGTTTGTTACAAAGTTTGTTTAAAAAGAATCATTGCCTTTTTGGAGCCAAAATACGAAAATATTCCTTTGGAATATTCCCTATGCAAGTGGATGGAGGAAAATTAGCAATTTAGTTAATTAAAACCAAATTTGAATGTGCAAGATGGAGAATAATAGGATATTCATTAAATTATTGATTTATTTAATGAAAAGGGGATGCAAATATGATATTTAATTAAATAGTTTAAGGTTATTTAATTAAATAAGAATACTTAGGGTTTCAATTAAATAATTTGATTTATTCAATTTAAATAGGATTAAATGTTAGTGCAAGAGGGGGTGAATTAACCTAATTAAATCAATTAGATTAATAGATGAAAATGAGGCATTTGACTAAATAACTAGGTTAAATTTAATCAAATAAGCAAAAAGAAGATGGGATTTAGGATGAAATGATGTTAATATATTAGTTTCAAGTGTGTAATACCATTCAGGACATTTTTAAGTGTCTACAGATAGAAATAAGGAGGTGCAAAATATGATGGAGTCAGGGGTGGTGGATGAAGATACTTGCAACAGGGAATGCGACCTATGGGCTCAATGGTTCAAGGTAAATAAACATGAGGACTTTTCAGGAAACAAAAATATTGCATTCAATGGCTTTCTGAAGGGGACCAGAATACCAAATACTTCCATCAATCCACTATGAAACATAGAAGTAGAAACATGATCATACAACTTATGAAATAAGATGACAATATGGTGAACAACGAAAAATAAATTATCAATGAAGTCATGGCTTTCTTCTCAACATTCTAGAAGGAACCTGATGTTTCTCAGTAGGAATTAGATGATATTCTCCAAGTTATTCCTAAGGTGATTTCTGCTTAAGATCTTCATGAGATGAAAAAATTTGTTTCCTTTCAGGGAAGTGAAGTCTATTATTTTCTCCTTCAATGCTTACAAGGCCCTTGGGCCCGATGGGTTTCCTCTAGCTTTTTCTCAGCACTTTTGGGATATTATGCATAAAGACCTCCTAAATGCTACTAGAGACTTCTTCCGATCGGGTAGGTTTCTGAACCAACTTAATGCTACTTTTATTGCTCTCATTCCTAAAAATTATGATGTTTCTTCCTTACATTACTTTAGACCTATCAGTCTATGTAATACTATGTATAATTTTTTTTCTAAGATCATTGTGTTTAGATTGAAAGTTGTTTTGAAAAAAATGATAGCTAGAAATCAAAAAGGTTTTGTTCAAGGAAGACACATTCTGGATGTTGCTATATCTACTCATGAGATTCTCCATTCTATGGGCCTTAGTAAAAATATTGGGATGGCATTGAAACTCGACATTTCTCAAACCTATGATAGATTGTTCAAGCATTTCCTTCTTGTTGTCCTTAGACAATATGGGTTCAATGGTAGGTTTCTTAAACTTATCACTGCTTATGTTACCACTCTAAAGTGTTCTATCTTGTTTAATGGGGTTTTTAAGGGATTTTTTTCCTATGGTTGTGGTCTTAGTCAAGGGGACCCTATCTCCCCTTATCTCTTCATTATTGTGGCTGAAGTTTTAGGAGGAAACATTCAAAAACTTTTGGAGACGAAGGTGTTGAAAGGTTTTAAGGAAACTTCAACTCTCCCTCCTGCTTCTCACCGACAATTTTTCAATGATAGTATCCTTTTTGGAGAAGTCTCGGTTGGGGAATTAGGTCACTGGAAATAAATTTCAAATGAATATGCTAGAGCTTCAGGTCAACATATCAACTACAACAAGAGAAAGTTATACTTCCTCAACTCTGATCATATAGTGAAAGACATAGTTGTTCGTACATTGGGTTGCTAAGAAGTCACTTTTCCTGCTGCTTACTTAAGTCTGCCTCTTATTTCTAAAAAACTTGATAGTAATTACTGGAAGCACATTATTGAGAGAATCCAAAAGAAGTTGGTTGGTTGGAAGGGAAAAATCTTAAGTCAAGCTAGGAAGCTCTAATTGCTAAAATCCTTGCTTCAAACCATTCTGATCTACTATTTATCCATGTTCAATATTCTTGCTTTTATTGTCAATAAGATTGAACAAATCCAAAAAATATTCTTGTGGCCAATAATAAATGAGAGAAACAAAATGGCACTGATAGGGTGGGAAAAATTTTGTGCTCCTAAAAGTGTTGGAGGCTTGGGTATAAGAAGAACTAAACTATTTAATAAAGCTCTTGTTTCCAAAGTGGGTGGTGTCTACTTGAAGGAGCCAAAGAATGAGTTACAATTCTTAAAGCTAAGTATCTAAAAAACAAAGATCAAGGATGTTTCCTTACTACCTCAAACTTTCCTTATGGTTTTGTTTTTTGGAACAATCTCCTCAAAATCAGAAGTGTGCTTAAAATGGGAGTTAGGAAATGTATTGGTAATGGTAAAGATACTAATTTTTTGGAAAGATGGATGGAATAATGGTCCCTCCCTTTCTTCCATTGATCACCTCCATCCTATAAAACAAAGGTTGATTAGGATTTATGGAAAACAAGTTGTAGGTTATATTAATTGGGATGGGCTAGAGCCTCATTGGCTTAACTTCAACAATCTACTTATGGGAGTTATCCTAAGAGGGGATAGATAGAAAAACTAGGATGTTGTAGTGCAAAGACTTTACCAAAGAATTGGGGATTCTTCCTTATTCTCAAAAGATAGGAAGAATGAATGGTTATGTATTGGGAATAGGATGCCATTTAATTGCAATCCTAAACATTATTTCATGTATCTCCTAAGTCCTTGGAAAGTGTTCCCCAACACTAGGATTGGAAATAGATTAAATTTGAATGAAATAAACATGTTAATTGACATTTGTAATTAATTCTAAATGATAGGAACATGTGGGGATGCCCATGAAAAGGTCCTACAAAAAAGGAGCACATGGGGCATCCACATGGAAGGTGGAACTCACCTTGAGTTAAGTTAACTGTTTGGAGTAAAAGATAACACTTCAGTAATGCATGTAAAGATCCTCTTTTTCCTTCAACAATTCTTCTTCACAACCTGCAATAAAATATGATCAACTCTCTTCAACTTGCTGCAATTTATAGACAATAATGAGCCTTATAAACTCCAAAGAGTTTACAATTACAAAGCACAATGCTTATCTCACAAAACCCATACCTATTCTTTGCAAGTAGAGTTCCACCGTGAAGAAAAACGTCAAAACAAGTGCTTCATCCATTTGAGCATCCCAAACTAAAGTCATAACTCAAACTTGATTATGAAGATATCTTCTAAGCTTATCCTCAAAGTTGGCACCCAAGAATGGTCCCACTTAACTCAGCCTTAGAAAATATCTTAACATGCAAAAGTGTTAACTCCAAGATGCCAACTTGGGTGCCCAAGGTGGGTCCAAGTCAATCTTTGTTAACTGAAACATATCTCTCCACCATTCATGCAAATACCATGCATGATTGATCATCCCCTATTAACTGAAAGTAGTCACCTGTTATTTGTCATGCAACTCAAGTCATTAGCATGCAATTCAAGTCAACTGAAGTCAACTAACATGCAACTCAAACTAACTACATGCAACTGAAGATAACTGAACTGAACTCCATGCATGTAAACATCAATCCCTAACTTCTAGGAGCTTTACATGCATTATCGAAGTGTTATCGATGGGTTCCACCTTCCATGTGGGTGCCCCATGTGCTCCTATTTTGTAGGAGCTCTTCATGGGAATTCCCACATGTTCCTATCATTTAGAATTAATTACAAATGTCAATTAACATGTTTATTTCATTCAAATTTAATCTCTTTCTAATCCTAGTGTTGGGGAAAACTTTCCAAGGACTTAGGAGATACATTAAATAATGTTTAGGATTTCAATTAAATGGCATCATATTCCCAACATTATCGACCAATATTCCTTTAGGCTATTTCTCCATAAAGTCAACCTATGTGGAGTTAGAAAAATCTTTATTAGCCAACAATGACTTCCAATGGAACAAAGTCTAGTTAAAAAATCAGATACCTAAAGTTAATTGCTTCTGGTGGGCAACTACTCATGGAAAAATCCTCACTATTAATAATCTGATAAGAAGAGGGTTTCAATTTTTTAATAAATGCTTCATTTGCAAAGAGGAGGAGGAGACTATAATGCATCTATTCTTTCAATGCTTGTATTCTAGAGAAATTTGGTCTTTCTTTTTCCCTTTATTGTTGACTGAATGGGTCTTTCCTCCCTTAATAAAATGTTTATTGATAGTTGGTCTTTTTTCCCTCACTCTCACAAAGTTATAAAGTACCTCTGGAGTCAAGTCCCTCCCTTCATAACTTGGGGGATGTGGAAGGAGGGAAACAATAAGATATTCTAAGAAATAGCTAGAAACAACAGATACTTATGTATGGCCCTCAAGAATCAAATCTAAGAAAATGTGGAAGCTAGTGGGTACACCCTCTCAAAGATTATGCACTCTTACAAGGAGGTCATAATTAAGCAAATTTTGGGCCTCAAAAAGGACCTCATGAATGTCAATTGTTCCAATTACATCACCAAAAAATATTGTATAGTCTCCTCCCGAGATAGACTAGGTTAAGTGTAACTTTGATGGTTGCTCGAAAGGAAATCCTAGTTTGGCAGGGGTTGGAAGTCTCATAAGAAACCACCAAGGGGACTACATAGTGGGCTATGGGAAAAATCTAGGAATTTTCTCTAACAATAAGGCTAAGGCCATGGCTATTTGGGGAGGTATCAAACAACTGAAAGAATTAGGCTTCCAAAAATTTATCCTAGAAGGAGAATCTAAGCTCATTGTTGATATTTTGAAGGGTGATTGTGTTTTCCATTGGAAATTAAGGGATATCATGAATAATTGTAAACTCCTCATGAAAACTTTCACATGCTCAGAGTTCAACATGTTTACAAAGAAGGTAACTATTATGCAGATGTTGCTACTAATGAAGCTCTAAGGTGTCAAATCTAAACATGTTGGGTGTATGGTCATTTCTAGGGGTGATAAGAGATAGTTTATTAAAAGAAAAATATGAAAGTTCTTATAATCTATAAGTATTGGATAAGGGGTCTTGCTAGATTGATCATTAGAATGAAAGGTGACATGATCGACATAAATAATAATTATAGTGGGGGTAGAATTTTTCAAATAATGGAAAGTTATAAAGAGGGCATCATCAGGGTTGTTATTAATGTTATAATCATATTCTAGTACTTATCGTATCACAAGTTTATTTGTAATGATAAATCCTTGGTCTTTTCAAATTCAATCAGCATGACATACATCTATTCTTACCTCAATTATGAGGCTTGGCTCAATATTCATAACCTAGCAAGATTTATTAAGGATTTGGGTAATCATTTTTGGATTGTCCTTGGGCTCATGTATTTTGATGCTATTAATTGGTAGATTTCTCAAGGCATCATAAACTAATTTCTATTCCTCGCAAACAACATTTTTTCTACTTAAAAGTTTAGAGGTAGTATTTCAATTTTTATGAGAGTTGAATAGATTGGGTGTGGTATGAAGAAAGGTCTAAAAAATATTCACACGACTAAAATGGGAGGTCTAAGGAAGTGCACAAAACCCCCAATTGTGATGCCCTTAAGTAGATTGTTGATTTGTGGATAATTTTTAGAAATGTTGGCATGGCTTCCTTCTTTGAAACAATGAGAAGCTAACCTCAAAGTTTACTAACACTTGGAAGAAAGGTCATGTGGCCATAGGAGCAGTGTAGTTTGAAGTGATGACTCAGTTAATTTTTGAAGCCACTGGCTTGGAAAATGAAGGCAAAAAGGTGGTGAAAAAAGTGATGGTGAATATCAAGGCTTTGTGGATAAATTCTTACATGAAGGGGAGGTTTTGACAAGGTTCCAGAATAGCTATGCTTGGCTCGATCTTCCTCCACCTTTTTCCATGGTTAGTATGTTTCTCATGTGTTATTTTACCTTGGAAGGAAGGCATATGATAGTGCATGCCTATCATTTCCCCATATTGAACCACATTAGGAAAAATGATAAGATAATTCTACCTTTTTATTTGCTTACTTCCCTACAACAAAATATAGAAAATGGTGCCTCACCTCCCTTGCACCAAGGGCTAATAATGGCTATGTATAATCCTCATGGTAATCCCTTGATGATTAGGTAGGATGACCCTCTCATAAATTATGATGAGGATGATGTTATTCCTATGGCTAATGAGCAACCTATCCTAGGCTCCCTGCTCCTAAGATTGAACCAATGGAGGGAAACCCCTCAATTGTTGCTAATAACCCTACCCCTCATACCAAAATGTATACCTCTAAGCATAAGCTTTTCCTTGAGGAGATTTCCCTAGAACTACTTAAATCCACTCTAGAGAAAAGAATTTACTCTCGCTTTTATTGGAACCCCATAAAACAAAAAATTCAAACAAAAACTAGCTAAAAAATAATTAGAAGTAGGGTAATGTCATCACCATTTTTGAAGATTTTGAAGGTCTTTAGAAGGTGGAGATGGAAGAGGGGATAAGGGGTACTCTGAGAGGAGGCTGAAGATCAGCAAGACTAGCAAAGTTGGCCTCCTCTAAAAAAAATAAAAAGAAAAAAAGAAAGTTGTAGTGGAAGAGGAAGATGAGCCACTTACTGTTGAAGAATTTGAACCTTGAGTTCAAGAGGACAATGAGGGAATCAAAAGTGAGGACATTGAAAATGAGATGGAGGAAGATGAATTGGAGGAAGAGGAGAAAAAGAAGGAGGAGGAAGATGTGGGTGGGGAGGAGGCTCTTGGGGCAATTGGGATGGATACTCAAGAGGATGATGACAACACCCCTGTCGTTACTACTTCTGGAGATACTAACATTGAGTTTTTGAAAAGAAAAATTAATTTATTGCAAGTGCGCGTGGAGGATATGGAAAAATCCATTATCACCCTAATGAAGGTTATGTATGGAATGATGTGTAGAGCTATGGATGGAGTGGTGTTTGGCCAAACCAAGATCAAGAAATAACTCAAGAAGGTTGGCAAGTAGGAAGAGTCTAAGGACCTATCTACTGAAGGTGCCCCTAATTGAAGATAATTTGTCTTTAGATTGGGGACAATTGGGAGCTAATCGCTATTGCCAAATAATGGCTCCTTGTCTTGTGACTCTATTATTTTGTTGTTTTATCTCTTGGGATCTCCGATTTGATGACTTTCTTTATATTTTGGTGCTTCTAGATGTTAATCTTAGACTTATTTTTTGATTGCTATTTATGGTTTTGAGGCCCGCATGCCTATGGTTAATCTCTAATCTGGCTTGTGTGCCCCTACTTGGGTTAGTATAATGTTAGCTTATTATTTTTTTGATTATACTATGTATGGTTATGTGGTTTGTAAAACTTGGTTCAATGATTATGACCTGCATGCCTTATTATGGTTGCTAAACAATAATTAGTCTGGTTTATTGTTTCTATTGGTTTGGTTGGTGTTGTTTCCCAACATGTTTCTCTATTGTTGTTTTAGCTCTTTTTGTATCTAATGGGATTAGGGCCCTTTTCCCTACTTATATAATAAAAAACTTAGCATATATTTTTATTTGTAGTTATCTTTGTGTGAGGGGGAAGGAATCCATCAGGAAAACACGAAGGGAAATGATCAAATGCAAGATTGAAATAAAAAAACTATCTAATCCAAAACACTTAATCTATCCTATTCCATCACTCATGAAATGTACAAATCTAATCTATTTGAATGAAATGAGATCCTAAGATATTCAAAATGAATTCAAACAAACAAAAGAAGAGTTTACCATCCCATGTTGGAGTGTATTTGCATGATGTTGGGTTGTTCGTATCAGTACAAAGCCTCCATTGCTTACGTACAAAAGCTTGATGAACAATGCTTGTGTTTGAAGAAATGAGGAAGCTCTATCAATGGTGATCTTGACAACACTTCGTTGCATAAGGTAACTTCAAATTATGATCTATATTTGTGAGGAGAGACGTTTGTTTTATAGGAAAAGAGATTTTGAATCAACAATCAGGACCACATTGGAGAATATCCAGATCAACGGTCACAATGTGTTGAGAGGATTTAGACATGAGAAGATTGTGCAAAGTTGATTGCACAATTAGGGTGATTGAAGAATAGATTGGCTAGTTAGGGTTTTGATTGCTTAGTTAGCAATTGATTGATCAATTAGGGTTGAGCTAGGAATTAGATGGTTGAGTTAGCAAAATTAGATTACTTAGTTAGCAATCCATGATTTTCTCAATCAAAAAGTGGGTGAGGAATATTAATTAATTAATTCCTTTTTGTGTTTGATTTGATTTTTGATCATTTGAATAGTTTGATTTAATTATTCAAATTTTGGAGGGAAAGTGTGATAATTAAATTATTATGATTTAATAATTCAATTAATTTTGAGGAATAAGGTGAATTAGTGACGTAATCAAATAACTAGGGTTGTTTGACTAATCAGGACGAAATAAGATTAAAATAGGACTTGATTAAATAAATATAATTTATTTAATTGGTCGAAATGATGAAACATGAATTAATCAAATAACGTTGTATTATTCGATTAATAGTATAATTAGGGTTTTCAAGACTTTATTAAATAAACAATATTTATTTAATTTGTCGAGAAATGATGAAATAGTGAATTAATTAAATAATGTTGTATTATTCAATTAATAAAGGAAATCAAGGTTTTTGGATGTCGTTTGATGCCATTCAATGCATTGTGAGATGTTGTGGGATGATTTTGAGATGTTTTGAGATGTTTCATAGTTGTTCTGAATTGACTCGAGGTCATTCCAGAGTTGTTCCAAGTTGATTCAGAGTCGTTATGAGACGTTCCGAGTTGATTTAGAGTCGTTTCAAGTTGATTCAAAGTCATTTTGAGATGTTCCAAGTTGATTCAGAGTTGTTTTGAATTGATTCGGGGTCATTTTGAGATGTTCAAGTTGATTCAAAGTTGTTCTGAATTGATTCAGGGTCATTATGAGATGTTCCGAGTTGATTCAGAGTTGTTTCGAGACATTCCCAATTTGTGATAAGTGTTAAGTCAATTTTACATGTTTACATTTTTCCCCTCTTTGATACAAAGTACTGGTTGCTTTATTTCAAAGATTTTGTTTTTAAGATCAAGTTTTTTGAAAAAAAATTATGCCCCACCGTGCCCCGATGTTCTGTGAAATGATGGTAGGACTTTGTGTTGCCCCCTCGATAGGTTGACCAAAAATTTCAAGTTTTGAGGTCTGGTTCATGACTCTATTCTATTTCCATTCCGATGTGTTTAAGTCATAGAATCAGGTTTATAGGTCCTTTGTTTCTCATTCTAATGTTTCTCTGAGCTTCTATTTTGAAAGTAGGAAGTTTCCCCAAGTAGAAATTAGGGTTTCTTGAGGCTTATATAGGCAATTTGTCCTCTAGATAGCTCATTTGTGTTTTGACTCTATAGCTAATTCTTGTCTCTGGTTCTCTCGTTTTGTCTATTTACGATGAGTAATGTCATGTTTTGATGGAGCCCCACATCGTTTTGAGCTCGTTTGGGAGGTTGGATGACCTTTAGGCATTGGTGGCTTGGTATGTACCTTCTTGCTTTTTCACTTTCATCTTGTTTCGTTCTCGTTTTGCATGTACTATGTTTTCTAGGTCAAAAGTGAAGTTTCTTAATTTTTGAGCTTTTTCCTTTTAAGAATCCATGCCTTTGACATTTTTCCACGCCTTTGACTAGGATCTTCACTTTTATTTTTGAGCATTTTCTTGAAAAGCTCACCTTTGTTTTGAAAGCTCACCTTTGATTGTTTTCCATGCCTTTGACGTATTTCCAAACCTTTGTTTCCTCGTCTTTGCTTGAAAAGCTCGCCTTTGCCTGAAAAGCTCGCTTTTGCGTGGTGCTTTCTAAGCATTTGCTCAAAACCCTTGATTTTGACTCTTTCTGTTGCGTTTGACTTTAGCTTTTTCTTGAAACCCTAACATGTGTTTGTTTGTCATCCTAAATATCGTTGGTCATCATTTCTTGTGTTATATTGTGTCTCCCACCTGTTTAGAGTGAAAACCTAACATTGTGGGTTGAAAACGGTTGTAGGTTGGTCTTAGAGTACTACAATCGAGAGAGAGACGTCTGTGACATTTGTTCAATCCTATTGCTCATTTTGGTGTGTTGGAGAAATAATTTCTTGATGTTGTGAGACTACTTCAAATTTGTTAAATGCCTCTTATCAGGACTCATACCACTATGATGACTCCACTCGTGGAATGGTGGCATTCAAAGACATCCTCATTTCACCTACTTGTAGGAGAGGCGACCGTCACTCTTGAGGATGTATGGAGGATGCTTTGTCTTCCTATTCATGGGGAGCCGATTACTTATCATATTCGACATGGTATCCATGCCATGCAGTGTGTGTTAGATGCTCGACACTTGGTGGTACATCAGTCAGAGATCAATTTGTCTGAGTTTTTTGATAGTGCAGATCCTATCTCGCTTGTCTTATGTGGTTTGATTTTAGGACTCATTGTTCCTGATGGTCGAGGTCAATAGTTTCCCATAGGTTGGGGTGTGTGTATTGATAATATGCTTGAGCATGGTATGAGGTATGCTTGGGGTCCATTTCTTCTCCCCCACTTGTACAAAGATATGCACGAGTTTGTGTATCGGGGCGGGAAATTTATTTCCGTAGGTGTTTCACTTTTTCATCTCTGGGCATGGGAGCATATTGCAGTTACTCAGTTAGATGGAATACAGGATCGTCACCCTGATGATCCATACTCATATCGTTATGGGGATTTTGTGCACTATACCTTGCCTGGAGATCTTCCTTATTGGCGTCGATTTTTTGATGATATGCAAAATTTTGTGTGGAGACCTTATTTGGGTTGTGATGCTTGGCCAGAGGATGCAGATCACCTTGTCTATTGTCAACAGATGCATTGGTTGCTTGGTTGTTCTGATCTTGTGCTAGAGCGTTATTTACTAGATCGATTATGTCATCATTTTGGGGAGAGACAAGGCCGAGTTCTTGATACTTATGAGGCTCGTTTCGGTCGGATGACTCGGGAGGTTCGTGAGCACTTTCCCCAGTTGGTTGGGTTGGTCGGTTGGTCTCGTAGATTCAGGTACCTCTGATGACTATGATGAGTGGTGGTCCCACTGTAGGCCTTTGAGCTTACTGTTCCTAGGGGTACACCCGCTTCAGGTAGATCAGGTATTATAGGTCATCATGGGGAGTGACAACATATTGAGGTCCTCACAAAGTAGTTGGATAGAGCTCATCGTGATGGAGCCTAGGGTAATTGGGATGAGCAGCCACCTCAGGTACAGGGTCATAGGCAGGTTTCAAGTCCTCCTCCACCAGCTAGGGATGGAGACATACTGTTAGCTCAAACAATGACTGCCAAACATGTAGAGATAGCGAGGTGGTAGGCTGTAGAGGCTCAGATAGATATTCTAAGAGCCGAGCAAGATAGCAAGAGTGGTTGATGACATGCTATAGAGGATTTTGTTCAGTTGCTGACCACAAAGAGAGATACTCTCAGGACAAAATGTGATCATTATTTGCATAGGTCTACCTACTATCAGACTTTATATGAGGTTGTTGTTCCTAGGGTCGCTCAACGTCCACGGTTTGGAGAGCCTAGTTTTGTGGGCGGTGATGGTGCAGTTGATGGTGCAGGTGGTGGTGCAGGGGATCAATCTGTGAGACAACTAGATCATTTTGGTGATCTATATGGTTCAATCCTTCTTGTCGGGTCCTTACTTTTGTACTTGATCTTTATGTTGTTCATTGCTCAAAGGAATTTTGTAGATATTTATTTTGTATGCCTATACTCATTGGCCCAATCGAGACCTTGTATAGACATTATGATTTTGTATATCCTATCACACTGATGATGTACTCTTCTTTTTGATGTTGATATATATGATATATACCTTCTTTGATTCATTCTCATTTTATGCTCATATGATGATGTATGTATATATGGTGTTGATATGAATGAATGGCCCATACCTATTGTGGATGTATAATGGTACTAATGATATTGCTATGCAGGTTTCACTCAGAAGAAATGTTGATGAGTTGATAGAAAATTGATGTTAATTAGAAGAAATATGGATGATAGATAGAAATGTGATGTTAATTAGAGGAAATGTTGATGATGGATAGAAATTTGATGTTAATTAGAGGAAATGTTGATGATGGATAGAAATTTGATGTTAATTAGAGGAAATGTTGATGATGGATAGAAATTTGATGTTAATTTGTAGTTGGTGAGTTGCTTTTGCTTTGTTTTAGATACTTTGCAGTTTGACAAATCCATTTTGATATAGCAAATAAATACGATGCACCAGGATATTAATGACCAAGGTGACTTTGTATTTATTGCATGGACTTTGACTCTACAAACAAGGAGTATTCTTGCTCATACTAGACATATGGAAACCATGTTAGAGTGTATGGGTGAGAAACTTTAAAAACATGTCAGACCAATAACACAAGAGGTATTAAGAACCTAATATGTCACAGTTACACTAAATGTTCCAAAGACGACTTTCACACACAGAACAAAGAAAGTATTTACCATGGTAGTATAACAAGACTATCCACAAACAACAAATTGAAATGACATTCAATTGCTCCCATTCCTTCTTCTCTAAATCCTTATGGACATCCTCGAGAGATCCTGGGAATGAATCAATAATGTAAATCACAAAAATAAGACAACAAAAAGATAAAATAATGTTGTTATATCACTTTCCATATCTATTCGAGGTGGGTCTATTTATCCAATGTTGATCCTGTCTATCGTATGAACAGATCCGTTAAGACATATCTCAGGATGTTGTTGGTTCTTGTCAAAAAGATATGTATCTGATACTTGGCTTTGTTTTAGTTTGTTTTGCGATCAAATTCTTTTGTAATTGTATGCTTGAAAGTTCTCGTTGTTGATGCTTGCTTTGTTTGTTTTGTTTGTTTTGTCAAAGGGTGAGTGTGATGATCTATTTATTATGGATGATGTCTTATTGCGAATTGTGATGGCGGACATGGGTCTTTTTTTAATTTTTCTAAGTTTTATGATGTTGTTTTTGACATTTTTTGGGGACTAACCTAGGGCCTCAGGGCCCCATCAAAGATAATCCTTTCCTACTTTGTACATGCAAAGGCTCATAGTTCACTTGGTTTGTTTGATTATTTTTTACCTTTTCTATTTTGTGAATGTTTTTGGATTTTGTATCTCTTGACTGTTTTTGGATTTTGTGTTTTTGACTAAGTTGAAATAAAGCATGTTGGAAACCTAAGGGGACTAACCTAGGGTCTCAGGGGCTAATAAGCCTTGCCTAAGTTGTACATGTAGAGACCACGTAGTTTGATCATTGGACTCAAAGCATAAATTGTTTTTGGGTACACAACATTGATAATTTGGATTGATATTCCACTTCTATGTCTAGAGGATATGTTGCGAGAAATCTACTTGAACTAGCCATGAGGTTCAAGAAAATTTTGATATCTTAGACTGTTTGAGTGAGGAATAACCCCAAGATGTTGTTTTGTTTTTGATTTTTTTCAAAAAAAATTGTCTTTTGTGGTTTTCTAGATGTTTTTGACTTTTTGTTGTTTTGTGATGTTTTTGACTTTTTGTTGTTTTGAATGTTTTTGGATTTTTGTTGTTTTGAATGTTTTATGATAGAATACTCAAAGATCTAATCCATGACCAGATTTTTGAAACTACCCCCAGTTGTAGACAAGATGACTTTCCTTAATCAGTGACAAGCCATGGTTGGATACCTTGTTTTATTATGAATTGAATGGGTGGATGTTGTGGATAGTACCGATAGATAATGATGCAAGTGTTATTCAAACATAGCACCTGTTTTCTAGGTTTTCACTACGATACCTATTCTAAGAGTGCCACAAAGTGGTTTTCACTCAAAGAACGTTTTATTTCTCTTTACTATTTTTCTTTCTTTTTGATTTTCTTGTATTTTTTATTATTTTTCTAGTTTTTTTGGATTTTTACCCTTTTGCGTGGGGTATTCTAACATGCTTCATGTGTAGAACTTCTTGAGGTGGTTGTTGTTCAACAGTTCAGCTAAAGGTTCCCCTTCAGGGGTAGCTAACTGATATGCCCCAGAGTCGTAGCTTGCGGTGATGACAAACGAGCCTAACCAGTTGGGTTCAAATTTTCCTTTGCCATCTTGATTTAGTTGTACTTTTTGATTCTCTTTGAGGACTAATTCACCAACTTGAAAGTTCATGTCCTTGATCCTTTTGTCATAGTTTCATTTGAGCTAATTTTGATAAACCTACAGATGGTTTAACACACTCAAACATCTTTCATCTAGGAGTTCTAATTCATTCAACCTAGATACCCTATATTCTTCGTTGTTGACCATGCCTTTTAGTGAAACTCACAATGAAGGGATTTTGACCTCAATAGGCAAGACGACCTCTAATCCATAGACCAAGGAAAATGGTGTGGCACCAATAAGTGTGTAAAGTTGGTTCAGTAGGCCCATAAGGTCGGGTTTAGCTACAAATTTCAATCACGACTGGCTTCATTAACAATCTTTTTGAGTATTTTTAGTATGGTTTTGTTAGATGCCTCAACTTGACCGTTTCCTTGGGGGTAATAAGGCATGGAGAATCAATGTTGGATAGAAAATTGGGAACAGAGCTCTTGGACATCCTAATTTTTGAATGGGGTTCCATTTTCTATTATTATTGTTTAGGGAATTCCATACCTACAGATGAGATAATTCAAAATGAATTTAGTAAAGTACTCTATTATTGTGATAATGAATTTGTGCCTGTCGAATGAAGTGGGTGGTATCTTGCCTACCAAGTATAATCCCCATTACCGGAAAGGCCATGGTGTGGTTATAGGTCTCAATTCATGTGTTGGTGCATGAACTAGGTCACTATGTTGCTAACATTGTCGATACTTTCTAGAATATTGTATGCATTCTCCTTCCATGGAGGGCTAGTAGTATCTTGTTCTGAGCAGTTTCTGGACTAGGTTAAGTCTGCCAAAGTGGGATCCATAAATACCTTTATGAACCTCTTGTAATGTTGTTTGTGCTTCTTCTGTGTCAAGGCACCAAAGTAACATACCTTCTAGACTACAATGGTATAGGGTATCTCCTAGGATGGTAAAACGGGAAATTCTATGTGTGAAGGCTTTCTTTTGGGTGGTCGTTAAATCAATGGGTATGGTACCATGTTGGATGTAGTCAAAAGCATCTTGGTACCATGGGGAGTTAGGACCAACAACAACACATACCAATTCTGATTCCGGGATGTCAAATGTTGGTACCAACAACTGTTCCACGAGGAACTCATATTTAGGCATGTTCTATGGAATACCAAGCAATGAGCCTATTGTTTCCATTGCATCGGCAACTCTGTTATTGATTCGAGGAATTTTCTCAAAGGTTATTTTGACAAAGTATTCCTTGAAGCTATCCACCATTCTTTTATATGGCAGCAATTTTTCATCTTTTTCTTGGTACTCATCGTTCACTTGTCTGATCACTAGTTGAGAGTCTCCAAAGACATGTAGCTCTTTTATTCTCCATTCAATAGCTATTCTTAACCCTGTGATAAGAGCTACATATTCTAAGATGTTGTTCATGCATGGGAATGCAATCCTGTAGGCCTTGGGTATACTATCTCCTTGTGGTGTGAGAAATAGAATACCGGCTCCAAATCCATGTTAATTATGTGACCCATCAAAGTATAGAGTCCATTGGTCTATCTATTTTGTCATCAAGATACTCTCATTTGGAAAATCCACTATGAGAGGTTTATGATCATCTAAGGGTGCTTTAGCCAGTTGGTCTACTATAATTTGTCCCCTGATAGCTCTCCTATCCACATATTCTATATCAAACTCACTTAGGATCATTACCCATTTAGAAATTCAACCTATTAGGGCTGCCTTTGCTAGTAAGAACTTGAGTGAGTCTATCTTAGAAATCAGCTTGACCTTTCTGTTCAAGATGTAGTTGTAGATACCTAAAAATGACCTAGGCCTGCAAGCTTTATTTTTACCACTTTCGTCCTAGTGTAATTGTGACATTTAATTATGTCCTTGGTCCACATTCAACTATTAATTAAATAATTCATAATTGTTTAATTAATTCATGTCCTTTTATTCTTCATGATTATTAAATAAATAAATTTTATTTATTTATTCAATATGTCTTTAATTGTCTAAATTCTTCCTTTAATTAAATAAATTTCTTAATTTATTTCTTCCTGATTATTAAATAAATGAATTTCATTTATTTAATTAATATGTCACTAATCCTCGCAATTAAATAAATTCATTAATTTATTTAATTCTTAATCATATCTTTTAAATCAAATAATTATCTTTAATTATTTAATTAACAAAAATAATATTCTTCTCATTTTAAATAAATGAAATTATTTAAAATGTCATCACAATCTTAACTGACATTCCATTTTGGTAAATAATCTAAAAAAGATTATTTATTTGTCTCACAAAATTCATATCTTGAGTTGATTGGTAGCTTTCTTCCAAAAAACAAATAAAGCAAGCAGGTTCTTGATTTTAATCAAATTTTCTTTTCAGTCCATCTTTTATGGATCTCACAAAGCAGGCTATCTTTATTTTCTTAATTTTGAAAATCTTTATTTTCTTAATTTTGAAAATCTTTATTTTCAAAATTAATTATCTCATCGTTTCTCCACCGCCGATCTGATTTTCTCAGATGACATCTTGACCACTCACTTAAGGATTTTACTCTTACCCTGATTAGGGATTATCAGGTTAAATCTCATCCTCTGATTTTAGGTTTCTGTTAGGATTCGATCTCGTCCGTCCATTCAAAATTGTGTTTTCTATAAAAGACAATTTTGTTCACAATTTTGGCACCACTTCGTTAATATAGGCATTATAGTCATTTAGCATTCATAATTATTATTTTCATTTATCATATTGTCATAGGCATAGGAATTTAAGATTCAAATCCTTCAAAGTTTTTTTAGGACAATGGCATAGTCAAGATTGCTCACACACTCGATCTGAGGGAAACACAAATCAACAAGTTAGAAGGTGTAATGGAGATCAGTCATGGAGATTGAAGACATTGGGTGAGATTGTTCTATTTTCCGTGTTTTCATTTATTTTCCTTTGCACTTCATTACTTCTTTGGGTTTATTGTGTTTTCAATTCATTGAATCTAATCCTTAGAAATTTACCCTTAGTTACATTGGTGAACCCAAAATGAAGACGACTCTATTATTTGCTGTTATTTCCGTACGATTTTCGTGTCTTTTCTATCATTTTTGCAGGTACAGGTACATAGTGATGCAGTCTTTTTTTTTTAAATCGTGACGCATCGGATGCGTCGCGACGCATTAGAAGACCCAAATGCTGCAATCGCTCTGTCAAGCCACAATCATAGTCCGAAAAGCCGCAGTTGAAATACTGAGCCACATTTGACGAACCAAGCGACGCATTCGCTCTGTCGTGATGCATTCGCCTGTAATGTTTTCTTCTCATTTGCATTCATATTTTTGAGGTTTTTCTGTTCTTTCTATTTTTTTTAGCACTCTGGTTTTATTTTCTCCATTCTGCCTAGTAGGGGCTATCGTGTTACTAATCATGTTTCGTAGCGTGTGGCGGTTATGTTTCGTGGGTCCAAGACTGGTGGATAAAACTGCTAACTTGTGGTTTTGCAGCTACGATTGTCAAAGACTCATTTCTCAAACAACATGTTTGCGATTTCTAGTGTAGAAAAAACTTCATTTGGTGCTTTTAAAATGGATGTGTGTTTGATTCTGTTTGATTGTGCTTGAAGGTGATAGGTGATTATGCTCTCATCTTGTGAAAACTAGGTGATCAGAAAACTAGACCCATCTTATTTTGTGTCACCCTCACGATTTGGTAATCGAAGTATCCTCTCCCCTTGCACACTTTTGCGATCCTGGGTGTAAGAGAAACAGTTACTAACTCTAGAACTTGGGCCTATTTTGGTGGGAAAAAGTACTCACCCCAGGATGACTCAGACCAGTAGAACCCTGACACCGAGGGACTTCCAGTCGATATATAAAAGTGGGTTCTTGGGGAAAGCCCAAGAATCACGAGTGTGGTTCCAACGAGATGGATCCGAAAGGGGACTCTCGCCACATGGATCATGCCCCATGAACAGAATGCCTGTATTAAACACCTCTTGTCTTAGTGTCCAACCGTTCTATTGGTCGTTGCTTGATATAGTGTAGGGTATAGTATCATGCCCGAAGACACTCACTACTGATCCCCTTGAGTAGAGATAGCAATTCTTGGGATGTCATTACCCAAAGAATCCAAATTTGGTGTGCTCGAATGACATTAATGAGCTGTGGAGGGGAGCCAATGCCACCAAAATTCTAAGCTATCTGCTCTTGAGAAGGAAAGGTGTTTATCACCAATCCGGGGTATATCGGTGGGCTATATCAAGTATACAAACCCTTGGCCTATTGGCCTTTTAGGATTGTACTTGTCTTATGTGCGATTGCTTACATTCAAAACACTGTGTTTGTCAAGTGCTTTATGGTTTCATCACATTTACAGTTCTAAACAAAACATTCAACACCAAACAGATCAAACTTGCCATCAAAACGACAAGAAAATCAATTTTAAACAAAACTGTGTCGCATCTGTTGAACTGCAATCAATTTTCTGCACCGCAATTGCTCTGTTAAACTGCATTTGATATTTAAAACGCCGCATCTGTATGCATCGCGACGCATCTGAACACTATAGAACCGCATATGCAAAACCGAGTCACATCTGACAGTCCAAAAGTCGCAATCGCAAAAACAAACCGCATTTGACAAACTGTGACGCATTCGCAGCTTCAAACGACACATTCGCCTGTCACGAATCAAACCCTGAAACAGATCCAAATCCGAGTCCACACTTTGTCAGTATTTTGTGAAACACAGTTTCCAAAGGAATCCTATTAGAAACCAATTTTGAAATTGCTCAAAACTTTTGTCCATTAGTTTGCATTCTTTACCATAGTTTTCACCCTTCATCTTGATTTTTAGGTGAATACATTTGACATTAGTTTGTCCCTAGGCTTCAAATCATAACATACTTTGGATTAGATAAATCTCAGCACCAATTCACAAACGTCATTATTTTTGAAACTAGGTTATCTTGGACTTCATCATCATTATTCTTTTTCAGTCATTGTCCCTTTTTGTGAGATTTTTTCCAACTCAAAAGTCTAGTTAGGAAAACTCACTAGTCATATTGGCCTTGTCATCTTGTTATTTTCAGCAAAGTCCTTTAGTAACCAAAATCGAAAACAAGAGTCAGTTTAGAAGTGCTTAGATATTTTTGTCTTAAATTGCATTATAGGTTTTGACATTGCATATTTTATTCCCAAAAAACCAAAAACATTACACATTTTAGTCATCATTTTGAACTTAGACTTCACATAGTGTCATCCTTGCATTTAGTTGTCATCTCCATTTTTGAGCAATATCATTTTATGGTAGAAACTAGACTCCAAAAACAAAAGAGACAAATGGAAAACTTTCGACAAGACCCCATGTCCACTGTCAACAATCCCACATACGATCCAAACTGGACTTTTGACGATCCATTTGCCAACACAAAGGACCAACCTCTCACAACAACACTCCCCTCATCAAACAATCCATTTGAACCATTATTACGTAAGGATGAATATAGTCAAATACTTGAGGAAAACTTAGAGGTAGCGGCACAAGACCCAAAGGCCTCTCAATTCATTGAAATAATGGTCCTTTACGACAGAGACAGATACTTGGCTATACTCTTGAGTCAAGGAGCCAAATTACCTAAAGGATTTGACATCGACACATTGAGGTCAACATCTCCAGACCCTAATGTCAACAACATACACAATATATCAAATAGTGGTCAACCCCCAAACACTACGAGCAATACTTTCTTTGAGACTACAACGATAGTGCATGCTACTCCCAATGTCCCAAACACCTCCAACTCAATAAACAGAACATCCATTGGAGGATCACAATCATCCACAATGCCCACAACATCCATGACACTATCACAATCGGCTGGAACCACTCTTGGCTCCTCAACAATGTGGGCGAGTTACTCCAATCCTCTCTTTACCACTATGGTAAATGCCATGGGGGCATCATCAAGTCACACTAATTCCCCCTTGACAACCACATCCAATACCATGAGTACACCTTTGACACATACACTCATCGGTATATCACACAACCCTTTAGGACGAGGAAAACGACATGTATTCATTCAAGGACAACAACAAAATGTGAACACGTCAACACTATCAAATACCATCAAACCCCAAGGGCACAATACGAACATTCCCCTTGCACAAAATCAACAATTTGGACAAGTTAGTCAACAAACACAACCCATGACATCATTCACAAATCAAAATGTTCATGGTCACCATATTCCCCAAATATCAAAACAAATGGCTGGGGGACATATTCCAACCTACTCATCCCACGTTCATACTCACCAACATACACCCAACCCTAACTTTTAGTACCAACAACACACCAATCCACACACATCATACATGTCACAACAATCCATATCGCCACAATTCACCAATATTCACACACAACAAACAGGGACCTATGGTGTACCAGGCAACCCAACACACGGGACCACAAATGATCCTATTATGGATGCCTCACAAACAAGATTGATGGGTTTAGAGAAAACTATCCAAAACATATACGTAGCGGGCAAGAAATCGGAAATATCATATGATCTAAACGTATACCCATTCGACATGAGTTTATACATGCCTCCATTTCCTCCAGGATATGTGTCACTCAACTTCACAAAATATAGAGGCAAGACAAACCCCATTGAACATGTTCACGAGTTTGCAACTAATTGTATGGACATCGCTTATGAACAAACATACTTGATGAGACTTTTCTCTAAAAGTCTGGCGGGTCCTGCCCTTGAATGGTTTTCCAATCAAAAGGATATCCAAACATGGGATGAGCGTAAACAAAAATTCATAAAAAATTACGCGTACAACATTGACATGGATACCTCTATCACTAGCTTGTGCAATCTCACACAAGAGGATGCTGGTGAGACTTTCATCCCATTCTTTCAAAAGTGGAGAAGTCTAGCTAGTCGATGTCATATTGATATACTCGAAAGGGAAAAGGTCGACATGTTCGTGCAAACACTCCTTGGGCCCCTGAAATATGCATTGCAAGTACATTGCTGCACAAACTTCACAGACTTAGTTGAAAAAGGGGTCCAAATTGAGAAAGCCCTTATCACAAAGGGAGAACTAAGATATGGTCCCAAAAACACAAATGTCAATCTGCCCGCCGACAAGAACAAATATTGGGTTAAAAATAAACACGTTACAAATGACGGCGTTGTTGACGCCAAGGCTGCAAACATTGTGGGTCCTGTACTGGCCCTAAAAGGGGTTCAACAACAAAACAAACCAACAACGAAATTGACACCTCCTCCCAATGTCCCTTCAAACAACCAAAGTGGTCAAAACAATCAGGGACAATATCGTCAAATGAGACAATTTCCTAAATGTCACACATACACTTCTTTGGGTGAACCCATTGAGGAAGTCCTCAAGAAATGCATCTAGACTAGCGTCATCACACTTCAGGAACCAAAACCATATGACCCAGGACAATTCAAACCATCATGGTGGGATGATAATGCATTCTGCGATTATCATCGTACAAAAGGACATAAAACCTCTAACTGTCGACAATTGAAAAATCTAGTACAAGATCTTATCGAAAGCCGTATCATTGAAGTAGGCAGATCTCAATTCGCCTCCAATTTAGATCATACTATCCATAAGAACCCACTGCAGGACCATGGTTCTCATAATGCTTCCACCTCAGGTCCACAGACAAACAATAATCAAGCTAACTTCGCCCAAGCCAAGTATGATTATTCTAGTGGACCAATTATAAATAATGTATGAGCTGATGACGAATACATCAACACCATTACGATCAAGAGAGCACCTCAGTGTAATGTTACTACTCAAAGTGGCAAGGTCACCATAGTTGGTCCGTCTCCCGCTAGGCAACCCAATATTACCATACCTAGCCCATCTGCTAAACAAACAAGAACCACCCCAACCACCAAGCAAGGGAAACCCAAAAGTCAGTTCAACCTTATTGACCAGCTAGGCAAGACTCCCGCACAAATCTCTATACTTGAGCTACTTCGTATCTCTCCCGTGCACAAGGATATACTAGATAAAACCCTGCAAGAGTCGTCGGTCCCCAAGGACATTGATGTCAATCAGTTTGAGACCATGGTGGGATACCTCACTACACCTCACCATGTCACCTTCTCGGATCAAGATTATTCATCACCTAAAACCAACCACAACGATGCCTTGCATATAGAAACATTTGTCCACAAACACAAAGTCAGACGGGTGTTAGTAGATGGTGGAGTAGGATTGAACATATGCTACCTCAAATTGGTTAAGGCTCTAGGATTCTCTGATGCATGCGTAGACCCAACAAAGAGTATAGTGATCAAAGCATATGATGACGAAGAACGCCCTTCACGTGGCGTTATCTCACTCCCTATCAGAGTGGGACCAATCATTGTAGACACAACCTGCCAGGTCCTAGATTTGGAATTACCATACAACATCTTGCTCGGCCATCCATGGATCCATGCCTTAAAAGCAGTTTCGTCCACATATCACCAATGCCTAAAGTTTCCATTTGACGGCACAGAAATAACCATATATGGAGACCCCGACCCTTTCCAATATTGTACAAACTTAAGAGGTATCTCTGAAAATCGAGTGCCTATTAACTGAGAAGCACCTGGCTCCTCGTCATCCAAATACATCGACCCATCCACACTCACGCCATCTTCCACATCCACTCCATCCACGTCTTCCACCATACCACCACCTTCCACTAACCCTAAGGCTGAATCCACTGTCAAAATCCAGGACCTTAGCTACGGAGAATTCAAACTGCACACAACATACAACATAACAACAATACCCAAGTCGCCAAAGGTCTATGGTAGGCCATGTTTCAGAATGGAACCCCAAATTATTTTTAAGGTTCCACCAAAAATAGTTTTCATCAAATGGGGGGACATGAGTAATGAAGACCTTGCTGACATCACAGGATGGATCTATAAGGATACTATCGCACTACCCCCATTACCGGTTCAAAAATATGGCAAAGGTTATGACATAATGAAGGCTAAGGGCTACGATGGTACTAGTGGCCTGGACAGAAATAAAGCAGGATGAAGGGAGCCCATTGAACCTTTCAAAATACCAAAGTATCTTGGATTATGGTTTGGATTGCCCGACTATGACGATCGATGTACCTCTAGACTTTCAAGTGAGCGAGTACATGCTTCGGATAGTGTCGAGACTACTAGGGAGACCCTCACCAAAACTGACTCCCAAGAGTGGGAATTTGGCTTAGAACGATCCCTAAGTGACTGTTGCCTAGATGATTTGTTTGTTGAAGAAGGGGAACTGACCTCTGAACAAAGATTTTGGCAAAGATTTAAAATTGATCAAGCACCCAATAGTCAAACTCCCATTACCACCTCCCATGATTTACAAACCCCACTATCTGAATCCTATTAGTCCAACCCATCCAAACTACCAAATGACATTGATAATCATGACTCTAGGTCCTTCACCCCTTATTTCGACAACGAATATGAGACAAGCGAAGGGGAATATTGGATAGAATCCGATGTGGAGTTGGATGATGATAACCTCATCTACAATATCACTGAATCCATCTGCATGCTTTCTGCATCCTCCCCGCAGTTCACCAACACTGACGATGGCATTTCCCTAGTTTATCCTCAACTAGTCGATTGGGACCAACAAGGCCCGCCAGTCCTGGATATGTTTCAGAATGATGAGGCAATTGCAGAATTTATGGGATTACGCGAAGACATACCTAATGGTGACCACAAGGCGGGATTCACTATTGATCTGGATTGTACGACATACTTCGGCGAGACTGCTTCATCCTCCAGTCGCAAAAGTAAAAATAAAAATAAAATAAAAAATGAAATGTCTCTAGGTGAAAACTGAAAGGCACCTTTTGACGACAAAATAGTAAAAACAAAGGACGTATCTGCGGGTGAAAACCTCTCTGAGGCGCCCAAAGATGGAGGACTGGACTTTCTTCCTGTGCAACAAGAGAAGTCAGCTATGCTGGTAGAAGATACCATAGAAGATAACATATCGACTACAAAAGACCCCAAAATGGTTCTCTTTGCTGCATCACTGACTGAAGAAGAGAGACCAGAATTTCATAAATTCTTTGCTGAACGTAAAATCAACTTTGCATGGTCCTATGTAGACATGCCAGGATTAGACCTAGAACTGGTCCTGCACCATCTGCCACTATTGCCTAATGTCAAACCAGTCAAGCAGAAGTTACGCAAAATGCACCCTCAAGTCGCTCTATTGTTTAAGACAGAGTTGAAGAAACTTCTAGACTCTGGATTCAGTCAGTCGATTGACTATGCAGAATGGATATCTAACTTGGTGCCGGTAACAAAACCAAATGGGTTGATTCGCATCTGCACAGATTTTAGAGATCTAAATAAGGCATGCCCAAAGGATGACTTTCCTTTACCCAATATTGACATCATAGTTGACCTTACAACAGGATATGAGATGCTATCCCTCATGGATGGTTTCTCCGGCTATAATTAGATTTGCATTGCCCCAGAAGACCAGCACAAAATGACATTTACTTTCCCATGGGGAACATACTGTTGGAATGTCATGCCCTTCGATCTCAAAAATGCAGGCACCACATATCAAAGGGCTATGACTACAATCTTCCATGACATGATGCATAAAATAATGGAAGATTATGTAGATGACCTATTAGCTAAATCAACAACTAGGAAAGATCACCTCAGGGTTTTAGACATAATTTTCAAATGACTGCAAGAATACAAACTCTGACTAAATCCTAAGAAATGTGTCTTCAGTGTAACATCAGGTAAACTCTTGGGCTACATAGTTTCTCGAAGAGGCATTGAGGTTGATCCAGCCAAATTCAAAGCCATCATAGACATGCCTCCTCCCAGAGGAATCAGTGAACTCAAAACTCTACAAGGTAGGGTACAATCTAGTCGGCGCTTCATAGCCCAATTGGCTAACAAGTGCCACCCATTCCAATACCTATTGCGCAAGGCTATCCCCTTTGTGTGGACAGACAAATGTCAAGAAGCCTTTCAGCAAATCAAAGACTACCTACTGTCAACGCCAGTTCTCATGCCTCCCATTCATGGAAAGCCATTGATCCTGTACATCTCGACAACTAGTTCAGCACTGGGGGCATTATTAGCACAAAATGACCATGAAGAAAAAGAAAGAGCTATATACTATATTATTTGGATGTTGGTCAGGTATGAGCTAAACTACACACCAATTGAACGGGCTTGCCTAGCCGTGGTCTTTACAGCGCAAAAACTAAGGCATTACATGCTAAGCCATCAGACGCAGCTGGTAGCAAAGATCGACCCTCTAAAATATTTGTTGAGTAGGGCAACATTAACAAGATGTCTGGAAAAATGGGTCATGATTCTAAGTGAATATGATATTCAGTATGTGGAAAGAAAGGCGATAAAAGGACAGGTCATTGCAGACCAACTGGCAGATGCACCTTTGCAAAGTGATCACCCGCTAGTGACAAATTTTTCAGATGAGTCGATATTCCATATAGAACCTAAGGCACCTTAGTGACTCTATTTTGACGGATCACACACAAACCATGGCTCAGGGGCAGGAATCTTGTTTATCACTCCTCAAGGAGACTCCATTCCTAAGTCTTTCCGCATTGCATTCCCATGCACAAACAATGTGGCAGAATATGAGGCATTGGTTACAGGACTAAGAATGGCAATAAAATGGAAAATTAGAGCACTACATGTCTATGGAGATTCTCAGCTTGTCATCAACCAGGTTAATGATGACTATGACACAAAAGATGAGAAGTTGATGCCCTATAAGCGAATGGTTGACAGTTTCCAAACGTACTTTCATATGGTAACTTTTGAACAAGTTCCAAGAACATAGAACAAAGCAGCAGATGCAATGGCTACGATAGGCTCTCTCCTTGACATCCAAAGCAATCTGCCACAGTTGGAGTTTCTCATAGAACAATTGTTGGTTCCTGCCTATGACATTCCAGAATCAGAAATGTTCTGCGAACTTGTTGGTCCCAACTCTCCCTGGTATCAAGACATTCACGACTACCTTAAGTCCCAAACCCTTCCACCCAACCTATCCAGTAACCAGAAGAAGTCTTTCATTAGAAAAGCTGCAAGATATGCCATCGTCAGTGACACCCTTTACCGCTGTAGCTTTGACAATACCCTCCTTAGATGTCTTGACACTAACGACGCGGGTACAACCTTACGCGAAGTACATGACGGTATATGCGGATCTCATTCGAGTGGTCCTACTCTAGCTAAGCAGATAACGAGACTTGGGTACTATTGGCCAACCATTGAAAAGGATGCATTAGAATATGTCAAGACTCATCACAAATGTCAAATTCACAGTGATTTGATCCATGGTCTCGCACAGGAACTTCGGCTGATCACCTCTCCTTGGCCCTTCGCTCAATGGGGACTCGAACTCGTGGGTAAGATCCATCCAACCTCGTCCAATGGCCATAAATTCATTATCACCGCCACTGAGTATTTTACGAAGTGGATTGAAGCCATCCCATTGACATATATTACCGACAAACAAATATCCAAATTCATCCTTAACTACATCATTTGCCCATATGGCCTTCCGCAATCCATCATCACTGACAACGTACGTCCGTTTAAAAACTAGAACATTTGGGAGTTATGTGAGTGATTTCACATCCAACACCATTTTTCATCTCCATATTACCCACAAGGAAATGTTCAAGCTGAGGCATCGAATAAAACCATTGTTAAAATCCTCAAAAAGACGGTCAATGACGCTGGCCGTGATTGGCACATACAACTCAATCCTGCTTTGTGGGCTTACCACACTAGCATTCGTACACCTACAGGGGCCACTCCATTTGCCTTGGTCTATGGTGCTAAGGCAATCTTTCCCATTGAGGTCAAAATTCCTTCGTTACAAGTCTCCCTGAAGGGTTTAACAGATGAAGAGGAATATAGACAATCGCGCCTGCATGAGCTGGAAATGCTAGAAGAAAGAAGACAAAATTCCCTGAACCATCTACAAGCGTATCAGAACTATCTATGTCGCAGTTATAATAAGAGGGTCATGGTCAGGAAATTTGACATTGGTGACTTAGTCCTAATGTAGAACCCGAAGAACCAAGCTAACAGAGAAAAGCCAGGAAAGTTTGAACCGAACTGGTTGGGCCCTTATGTCATCATCTCTTCTTTTGGTTCTGGAGCTTATCAGCTGGTGACTCCAGATGGAGAATAATTGACAGAGCCCATCAACAATCTCCATCTTCAGAAGTTCTATGCATATCATCAGGAGATCGAGCTAAGAATAGCAAAAATACGAAATAAATAAATAAATAAATAAATAAAATTAAAAAAATTAAAAAAAAATACAAAAACATTGGCAAAAAGTCCTAAAAAAAGACAAAACATTGGCAAAAAGTCCTGAAAAAAGACAAAAACATTGGCAAAAAGACCTAAAAAAAAGACAAAAACATTGGCAAAAAGACCTAAAAAAAGACAAAAACATTGAAAAAAAATGTCCTGAAGAAAACCACAAACAAAACATCAGACTGCTTGAAGAACGCAAACACAGGGTCATCTCTTGTCAAAGTCAGTCATCTCAATCAGTCTTTGTCATTTGTCCAAACTACTTTGTCTCTGCGCATTTACTATGTAGGCAAGACTCACATTTGAGTCCCCGAGACATTAGGTCAGTCCTTTTAGGTTTGTCAAAATAAAATCATGACGCAATCTTTGGTCACCAAGACAAAGTCATTGGTTGTGTTGAACTACGAGGTCTCTGAGTGTATGACATAGGCAAGGCAATCTATCGATAAGCCCCCGAGGTCGCACTAGGTCAGTCCATTAGGGTTCATAACATCACACTGGCACACACGTCAAAAAGTCTTTAGGTCAACGCAAATCTTTACCAAACGAATAAAACTCATAAAACAAATTCTGGCAATCATTTATCGCAACATGACAGATCTCATCGGCACATATTATCATGACAATAGCGACATCTGGTTAGCACGAGTCAAACTCGGTCAAAATAAGTCAAATCCCTGTAACCTGTCAAATTGACAACCCTTGGTTATTCTTCGGATGTGTCCTTCTAAACGATAACCTCTGTCATTTATGCCTTAGGATGTGTCTTTTCTAGACATCGTAATTGTCATTTGACATTTTGAGCGATCCTCTTGACATCTAAAGATCACTCTTCGTGACATCGGTATTCTTCAGATGTGTCCTTCTGAAGAACCAACTCTATCATCTATGCCTTAGGATGTGTCCTTCCTAGGCATCGTCATCATTTCAAGGGACCCCTTTCGACTATTAAGGATCAAATCCTCTTGACGTCAACATTATTCAGGATGTGTCCTTCCTGAATTCGGCAATTCTCGACATTTTTCATCTAAGATCATCCAAACTTTAAACATTTCGGCATCTCAACACTATCAAACATGACATCTTGACATCAGAATAATGGATATCGAGACACACTTGGCAAACATTTGACACTTGTCTTTTGGCTTTTTATCATGTTATTAGTTTTTCAGCGAGATCCCACTACCAGGATTTAGAGAAGCAACAACGTATCATGACGGTTGACACGCATGACTACTAGTTTCTCAACAAGGTCCTGATTCTGGGATTTAGAAAAATGACGTATCATGATAAGGGCTCTATTTTGTTATATTTTTGGCAATCTTGTCGCTAGTTTCTCAAGGATGTCCTAGAAACAGGATTTAGAGAAGCAATGACATTTCATGATTTGTCTATCTTTTTCTGCTTGTGGTTGATTAAGACAAAAATATTGGGGCAATCACGCTCTGAGTATGAGTCATGATCATCCTTGTCTGTGACTGCTGGTCTTATGTAATGGTATGACCTTGCACACCTTGATCTATGTCATATCATGGTGTTTGTGGGCCATTACAATAGTCTACCCAATGATGATTAAGAGCAATAATATTAAAGTCCTACGATAAAGCTTTGAAGGATTTGGTCTAGGAACTAACATGCATCTCCATCGGTTTGGTCCTCTTCTCTCATCGGTCTGGTCCTCCTCTTTTGTTCATCTCTTGATAATATCCTGTGACATACAAAAACATAAGTGCATACATGATCATATAAACATTGCATTAGGTCCATACATACATCATCCATAGCATTTACATAATCACAAAGAGTGCATTAACATAATCATCAACATTACACCCATTTCATAAATACGTTAGGCATATTTTTATCATCATCATCTCATATAAGTAAGCACTACATTATCATGGCATCATAATCATAAGTACAGATCATAGGACATACATTGCATCATAAATTAAGCATCATACAGAGGACATCACATCATATGCATAAATCAAAGAACATCACATAATACGCATGTAGGCCACGTCAAAACTGCATTATCATATAAATACCATCTTAAAAATGTACAATGTCACAGGATAGAGTCAACAGATATCCCAAAAATGGAGCTCGCAGGCTCAATAATATACATAATGTGTCATAAAAACAAGCATGCCCCTAAAGTAGACTCTCATCATCCCCTCATGGTGAAGAGTGTGGAGGCAGAAGCTCTGTCACTGGTACTGAAATCATAGGCAAACCTGTAGTAACCTCTGTTTGTGCTACCGGTGGAACTGAGAATGAAGGTGTCATCTCCATGGTAAGGAACATCTGTGATGTCACTGCTGCCTGACTCTGAGAAGTAGATGGATCAACAACTGGTGGTTGTCCCTGTACTGACCTCTGTACTGAACCAGTCGACCCATGACTATGGCTCAAATGGTGACTTGGGGTGTGTCGGCGTGAGTGATGTGACCTATGCCCTAATGTGTGCCTTGTTGAGGTAGACCCTCTGACGTTGGTATGACTCCTACTGCCACTGGCACTGCCTGATCTGTGGCCACTGCCTGTCCTCGTCTGTGACCGTGACAAGGTAGGATCCTGTCGCTCAGGTGGCACTGCCTGCTCATATAATGTCTTGTACTACCCCAATCTCGTGCTCACCCTAGCCAACTCGTGAGCCATATCCCCTACAGGCCCTATACATAACTCCTCAAACTGTGTGCACCACTAAGCTAAGTCCTGCTGGTGGATCACTGCCTGATTCCGCTCTACCCGGGCTACCTCCAACTCTTACTACAATGATCTAACCTGGGCCATGCTCTCATCTAGTCTCCGCTGTAGGTCCGCCACCCTCTAATCTGTCGTGGCATCTTGGGGAAATCCTGAGGAGGATGGTATCTCCTCCTCTCCCTCCACCATCTGCCATTTGAGGAGTCTCTTAGCCTCATCCATAGCATCGTCCTCATCATCATCATCGTCGCCCACATCCTCTACCATAGCCACATCCTCCTCCTGCCTCTCCACCTCCACCTCCACATCCTCCTCCTACCTCTCCACCTCCACCTCCATGTCCTCATCTTTTCTCCCCACTTCCACCTCCTCCTCCTATCTCTCCTCACCCTCTCCCTCCTGTCGGGGCTGCTCCTCTCTCTCCCCCTCCTCGCCAACCTCGGGGATAGCATCTAGTGCTACCCTCACCACGTGTGGGCGCACCCTCCAGCCCTGTCTCTTCCCATCTCCGCCATCATCCCCACCCCTGCCTCCATCTCCACCCCATCCTCCGTCCCTGCCTCCGTCTCTCCCCCTGCCTCTGTCTTTACCCTTGCCACCTCGCTTGGCCCTCGGTACATAAGGTATAACTGATCATCTATCCATCGGTGCTGGCCCATCCGGATCCGTCAATGGCACTGACCTATGTGTCTTCCACCATAGGTCATAATTGGCTGTCGTCCCGGGATCAGCTGCTCCTCCCCTCCATCCCCATGCCTGGGTTCCTAGCCCATCAATCTGCTGCTCTACGAAGGCCACTAGAATGGCTGGTCCCCAAGCATACTCTCTAGAAGACCAGGCATACTCAGCTGTCCCTGCAAGTACATCCTGCTGCTCTCTGAACTGCCTCAAAACACGCTATGGTAAATACATCTCAATAATCAGTGATGTCTGCACTATCCTACCAATCAAATATCTATACTGCCTGCACAGACTCAAGTGGTCTACCTCATCAATCCATTGTCCAAAGTTTCGGTACGGCCTCCAGATAAAGGACACCATCGTGTCAATCCGATGCCGCCACCAACCTGTCTCACCCATCCGGGTCTGCTGTAGGGCATCGGTGTAGTAATAAGTATAGGGCATACCGTCGGCCAACTGTGGTCTGTCAATAGGTGGACGAAATATAGATATGTGCTCCCAGACCCATATCATCATCAACGTAGTCCCACATGAGATACTCTCTCCTCTCCTATAGGAAATATCATGCAGTTGATGGTAGAGTGTCTCCAATAAGCAAGGACCCCAAGCATACACTGTCTTGTCACGTCTCATGCCAACTAGGACGTCTCCTCAACCAATAGGAAATTTGTGTCCCCGACGGTTGGGAATCAAGATCCCCCCAATCAGAGTCACAAGGAATGCATCAAAGCGACTATAGTGCTCTGCCATGAACTCCCATCTGATCTCATAACCTTGGATTCCCAATCCTACACCCTGATCTCAGTAGTACGCTCTAAAGGTCTGCTCACCATGATGAGGGTCATAGACGATTCGCTCCCCTCGGATCGGCACTCGCAGAATCCGGTAGACGTCCTCCAGAGTAATGGTAGCCTCACCTGTCAGCAGGTGGAACGAACAAGTCTCTGAATGCCAACAATCACACAACGCAGTCAATAATCCCCTGTTCGCTTGAATGGCGGGCATGTAAGCAACATAGAATAATCCCAGTCGCATCAATCGTCACCGCTCTCGCAGGCTCAATTGGTTGGCAAACCGAAATGTGGTTGGTCTGCTCTCTCGTGTGTAGATAGGGGTAAGCTACCTTTGCAAAAAGATGAACAATATATCAGTACTTTCTAGACAACTGCCAGCATCATCAAAAGCATTAAGGGTTTCACAAGTATCACAATTGGTCTTAGTAAAAGGGAAAAATCAAATGCGTCGCGTTATAGTAGTTGCGTTGCAAATATTCGAATGCGTCTCTAAAATCCTCAAATGCATCGCAGCATGACAGTTGCGTCACTTGGTTGCCCAAATGCATCACATTATGGCAATTCCGTCATGAATTCTAGCAATTGCGACACAAAAAGGTGAATGCGTTGCTCAAATGTGCAATTGCGGCAAAAAATGACAATTGCGGCATTCCAACCCTCATATGCGACTCAGTTAGGCGAATGCGTCGCAACACCTCGCCCACCCTATGATTAACTAGTCATTCGCGTCGTGACGCATCACATGCATTGAATGTGCAGATGATTGTGACTTACGCGAACGCAATTGCATTGCGGCGCAGTTGTTGTTTGCCCTAGAAACCTAAAATTGACACGAGAAACAAGAAAATTACAAAGTGGGACAAGGGTACATACCACTGGCTCTGAGCCCTCTGGCCGCCTAAATGTCCGCACGATCTCCCCGCAATGCTCTGTCACTGGAATCACCATTGTCGTTGCGCTCCTTTTTGCTCTGAACTCTCAAAATTTGCAAGGTAAATAGTGAAAATGAATTGACTTTTACCCCTTTATCAACCTATTTATAAGGTCAAAATGACATTTCTAAATTCGGTTATTACTGGAGGCTCATTTGACCAGGTTTGACCGCTTCATAGGCTGTCTTAAACATGTCCAAATCCAAAATCGACTGCACCATTGTTTTTCTAGTCACCGAATTCACTTATCGGGACCCTTTCCAATTTTTTTTTTCCGCCAACTCAAAATTTGAAAAATTTCCCGAGGGGGCATTGATACCCTTTACCTTCACTGGGGCATGGCTTTGATTTATTTTCTTTGTCACAATGCGACATGCTACATTATAACAAAGAGGGGCAAAATGTAGATACCTAAAAATGACCTAGGCCTGCAAGCTTCATTTTTACCACTTTCGTCCTAGCGTAATTGTGACATTTAATTATGTCCTTGGTCCACATTCAACTATTAATTAAATAATTCATAATTGTTTAATTAATTCATGTCCTTTTATTCTTCATGATTATTAAATAAATAAATTTTATTTATTTATTCAATACGTCTTTAATTGTCTAAAGTCTTCCTTTAATTAAATAAATTTCTTAATTTATTTAATTATCTTTATTCATTTATTTCTTCCTGATTATTAAATAAATGAATTTCATTTATTTATTTAATATGTCACTAATCCTCGCAATTAAATAAATTCATTAATTTATTTAATTCTTAATCATATCTTTTAAATTAAATAATTATCTTTAATTATTTAATTAACAAAAATAATATTCCTCTCATTTTAAATAAATGAAATTATTTAAAATGTCATCACAATCTTAACTGACATTCCATTTTGGTAAATAATCTAAAAAATATTATTTATTTGTCTCACAAAATTCATATCTTGAGTTGATTGGTAGCTTTCTTCCAAAAAACAAATAAAGCAAGTAGGTTCTTGATTTTAATCAAATTTGCTTTTCAGTCCATCTTTTATGGATCTCACAAAGCAGGCTATCTTTATCTTCTTAATTTTGAAAATCTTTATTTTCAAAATTAATTATCTCATCTTTTCTCCACCACCAATCTAATTTTCTCAGATGACATCTTGACCACTCACTTAAGGATTTTACCCTAACCCTGATTAGGGATTATCAGGTTAAATCTCGTCCTCTGATTTTAGGTTTCTGTCAGGAGTCGATCTCGTCCATCCATTCAAAATTGTGTTTTCTATAAAAGACAATTTTGTTCATAATTTTGGCACCACTTCGTTAATATAGGCATTATAGTCATTTAGCATTCATAATTATTATTTTCATTTATCATATTGTCATAGGCATAGGAATTTAAGATTCAAATCCTTCAAAGCTTGTTTAGGACAATGGCATAGTCAAGATTGCTCACACACTCGATCTGAGGGCAACACAAATCAACAAGTTAGAAAGTGTAATGGAGATCAGTCATGGAGATTGAAGACATTGGGTGAGATTGTTCTATTTTCCATGTTTTCATTTATTTTCCTTTGCACTTCATTACTTCTTTGGGTTTATTGTGCTTTCAATTCATTGAATCTAATCCTTAGAAATTTACCCTTAGTTATAGCAGTGTCTCAGCTTTTGTGTTGAAAACAAAACTAAGAGACATGATCTTTCAATGGGCGAGTAGTTTAGTTCATAGCCCACCAGTGTTCTTTTGATATAGTAGACTGCCCTTTCTTTATTATTATCATCTAGCTAGGCCAAGAGAGCTCCCAGTGATGCTTGTGTGGTAGACACATAAAGTATCATTTCCTTTTCTAGGATAGGCGGCATGAGTACAAGAGGAGTAAGTAGGTACTCCTTGACTTGTTGGAATGCTTGGTCACATCTTCCATCCCACTTGAAGGTGATTTCCTTATGTAGGAGATGATTGAAAGAGTGACACTTGTCCACCAATTGTGCGATAAATCACCTGATGGATTGCAGTTTCCCTTGTAGGCCCCTTAAATTTTTTAGTGTCTTAGGTGGAGGCATCACCATTATTGCTTTTACTTTGGACGGATCTACTTCAATCCCTCTTCTTGATACTATGTACCCCAAAAAAATTTCAAGATGTTACCTTGAATACACATTTCTTAGGATTGAGTCTTAGATTGTACTATTCAAGACAATCAAATACCTTAGCCATCAAGTGGTCTTCCCTTTTGACTGATTTTGCTAGAATGTCATCCACATAGTCCTCCATTATTGTGTGTAGTATATCATGAAATATTGTCGTCATTTCTCTTTGATATGTCAGTCCTGCATTATTTAGACCAAAGGGCATTACATTCCAACAAAACGTTCCCCAAGCACGAGTAAATGTTGTTTTGTGTTGGTCATCTGGAGAGATCTTTATCTGGTTGTATCCGAAGAAACCATCCATTAAGGATAGCATCTCATGTCCTATTGTTAGATCTACAATCATGTCGATACTCAGCAATGGAAAGTCATCCTTCAGATAGGATTTGTTCAAGTCTTTGAAGTCTACGCATATCCTTATGCCCCTAGTAGGTTTGGATACTAGTACTAGATTTGATATCCATTGTGGATAGTCAATGGGTCTAATGAAACCCACATCTAGTAGTTTGTTTAGCTCTACCTTTATTGGTAATGCTATCTGTGGATGCATTTTTCAAAGTTTTTCTTTGATAGGCTTTGCTCTAGGGATTACAACTAGATGATGTACCACTAGTGTTGGATCTAGTCTAGGCATGTCAGCATAGGTCCATGCAAAATTTACCTTCCGGGCATTGATGAAAGCTATGAAGTTGTCCTTTTCTTCTAGGTCTAGTGATGCAACATGGTAGGTTATCTCGTCTTCTGTTGTGCCAACATTTATGGGTTCTACTTCTAGTAGCAATGTTGATATTTCTTGATATTCTGATATGGGGAGATTGAATCTTCCATCCTCGAGTGCCTCTAAGAGGTTTTCACCTTCAGATGCATCCTTTATCTTCCTCTTTTCTAAATCCAATAGAGTCACAAGGTGGTTTTCTTTAGGGGACTGTATTTTTATGTTCTTTCTTTCATTTTTGTGACTGGAAGATTCAATATCTCCACCAAAGTATGCCTCTTATTCAGGTTCCATGATGAATCCTACTTTGTGGTCTCTTGTTGGTATGTCTGTTCGAAGTCCCATGAACTTCATGATTGCCTCATCATTCTAGAATTGATCCAGAATAGGTGTATGTTGTTGTTGATCCTAATCTATGAGTTACGGGTATTGGAGTGGGAGGTTATCATCTTCATCCGCAAAGCTTATGGAAGTGGATGAAAGGGTCAGTATGGCTCAGGTGTCTTTTTCCCAATGAGTGTCTAGGTCTTCATTTCTAGAAGTGGGAGAATAATATTTAGTGACAAAGGAAGGAGAATCCCACTCATATTCATTAAATTTTGTATTGTAATTGTAGTAGATGTTGGGAATGGTTTGAATATGTTGGAGAGGGAACCTATCAATGCTAAAGTTATCACATAATTCTTCAATAGGTAAATCATTGTCTAAGGTATGATAGGTATCCAGTGCCTTAACACTACAGAAGTTTCTCGCTTCTTCCAAGAGGTTCATCGAGTTTTTGGAATAACCACATCCTTTGGCTTATAACCTAGCCCCATATTCTTCATTCTTTGTTCTACTATAATAGGCTCTAACTGGCCTTGTTTTTGTAGCCCCAGGCCACCCTTTCCATTATTTCCCATCTATTTAACTAATTAATAACCTCTAGTAGTAGGGTCAAAATTGGGTTGCGGCTTTTCTGGTTCTCCTTGGTCTTCCTTGTAGATGATAGTGAAAAGTCCTCAAATATTTCTCCATCTTGCATGTCTCCCCACCTAGTGAAGATAGTGGGCTTAGCAATCATTTGTACTATCTTGATCTCTTTTGGAACTCCATATACTCTGGGTGTTGGTGGAAGCATGCCATTGCAGAATGCTTGGTTGAAATAGTAATTCCCATTACCCTTGTCAAGTACTTGAATCTTGGTTTCCATTTTATGTTGGTCATTTGAGGTGTTCTTGGTTGAGGTGGATGGAAGTGTTGAAGGGTCAACATAAGAAAAGGAGTGGAATACTATGTCATTGCTAGGCACACGTTGGATTTTATTGTATTTCTCCTCTAACTTGGCACAAAAATGAAAAGGCTCGAGATCAGCATATAGTGTTACCTCTTTTCCTTCATGGGGAAACTTTAGGTATTGATGAAAAGTGGAAGGGACTGCTTGTAAGGAATGGATCCAAGGGCGTCCCAGGAGGAGGTTGTATGGAAGCTCAAGGCCTAGTACTTGACAAGTGGTTTTTGTTAGGGTTGGCCCTATCTGCACTGGTAACTTGACTATTCCTTTATAATTTCTTTCTAGGTCATCGTAGGCCCTTATCGTGATACTCTTTCCTTTGTCAATCACATCGTTTGAATACCCTAGCTATTTAACAAATTTTAAGGTACAAATTTTTAAAAATGCACCATTACCTATTAGTACCCATTTGACCATGATTTTATGAACACCAACCTCTATGTAGAGGGCTTGGTTATGAAATGTTATTTGGGGTAGATCTTTCATAGAAAAGATTAAATGATTACTTTGTGTGATCTTACCAACCATAGCTTGGAATTGACTAGGATTGAGGTCATTAGGGACTGTTGTTTCCAATGCCTTTTCAAGTATTTCCCTATGGGCAGGTGATAGTTTTAACAACTCCAAGATTAAGATTAGGGCAGTTGTTTTCTTTAATTATTCCAAAATACTGTAGTCATTTGATGACTTGATTTTAGGTTTGGGTGGTACTCTTCGAATTGTAACTCTTCCTCGGTGGGTGGTTACGTTACAATTATTGTCTCCACCTCGGAGAGTTACTATGTTTTCCGTATTATCATCAACTTGTGAGAGGGTTCCTAAAACTGTGTCCCCATATGTATAATTGGCGTTATAGTACTCTTGTTTCTTTCCTTTGTCATTTCCTTTGGCATGGTTCGGGATTTGGTTTGAGTATATTTGCAAGTATTTATTCCCAAGATGTTGTTCGACATCTACCTCCCCTTTTTCTATTAAATCTTGGATAAGGTGCTTAAGTCTCATTCAGTTGTTTGTGGTGTGTCCTTTGATCATATGGAAGTCACACAAGTCCTTCTCATTATACCATGGTGTTTTGAAAATAGGTTCCTCATAGTTTGGATGATCATTAGTTTTGAGGAGGTTTTATTGTACTAGTTTGTGCATGACCGTTTCTAGTGACTCACATAGTACTGTGAATTTCCTTCTTGGTTGATCGTATTGCCTCTGTTGTCCTCCCTGATTCATTTGTGGGTTCACAATCTAATTGTTCTTGGGATAGGTGTTTTGGTTATTTTGCGCATTGTTTGGAACATAGCTTGTCTATGCTACTTATGGTTTTTTTTAACTATGTTTTGTGCCTTCCATAATGTTCTAGCATCAACCACTCCATCATTTGTGACATTTTTGTTTTTAGTCCAGACTTTAGGTTTCTCATTTGAAGTAGATGGACTATCTTTTGAGCTATTCTTTTTAAGGGCACCTCTTGCAATGAGGGCTCTCTCAATATTCAATCCCTTCTCAATGGTTTCTTCAAAGTCTATTGGACATAACATTGTGAGCTGATTATTGATCTTTGGTAAGACATTGGTAATGAATATGTCCACCAATTCCTTTTCAAGAATGGGCCATTTACATCTACTGGCCTCAAGTGTCTCCATCGCTATAGGTAGGAGATAAAAGATTCTCCTTGATTTTGTTTGATCGTGGATAAGCTTATGATGGTGACATCTTGCTCAATGTTGAAGGAGAGGTGACTTATGAATTTGTTAGATAGTTCATCAAAGGTTTTGACTGTTAGTGTCAACCGGGTGAACCACTCCATAGCATGGCCCGTAAGGATGCATGGAAATAGTCTCATGAGGTATGAGTCATTGTTTCATACTTCCATGCATGATATAGAGAAATCACGTATATGCTCTACTAGGTCCCCTCTTCCTTTGTATTTATTGTCAAACCTGGGTATTTCAAAATTCTTCGGAAAGGGTATTGTAGTGATAGATTGATCGAATAGGAATGGGCATATCTCTTGGATAGTATAGGTTTTCTTTTTTTTTCCAACTTGCATTCCTACTACCTGTTGGGTGACGGACTCTAACCTCATTTCCATGTCCGTTTTTGGCACCTTTTTTTGCGAGTTCTGTGTATAATAGCCTTGTTGTCTCACCATCTTTGGGTGGCATATCGGATATTGTGAAGGTATGAGACCTTGGTAACTATTTTGGGTGTATACTAGGTTAGGTCCTTGCTGGGTGTAAGGAGGGTTAGCTCCTTGTTGCTGAGAGTAAGTGTATTGAAGGTTACCCTTTTGATGTGTTATTGGGACACCTTGTTGGTAGGACGATTGAAGAAGGGTGCTTTATGCCACACCTTGTTGTTGGGTAGGACTAAACTAAAGGTTACCCTGCTGATGTGTTATCAGGACACCTTGTTGGTAGGACGACTGAGGAAGGGCGCTTTGTGGCACACCTTGCTATTGGGTAGGACTAAACTGAAGGTTACCCTATTGATGTGTTATTGGGATGCCTTGTTGGTAGGATGACTAAGGAAGGGTGCTTTGTGATACACCTTGCTGCTGGGTAGGACTAAACCGAAGGTTACCCTATTGATGTGTTATTGGGACACCTTGTTGATGGGTTGAATGAAAAAGGGTGCTATGTGGCACACCTTGTTGCTGGGCAGGACTAAACTAAAGGTTACCCTGTTGATGTGTTATCAGGACACCTTGTTGATGGGTTGATTGAAAAAGAGTGCTCTGTGGCACACCTTGCTGCTAGGCAGGACTAAACTAAAGGTTACCCTATTGATGCATTATCGAGACACCTTGTTGATGGGTTGACTAAAAAAGGGTGCTCTGCGGGACACCTTTCTGCTAGTATTATTGATTCAAAAGGGGACCATGTGGTCCACCTTATTGGTGGTACTAATTGTTCGGAGGGGGGCCTTGTGTTCCACGTTGTTGAAGGTATTGAATGTTTTGGGATGGGTCAATGTTTGAGGTATTCAGAGGTATATACTATCCGGGAGGAGGATTTTTGTTTGGGGTTTCATACTGTGATGGTCCTCCTTGATATAGTTATGTTGTTGCTACTTGTTCATCTTGAGTTGGTCTTCTGAATAAAGGGTTCTCTTTGGGTTGACCATCATTTTTTGAGAACATAGATGGCATGTTTGGCATCTCTAGAGGTTCAGTTATCTGTCTTACAACCAAGTTATCCCCTAAGGGAATAAGGTTGGCATCCTTGAGAGCTTCTATGTTGAAATCCATTGGTAATTTAGCACCACTTTGTGCTAACTTGAAGAAATAGGAGTTTGGATCCTTTCTCAACAACCTGTCCATTAGTTTAAGAACCTTGGGGTTGTTGGAATGCTTGAATAGTTCATCCTCGTTTATTTCTTCCTTTGTGTCTACCTCCTCTATAACTACTCTGTTTGGGTCTTGGTTGTTTTGTTTAATTACCTCCTATTTGCAATTTAGTTCCTCTTCACTGAAGGTATTTTTGTACATAGGCCTCTTTTGTGGTGTTTCAAGATCAGTTGGCCTATAGCCCCAAGGGCTACTTTCATTGTTTATGGGATTGGTTGGTGGGATACTAGTGTTGGTTTTTTTTTCTTCCATTTTCTTTATGTGTTGTGACCTTGTGGTTGTCATAAATAATTACCAATCTTTTGTGATTGTTTTCCTGATCCCTATTCTCTAGAAAATATGTGGCCTAGTGGTGCAAAGAGATAATAGAAGTGGTCTAGCTTATTTTGACAGCTACGATATCTCCTTGAGAAAAAAACATTTGGTAAATTTTTTTGTAGGACGATTCTTTAAAAGCCTAAGTATAGATTTTCATTTAAGGATCTTGCTCTTGCTAGACCTAAGGATCTTTTTCTTTCCAAAAAGCATGAGGGATGTATATTTATTTCCACATAGGTGGTGGTAATATAGGTCTTTCGGCTATTAGGTCTACCTTTTCTTCCTCTTCGTCTAAGATGATGGATGCAGTGAGAAATTGGTAGGGTGTTTCATTTTTCTCAAATATAAAGGTTCTCAAAATTATTATGATGTCGGTTTGGGCACCTTCAATGTGTGTGTTACCTACTTGAAAGATAGGTGCTACAAGGCCTAGTTGTTGAACGGGAGTTGTGGTTCACCAGATGGTCATAAGGTGTGGTGGTATGGGGTGGTTTGCTATGAAACTCAAAAACCCTAATGCTTGAGTGATGTTTTGTAATGTGGTTACTTTTCAGAAATCAAAATGTTGAGGAACTGGGGTCGATATTCCACTTCCTAGTTTAGAGGATATGTTGTGGGAAAGATACTTGAACTATCTATGTGTTCCAAGTAATAGTTGATATCATAGAATTTTTGAGTGGAGGAATGATCCTAATGTTTTTTTGGATTTTGATTTCAAATAAGTAGTATGGGAATAATGGGTGAGAGACTTTGTGACCAATATGATTTTTCAAGTGTCTTGTTCAAGCACTGACCTTATAAACAACTTCAATTTGTTTTCCCCTAAGTGTTTAACAAAAATATTGTGAGTTGGAATGATAGTTTGTAACCTCTGTGTGTTTGTTTCCTTTGTGTTCTTGAGTATGGAAAATGATATAATAGCACCGGACTAGCTCAAAAGCATGGACTTTATGTGACCTGAATGCCTATAGATTAAGTTGTGAAATCACAACACCCAAGCCATAGTTACCAAAGTGTTTACTTTGATCAATGCAACCTGAAAATAAAATCCGAAATGTTCAAAAACCTTTAAGGATAAATCCTTTCAAGGAGTGCAAACATAGGGATTCTTTCACAAGTATACACTAATTCAAAGGGTTTATGGTTTGACCATCTTGTTTAATGTTTGTTTTGATGTGTTATTTTTCTCTTTTAAGTCAAGCATTGAATTTGATGTCACAATTGTTTTTGAATGTACTTGGGAAAGTTTAACATTAACAAGCACTTTAAAATCCTAAGCTCAAGTGGGTACGTATTTCTTAGTAGGCCTACCAATCATTCCCAGGATGATTAATCCGAGAAGATGGAATGGAAAAATAGGCTATGTCAAGGAAATGTACCGTCTTGACACGCCAAGCAAAAGAGTCCCTTCCCTATTTGCTTTATTGCCTCAACCAAAAATTGAACATGGTAAGTAACTTCTTGGAACAATGCTATTCCAATGCACTACCTTAAAATGCTCTTTTGGTATATGGATGGCTTCTAAAACAATTGGCTCTTAGTGTAACTGTGAACGTGGAAATCTGAAACTCACCCGCTGGCCACTTAAGGCTCTTTAACCTTTCCCATTCCACTTAAGGAATGGGATTAGGTGCAATATATTGTTAGCACGGCTTGAAGCTACTTTCTTATGATTTCACAACCTTTGATATAGCCCCCTAGTAAACGTGCTTCAAGAACTTGCAATGAGTTCTCCAACGCGGGATGTGTCTCAAAGCAAGCCCCCTCTCTAAGGTAAAATTTTAAAAAATGTGAAGCTCAAAACTGTTCTTCACTCACCTAAGATCGCCAAAATGGTGTGAGGGGAGAAGACAAAACACTTTAGCTTTCCAATCAATGAATACACAACATACAATTCATAGCAAATTGATTCATTTTAAATGCCTCAAGTGATGTTATCCCCAAGATATGTGAGTAACATAAAAGAAATGTTCTTTTTTATTTTTGCACCAATTGAAGTGTTTGGGACATCAAGCAATTAAGATAGCAATGGTTTGAAAACAATCAAAAACATTTTGTTCATTTTAAGCCCCAAAATTGAAGTGTTTCTAAGAAAATCAGGCCTTGTCTCTAACTGGTCAACAAATGTAAATCGTACGTGCGTCAAAAAAATGAAAAATGTTTGTACTCTTTTTATGCACCAAATTTAAATGTTCCTAATTATGAAAACATGAAATGTGTTCATTTTTAGAGCCCAAAATTGTAGTGTTTTATGTTCTTTTTATGAGCACCAAAAGAGAGTTCCTACTTTAGAAAGCTTCAAATGGTTTATTTTAACAACACCAAATCAAGTGTGAGAGTTGTTGTTCATTTTGGAGCACCAAAAAGAAGTTCCTATTTTAGAAAGCTTCAAATTTGTTCATTTTAAATAGCACCAAAATTGAAATGTGAGAGTTGTTGTTGGTTCATTTTAGAGCACCAAAAGGAAATTCCTAACTTAGAAAGCTTCAAAATGGTTCATTTTAGCAACACCAAATCAAATGTGAGAGTTTTTGTTGTTCATTTTAAAGCACCAAAAGGAAATTCCTAAGTTAATAAACAAATTTTTTTGTGGCTCCAAAGATATTGGACCGATTGTCTTCTTTGCACAAAACAAGTTAGTATGTTCAAAATCCTGCATTAAAATCTATTAATTCTTGCAAAACAAACAAAATGTTAGCAAGGAAGGTCATTACAATAGTGCAGGACCCGTGCACTTTTCTTCTAGATTAAATGCTTAGAAAAAAATCAAAAGCTCAGAAGAAATTTTTGCAAATGCTCGAAAATTAGGCAAAAGCTCAAATTTTTCGTATAAGTGCAAACCCAAAAAGATGCAAAAGCATGCTTTTTGGAGCAAAAGTGCTGATCTTAGTGCAAAGGTGACCTTCCCATGGAAAAGGCGAGCTTCATGTGGCAAAAGCTTAGAATTCTTGACAACCAAAAGTGAGCTTTTGCTGGGGAAGTCTGTGAAATGTCTCTAGAAGGCTCCCAAAATCCTATGACTTCAAATTTGCTCATAAAAACGTTAGTAAGGAGGACCTAGGTCCCACCAGGCATGCCAAAATGTGTGAGGGGGAAGGAATCCATCAGGAAAACGTGAAGGGAAATGATCAAATGCAAGATTGAAATAAGAAAACTATCTAATCCAAAACACTTAATCTATTCTATTCCATCACTCATGAAATGTACAAATCTAAGCTATTTGAATGAAATGAGATCTTAAGATATTCAAAATGAATTCAAAAAAACAAAAGAAGAGTTTAACATCCCATCTTGGAGTGTATTTGCATGATGTTGGGTTGTTCATATCACTGCAAAGCCTCCATTTCTTACATACAAAAGCTTGATGAACGATGCTTTTGTTTGAAGAAATGAGGAAGCTTTATCAATGGTGATCTTGACAACACTTCCTTGCATAAGGTAAGTTGAAATTATGATCTATATTTGTGAGGAGAGAGGTTTGTTTTATAGGAAATGAGATTTTGAATCAACGATCAAGATCGCATTGGAGAATATCCAGATCAACAGTCACAATGTGTTGAGAGGATTTAGACATGAGAAGATTGTGCAAAGTTGATTGCACAATTAGGGTGATTGAAGAATAGATTGGCTAGTTAGGTTTTTGATTGCTTAGTTAGCAATTGATTGATTAGTTAGGGTTGAGTTAGGAATTAGATGGTTGAGTTAGCAAAATTAGATTGCTTAGTTAGAAAAAATAGATTGCTTAGTTAGCAATCCATGATTTTCTCAATCAAAAAGTGGGTGAGGAATATTAATTAATTAATTCCTTTTTGTGTTTGATTTGATTTTTGATCATTTGAATAGTTTCATTTAATTATTCAAATTTTGGAGGAAAAGTGTGATAATTAAATTATTATGATTTAATAATTCAATTAATTTTGAGGAATAAGGTGAATTAGTGACGTAATCAAATAATTAGTGTTGTTTGACTAATCAAGACGAAATAAGATTAAATTTGGACTTTATTAAATTAATGTAATTTATTTAATTGGTCTAAATGATGAAATGTGAATTAATCAAATAACGTTGTATTATTCGATTAATAGTAGAATTAGGGTTTTCAAGACTTTATTAAATAAATGATATTTATTTAATTTGTCGAGAAATGATGAAATAGTGAATTAATTAAATAATGTTGTATTATTCAATTAATAGAGGAAATCAGGGTTTTCAAATGTCATTTGATGCCATTCGATGTGTTGTGAGATATCATGGGATGTTTCGAGATGTTTTAGAGTTGTTCTGAATTGATTCGGGGTTGTTTCAGAGTTGTTCTGAGTTGATTCAAAGTCATTTTGAGATGTTTTGAGTTGATTTAGAGTTGTTTTGAGTTGATTCAGATTCATTTTGAGATGTTTCAAGTTGATTCAGAGTTGTTTTTAATTGATTCGGGGTCGTTTCAAGATGTTTCGAGTTGATTCAGAGTGTTTTGAATTGATTTGGGGTCGTTTCGAGTTGATTCAGAGTTGTTCCAAATTGATTCGGGGTCGTTCTGAGTTGATTTAGAGTTGTTTCGAGACATTCTGAATTTGTGATAAGTGTTAAGTCAATTTTACATGTCTATAATCTTATATTTAAGTGACGAACAAATTTATTTGTGAAAACTAAAGAGATGATTAGTAGTCATAGCACACTATATGGTATAGCCTATAGAGAATAAAGATGAAAATACAAGAAAACTAAATGTAGTTCACAATTAGTTATTTCCATCGTATATTTATTTTCATATAGTTGTAGATTTGTTTCATGTTATATATTCCCACAACAATAAAAGTAGGTGATACTATACAAAATATATTAATTAATTGATAATTGATCAATTGAACAAGGTTATATTTAAATTGAGTAATCATTTATGGATTAGGAACACATTTTTTAGAATAATATGCATGTTTCACTAAATTAATGTGTTGTCAATTTACCATAGATTCTACATAATAATTTTATTGAGACAAATTTTCATAATAATTTGAATACTTGAATTGAGTTATCTATCACAACTATAATTTGTAATTATATAGACATCTTTGATACTAAAATGTTCCTTATCCATTTCACTTGGATTTTTATTAAATATTGTGATCTAGCATCTAATACTATACACCAATTAATTCAAGAAAATTTAATTGGAAAGTACAAAGCTGAATTCTATAACCTTCATTAACATCCTTTCTAGTTGTGTCAATATGGGAACTTTGGAATGAGGTATGGACATCCATCAAAGTATAATGCATAGAGGGATCTTTTAAAATGTTGTGGTTACAACTACCTTAGTAGTATCACCTACTTTTATTGTTACATGAGCATAAAACTCTATAGAAATCAATATATGGTGAAAATAACTAATTGTGAACTACATTTATTTTTCTTGTCTTTTTATCTTTGTTATCTATAGGTTAAAAAAAATATGATATTTCTACTAACCCTCTCTTTATTTCTCACAAATAAATCTCTTCAGCACTTAAAGATAACTAAAAATGCAAATTTAAGCCAAGTTAATAAGAGTGGATGGCTCAAAGTATCTAGGTGGTAGGTAAGGATATGGTTTAGTCCTTGCTTAGGCCATGAAGGTTTTTAGTAATTCATGATTTTGGGTCTATTTTACAAATGGATACTTTCAATAAAATGTTCTCTTCATAAAATATGATCTTCACTAAATGCTTCATAAGTGGGAAATTTTAGTAGTATAGGTAATTTATAACAAATGGGTAGCCCTAGACAACCCATGTAAAAATTCTAAAAATAACACTTGTCTTTATAACATCAATCCTTCTAAAAAAAAAAAATATAGTGTTTGATCAACTATAGGTAGGTTATTGTCACCTCTCTTCATTCCATATGCATGATGCCAAATGCATCAATCGCTTCATCACTTTATAGTAGAGGATATGAAAATTCTAAAGAAATATTCTATATTGAGAGTTCCAATGATGAAGAGTAGATAATAGTGGTTGTGAAATACTCATATTATCACCAACCAGCTAACCCTTATTGTAAATTATTAAGCCTTAGCACCTAAAATACCCTCAAGGTATTGGGTTTTGTTAAATAACAAAAAGTGGCAATATTGATTAACTCACATAGTACTCATGTAATTTAATAAAAAATAAATTGGTAAATTGATTGAACTATTTTGTTTACCAAACCATAATATTTTAGGTTATAAATCTAAAACATAAAGACACGCTCCATTTTTTAGGGAGTTGTGTGGGATTAAACTTTCTATGGGAGACTACATGCTAGATTTTTTTATGTTCACCATCCCAATGGCTATAGAAAAAATTGTTTTGGGAGTATAATTGCTTAAAATACACTAGGAATAGTTGGAACCAATTTCTAAGAGATGTTCAAGAATTTTCACTTAAACAATATGATATTTGAACTAAAAGGATTGTGCACAAATTGTATGGATAACTAGTACTCTCACACTAAATGAAAAAGATACTTAATATTGGGGTTGAAAAGGGTTTGTACCTAGTACTTTAATTAGAATTAAAATGCTAAAAAATCCCTACATAACTAAATCCAAAATAAATTATAGATAGGAACATAATAATCTTTGGGGGTAGATTAAGAAAAAGGATTTCCTCCTAAAATAGATATTGATAATATAGTACTTCTTCTCCTCCATGTCAGCAAGGGTTACCCAACCTTAACATTCCTCTACAACCAAACTTCCAAGGAAATGAAGGTCAAGGAAATGAAGAAAACCAAGGAGAAAATGACATCATGGCAATGGAAGAATAAGGGTTTTGCTTTTTTGTTTTTTGAAATAGTCTGAAGTAAGGAAATTATTTTTGATAATTATAGGTTCAGCCTAATTTGAGGCTTGATGTATTTTGGTAGTCTTCAATACTTTGGATGGTATGTAATTTTATTTGAATATGTATGTAAAATCATTAATCATACCCCTAATAGGGATGATATTGAAAGAATTTTTTATTTAACTGAGCTACAACCAGAGGTTTTCTTCCTGGTTCTTTCCTGCTGGTATGCTCTTTTGAACCAGGTTTTTGTACTATTTTAATATATTATAATATAATATATTATAGTGGCTTGCCACTTTTGCTAAAAAAAAAAGATATTGATAATATCATTCAAAAAATACCAAGGGTCATCCATCATCCATCACATTTTATTAGAAGGTATGCACCAATAGGTTAAAATGGTGGAATAAAACATTAAACACAAATAAGAGGTACTCTCTATTCTTGAGGAGAAAAAGGAAATATTATAAAATAAAATCAAGTAGCAAGCTAACCAACACATCATTTTGACAAAGATAGAACTTTAAGTTATATCTTGGGGTAATCTTTTATACAAAAAATCTAATAGATTATCAAAATGGGAGATTACCAAGTATTTTCTCAAGTGGAAAATATAGCTAGCAAACATGTAAGTTGAGAATATGAAACATTCTTGCAACCTCCCTTCTAGATTCAACCCTTCAACCCTAAACTCTAAGTTTTCCATAGTAGAAAATAATTTTCTTGACATCTAGATCACTATTTAATTATGCAACACATGTGATTGATGTTAAATATTTATGTCTTCAATGGTTATGTGATTGGTAGATGTAGATTCTAGTTTTTAAATATGTGTGAATGTAAAACATAGTCCTTACATGTATGTATTCTTCATGTTCCTATATTATGTTGTTGCTCTTTTTAATTTTGCATATATACATACATTTTGTTTTTGTCTTTAAAACTCAACTTTGTCATCCCATTAGGATCAAGGTTACACATAACTTATAGATCCACAAGACAATGTTGATGAGAACCAATTGAATGATGGGGATTAAACTTACTTCCAATTCCTTGAGGGTCTTGTTAGTGATTTTATTTGGGTATTTTATATCTTTAAAATTGGTCATTTACCTTTTTGCACTACATTTCACTTGTGGAAGGAATGCCATCAAGTCCTCTAGATTTAGGTAGCTAGAAAGATCATATAAACATAACTTAAGAAAAAAATGTTAAAATTAAATTGGATTTTTATCTTGATATATTGTAACATCATGCAAGATGTATGTAACCAAGTAAAATGATTACTTATCATTACATTTTTTTAATTAAACTGAGAACTCATTGAACTTAATTTTAATCTTTAAACTTTACTTTCAAGTCCTATAAAGATCCTAAAAGAATACCCAACTAAACTTTTATTCTTGCATTCGTAGTGTAATTATAGAAATTAACTATAAATCCTTACCTTTCGCTAGGCCTAAGTATGTCAAGTGGAAGCTCTTCTGGCCTTCCATTCAAAATAGTTTTCTTCATTAGGAGCTCTCCTAGGGATGATTAATCAAATAGACATATCTTTATTGTTCCTCTATTTTAATTGTACAATAGGTATTGTTAGTGCTCCAAAAAGATTAAATACAATTCAAAAAAATATGTATACATGATGTGCATTGTAAATATTTTTTCTAAAACACACAAAATAAGAAACTAACTTAGGTCAACATAAGCAAAAAATAAGCATTTAATGAATGTAGTGAGCCCCAAATTGCTCAAAGGAGAAGATAACTCAAATGGATACCATAGTGAGGTTCACATAAAATAAATATTTTTTTCTTTTCTTTGATTCAACCATGATGACATATAAATTACAACTAATTGAATTTTATAGTTTAGAATATAGGGAGAGAATTTAGAGCTTGCCCCTATTTGTCAAGTGCACTCAACCTTATTAGATTTTATTTCCTTCTTTAAAATTCTTCCTTTCCATCCCTAACTCCTTCGTTCTGTGTTGTGTTATTTCTCTTTATTCGAGCTAAAGTTCCTTCATTCTCATTATGACATTATTTATATTTATTCATATACTATGTACACACGTGTGTATGAATATACATACATATATCTGAATCTATGCATACAAATTAAAATTAGAACTCCTTTAAAATTCTTCCTTTCCATCCCTAACTCCTTCATTCTGTGTTGTGTTATTTCTCTTTATTCGAGCTAAAGTTCCTTCATTCTCATTATGACATTATTTATATTTATTCATATACTATATACACACGTGTGTTATGAATATACATACATATATCTGAATCTATACATATAGTGCACCAATATAAATGAGGTTTGGACACATATTGGTACATAGATTCACATATTGAGATTGATTTTAGATGACCCTTTGACCACTGGGGTGTACAAAATCAATTGTGATATGATTTTATAAAGTTTAGTTAAGATTAGACATTTAGTAGGAGATGTACATGTATATTATGGGGAGAATTTAGCAATAGTTCTTTCCCAGATGCGAGATCGAGTATCTAGTTATGTTCCTTTGAGTATAATCTAGCTGAGAGTACCAAAGGAAACTATCAAAATAGAATTTTTTTTCCCATTATTCTACTAGATCTCAGGTGAGGGAATATCAGGCGACTAGGTGCATATTCCCTAGGATGGCCCCATTGATTTATCCATGATTTCTTGCAACACATGGTCATTATCGAAATAATGACCAAATTCTATTTTATTTTACATAGAAGTTATACATTGAGGTTCATTTAGGCCACAACATTAACTATTTAGATTTACCACCTCATTTAGGGTAGAGGCATGGTAGGGTCTATGATAGAGATGCTTACCATCATGCAGATTGATAGCCCCTATAATTTAGGGCCTTGGTTAGGCAGAGGATGCTTATAATTATTCCATCCTTGAGCCCTATTGGAAATCAAGTTGTCATTGTTTCCCGACGAGAAGAAATGGAAAACAAATATTGATATTTCAGTCTAGGCTCAGTGGACATCTATAGATCATGTGGGTCGATACTTGATCAGGCATCCATGTATGTCACCTATTGAGTCAAATTCTTATTTCATGACAAGTATCCCATCTCTAGATGATATAGACCACATTGCATGTGATGTCCATATTCTGAGGGATATAGGTCATAGATTGTTTGACGACTTAATGAGAGCTTATCATGTGATCTCATCATAGTTGGGGATCCCCTTGATCATTTGTGGGTCATTGTTTTGGAGATTTGTATTCATGTATCTCATCCTCAAAATTTTGATATCAATCCTACATCTAGATCGTCTAGTGGGGAAAATGAGCCACATACTGGACATTCTATTGCTTTTGTAGAGGCACATCTACCTACTAATGATTATGATACTACATGTGCTCAAACATTTGTTGATACAATCGAGCAAGTTGTGAGATATCTAGGTTTAATGGAGATGCTCTCTTCAAGGTCAATGTCATCTCGCTTGCATATTCTACTATGCACATCATTGATAGAGCTAGTCAGGTGTAGGACTATCATTGCAAAAAATGAAGTTGACATTCATGATGCAAGTGTGATTCAGGTATGTATATAATTTTTAAGTTTTTTAAGTTTTAAATTTATATGTACTTGTACTTCCTAGACCGTAACACATTTATATAAATTATATAATTTGAAATTAACTTTATTTTTAATATATTCATACACATGTGTAGATGGAGGTAGCACATGTTAATCCTAGTTTGAGGTTAGAGCATGTACGCACACATTCTTCACCTGATCATTTCAATGGATAGGTGAACTTTAATTTCCATCTAAGTTTTTGTATATATGTACATTTCCACTTGTTCATGTGTGTGTATATATATTTATTATAATTTTTAATTACACTTTTTTATATGTATATATCTAGGGATCAATGCATTTATCAAAGTATGATTCATGCTCAAATGGTCGCCCGAGTAAGAGCCGACATGATGATCTAGAGATCAGCCAGTTTATACATGTTTATTGTTGTACACATATTTTAGAACATACACGTTATGTTTGAGTATCATATATGCATGTGTACATTATGTTTATGAACTTATATTTCAGAGACTAGAAATATTTATGTCATCCAGACATTGTATTTACATGTCTATGTTTTAGATCTAGATAGGCATGCACATGAACATTTATGTTTGAGATATATATCATCTAAAATTTATGTTTATGAGTTTTTATGTTTCAACTCAATGTATATATGTACATTTATATATATATAAATTTCAAATATCATCCCTAGACATAATTTATGTTTATTTTTTGAAACGAGTGATATTTGTACATATACACATGTGATGTAATATGATTAAATGGTTATATATATGAGTTAGTTAAATATATCTATGTACATGTATATTTTAATTCAATATGTAAGTTACAAGTAATATAAACTCTCATCTACAAGTACTATATGGAAAATAGGGCTACATAACAAATAACAAATAAATTTGGTATGATAGGGACACAAAAAAATGGTACAAATACAACAATTGTGTTCAAGTTGATATAGTGGTAGAATGTATTCCACCTTAAATTGATTGGATGAGAAAGGATGCAATGAGCTACTACACCAAACACAAGCACAATTTTAGAAAGTACAAGATTATTAAGCGATGAATGAATCTAAGCACACGCCTCATATTAATCTATAAGTAAGAGAAAAAATGAGAAGAAAAATTTCCTAGAAGTTTCCTAAATTACTTTGAACCACCGATAAATAATTCCCCAAGAAAAGATAATAAAGGAACAAAATGTACAACACGAGTTCTTAGCATTATCCCACTAATATTTTCATTGCACTTGGCATGCAATTATCTAAGTACCACAATAAACTAAATTTTCTCAATATATTAAAGAACTTCCCTCTTATAAGATAATTTAATAAAAATGACCAATCAAATATTATTAAATTGATACCTAAAATAACTATATTTTTTTTAGAATTTAGCATAATAAAAATAAGCATCTTAGTCTAAAATCCTATCAAATGTCCACATGAAAAGAGCTCATTGAACTATTGATTTCAACAGTTGGTACTATCTAAAATTTATTAATTTTGGATAATACAACATGGCATAATTCATCATATGTTCAAATATCATTCAAGAATACCATACTCCTCTACCTAAAGTGAACATGCTAGCCTATCATGTGCAAACCCATTATTAACTAAGGCATGCTTGATCTTCATAATACCATGACCAACTATGATGTGTAAAGTAAATAATCTTGCATAGCACTAGCCTATGGAATTCCCTAGATTCCAATATAATGTCATGCTATAATACCAATTCATTACAATACAAAAGTGACTATCTAAGGTTGAGTATCTAATTTCACTTGAATCTTTTTTAATATTTTTTGTAAGATAATCTATATATTATATTTTCCTAATGTGTACATAGAAAACCCAATGAGATATATTATTTTAATTATTATGAAAATAATTAATTAAATCATACTATATATGTGCCAAGTAGCTGTCAACTTAGGTGCATAATATTGGAGGATTGAAAAACTTGTTGCTTGTGTTGCAAGTATGAGCAATTTTTGGTGGTGTTGTCATTGATGTCAACATAGTTTAGTATGTTGTAGATTGTACATGTATAGCTGAGATGTTGTGAGTATATGGAGCTATCTTTATGTCATTGTAGATGTGTTGTGTCGATGAGTTTCCAAGTTCTTTTGAGAAAATTAATAAAGAAGAGAAATCAGAGTGATGAATGTGTTCAGAATGTGCTCCGGTATGTGCTCCATATTTCTCCTGTGTTGATCCCATGCTTATGCGGATTTGAATATTTGATTAAGGTGATCTTGTGGTGATATATCTTGAGTTTTAGCTCTAGTGTGATAGTACATGAAAGTCACATTCACCGGTGTGTGAATTGTTCTGGAAGAGTTGATCTTCTATGGACTGAGATAAATGTTTCTGCTCTACAGTCCTCCAGTATTTTGTTTTAGATCTTGTGGATCTAGGATATGTCTTAAGATGGTATTCTCTAGGTTTTGGAAAAGAAGGTTGAAGTTTGGTGATCCAGAAGTAATGTTTCAGTGTTTCAGTATGAGTTTGCACAGTCTGGATGGACTGGTGAAAAGTGTTCAGAGTTTGAATCATATTGCATTTGTTGCAGATGTATTTGAAGAAATATGAGATGTATTCTCATGCATAATGAAGTTTGTTTTGGATTCCGCGTGTTATCTTTTTGTTGGGAAGTGTGTACATCAATGTTCATTTGTGTTTTCATTAGGTTTGGCTGACCTGGTTTTTACACTTCATTCGAAAAATAAAATTTAATTAAGGAATCATGTAGTTGATTCAAGATATTATTTTTTATATTGAATTTTTTTTTTATTGGTCCACTCTCATTCCTTTCCACCACGCGAATGTTGAGTTGCTGACCTAATTTGAATTTATGAAATGAGGTATTTGTGGCCGATCTTGGAGAAAGTTTCTAAGGTTGAGGATGGTATAAAAGCAAGTTGAATTTTGAAGAGTTGTATGACAATGTGATGCAAAGTGACAAAAGTGAGCCACAAATCATAAGAGAAAAAGTGTGTGTGTGAGTGACTTGAGACAACAGTTCTTCATTGTGTTGGATTCCTGAAGGCAGTGAGCTAAAGGTTTTTGCAATCCTTATTCAAAGCTGCAGATGTTCAATTTAAAAATTAGAACCAATCTTTTATTCTAGAATAATTGAATAAAAAAATAACAAATAAATTTTATCTAAATTAACAAATATTATAATTTAAAAATTAAGAAAGTTACAAACTTTACATGATATATATGTATATTTTTCAATCAATCCTAAAATATGTAATAATCAATTAAAATCAAAGGAATGTCTTCAAAGTTCTCATTTTCATATTCATTGTATGTGTTAGTAGCAACTTGTGGTACCAAATTCCATTCACTAACATATACATGTTGTTGGTTGTTGCAATTATCATAATCTCTCAAAATGTAGTCATAACAAAAAACAAGAGTAATCTCTATTGCACAATGTCCTTGTGTGACTATATATGTACTAATCACAATAAATTATATATATTATATCTCTCAAAACACTCAAGATTCTATCCACACCTACAAATTATATATATATATAATTCAAAATAAAATAAATATAGAGTTCTTAAACTTAAATTTTAAAAACAAGTGAATTTTTTTCAAACAATAAATTGCATACCTTATATCTCTCAAAACACTCTATTTGGACATGGGTTCCTCCCTGAAGATGTGTTGATATTGCATGTAAAGTGTTTCTTACACCATTCAACAACATCATGTGCATCATTTATACGAACTCCCTCATAATTTATTTGATGTTTTCTTAGAGTGTGTTTGATGCAAGCTCATGCACCATCATGTTCACCCTTTTCATGGCCACTTTCAAAGAAAATCCAAACATGTGCTTTATTTTCATGTTGATGATATATATAGTGCATAAAATACCCTTGATGATTTGAATTGAGATGCACACCCATTAGACCATACAATTTTTTTTTCAATCTTTGCACCTCTTCTTATCAAATCTTCAAAAAAAAATTAAAATAATGTTTTCCAAAAAATGTGTTTCATTATCTTTATCATCAATATATTGGAAGATTAAAGAGTTTTTCATTGATGCATTTGTTGGAAACATGAGCATGTGGGATGGGTACGAGTTGTATAGTTATGCATTGTAGTGTTGTCATTGATGTCAACATTGTATTATGGTATGAAGAACACTGTGCAAATTAGTTTGGATGGCTTGAGCATGTTTGAGGATGATTATGAAAGGTAATTTTGCAAGAAGGTTTGATTTGATGAAGTTGGTTGATATGGAAATTGACTAAGTATTAGTTAAGGTGATTATGTGACCAGGACATTCAATTTTTGGGTCCGCATTGGTCTGTTGTATAAGTTCTTTCTTTGCACTTCTAATATACTTATTTTGGATGTTAGAGGAACCTAAATCCAAAATTTCATCTTTTTTTGCCTCTTGGTGTTCAAGTTATGAGTGACAGTGTATCATCTTGATAGTAGCAAGTATTTTCTAGTTTAGTGTATATATTTTGGTGAAACTGCACTTCTTTGCGGATTGGAATTTGGCTTTGCGGTTTTGTGGAGTTGTTAATAGGTGTCAGTAGAGTGTTTGTTCTAGATGGCATATAGTTTGGAGGTCTATGTGTATGAATGTCGGTGTACAGTTGGAAAAATTTGTTATTTGGTCATTGCTGGTGTCAATGTAATGAGTTTTATGTGAAGTGTTTGAATATGTTTTGATCCGTTATGTGGGTGTTATTTTTGGTACATGCTAACCTACTTTGATTTTTTATGAGTTTTGAATCTTGGTGTGAAGCATGTATGTATGGATTTTGATCCAAGAAGGTATATTTTACATATTACATCTAATTAGGCCAACCTAATTGATGTTGTATGTGAAACATATATATATATATATATATGAAAGATCTTTTTTGGTGTTTTGTGTAGTAGTGACAAATGACAAGATTTTGTGGATATGAATTATGTGAATATAGAGTGAATGTGATGCAGAGGGTTAGGGATCTTTGCAAGAAACACCAGATAACAAGAATAACAATGTTTCACTTCTCAATCTCTCAACTAGGCACCAACCTGGAGATAAGGCCTCAAATTTGCACTCAAGACTTAATTGTTTCCCTTATGGTTCCAAACAATTTAAATGACCTCAAAGGACTTAACAAAACTTGACTCAAAAGGTTCTCAAGCCCTAACCCTCTATTTTGAACAAAACTCACTTTTGCTGCTCAACTAGCCTTCTAGCCCTATTAGGCCTTTGGCAATGGATTCTTGACTTTTTCCTCAAACTTTGAAAATGAACCTCCAATATAATGGTTGTTTCAAGTGTGGATTGTGATGAAAAACATCATTTCAACTCCTAGACATCACTTGTTTCAGACAAAATTTCTTCAAGCCCTGCTGTTTCCTCAAAATTAGGCCTAATTAGCCCTATTTTTCAAAGCAACCCCTCTTTAAACTCAACCTCTGACCATGAAACTTTCAGTAGTCTCCTAAAATGACTCAAAACCAAGGAATACAAGTTTTTAGACCTCTATGACACCTCTAACATGCTCCAGCACAAACCCCTCCTCAACTTGCCTAAAAAACCAGGGCTTCTTGAAAACTAACCTTCCAATCACTTACAGAACTTTCTCATTGACTCTACACCATTATGAAAACATATTTAGTCGATCCAAACTCAAAAACATGCCCCTCATTAAGGCATATCTTCTGCTGCTACACCCTAGCCTCCATCTTCAAGCATTTTTCATAATGAAATCTTGGTGTACACCGTTTGATTCTTCTTTCCTGCACTTTATATTGTTATTCCAGTATGGTACATGTCATATTTGATCCATTTCATATATTTTCAGTCATAATAATCCATGAAATGGATCATTCAATCATTAAACACTCTCAAAACAGTCAAAATCTGCACTTTTCCTGTAGACAGTCAATCAAAATGTGCAAGAATTGATCCCTATTGTCTTTCAGAGAATTCAAGGGTTAGAAATCATGCAAATACCAGTCCTCAATCCATCACCATGAATTAAACTTCAATAGGAAATCAATAAACTACCAAAAAAACACAAAATAATGCAAAAAACTGTAATTTACTGCTTTTTTCTGAGAACAGTCCGTACAACTCTTCTTCCAAGATGACCAATCCCATACAAATGAATATCTTGGGGTTATAAACCCATTCACCAACTTCCAAAACTGTTTTAGATTGAATACATTGCTTAATTAACTCTAAAATGCCAAAAACTCCCTTTCCCGCCTAAACTAAAATTCAAAAATTTGAAATGACAAACTTGAAATTTATTAAAAACCACCACCTAAAAACTATTGGATCTTCAATATCCAAGTTTATTTGACCAATCTAAAGCATTAGAACACTAATCAAACCCTTAGAACATGATTTTCCCTTTACATTGCATTTTTAACCTAGATTCCTTATCAGGAACCTTAGAACTCTTAACATTCTCATTACATTTATTCATCTCAAATGCCATTATAGGCTCCAATAGGTCATAATTAATGCTTTGACTTGTTTGGAAGGTCCTCCTGACCCTTGCACTATCCTGGTTCTTGAAGTGCTCCTTGAAGGCCCTGGGTGCTCCTGCACCAGAATGCAGCACAAAATAGAGTATTAAGTTAGATCAGTATGAAGTGTGTAAATTTTGTATTCTAAGCTTCAATGGAACTATATTTCATGCATATGTTAGATGCAATTATAATAGTTCAAATTTTGCTATGTTCCATAATCTCTTCTATATTTTCTTCTTTCAGTGGGTAGTGATTCCACTTGGATAGTGAGTCCACCTATAGTGAGCACCTCTATAATATGCTATAACCAATTATAATATATTGTGAGCTAATCCTCATCATGGTTTTTCCCATTTTGGGTTTTCCACATAAAAATTTGATGTTGATGTGTTATGTGATGTTGTGGGTTGTTTTCGTGCTTTCATCCATTATTGTAAGTTGAATATACTATGAGGATTGAATGCTTAAATGTTTAAGTGGTTTAAAATAATATTGCTTCAACGCCCTCTTAGTATTTCGGGTGTTCAACAATTGGTATCAAATCTTGGTTCCTTGGAAGGAGCTTAACCACTTGGGGAAGATATTGGAGGTTGAACACAAGGTTGTTAGAAGACTACATATTCCTTTGGAAGAGATTTTTATTGTTGGATCTATAGAAGAAGATTGCGAATTTGATATGAATGGAGAACTCAAATTGCTCTTGAAGATCTAGAAAGAATTGAAGGTGAAAACAAAGATCTAAAAGAAAATTTCAAAGAAGCAGATGAATGTATCAAAAAATTGAGAGAGAAAATCAAGAAATTCAGAGAAAGACATAAGGAGGTTAGTGAGCACTTGAAACAAGAAAATAAAATAATTATCGGTCTGAAGGTGCAAGTTGAAGAAAGAAGAAGAGTTGAAGAATGTTTGAATGCAATGGTGAAAAGAAAATTTTAAGAATGCACAAAGCTTGAACAAGAAGTTGTGAATCTAAGATTAGATCTTGAAAAATCAAGAAGTCATGAAGACAAATTCAAGATGAGCTCTACAAAGCTTGATCAAATGATTGCAAATAAAAAAGGATCTAAAGAAAAAGGTGGATTGGGGTTTGAGATAGGAGAAAGCTTAAAGGAAAATCAAACTACAAACCAACTTGAAAAGGAGACTAAAGGCAAGAAGGACAATGGCAAGAAAATAAAAAATCAAAGGAATGAAGCTAGAAGACCACCAGTCAGATAATCAAATGCACAAAGGTACCCATATTTTAATGGTTTATATTATTCTTGCAATAGATTTGGATATAAGGCTATGGAATGTAGAAGCAAAATGAATCAAAATGTTCAATCTTTTCGCATTTAGTGTTTTACATGCAAGAGATTTGGTCATAGAGCTAATGAATGCAAAATTCAAATGATGAAAGGTTATAACAATGTACAATGGTTCAGTCTTTCAATGGTTACCGTTATATATGTAAGGAATCTAAGGTAGCAGAACAACTTCCTACACTAATCTTGAGAGGAGTATAATGCAAAAATTTTACAGATCTTTAATAGTTATAGAAACTTAAACAAAAATAAGAATAAATATTATGCATACCACGACATAGTGATTTACATGGGGAAAACCCTTTCGGGAGAAAAACCCCACACTCCAAAATTTTCCCAATATATTATTCAATAAATCACAAATATTACAATATACTTGCAGAGAAAGCTTCTCACATGAGTATCACCACCAGAGATCAAGAGACAATAAGACTGCTATTAGAATCTCATAATACATCACCATCTCTCCCACAACCATAATATAATTCCCTCATAAAATAGAGTTACATTCTAGGGAAAGACAGGCCAACAAAATATCCACCATTAGATCTAAAACCTAATCATTAACGGTCTAGATTTACATTATATCATTTATATAATGTATGTCGGCCATTTTAGAGGTTTCCTAAAAAAATTAACATAAAATTATTTACGTGCATCCCACTCCTCCCCCTTGATGCCATTGTATATTACACCTATCGGTGTAACTAAGAAACATATATATATATATATATAGCAACCACAGCCTATCGCTTACTCATCCAACTGATTGCACCACCAAATAAAGTAAACACATAAGCACCAGTGGATCGTCTACTATCAATATCACCTGCCTATTCTAAATCCATAACCATGAATATCAAGGGAAATCTGATATTCAGTCACATTACTATGATAACATAAGGAATAATCTAAGGTACCACACAAATATTTGAAGACCCTTTTAACTGCATCCCAATGAATTCTACCAGGATTAGACATATATCTAGAAAGAACTCCCACTGCTTGGGCAATGTCTGGTCTAGTAAAAACCATAACATACTTCAAACTTCCAACTACACTCTGGTAAGGCACTCTGCTCATGTCTTCCATCTCTGATGGAGATGTTGGAAAATCTAAAATAGATAACTTCGTTCCAATATAAAATGGAACACACAATGGTCTATGATCTTGCATGTTAAATCTCTATAAAATTGAATTGGCATACTTACTTTGGCCAAGCCATAGATTTTTGTTCACTCTATCTCTTTTAATTTCCATCCCAAGAATGTGCCTAGCTACACCAAGGTCTTTCATTTCAAATTTAGCAACAAGATGAGATTTCAATTTTGAAATCATACCTTTCCCATTGCCAATAAATAACATATCATCAACATCTAATGTAATAAATAGGAAATGATCACCATCTATTTTATAATAAACACAACGATCTGATTTAGAACGCTCAAATCCCAAACTCGACACATATGTATCAAATTTCTAGTACCACATCCTAGGACTTTGTTTTAAGCCATACAAAGATTTCTTCAATTTGAAAACCAACTTACTTTTACCTTTCACCACATAGCGCTCTGGCAATGTCATATAAATATCCTCCTCCAATTCACCATGAAGGAAAGAAATTTTCACATCCATTTGATCAACCTCTAAATCATAAGTAGCAACAATAGCAAGCAAAAATCTAATGGATGTCATTTTTGCAACAAGGGAAAATATCACACCATAATCAACACCCTCAACTTGAGAGTAACCATTTGCAACCAACCTTGCTTTGTACTTCTCAATACCTCCATCTGAACCATTATTTTTCTTGAACACCCATTTGCAACCAACGGGTTTCCATCCTTTAGGCAATGGTACAAGATCCCATGTATCATTCTTTTTCAAAGATTCCATTTCTTCTTCCATTGCAATCTTTCAGGATTCTGCATCATTCATACTTAATGCCTCTTCTACAAATTTGGGTTCATCCATGTTAGTATTCAAAGCAAAAATACATCTCCAATCATCAGGTGTACCTTTTAGGTGGCTGTCTATGCCTTCTAAACCTATGAACATGCTGAGTTGGAGGTTCTTCCTCCTCTTCTGAAGATTCAGAGCTAGATGATCTCTCCTCAACTTCTTGTCTATCCATGGGCCTCAATTCAACTTTCTCAAGTGTAGCAAGAAATTGAATCACATCTTCATGTTTACTTTGTTTTGGCTACAATGTAATAGAAGAAGGATTAGTTTCTCTAAAAATAACACTTCTACTATATATTACCTTTTGTGCAATAGGATCCTAAAGCTTGTATCCTTTCACACCATAACTATATCCGATGAAGATAAATTTCACAACCTTGTTCTCCAACTTTGTTTTCTTCTTCTTTGGAACATGTGCATATGCCTCACAACCAAAAACTCTAAGATGTATTAATGAAGGCTTGTGACCTGACCATGCCTCTATAGGTGTCTTATCAACAAGAGTTTATTTAGGAGAGTTGTTAATCAAGTAACAAGCAGTGGAAATAACTTCAGCCCAAAGCCTTTGTTCTAGGCCATCACCACTCAGCATACTCCTAGCCTTCTCCATCAATGTTCTGTTCATTCTTTCTGCAACTCCATTCTTTTGTGGAGAATATGGAGTTGTCTTCTATATATGAATACCACAATCTTTACATAATCTATCAAAATTATTAGAGAAAAATTCACCACCATTATCCATCCTCAAACATTTTAGTTTCTTTCTAGTCTGTAACTCAACCATTGCTTTAAATCGATTGAAAACTTTAGATTTACTCTTTAGAAAATATACCCATGTCCTTCTACTATAATCATCAATAAATGAAACATAATATGTGGATTTACCAATTGAAGGAACGTCTACAGGACCAAACACATCAGAATGAATAAGGTCCAATACACCACATGATTTATGAGAACTCGAGTAAAACTGAACACGGTTTTGTTTTCCATAAATGCAATGCTCATAGAAATCAAATTCAAGATTACAATCAGACAAACCTTCAACAAGGTTTTTATTTTTCAAGGTCCTTAGACCCTTTTCTCCAATGTGGCCAAGTCTCTGGTGCCATAACATAGTTTTCTCTACAAGTAACTTTGTTTCAAAAGAAAGAGCACCCTTGGGTACCCAAAAGCCATGACCATCTACTGAAGGTGAAACCCTCGCTTCTTCCATAGACTTGCTTTCACAAAATTACTATTGTACTCAACATTGCATGCATCAAGCTTATACAATGTTTCATATTTGACACCTCTAGCAATCACCATACCACCTCTAACCATCTTGCATCCTACATCAAAAAATACTACCTGCACACCCGCATCTATTAGTTTTCTCATAGATAAAAAAATTTCGTGCTAATCCACGGATATGCAACACACCATTAATCATTTTTATTCTACCATCAGGAAATCTTATTTTAACTTTACCATGGCCAAAAATGTCTAAATGAGAATCATCGCCCAAGTACACCTTACCTCCATCAAATTCTTCATATTCAGAAAGCCAATCTTTATTAAAGGTCATATGGAAAGATGTGCCTAAGTCAATTAACCATACATCATTACCTGCACAAGTTGCCAAGGCTACAATGAACGTTTCGCCATCTTCCTTTTCAAACTCAGAATTAGAATCAAATTTCTTCTTTTTCTTCTTATTTTCTCCTTTGCATTCCTTATGAACATATCCAGGCTTACCGTAGTTCCAACAAATAACTTTGGACTTTCCAAGAGATTTAGATCTCCCCCTGGACTTGGATTTGTCACACTTCTCATTCTTCTTTCCTTTTTCCTTAGGTCTTCCACAAACATTTAGGGCCTCCTTGGCAATGATGGATACCTTCCTCCTCATCTCTTTGGAAAGAAAAGAACCCACCACATCTTCATTCTTCAAAATAACAGTACTCCCAATAGCCATAACAAGAGAATCCCATGAATTAGGAAAATAACAAAGCAAGATCTGACATTTCTCCTCCTCATCCATTTTGACACCGACTGATTCTAATTGAGCCACTAGCATATTGAATGTTTCTAGGTGGTATGTGATTCATCCAGCCTCTTCCATTCTAAAGGAATACAACTTCTTCCTCAAGAAAATCTTGTTCACTAAATATTTGGCTTGATACATCTCACCAAGATTCTTCCATAGTTTCTATGCAGAGGTCTCCTCATGGACATTAATTAAAACAAAGTCTTCCAAACACAATTTGATTAGACCCTTGGCTTTACGATCCATGACATCATATTGAGCAACTTGAGTAGGATTTGTAGGCCTTGAAACATTCTCATCAATAGCATCCCACATATCTCGATCTATCAACAGATCCTCCATCTTCAACTTCCACATCTCAAAATTATTTCCATAAAATTTATCCACCTCTATTCTTCCCGATGAGCTTTCCATTTGAAAATTTTCTCACAACAAGATCACAAAGTATCTTCTACATAGGCTCCCACTCAAATATGGATTAGTCCAAAAAACCCAACAACCCACAATTGAAACTAAAGGTGATTAGGCTTTGATACCACTTGTAAGGAAGCTAAGGTAGTGAAACAACTTCCTACACTAATCTTGAGAGGAGAATAATGCAAAAACTTTTACAGATTTTTAACAGTTACAGAAACTTAAATAGAAATAAACATAAATATCATGCATACCACGACATAGTGATTTACGTGGGGAAAACCCTTTCGAGAGAAAAACCCCACACTCCAAAAGCTGGCCAATATATTATTCAGTAAATCACAAAGATTAAAATATACTTGGAGAGCAAGATTCTCACAGGAGTATCACCACCAGAGATCAAGAAACAGCATGACTTCTATCAGACTCTTAGAATACATCACCGTCTCTCCCACAGTCGTAATACAACACCCTCATAAAATAGAGTTACATTCTAGGGCAAGACATGCCAACAAAATATCCACCATTAGATCTAAAACCCAATAATTAACGGTCTAGATTTATAATATATCATTTATATAATGTATGTCTGCCATTTTAAAAATTTCCTAAAAATGTTAACAAAAAATTCTTTGCACACATCCCACTCCTCCCCCTTGATGTCATTGTATATTACACCTATCAGTGTAACTAGGAAATATATATATATATATATATATATATCCTATCATGTAAGGAAAGTAGAGGTGTGGAAGCAACTTTCCTAACGTCAAAACCACAGGGGAGTAAGTAGGAAATACTTTTAATTTTCTAACTACAGTCCAATTAAGACACACACGCAAGATCTACAGAAACAGAGAAGATATTCAAAGACAATGAACAATAGATTTACGTGGGAAAACCCTTTCGGGAAAAAACCCACCACACCAAGCTAAATATCTTTGTATTATAGTAACAAACTATTACATACAATTCAGAGATGCAACCTTCTGGTTATCAGTTCTCAATAGCTACATTCAATGTTCATTCAGTTATAGAACAGATCTCAACAACTCAATTTTCTCATTGTCATAGTCACAACAGAATTGATCTGCTTTAAACTAATCACAATCTGATTTTACCATCTGTGCATCCTTATCCGCCAGATCTCCATTCAAGAAAGTTTCCATGGCGATACAGATTTTTCCCTGCAAGCTATTTTTCTCCAGTGTCACAGCAGTTACAAAAATCCAACCGTCATTCAATTTGAAAAAACCATTTCCTCTGATTGGTTCAGCGGGATGCCACATAGGATGGTCACACAATCAATGGCATTCAAACTTTGATGGCGTATTGGTGAGACACACATAGTTTCTCCCCAATGCCACAAAGTTTCTCTATCGATATCGGCATTAAGTCTCCAGCAATTGGCAAGACAACAAAGAAGTTATACCGAAACCATCGATGTCCATTTTGTTCCTATCGGCAAAGGTTTCCCTTATCGGCGAGACTCATATCAAATGCATAAGTCACAGTGATCAAACATTCCATCGGCAAGACACTTTGTTTTTTCCAAGACCTCATGTCGAGTTCACAAGCCACACCGATGAGGTTTCCATTCGGCGAGACATTCTCTTTTCGAAGAGACTCATATCAAAGTCTTTAGTCACAGCGATGAGCTATTCCTTTTGGCAAGACATACTGATCTCGCCAAGACTTTCTGTCGACAACCTTATATTACTTTGAAGCCTTTCACCTATCGGCAAGACCCCCACGGTTCCGGTGAGACATCATACTGAACACAAAGCTTCCACCGAAAGTCACACTGTCGCCAAGACTCGTGTCTATCGTCGTGACCTTTCTCTGAGCTCCTTAAGTCTTACCAAAGACTTACTATCGGCAAGAATCATGACTTTTGCCAAGACTTCTCAATGAAGTCTTTTGACACCGCGAAGACCATGAGACATCTCCCGTCAGCGTGACCTAACCAAGTCGCCAGGACTTCCTAGCGAATTCTTTTGTCACCACGAAGAACTCTTGTCGGTGTGACCAAGCTGCATCGTTGAGACATCTCCCCGTGACCTCTGTGTTACCCCGATAGCTTTAAGCTATCGGTGAGACATCCACCAATCGCTGGGACCTCTCCCCGACACCCGAGTTAGCCTGATAAGATCACACTATCGCCCGAAGAAATTCATTCGCCAAAAGGTCATGCCGAATGCCAAAAGTCACAGCGATAGTCTTGTCGGCAAGATATCAACCCTATCACACCAAAATGAACATTTTAGAACTTCAGAACAGTTAGTCGGCCAGACATCCATGATGTCACACCGGCTTTGCTTTCAAGGAGTTTCATGTCAGTAATAATCGAGGCACAGATTCCAACAAGCTCCCACTTGACGAAGATCTTACTGACACCTCCAAGACATAATAAAACTACTGAAAATCATGGGCCAGGAGGCCCATCGAACTGGCACACCACTTGAATTTGTCTGTGCTCACAGGCTTCGTCAATGCATCTGCAACATTCTCCAAAGTATCCACTTTCTCCAAAGAGACCTTCCCATCCTCCACCATATCTCGTACAAAGTGATACTGTACATCTATATGTTTCGTCCTGGCATGGAAAGTAGGATTCTTTGCCAAACATATAGCACTCTGACTGTCACAGTAGATAGTAATCTTCTCTGCATCAAAACCAATGTTAGAACAAAAATGTTTTAACCAGATTGCTTCTTTACAGGCATGTGTTGCTACCATGTATTCTGCCTTTGTAGTGGACAAAGCGACTACAGCCTGTCACTTACTCATCCAACTCACTGCACCACCATTCATCATGAAAATATATCCACTGGTGGATCTTCTACTGTCAATGTCCCCTACCCAATCAGAGTCCACATAACCTCGAATACTGAGAGTTCTTTGTGATTTAACCAAGTTACCATGGTAACACAAAGCATAGTCTAAAGTGCCCTTTAGATATCTAAACACTCTCTTCACAGCATCCCAATGTGTTCTTCCAGGATTAGCCATAAACCGACTAAGAACTCCCACTACTTGGGTAATGTCTGGCCTTGTACAGACCATTGCATACATAAGGCTGCCAACTGCACTTGCATAAGGCACACTGGTCATGTCCTCCATCTCAGAAGAAGATTTTGGACAATCTTCAACAAATAGCTTCGTTCCCTGTGTAACTGGAACAACTAGTTGTTTGCACTTAGTCATACAAAATCTCTCTAGAACAGTCATGATATACTTACTCTGACTGAGCCAAAGTTTTCTATTCTTCCTGTCCCTGGTTATTTCCATTCCTAGAATGTACCCTGCTGCACCAAGATCTTTCATTTCGAACTTTGCAGACAACTGAGACTTAAGATCATAAATCATTAGCTTACTATTGCCTATAAATAGCATATCATCAACATATAGAGCAATAATAAGAATTTGATCACTTTCAGCTTTGTAATACACACAGTGGTCACATTTTGATCTTACAAATCCCAATGACAAAACAAACGTGTCAAACTTTTGGTACCACATTCTAGGAGGCTGTTTTAAACCATACAGAGATTTCTTTAACTTGCAAACCAATTTTTCTTTACCTTTCTCCACAAAGTGCTCTAGCTGGGACATATAAATTTCTTCTTCAACATCACCATGAAGAAATGTTGTCTTCACATCCATCTGCTCAATCTCTAAGTCATATGCTGATGCAAGTGACAAAATAAATCTAATAGATGTCAGCTTAGCTATAGGAGAAAAGATTTCTCCATAATCAATTCCCTCTACCTGGGAATAACCTTTTGCAACCAGCCTCGCTTTATATTTTTCTATATTTCCATCCAGACCAATTTTCTTTTTGAATATCCATTTGCAGCCTACATATTTTCTGCCTTTAGGAAATGGAACTAAACTCCAGGTATCATTCTTTTCTAATGATGTCATTTCTTCATTCATGGCTTCCAACCAAGAGTTGGAATCAGACATTTTAAATGCCTCTTTCACAGTCCTAGGTTCATCAGTGCTAGAAATTAAAGCATAGGTGCAAGTAGACTCAATTAAAGAAAACCCATACCTTTCAAGTTGCTTCCTTTCACGAGTTGACCTCCTCATAGGCTAAGGCTAAGGTGGTTCTTCATCTTCATCAGAACTTTCAGAACTACTTGAGCTCTCCTCAGTATTAGGTACATTTTGATTTTTCAATTCCCCTTTATCAGGTGTCGGAGGAATTGTTGCTACATCCTTTTCATTTTATGATTTCTTCTCTGACTGTAGATCCAATGTAGAAGGTTTCAGCTCACGAAAGATAACGCTTTTGCTGTGCAAAACTTTCTCAGTCTCAGGATTCCAAAGCTTGTATTCTTTTATGCCAGCACTATAGCCTATAAATATACACTTTACAGCTTTGTTTTCCAACTTGGATCTTTTTTCAAATGGCACATATGCATATGCCTCATAGCCAAAGACACGAATATGTCTCAGAGAGGGCTTCTTTCCAGACCATGCTTCCAAAGGCGTCTTCTCAACAAGAGTAGAGTTAGGAGAGCGATTTACCAAGTAACATGCTATAGAGACTGCTTCAGTCTAGAACTTCTCCTCCAAGCCAGCACTGCTCAGCATACTTCGTGCTCTTTCCATTATTGTCCTGTTGAACCTTTCAGCAACTCCATTTTGTTGTGGAGTGTAAGGTGTAGTCTTGTGTCTTTTGATCCCATGATCTTTACAGTACCTTTTGAATTCATTTGAACAGAACTCACCGCCATTGTCAGTCCTTAAACATTTTATTTTTCTACCAGTCTGATTTTCTACAAAGTTTTTAAATTCCTTAAACCGACTGAATACTTCTGATTTTCTTTTCAGAAAATATACAAATGTCCTTCTAGAATAATCATCAATAAACGACACATAGTATCTTGATTTAGACAGAGAAGGAACATTCACTGGACCAAACACATCAGAATGTATATAATCAAGCAAACTAGAAGTTTTGTGAGGACTGGAATAAAATGAAATACGGTGCTGCTTTCCATATATGCAATGTTTACAAAAATCAAACTCAAGGTTACAATCTTCAAGCCCTTCTACCAAATTTTTATTTTTCAAGGTTTCTAAACCTTTTTCACCAATGTGGCCTAGCCTCTGATGCCAGAGCATAGTCTTCTCTGCTAGAAGTTTAATCTCCATGGAGTTTACACCATCAGGAACATTTTCCTTCTTTTCTTCATGAGTAGCCTTAAATGACTTTGCAGAGACACTATTGCATTGAACAGCCAGTGCATCTAGCTTGTACAGAGTACCAATTCGAGCACCATAGAGCCTCTAGTCATCTTGCAGCCATTTCCAGAGAACATGACTTGCACTCCGATATCAATCAGCTTACTTACAGAAAGTAGATTTCGAGCCAGACCTAGTATATGCATCACATCATTGATTCCCTTCACTCTTCCATCGGGAATTGAATTTTGACTCTTCCACGACCAACAATTTCCAAAGATGAATCACTTGCTGTACACCTTTCCACCATTGTATTCTTCATACTTCATGAACCATTCTCTATGAGATGTCATGTGGAAAGATGCTCCAATCAATCACCGACATCATCCGATGCCTGTAGCCAAGGCTGCAATGAAAGCATCTGCATCACTATGAGAAGAATCATTTCCCGAAGAGTTCTTCTTCTTCTTTTTCTCCTCCTTGCAGTCCTTTCGGACATGACCAGGTTGCCCACAGTTCCAACACTTCACCTTTGACTTCTTGCCAGGAGACTTTGATCTCCCTTCTGATTTCGATCTGGACTTCTTGTCCTTCTTCTTGCCTTTCTCTTTTGGTCTACCTCTGACAGCTAGAGCCTCCTTTTCCATCTCAAAATATTTTCTTCTCATTTCTTCTGATAGAAGAGAATCAACAACATCTTCCATCTTGAAAGTGGATGTCGTACTCCCAATCGCCATCACCAGATGATCCCAAGAATTTGGCAAAGAACATAGCAGCAGCATGCAACGATCTTCATCTTCAATCTTTACACCAACAAATGTCAAATGAGCAATCAGCATGTTGAAAACATTTAAGTGATCAGCAACAGATCCTCCTTCCTGCATTCTTAATGAGTACAACTTCTTCCTAGAGAATAGGTTGTTCACCAAGGACTTGCACTGATAAATGGATGCTAATATTTTCCACAAGGTAGATGCAGTCTTTTCTTCATGCACGTTCAGAAGAATAGAGTCTGCCAAACAGAGCCTTATCAACCCTTTAGACTTTCTATCTGCTAGGTCCCAATCTTCTTGCTTCATGCCTTAAGGCATTGTTCTAAACACAACAGTCCAAAGATCACGATCAACTAACATATCTTCCATTTTGAGTTTCCACAGCTCAAGATTGCTACCATTGAATTTCTCTATTTCCATCCTACTGGTTGTGCTCGCCATCTCAGTCTATAATTAAATTAAAAGAACTCTACAAAACTCCCACTGAAAAGGATTGACTCAAAAAACCCAACCCACTCACAAGGACAACACAACTGGCCAGGCTCTGATACCACTTGTAAGGAAAGTAGAGGTGCGGAAGCAACTTTCCTAATGTCAAAACCACAGGGGAGTAAGTAGGCGGTACTTTTAATTTTCTAACTATAGTCCAATTAAGGCACACATGCAAGATCTACAGAAACAAAGAAGATATTCAAAGACAATGAACAACAGATTTACGTGGGAAAACCCTTTCGGGAAAAAACCCACCACACCAAGCTGAATCTCTTTGTATTACAGTAACAAACTATTACATACAATTCAGAGATGCAACCTTCTGGTTATCAGTTCTCAGTAGCTACATACAATGTTCATTCAGTTACAGAACAGATCTCAACAACTCGATTTTCTCATCGTCATAGTCATAACAGAATTGATCTTCTTTAAACTAATCACAATCTGATTTTACCATCTATGCATCCTTATCCGCCAGATCTCCATTCAAGAAAGTTTCCATGGTGATACAAATTTTTCCCTGCAAGCTATTTTTCTCTAGCGTCGCAGCAGTTACAAAAATCCAACTGTCATTCAGTTTGAAAAAACTGTTTCCTCTGATTGGTTCAGCGGGATGCCACATAGGATGGTCACACAGTCAATGGAATTCAAACTTTTTTGGCATATCAGTGAGACACAAATAGTGTCTCCTCGATGCCACAAAGTTTCTCTATCGATATCAACATTAAGTCTCCAGCAGTCGGCAAGACAACAAAGAAGTTATACCGAAACCATCGATGTCCATTTTGTTCCTATCGACAAAGGTTTCCCTTATCGGCGAGACTCATATCGAATGCATAAGTCACAGCGATCAAACATTCCATCGGCAAGACACTTCGTTTTCGCCAAGACCTCATGTCGAGTTCAAAAGCCACACCGATGAGGTTTCCATCCGGCGAGACATTCGCTTTTCAGAGAGACTCATATCGAAGTCTTTAGTCACAACGATGAGCTATTCCTTTTGGCAAGACATACTGATCTCACCAATACTTTCTGCCGACAACCTTATGTTACTCTGAAGCCTTTCACCTATCGGCAAGACCCCCACGGTTCTGGTGAGACGTCATACCGAACACAAAGCTTCCACCGAAAGTCACACTGTTGCCAAGACTCGTGTCTATTGCCGTGACCTTTATCCGCGCTCCCTAAGTCTTACCAAAGACTTACTATCAGCAAGACTCATGACTTTCGCCAAGACTTCTCAGTGAAGTCTTTTGACACCGCGAAGACCATGAGACATCTCCCGTCGGCGTGACCTAACCAAGTCACCAGGACTTCCTAGTGAATTCTTTTGTCATCGCGAAGAACTCCTGTCAGCGTGACCAAGTTGCATCGTTGAGACATCTCCCCGCGACCTCTGTGTTACCCCGATAGCTTTAAGCTATCAGTGAGACATCCACCAATCACTGGGACCTCTCCCCGACACCCGAGTTAGCCCGATAAGATCACACTATCGCCCGAACAAATTCATTCGCCAAAAGGTCATGTTGAATACCGAAAGTCACAGCGATAGTCTTGTCGGTAAGATATCAACCCTATCACGCCGAAATGAACATTTTAGAACTTCAAAATAGTTAGTCGGCCTGACATCCATGATGTCACACCGACTTTGCTTTCAAGGAGTTTCATGTCAGTAAGAATTGAGGCACAGATTCCAACATATCAACAATAACCTTTATATAATTGCAAGGTTGAGACATATTTTCCCAACAATATATGCAATGGATTTGGGCATAAAGCTAACCAATGTAGATATAGAATGAATGGAAGTGAGATTGGTCAAAAGAATGTCATATGCTACAATTGTAATAGGTATGGACACATTTCTAAGTTTTGCAGAAGAAAGAATGTGAAGAAGAAAAATCTGGTAAAGAAGAAGGATCTGGTAAAAAAGGTTGATCCAGTAGAGATGAAGAAACAAATGGACAAGATTTGGAAAAAGAAGGAATAGACATAATTAAGGATGAGTCTGTACCAACATCCAGCGAAGATGTTTCCTCTAGAAACTAAGAAGAGAGATTTGGATCAGGGGGAGCTTTAATGGAAATCTTTCATCACTTGCCAAAGAAAGGGTGTTGATCTATTGGAGAAGATCCTAGTAGAAAATATCATGATCCAAAATTTGTGGAGCATTTGAAGCTTGACTGTGCATATAGTTAAGGGTTTAAAAAATTTATTGGTTAAAGAATTTATGGAAAAATTAGGTCATGGTAGAATATTTATAAGTGATTATACTTAATCAAAATTCATTTGCAATCAAATTTTTAAGAGGAGAAGAGAAGGAATAGACCATAGCAATGCGTTTGAAGCATTTGAGATCTCGTGTAAGTAAAATCCTAGCCGAAAAGTGAAGTAAAAGGTATTTAAGGTCTCCATTTTCCCTAGTTTTTTAGAAAATACTTTGAAATCATTTGCAATGGCTACTCCTAGGGTTATTGAGGTCACAGAAAGACCTCGACCTAAATTCAAGAAACATCCTAATAAATCCACGGAGGTTGACCGGAAAGGTGCATTTTCAAGGGTTCCCTATGGTGTCCTACATATAGAGGACATAAGAATCTACATTCATATAAAATTAGAAGAGTACGATTATTTGAAGCTTGGCGATGTGTGGGTAAAGGATCTCACTAGTGATGATTTCACACTCAAGCCAGAATATCAAAATTTGGTTGCAAAGAATCTCGATATTTGGCAAGGGTTTCCAAACTTTTTCCATGATCATGCTTGGGTGAGAATTGCATTAAGCCGCATTCATGACAAGTTTGTGTGGACAGATATTCCTAGGATGATCACAAAGGAAGTGATTAGGGAACTTACAGGGTTATGCTCAATCAGACCAGTTTCGGTGCATAAGTCAGTAAAGAATGAGGTTGTGATGGAACTTGCTAGTGTGACATATGACAAGATGGAATTGAAAATAAAGAACATTGGAAACTATTTGGTAAAGTACTTTGCAATGATGATTGGCTACACAATCTACTTTTCAAAAAGAGAAAACTTTGTTTCATCCATTGCCATCAATATTGCCTATGAAATGGTGGAGAAAGGAGTTGACTATGATTTGTGCAATATTTTTAGATAGCAGCTAATGGAAAATTTACAAAAGACAAAGGATTCCAGATATCCTTTTAAATATGGAACCTTGATCATATGTTTGTTATTTTTTTTCTTGAAAGAACTCCTAGAACAAAGAGTGTTGTCTGGCTACAAGGTAAACCTATAGCACAATAGGTTAGAAACCTTTTAAGAGGACTTGGAGATGCTAAGTAACAGGATGATGCTCTTGTGGCATTCTTTGCAGTATTTCAAAAGGGGATGCAAGAAAGGGAGAGGATTCCATAGAAGATGGTGGAGAAGTACAAGAATGACATTACATTCTTGGTGACAAAGGATGAATGTATCATACAAGTTGTAGAACCTAGAACAGTATGGATCCCAAAGATGGGATATGAAATCACTAAGCAAGATATTGTAGGGTCTCTAAACTACATGTTAAGCAAGCCAAGAGACACCTCCAAAGAGAGGTATGGAACTTATATATAGAATTCCATGGGAGTCCACTCGGACCAAATGCAAAAATAGATCAACAAGACAGTGGAGAAAATGACTGCAACAGTTGCAAGGCTATGGGCCTCTCTAAAGAACAAGTAGAAAAAACTAAGTCTATGTTTGGCACTCTGTGATCTGTAATTAAAGGGCTACAAATAATTTGCACTTTACTCTCAACTACAGATTTTATCCCGATCCAATAAAATTACGTGGTTATGAATCTTAACCGTTGAATTACAATAAATAAAGTTCACTTATACTTTATCCAGATTCAAGAAACATAAACTAACTATTTAATTATCATAAATAGGAAACTCAAAGAATCAAAATACTAAAAGAATTATGAGACAAAGAAGAAATAGAGAGATCACGCTTGATAACGGAGTTTGCTCAAATTGAGCTACGTCTCTAGGTCTGCTTCTCAATGTTGGACTGCTTTATTGATATTGCCAAGCAAAAGCCTTCTTATAATATCAAGCTCCAAAAAAACTCCAATAAAAATCCTCACAATCTCTCACTCTCAATTTTACAATTCTTGGTGTACAAAAACACCTTGTAAATTCTCCTCCAAACACTCTCCAAAGTTTTCTTACAAAGGCATAAAAATTCCCTCCAACACCTAGTTCTCTCAAAAGCACATGGTTGAAAATCAAACACCTACACCCCCTTTTATACATAAAAAATTGCCTTAATAAGGCTTAACCATCAAAAAAAAAAATAACCTTCATCTCCCATTTATAAGCCCTTATGGGTTTTTATGGTTTTTTTGCAATATTCATTTGTTGGGTTGTTATTAATCATATAATTATTTTCGGGCTTAACAAGTGTTTAAAAGAATCACCACCCCTTATAATAACATTAAAATCCTTTTAAATAATTCCTAACCCCCTTAAAAATATTATAATTCGTTGAAATATGAAAAAGGTGGTTAAAGGGGTTAATTTGTTGAAATATAGGTTTTAGGGTTTTTTTTTCTCTCCTTGTTTTATGGGTAAGGCAAGAGGATTTTAAGGGATAAAATCCCACCAAATCCTCTCTTTAAATTTCTTTTTTTTAAAAACCATACGTGTTTTTTTCTTTAATGATTATGGTTTAATATACATTTATGCCAACTCACCACTCCTGCCACATCATCTGCCACGTCCTACCAAGTGTCAATTTCTAGTGATGCCACATCACCACTTTGACCAAGTTTGATCGCAACTTTGATTGGTCATAACTTCCACATACAGACTCGGATTTGGTCCATTCAAAATGCGTTGGAAAGCTCTCGTCAAGCTCTACATGATGAAAATAGTAGAGAAATGTTCCATGATCATCAATTTTTCCATTTGATCAGCTTTGACCACATGTTGACCAAATTTTGACTAAGCATATCTCAAGCGTACGATCTCCTTTTGACGTGATTCAAGTTGCGTCAGGATCATGTCGACGAGCTCTTTCCAATGATGTTGGTTTTGTTGGATTATGAGATTGTGAAATTTTTAGGTTTCCTAGATCCACCTGGATCACTCTAAGAGGATCATCAGGTGTAAGGAGATCTGGTAGAGCAGCTACCACTATGTTGGTTTCCTAGAAGTCCTTTGGGACTAAGCCTACCTTAGGAGAGAAGAGGAAAGTACCTGGGAGTGCTCCGATGAAGGAAAATACTTCTCCAGTAAAACAAAAAAAGAGGCTTGAGAAGGAAAAGGCTACTTCAAAATCACAACAAACTAGCCCTGTGAAAAGGAGAGTGAAGACCAAGGCTACTAGAGAGCAGTACTTGAGTGTGAACATGGATGATGATGATGAAGAAGGACCACGGTTGGTCAGCAAGAGGAAAGCTAAAGCTTCACAAGGTGAATCAAGTACAAAGAAGAAAAAAGGTGATATTGTGGATACAAATGAAGAGGTTGAAGTAGAAAAAGAAAAACAATCCTTCATGATCCACATGAGAGAGAATAAAGCATAAGCAAGTAAGAAGAAGACACCAAAAGAGAAGAAAAAGCAAAAGAAGAAACCTATGGTAATAACTCACAGTCCTATGAAGGTAGATGCACTATTCAATGGTATTGTCCAACATGAAATGATGGAAGAAACTACAACACTATACATTGAGGTAGATGAGGTGGACAAGGCCACTATTTTTGAAGCCATTGTAAAATATATTATTGTTCTTGAAGTAGTTATGAGAAATATAGATTTTTTTTTTTTTGAAGAATTATAGAATATATTGATTAAGAGAAGATAAGAATCCATAGGGGAAGAGGGTAAATTGAAGGCATGTGCATTGGAAAATATTAATGATCCTCTTTCTAAAGAGAATAAAGCCACATTGGCTACATTGTTCAATAAGGAATTCAAAATGAAGCAAAGGGTGACAATCCTCATGAGTAGAGATCAAAATGATATCGAGAGGCTCCAGAAAGAGTATGTAGAAAACTTAGCTCAAAGGCTAGGAATGACTCCAGAAAGGACAAAAGAAGTGCATACTAAGATGCCTTTTCCAGATGAGAATGTTGAAGAAGAAGCACAACATGATGATTCTCAACATGAGCATGAAATAGAGGAAGGAAATGTACAAGATAACGTTCTTGCGTAAGTGGAAGAAATTGTTGTTGAAAATGTTACTGGTGAAGTAAATGTTGAAGTTGATAAGAATGTTGAAGAAGGAGAAGTTACCAGAGAATACATTGCAAAGTAGGATACTTATACACCTCCTCTAATATCTAACACTAATATAGAGAACACTTAAGGCCAATTAGATACCATCACTCCTTTGGATAACAAAGAACATGCTAATAGTGAAGATGATGAGAAGAGTAGTGAATGAAAGAATGAGGATGCATTCAGTGATGTAGAAGGAAAGAAAGAAGTGGAGACACAAGTGATAAGGAGTTAAAAGAGAATGTTGCAGAGGAGAGCTTAAAGGCCACTAGTTAATCTTTTAGCACCTCTGAAGATTCTTTAAATAATTTGTTAAGAATGTAGCTTAAATTCTAGCCTGTAGTGTCTTCCCAACTATTACAACTACCTATGCAACAGGGGCATGTGGATAGGGAGAAGATTTCCCCTCTTCACAAGCTTGAATTGGGAGATTTTCTCCACGCATCTAATCGGAAAGAGATCATTGAGACACATTAGAAGAGTGAAGAACTAATTGGTGAGGATATGAAATTTCTACATGAAGCCATACCCAGTGTTGTCATTGACAACACCCTCTTTGATATGGAAAACTTAAAATTTTTACTTGATTCTTATAAGGAGTATGCCACCAATTTGAAGGGAAAGTTAGAAAAAGAGTTGGAGAAGAAAGTGGATGAGAAAATGTTGCTAGATTTCAAGGAAAGGTGTGCCCATGCATACAAAAAAATTCAAGAAAATATGAAGGGTGTGCAGGCTTGTGTGGTAGAGGCCAAAGCCTTATTTTGATTTTGTATGAAGTGGTCCAAATCAACCAAAAGCATAAAGGATATGATGGACTCAATTGAGTCCCAAATTGAAAAAGCTTCCAGTGCCTATGATCCAACACATGGCTTGAATGGAAGCACAAGGACAACAATAGAGAGTCTACATGAGCAGTTCTTCCAACTACACACGCAAAAGGAGAAGATCATTTTGCAATTTGGTAATCTTAGGGATCTTGTGAACTCTAAGTTCATATCTATTTTCAGTGCCCTGTTGAGTTCTAATAAGACTACAAAGATAAATTTGGTACCCAACACTCTAGAAAAAGGTGAAGAACTCTTCATGGAACTAGAGGCCCAGAGCAGAATGCTTGGGATAAAAAAGAAGAGTTGGGAGGATGGAAAACAAGAATGGCAAGCCCATCTTGAAAAGCTGCAAGAGTCAACTTCCTCCTTTGGATGACAATATTTCTTTATTTTATACATTTCAGTTTACTGTTTCAGATTTCTATGTACATATGTTGAAGATATAAGGAAAATCTTCATTTCAATTTTTTATTAGATAATACTCCTAGGGGGTGTTAGCTATGTTTTTAGTTTGTATATATAAATATATTTATCAAGTGGAGATGTGGTATAAGAGAAGATTGTTGTTGTATGCAACCTTTTCCCTTGATGTCAAAGGGGGGAGTAATTTTAGAGATAATTAAGGCATGTTTCCATCAATGAAAAAGGCGGATATTGTTGGAAGAATAAGGATTTTGGTATAGATGCATTTGTTGGTGACATGAGCATGTGGGATGAGCACAAGTTGTACAATTATGCATTGTAGTGTTGTCATTGGTGTTAGCATTGTATTCTGGTATGAAGACTATTGTGTAGATCAGTTTGGATGGCTTGAGCATGTTTGAGAATGATTATGAAAGGAAATTTTGCAAGAAGGTTTGATCCAATGAAGTTGGTTGATATGAAAATTGACTAAGTATCAATACAGATGATTATGCGACTAGGACATCCAGTTTTTGGGTTTGCATTATTCCACTATATAAGTTGTTGCTCTACACTTTAATATAATTATGTTGGATGTTAGAGGAACCTAAATCCAAAATTTCATCTTGTTTTAGCTCCTAGTGTTGAAGTTATGAGTGACAGTGTATTGGCTAGAGAGTAATAGGTGTTTTCCATTTCAATGTATATATTTTGGTGAATCACACTTCTCTGTAGATTGGAATTTGGATTTATAGTTTTGTGGAGTTGTTAACAAGTGTCAGTAGAGTGTGTGTTCTAGATGGCATAGAGTTTGGAGGTCTATGTGTTCAAATGTGGGTGTACAGTTGGAAAATTTTGTTATTAGGTCATTACCAGTTCTGACCTAATGAGTTTTGTGTTTTGCAAAGTTTGCATATGTTTTGATCCATTATGTGGGTGCTATTTTGGGTCCATTCCAACCTAATTTGATTTTTTATGAGTTTTGAATCTTGGCACAAAGCATGTATGTATGGATCTTGAGCCAACAAAGTACATTTTGCATATTACATCTAATTAGGCCGACCTAATTGATGTTATAGGTGAAGCATATATATATGAAGGATATTTTTTAGTGTTTTGTGTAGTAGTGACAAGTGACAAGAGTTTTTGGATGTGAATTGTGTGAATATAGAGCTAATGCAGAGCAGAGCAGAGTATTAAGTCAAATGAGTATGAAGTGTGTAAAGTCTATATTCTGTGCTTCATTGGAACTATATTTCATGCATATTTTTGCAATTGTAACCGTTCAAATTTGGTTGTGTGTCACAATCTCTTCTATATTTTCTTCTTTTAGTGGGCAGTGAGTCCACTTGGAAAGTGAGTCCACTTGTAGTGAGCACTTTTGTAATATACTATAACCGATTATAATATATTGTGAGCTAATTCTCACCATGGTTTTTCCCATTTTGGGCATTCCACGTAAAAATTTGGTGTTAATGTGTTATGTGATGTTGTGGGTTGTTTTCATTCTTTCATTCATTACTACAAGTTGAATATACTATGAGGATTGAATGCTTAAATGTTTAATTGGTTTAAAAGAATAATAGTTCACCCTCCCTCTTAGTATTCAGGGTGTTCAACACACTAATATAAAAGTGATATTCTTTCTTAATGACTCGCTCTTCATATGTACTATCAACACCATCCAAATCCAATTGTGCATGTTGATAACACACATGTAACATAATAGTGACCTACTCTAAATAGTAATATTGTGTTTGAATCTCCTTTTGATGGGTAAAAGAGTAATTTTTTGTAAAGTCAACCACTAATAAAACTACTTCAATTGAGAAAGTATTGTGTAACAACTAAAATTGTTTTGCTTGTCACTTAGCGAAAAATGCATGATATATGTACGATTGTATCAATTTACAAAAAAAATCTATAAATGTTCCAATAGGTATCTCCTCTTCTACATAATCTAACCTTTTGGATTCTTTCCCAATTTTTGTTTCAAACTTTATGTACTTGTAACTCTTGCAATTTACCATCTTTGTCATGTTAGTAACTTTATTTCTCAAAGGAATTTTAGCCAAATTTCCACATGTTTCACAAAGTCCTTTTATACATTTCATTGGACCATCTGCATCATCATTAGATTTATCACATAGGATGGATTCTATGAATTGACTTACTCATTTAGGAGGTGCATTTTGATAACCATCGCTTTCTTCTCTGATCTTTCGAAACACCTCATAGTAAAGATCAAATTCAATATGATAATGACAAAAAAAGTTTCAAAAACCTTGTTTTCTTTCACATAATGTGTCCTTAACATTTCAAACATTTTTTGTCTAATCTTTATATGAGTATTTTGATCACAAAACATCACATACATCTTATGTTGTGTTATTTCTAACAAATGTTTTGTATGCAGTTCAAAATTGATTAGCCTGATCCTATGTTTGAGAACATCTCTTAATTTTGATGAAGGACAAGTATGATCATGCTAGAACTTGAGATCAAGTTCCTAATGCCATCTTCAATATTGTTAGAATGGGGATCCCTAAACATCATTGCTCAATTGTCTTCTACAATAGTATCATCCAAAACCTTTCTCCTTTTCACATATCTTGTTGGTGTCTTTCTACTTAAGCCACTTTCAATTGAAAGTGAAGAGAATTGATGCTTTCTTGGAATTTTTGTACTTACAATAGATGTCAACATCTCTCTTCTTGAAATACTCTTATCCACTGATCAAGATTGTTTCCTAATGGAACCCAAACTTTTTTTAACATTTTCAACAATATATATTTTTAGGCATCTTTTCCTCTTTTTTGTAAAATCGACACCCAACAATTGTAATGGCTCTTTTAGCTCATCATGAAGAAGCAACTTTGATAATGGTTGAGCTTGACCAAGTGTATCATGATTTTTGAAGTAAGCCTCAAGTATTTCCTTTTAAGTTCTATTCAATGACCTCTTAGTAGTTTGACTAGGTTGTTCAACATAAAATTTCAATTTCTCTATATCCATTTCAAGTAAATGATCTATATTTCTATAAGAAATTTTTCTCTTCACCTCTTTAATTAGATTCATAGTATGAATATTGGTAGAAGGAAGCAATTCTAACCCCTATCCAACATCAAAGTGTGTATGGGCCTCCTCTCTAACATCAATTGTTTGTTCTTGTGTCTCCTACCTGACATCAACTATATGTGCTTCATCCTCCTTTGCTCCAGTAACTAAATTAGGCTCAACCTCTACTCTAGTTTTTATATGTTAAGCCCCTACACATATCATATAAAAGAAAATATTTTAGAGTATATTTTTAAGGGAATAAATTGGCATCAAAAAATTGAACTTAATCTAAGTTGTAGTTTAATTCTTGTAAACTCACTCAAATCTAAACTCACATGTATTTTCTTATAAAGGTCAAAAGGGGGATCCATTGGGGAAATGTTTCACTAAGAAAATAGGATCATACTTATCATTTAAGGAGTATAGCCCGAACCAAGGGTACTTGGTACAAGCTAGTAAAATTCAACATTTATTTAGATTGTTATATTCATATTATTCTTCTATACATGCATTTGGTGATACCTTGGTTGATAAAGCTAAAAAAATGTTTTATTCATGTCATGATATCATGTACATCCTTCCATCCAGATTGTCACGTGTTTTCATATATTACTTTAAATTTTAGGACCTAGACCATATATTTTACTCATGATTCTCATTCTTTCACTTCTAGTATCCCTTTCTTAATGACTTGCATGAATTTTAATGTATCATGATCATATACAACTTTTTTTATGGAGATCCACCTTTAGATAATTTTATACTTTATTATGATGTATCTTTGAGTGATTAAATGGAATGCATTATCATACATCTCCTAGAACTAAACAAACACATGTTGTAGACATAACTAAGGATGAAAAAAATATGATGTCATTTCATAATTATTTCTTGTTAAATGTGAGGATAATGTACCACTAGTTGGTGATACATATTTTGCACCTCTTCCACTACTACACATACATGTGATGTATAGAAATCTAAAATATATGCCTAACATGTTGACAATAATATTTTTGCAAGTATGTGAACTAATTCATCACTAGGATGAAAATTTTGTATGTTGATATTATATGCAACAATAAATAAACTGCAAATTTGATATGAGAAAAATACTCCACAATCCTAAATAACATATGAAACTTTAAAATATCCTTTGGTGACACCTTATTTTATAAAGTAAGATAGTAAAGGTGATCCATTGCTTCCTATAAGGACTTTAACTACTAGACATTCTTTACTTATTTTCATGAGGATCAATTACTTGCCAAATTATTCCTAACAATCTTAACTCTAGTCATGTTTTTATATGGTTCTATTCCCTACTTGATGTTTGTATTTATTTTGGGAGTTAATTATTTCTTTTGTGAAAAAAATATTATAGATATTCATCACACAAAAGGCAATACCAAAATTCACTATTATATCATGGTATTTCAATCTTTAATTTATAATCTAAGTAGAATACATAATTTTTTTTAAGGCATATTCATATAAGGAATTCTAATATTACTTTTACTGGACAAGGGGAAAAGGTGGGTATTTGCAAGATCATTCAATAGGCCAAACAATGTAACTTTGGAAAAAATACTAGATAGAAATGTGTTGATATTTGGATGGAAATTTGGATTCTCTTTATAAATTATTTGAATTATCTTGAATTTAGGCTTGTTCTAATTCAAAATCATTCCAAAAATTTATAAAATCATGTGCTTAGTGAACTATCCTAAAATTTTCCACAACACTAATGAAATTATTTTAAAAAATTAATAAAATGAAAAGGATTTGCATAGGAAACTCTCACAAGTCTAATTTACTATAATTTATTTTGTCATACAACTTTAATACTTAATTATTATTTATTTATGTACATATGTAATATGTCTAAATTCCTAATCTATGTGTGTGTATTAGTTAATTTAGTCAGAATGAATTCGACCAAGAAATAGTCATACGTGTAGATTTAACTCAATAAATTAAGGTTTAGGGTTTAGGGTTTAGGAATAGGGATGTTTTGCGGATAGTCATTACATGTCTCTAGGATGTTTCGAGGACATGATTATTTAGTGTTTAGACGGATAGTCTTTCATCATATTTTTTGGACATGATTATCTAGTGTTTAGACTAGGTCTATAAAGATCTCACAAGGGGGATCTCCATTAGGGGAGGGTCCTAGATAGGACCTAGGATTTATCATAGGTGTAAGGCGAGTAAGGTACAAAACTCTAGTAGAAAGGAATGATTAGTTAGTTTAGCGGGAGAGAATTTGGCCAAGGCATCTAATCATATATTTAACTCAATAATATTTAGTTTAGGATTTAGGGCTTAGGAACTTTAGGATTTAGGGTTTCTAGGGTAAATAGGGTTTAGTGTTTAGGGTATTAGTTAAGTAGTAGGGGACATAATGATTTTAGTAGAGGACTTAGGAATGATAATGGGATCTGCAACAAAAATAAATGAATATATTTAAAACATAATTGAATTGAAAAAATACTTCAATTGAAAATAATTTGATCTTATTGATCCTAATCTTATCTAGAAGATGATTTAATTGAAAAAATTATAATTTATATAAAATATATACATTCTCTTTGATAGTAATATCTTTGCATCCTATCTTCATACATTTTTTGTTTCCTTTCTACTGAATGAGTTTGTGCAGTCCTATTTTTCCTTGTCCTTTTATTTCCCATCTCCTTCTTTGCAAAATAAGATCTCGATAATTTCTTTTCCAATTCCATGTTCCAGATGTAAAGCACTTGTAAAAAATACCAAAAAGTGATTTTTTCTTTATTTTTTGATATTAAAAACATAAAAAATGACCTTGTATACATAATTCGAATAAACATTTAATTGCAAAAGGTCGGCTAAAATTAGTCTCCATTCAAAGGTCGGTCGCTAAATTTTTTTCAATATTATTTTATTAGTAGACCTTCATTCAAATGTCCTTAAATAATATTATTTTTCTCGAGCAAAACTATCTTCACTTGAAGGCACCTTCGAACAAAGGTAATATCTTCATTCGAAGGCACCTTCAAACGAAAGTAATATCTTCATTTGAAGGCACCTTCGAACGAAAGTAATATCTTCATTTGAAGGCACCTTCGAACGAAAGTAATATCTTCATTTGAAGGTGTCTTCATTTAAAGAACCTTTGAACGAAGGGCCTTAGCAAGACACTTTCAGTGTCTACTTCAGAATTTCCTTAGAAATTCCAATTGCAAACTTTTTTTTTTTTAGACTGCAGGAATCGGGTAGCACAACCCCCTATAAATTGCAGTGCACTTGGTAAAATTTTTAACGTGACCGGCAACGCTGGCGCAACACGTCCTCTAGTACCACGAGGGTGGGGGAGACTAGACCTCGTGACCAACCTCCTGCAATAGGAAATATTTAGCCAACTGAGCTAGGGCCCCCGCCTTGATTCCAATTTCAAACCTTAGGTTGGACCTTCAAATGTAATTGAATTGACAAGATAATTTGCAAGATCGTAGTCCTTGAAACAAGCTTTCCAACAAGTATAATTTTAATATATATTTTATTTTATTAATGTATTTATTTTTTAATTTTTACTAAACATAGGTTTTTTTACCAAACATCAAGTTCTTCATTCTACACAAGTGGAAAAATAGTAAAATGTTGAAATATATATATATATACACAACAAGTTATGTGTGATGACATACACCTATGTCCAAATTATAATTACCCTAACTACAAAAAAATATGAAAAAATATTCATGCACTAGATATTAATATTGCAAATCTATTTTTTAAAATTAAAATTTTATTCTTTCTAAATAAATGTTATGCATAATGACATAAACGTTACTTTTTAAAAATGTTGTTTACTATAGAAACTAGTTATTAAAAGCTACGTAGAAATATTCACGATTTATTTCAAAAAAATTAAAAAATATATATATTTAGAATCTACACACAAATCGCCACAAATCACTAGTTCACATCATCTTCAAATTCTTAACGATTTAGCTGTTATAGGTCTAAAAAGTGAAGATTTAATTTAAAATGTTGATATCAATGTTCTACTTTGACCAAAAGTGGGCTCATTATTGTGGGATTACCCTAGATTCTAACATGTCCCTTGGGTCTAGTCTTGATACATGCCTAATAAATGTGAAGGCTCTAGTTCACTATATTTTAGTATTTGCCTCGAGTCTAAAAATGTAAGACAAGATTTAAATTCAAAGACAAGGGAGTAAACAAAGTAAATTTAAGAATTTTTTAGGTCCAAATAAGTAGACAAGGATATGGCACATGGTTGACACATTGAAGAAAGAATCATTGTGCAACCAAAAGTTGACAAGTTTTCGACACCATATGAAAAATGCATGGAAAAATTCAAAGGGCATTAAAAACTATTATGGTTGTTCAAATGGGATCTTTAATTGTTTCACCATGAGTTTTCATAAGTGGTGAAGTTATAGGATAACCTTTCTTGCATAGTTGTGGTCTTTGTGTATATGCTAAAAAGTGTTTTATATTCAATATATGTCTTAATCTTTATCTACCAATAGTATGCTTGCATGCAAAGACAATGTGTATGCCTCTTTTTGGAAGGAGAGGAGTATCATCTAAATACAATCACCACCTCTTATTACTAAAAATTCAAATAACAAGATACTCCAACTCTTCCATATTACACTTTGTACTCTATTGTATATTAGGAGAAAAGACTCAACAATTGAGCATGTTTAAATAGTTGTGATAGCATTTGTTAATTTAATGTCTACGATTTTTAATAATATAGTACTCATAGTTGTATTTTAAAGTTGTTAGCGTTGATCATGAGTACTCATAATTGAATGAAATGTATTCCTTAGGTATGAAAAGCACCAAAACATGTGTTGTCAAATAAGTACACCAATAAAATATGGCTTAGTGCACATCTACCGGTCTAACTTTTTTTAGGGGTCTTTTTGGACCAACAAAATACATTGCTGATGTAGTTATAAGCAAGGACTTACCAAATAAGCTACTATAATAAATTGGGAGTGATTTGAAATTGTCATATAAAATTTCAAAAGACACAGAATTTATATGTTCAACTACTAGATCCTCTCCCCTACCAATTTTTTTATAAAAATTCTTTCGAATTTCATTTTTATTTATATAATATTTCATTGTAAATACCATCAAAATGCCTATTCCAGTGGCTATTAAATCATAAGTATAAAAACGTTAGAAGTAAAATGAAGAATGTCTTTGTTTGAGTTGTATGAAAAAAGAGGTAGAATACCAAAATAATTAGGCTAGATGGTACAAATAGCCTTTGACGAGTTCAAGGTTGCAGGTGGGGGACCACCCTGGCCAACAATTTAAGAATGTGCGCTATCCTAATTTAATTGTGCAAAAGAAACGTGTAATTTTTAATATTTCATTTCACATTTTTACTTTATTCCAAGGTTATGTTACCAATTTAACTTCTCAATCAATATTACTCCTCAAAAAATCCGTCCAGAAATTCGGTGAATATTTCCAGTAAAACGATCCATTGAAACGCGTTATGTCACAGAAAATTTTGAAAAACAAGATTAGACGGATTTCATTATTTTACACAGTTATTTGTTGCGTGTGCTGCTGCATGTGTCCGGATATAATAATATAAGAGAATGGTATTCATCAATCCACCGTGGTTGATGAAGATTGAAATTGAATCCGGATTTCAAATGACATAGCTAATAGCCTAATCTTTTTATGGCATTTGAGCAGTAGATCCATGAAACCGCACAACAGATTAGTACTGTAGATCTTTCTGGTATATAAAAATATTTCGTACCACCATTAATGGTCACGAGATTTGCTTCTGTGCAATAAAAAGTAGTGCGTAATATTAAAATACCTAATTAAGGTGTGATCCAAATGAAACAAATTCCTTTCCGGTTGGAATATCTCCTGCAATTAGATTGATTCCTCTATAAACACAAACATCTTTGTTGAATACAGAAAGTATTTCTTTATCACACTTTATACACTGTATTTTTCTTATCTGAGCATTGCCCTTGCCCTCACTGGAATAAATGCTGAAGCAGCAAATAAGAATAATATACTGCACAGGGCTTAGATCCTACATTGAATTGAACAAATTAATTGAATAAAAAAATAAAATTGGATTTCTGTGAAAAACGCACTCAAATAGGCGTGTTTAAATCGAATAGGAAAGGTGGAGAAGCGTTATTAGATTCATGATTTGCAATACTGTCTGTGTGGTAGAGGCGAGATCTTTTAACAGAAGAGGAGATGGCGGTACTGCTAATATCAAGAATGGAGCAAGAACAGCGGGGGCACTTAGGGTCGTTCTTAGGAAGCAGAACATACAGAAAGCATCTCGGGCACCCTGCTGCCAGCAAAGAGGAGGCAGAGGGGCATTCCACTGCTGCCTCCGCCTGAGAGCAAGAACTGTAAAATTGCAGCGCCTCTTCTCCTCCTTTGCGCTTGGCGGTTTGCTTGTGAACTCTTTGGAGAGCCATCTTCACTTTGTCGAGAGTGCAGACGCTCTGCCAGTCGGAGGAGTCAATAGGGAGGAGATGCGCCTCAACGTTTCCATCTCCATCTCCATTTCCATTTCCTCCTCCCATAAAGTCATGTTCCTCCAATGATTCTTTCTCCCCTTCCCTCCCCCTCTCCCTCTCCCTCTCCCTCCCATCAACAGAGGAGGTTGGAGGAAAATTTAGGTCCTGCACAGAAGATTCGGTAGAATTTGCAGAGCCATAATAAACCTTACCAGACTGCAACACAAGCATAACTGATTTAAACAAAAGGCAGCAGAGCAAAAGAGTGAAAATAGGTAGCAAAGAGGAGGAAAAGAGTGAAATTACAGAGTACCTTCATATCGAGACGCCTTTCCCATCCGGACAGGGAGAGCAGTGGTGGAGGCAGGCCAACCTCCAGGTCGATTTCCGTCTGCAAATTTCCTCCGAGCAGATCCCTGGTTTTCATATCTACGCTACCATAATTAGGTCTTCCTGAGCGTGCAAATCGAAAATCCCCTTTGGAGGAGAATACTGGTAGGCTTCCTTCCCTTGAGTAATGATGGTGATAACGACGGTGACGTAGAGGAAAATACTAAGTCCCGTAGCGGTCAAGGAATCCCCCAACTACCAAGATTTGGGAATATAAATATGAAACCATTAATCATTAATGACGAAGCAACATCTCATATTAACCATTGGAATTGAATGCATTTCGTTAGCATTTAAGATAATAATAGTTACATTCAAAGCAAGCGCGCATTAACTCTTCTTGTCGTTTTCATGCGGCGCCCCAGCACACAGGGAAGGGCCTTTATGCCCTTCATATTCTATTAATGAAGTTGCCTTGCCCTTCTGGACCATTTCTGCCACCGCCTGCCCTCCCTAATGGAATGGTCAAAATTGCAAACCTTCTACTTTTTGTATTTATTTTGATTGGGTTCTTTTTATGTAAAGAATAGTGTGAAAAACTAGGTACTTAATTCAATTTAATTTGTACGCATCTCTATTGACTAGTCCAGATCTTTATTGCATTCATTCATTTCATCCAGTCAAATTTGTGGGCATAAAAATGATCTATGAATTTGTATATTCAAATTGTAAATTGGGTTCAAGTTGATCCCTTCGTAATTTGTCATTATCAATGAATTTGAATGTAAAACATTTCAAATTAGACATTGTATTGTACTATAAAAGGAAAGACCCTAATTAACTTATTCAACATGCATAGGCTATTATTTCAATTTGCATTATTGTTAAAAAGACATTAGAACACATCATTGAATTATTAGCTTACACTAGCCTCTACACTTAGTGACAAATTGGATATCTTGCATGGCTGTTTTTTACCTTTAATCCTCTAGTCAATAAAATCCTTAAGGTTTGACCAAAGGAGATCTTTGCCTAGCAAACTCCTCAAAGATGTTTTTCAAGAGTGTTGTTTCTTTCAATTGATTCCTCAATTTCCTCTAAAGGTTAGCTAATTCTTATGTTTAAGGATGTTGGGATGTTACACGATGAACATAAAATTTTATGATAAGATTAATTTCCTTAGCATTTTAGGTTGTGCAAAACCTAGGTGGGTGTCCCCTATGATATCATCTAAATATTCTCAATACAACAAAGGATGTTATCTAGCATATTACTTCTCATATAATTTGTGATAAGGGTTTACACAATAAAATGTTACAATCTTTAACACCCTTGTAAATATTGAAAACTCTATATGAGATACAATAATAATTATCAATAAATTACAAATGGATTGAGATTTTCCATTATAGATTTGTTTTAGGATTGATGAGTTCTATTTTAATTTGATTGTGCCTATCTAGGATTACAAAGTCCTAGAATCTTATAAAATCTTCCTCGTAACAATTTAAACATATTTTGATAGTCTATAAATTGTTACTACCTTATAATAACAAGACCAACTAAAGGATTACAACATGATCCTACTTAACAATCCATTTGCAATCACAATATCCTTTATATTTTAATGAAAGCAATTATTCCATTCAGTGAACAAAAGCTATTAATAAAAGTACATAATTTAAGAAATTTGCAAAGAAGAAATCAACAATTATTGCTTATTTCATTCATGAAAGATATTGCTTTACAAAGTTGGAGATGATGACATACTGAAAACATGTATTCATATATACCTTGATAAAAAATGCATCTGTGTTAAAGAATATAAAAACAAACCTTGACAACAAAACCCTAACATCACTTTTCAGACTAAAAGACTTGACGCAATTTATAATTCCCAGGCCCTTTGCAAGAATACGAGCTCCTATTATATAAAACAAGATAAGTATGTGGGCTCAAGGAGAAAAATTGACACTTGTCATAAAAGACAACCAAAATTCGATTACAACCAAGTAATGCAACAACTCGCTAACAAAACAAATTCCTTCCACAACAAGGATAAAAAGGATAGTCATGAAGCTGATAAAGAAACCAATTGACCCAAATTGTTGATGAAGACAAAATTTGACACATCCACAACTAATTGTAATCTCAGAGAGCTTGATGAAGATAAAATGCTAATACCATGTTGACTTGACCAATTGATTTATTCTTAATACTTTTCAATCGATGTAGCATATATCTCTTTTGAAGGCCACCTAAATTCAATAAATTTTCCCGCCTTATTCACATGTGTTGTTTATTTTGCATCTAATATAGCCCTTGCTTCCTTGTTGAAATTTTCCAAATTTGATTGTAGCCTTATTAATTCATCCATGCTATTATCCAGTAACGTTGAATCTAGTTCCCCATTTACACATATAAAATAACATAAAGAAGGAAAATTGTGTTGAAATCATTCTTCCATTGTTTTAAAGATTTGACAATTTCATTATTGTCCAAAATCTTAGGCATAAATGCCTCTTCAAGTGATTCAAAAGATTTCAACTTACCTTTTAATTGAATATCCAATTTAGATTGGTAAGTTGAAATATCCTCCAATAATCCTACCACCTCATGTGCACTTACCAATTCCTTAGGGATATCATTATCATACTTGGCTTGCTGATAAATTATATTTTATTGATACTTTGGGGATCCAATTAATTACTATTTCCTTTAAACTCTGCTCATGTTGCATGTACTTGATATAAACATTCCTCAAATTATTGTATCTAGCCCAAGCATCATTTAGCTTGTGAAGAATGTATGACAATTTGTGACCCAATAGGTCATCTACCAAATTAGTCATTTTATCATTTCCTTCTTCCTTTGCTAGCCTAGCTATACTTCTCTACTTTGATTCATTTGCTCCTTTAGGTCATTCATTCTCAATAACAGTGTTTCCCTATCTTGAATTGAAGTAACCACTAAGCTAGAATAAGGAGTGGCAAGCTTTGAAATACTTATTTGAGGAGGGGGAAGGAGCAACTTCACCTTATTATATTATTGACACAATTTAATACAATCCTTTTACAACTTGTCAAAACTTTATTGTAGTTTCTTAATTACAACTTCATTAAACAATATTGTGCTTACCACCAATTATTTAGAATGGCATGCAATTGTATTTTTAATCCTTTTGAAATAAGGTTTCCAACAAACTCATCGACATTATTTGCAACTTGTGGCTTTTGAGTTTCAAGAGCAATTGTCCATATTGCTAGAGTCTCAAATCTTGTATTGGATTTTGATCCAAAGTATGAATCCTTTGCTCTCTCGTCAGATGTTAATTATTCTTCACTTGTGTCTTGCCTTTTGACGGTATCAAGTGCAATGGAAAAGGTTATATCCCATCCTCATAGTAATAGATAACCACTTTCTTGCATAGTTTTTCTACCCTCTTCAAGAGTGATGTTTCTTACATGAAAATCCACCTCCTTGATAACTTCTTGAGTTAGTTTTTACATTTCTTCCTCTATGTATTCTTATATTTTGTTCTTCAACTTAATGAGGAAGGATTACATATTATTCTTGATCAATAAGTCATTACAAGATAAAATCCCTTATGCCATTTTTACATTTCCACCTATATTAATGTTCATCAATATCCTATCTTGAGGGGGATCCTTAATTTGGACTCTTGGTGGTGATGTACTGATTTGATTTACCTCGCTAGGATCTAATGTGTTTTCCCCAATTTATTTAGTCTTTGCATAATAAATTGAGTAATCAACCAAGGGTTTGACAACCCTTGGTTTCTTTAGAGGAACCACTTGAGGAACACTTAATTCTTTTGGAACTTTAATTTGATGGATAGGTTGTTCCACCTCCTCTTCCCTAGCCATTTCTTCCTCTCTAATTAACTTTTGACGTACCGCATGAATTATAGGAGCAAGATTTACAACATTACCATGCATAGTTTATACTCTGACGATGGGGTTCTTAATTTCTTTGTATGTTCCTTGATAATTACGGTCAACTTTTTTTCTCTGCTCTTCTCCCATAAGAATTATTACCCATGCATTTTTTCTTCTCTACACATCTTTATATGAGATAACATTTTTTATTATGTCCTCATCTTTATCAAATTCCTGTCAAAATTTTACCCTTCCCACTCTCTCCTTGACTTGATTTATGATTTTTTCTAGGGGAAAAAGTACAAATCTATGTCACACTTTTTAAAGGAACACTAATCCAACTTTTAAACTTGAATCACTAAAAAGTGACATATATGTTTTGAATTTTGGAATGTTGTAAAATAATAAAATATTTATTTTTTTAGTATAGTTTATGCTTGTATTTAAAAAAAATTAAAAAATTATTTGAATATAGTTTTTAATAATTTGACACTATAATTTAGTTGCTAAAAAAATGCTAAAAAATAAAGTTACATGAGATGTCAATCTTTATATAGTAATTTTTTTTCCCTTCAATTTTTTGTATGTATTTATAACTTCAAACTTTAGTGCATGAATATATTTTTTTCCAATTTTGATAAATATATATATTTTTAAATAAATAGCAAAATATGTTTGTATTAAAATAAAGTTGTTTCCATTTGACATCAACTTTCATATTATCTATTTATCTAAAATGGACAAAAACTTATACCATCTTGATATAGATTCTTTTATCTAGAGTGCATCATATTTTTTTCAAATTTTTTTAATAAGTTTTACTATTTTCCATGACATGGTAATCAACCTAATATTTTGTGTCAATAACCTACTTTTAGTAAAAATAAAAAGGAAGATATGAATAATAATTAAATTATTAATATATATATTTTTGAAAACTACACTTATGGATCTACCAAAGGGTATTTTTATATTTTAAAAAAGATGTTATTTACATGAGCAAAAAGTTGTTGAAACATCATTTTTTTCAAATAATTCTATGTTTTTGGTAAATTGGCCTCAAAGTGGTGTTATATATGCATTTAGCCAACAATTTTAGTTGGAAAAGTTGTGGACATATCTAACTTAGCTAGAATGAATCTTACAAAATCATATGTTTGACCAAAATTGTTTTTTAGTTAGAAATACTTAAATTCACATGTGTTGATAAGTTGGTTGAAAATGTGACATAGCTTTGTACTTTTACCCCTAGGTCATTCGTCTTCTTATTGAATCTCATTATGTAGGGTTGTAACAAAGGATATATCAACTCTAACCCTTCCTTTGTTGTAGTCATGAAGTCAAAAAATACGATTGAGGAATCCAACAATGATCCATTCTTATTCTCCCTATGGTGAAACTTATCAGTTTTATTTAGCTACCACATGATCTCCAAAAATGCAATTAAATTTTAGGCATATTTTTGGGAAATATGTGTGGTTGCACTTGAGCACAATATACTCTAATAGTTGTTGTATTTGAATGGAGAAACCAATCTCCCCAATCATGATCAATTCTAGCATCAAGTGTTCTTTCCTTTTGTTATAAAAAAATCATCGCCCTATGTAATAGTCTACGAGCACTTTGTAACCCAAATTCTCCATTACTAGCTGCACAAAACATCCCAAATATAATATAATTTGATGTTGGACAATATATGTCCCAAATATGTGTCCACCCCTAAACAGGCAATGATACTCCAACATCTTGAAATTTAATTTGCATGGAAAGATTCCAAATAGGTCTCCCACTATATAGTAGCTAATGATAGATAAATCACCTTCTCCCAAAAATCACCTACAACCAAAACTCACATCACAAACGAGAGATCAAAGCAACTGATTTGTTATGCAACCAAGAGAGAATTGATTGAATCCACACAAGCATGCGATATTGAGATTAACCTGCAATTGTATTGTCAATTGAATGGAATGATTACAAAGTACAAACAAATTCTTATAAAAGAAAAAGTGCAAAAACTAGATGATGATTTGATTAGATTGTGATAAGTATCCTAATCCTATGCAATGAGACAATTTGTCCTTTAAATAACCCAATATAATAATAATAAAACACTCCTAAATTTAGCTTAAATAATTAAAGTAATAAATGACCTAATAATTAATTAATTATCAAGTACTAAACCCCTGATGAAGAATGCAATGATGGATGCATGGATGGGTCCTAGATACAAGACCTAATGAGGTACCCATGTACAAACAAATGAAATCTCTCATAACTAGAGAAAAGAAAAAAACCACATGATTAAAATTTCCCCTCCAAAAGAGAGAAAATAAAATAATTGTACTAGTGAAAGAAGGATAGGAGGACTCGATGTGGCTGCCCAAAGATTGCTTATGTCACACAAGTACAATACGAGAGAGAAAATAAGGATATGAATCCCCCACAAAGAAAGAGGTCATGTGTCAATGATGAAATCTTGAAGACAAAACACAATCCACTACCCACAAACTCTGTTTCTCCCCTTAGGAAGAAATAGATCCACTGGTAATTAGAGAATTCATTCCTAAAATATGGAAGAATCAGGAATCCAAATCCAAATGATGTGTGTCTTTGAAAAGTGCTCAACTATCCACATGTTGGAAAGAGATGTTGTCAATCCAAAATTGATGAATACTAATGTAGAACAAGCTCCAAAGAAGATGAAGATGATTGTGAGCTAACATTAATGATGTGTCTATCAACAAAGAGGAGATGAATGTCCTCAAAGTAATCCTCCAAATTTGCAATATTAGACTCTAAAAAAAGGATGATATGCCTAAAAGATACGAATCCCAAGTAGTTGTGTCTAGAAGAAGATGGATATCTTGCTACACTAAACCAATAGGTGCCAAGGATGTGGCGATGCCAAGTTGATTAGGAGCAACAAAAGATGGTGATGAAGTCTTGATTTGAAGAGTGGGAACATGAAGAAAAGTATTTGAACCATTAGAACATGCAATACATGTGATATACTCAAGCTCCTCTAAAGTATTGTCATCAAAGGGTAGGTACACTAACTCATTTGACTACAAAATACAATGAAAATTTCTGACGAAAGATGTATAATTAGATGTATCGTCGGGTACCTGTGTATTTAATGTGAAATTTTCAAAAAATAAATAAATTTATGCCCGACGTTTGTCGAAATTGTGACGCTTCGTTAATCACTATTTCGACATACACTTAAAGTCAACCATCCCCTTCCATCAATTTGTGGGCCGACATATGGTTAGCCTCCTTAATTTGTGGGCTGATGGGTATATGGTTAGCGTTCCTCAGGGTTCCGACGAATGTTTTTTAATAAATAAAAGTGAGTTTGACAATTTATCTATACTTGCGACAGTGTTTTGCTATACTTATGAATCTGCTATACTTGTGACAGTTTGTGGAGGTTATAGGTCAAATTTTTTTGGTGCAAAATATCAGAATTATTAGATTTTGTTACCTGTCTATGATTAAAAATTATTGGAGTGTGAGTTTGATATTTTTTGAAGATCTAAATATTCAAGCTTGGTAAAGAAAAATCATGTCAGATAATATTAGTACAGAACAAAATGAAGAGACACTTGCTAGATTGTGGGCTATATTGAAAAGAAAGGGTGATGGGAAATGTTATTGTCCTTGCAATAATTGCAAGGGCTTAAAGATGAGAAGACTTTTAATCACAACAGCTAAGAAATATTGTAGGCAGCATGGTCATGTTAAAGGGGGGTATGATTATTGTCCATTGGTAAGTTGTTCATTATATGTCTTTATATTGATTGAATTTGTAAATGTTTATATCGTTTTAACATTTTATATATATATATAAAATCACTTGATCATGATCATGGTTTATTTGTGTCGATCATTATTATAAAGGTGGGGTGCCCTAGGGCACATGATATGGATTATCATGACCCCGAGAATGTGGTTTTGCAAGCAGAGGAACATGGAGCTCTGAATATCGAAGATGAAGTTAATGATCCTATGGAAGAAGATGACCATGCACTAGTAAACACAGTTGAAAATGATGGTACAAATACATTGATCCATGACACATTTAGTGGCACAGCTGATCATGATGATCGAGATGACTTTGATGGTGTTCATGATTTACCTATACTTGAGAAGGCATATGAGCCCCTTTATGAAGGCTCCCAAACAACTCTTCTCTTTGTCGTATTGTTGCTAGTGAACTTGAAGGTTATGAATGGTTTATCCAACATAGCAATCTCACGGATGTTAAGGTATGTCATATATGTCATCTTTTTTCATCTATTTTTGTTGTTAGTTCATCACTAGTAAATAAAGGATGAAATATGTACCATTAATATTCTTTATATTAACAAATTATTTTTTGTTGTAGATTGATAGGTGAATTTTTGTTACCACCATCAAATATTTTACCTCGCTCATACCGAGATTTATCTGCCATTATGAAAGATATTGGAATGGAGTATCAAGCAATAGATGCATGTCCCAATGATCATATTATATATCATAAACAACATGAATTTGCAACAGAATTCCCAGAATGTCATATCAGTAGATATCAAACAGATCAACTAACAAAAAAGGTGTCTTGCAAGTTCTTCGTTATATTCCCATTATTCCATGTATGCAACGATTATTTAGGTGCGAAAGCTTAGTGCAATTTATGGATTACCATGCACGAAATAGAAGTGGAGATGACATTCTTCGAATGTCTGCAGATGGTTCTGCATTTAGGGGCATGGAGGAAAAATGGCCACACTTTAAAGAACCTTGTAATCTCAAGCTTTCATTGGCAGCGGACGGTGTCAATCCATTTAGAGAGCTGAGATCTATTTACTCGGTGTGGCTTGTTTTTGTTATCAACAATAACATTCTTCCATGGATGTCAATAAAGAGGGAGCACATAATGTTGGCAATGATTATTCCAGGTATTTCTTAACATCAATTTTCTTTAACGTAGTAGCATCTCATTTGTTTTATTTGTTGCATAATGACATTTTTTTCATTTAATAGTCATGTACATTAATTTATATATATTGCAGTAAAATGGTTATAATAATTATTTAATGTTTATGTTCATTCAACTAGGTAAGTACCAAGTTAAAGATATGAATGTATATATCAAGCCTCTTATCAACGAGTTACTAAAGTTATGGAATGGCGTCACTATGTATGACGTCTCTAGACCAATAGGACAAAGACAATTTCAATTCCATGCAATGCTTGTATGGACAATTCATGATGCCCCAGGGCTAACACATTTTTGTGGTATGTTATAACGTTTGACTGCACTTTAACGATATTTAATTTTATGAAGTAGATATCATGCATGTTTTTTAAATAATCTATTCATTATATATAATTATAAAAATTGACATATTTAATCCAATTATATATGATCTTGTAGGTCTTCAAACAAAGGAAAAAATTTTCATGTCCAGTTTGTGGTCCAAAGATGAAATCTTGTTGTTCAACAAGTTTAAGAAAGTAGGTGTTTGTTGAGTATAGGCACTTCCTCCACATAAATCATAAGTATCGAACTATTGAAAAACATTTTTCAATGGGAAAGAAGAGACTACATCAAAACCACGAAGAATGACACCTCGCCTATGGAAGTTGAAATATAATAGAATTAATCGTCAAGGTTATACATCGGATCAAATTGTTTATCTATCATATATGATATGTTTGGAATTTATATTTTTATATTATGTTTTGTTTACTCATGCTATAATTGACAATGATTGTCTTTGTTAATTTGTTTAACTTATATGCTTCATGAAGGTCGTCAAGGAATTAATGGCCGGTTTCCACATGGATTGAAAAGTTATCCCAGACAATTTAGTAGGTTGCCCTACTATGAGTAGCTACAAATTGTGCATTTGTTTGATACAATGCATATCAGAAAGAATATAACAGAAACGTTATGGAAAATATTGGATGGAGGGCATGACAAAGAAAAAATTGTCAAAATTTGTAGTGACATTCAGGAAGCCAATCATGTAATGAAAAATGTCATTAAATTAAATAGCTATGGAGACCAAATTAATATAAGCGCCCTTCCTTGGTTATTAACGGAGCAACAAAGCAATGCTATAAAAGAAGCTGTCATACGAAAAATTTGATTTCCCATAGGATTTGTTGTGAACATAAACAATATCATAACAAAGAAAGGTGAATTTGGGTAGGGGATGGCATGATTGGCATACCTTCATTAAGGTAATTATTAGGTATATTTTATATATATTTGTATTGTACTTTTGGTGTATTATGTTTACTAGTTTTGGAAAAATAATGAAAAGATCATTTTATAATTGTTGTTATCTACCTCTATCTCTCGAAAACTTTGACAACAATGTCAAGCAAGTTATATATGATCTTGGAAAATACATGAGGTAAGTAGTGATATTTGTTCAATTCGTTGTATAGATCTTATATATGCCATTTGTTTTACTTGTTATGTAATATATTGTATTTTTGTTAAATCTCGTTAATATATTTTGCCTTGAATCACTTGTAGATGGTTGTCATCTAAAGAAATCCATAAAGAAGATATAAATTATTGGGAGAAAAATTCCTCGTCTAATGTGTGAAATGCAAAAGTGTCTACCTTCAAAATTTTTCAATGCACAAGAACACTACCTCATACACCAAGTTGAGGAGATTGAATTGTGTGGACCTGTACACACAAGGTCAATGTGGATGGTTGAGAGGCACTTGAAATTTTTGAAGGCTTTGGTTAGACAAAGAACACATCCTGAGGGTTCTATGGTGGAGGGATATATGGTATACCAGACCATGGTGTACATTACTGAATATCTTCCTAAGTTCGTAGCAAAGATCCATGTAGATTGCATTTGGGATCCCAACTCCATTAACAAATTTGAAGGGGAGTACCTGATGGGGAAAGGTAGATTGAGGAAAGTGAGGTAATTATAAGATGGTCATGGAGATTAATTAGAATACATTTTACATTGCCTTTAATTTCTTGAAAAGAAACAACAAAGAACTAGTCCAAATGAAAGAATCTTCCGCACAGAAATAGAAAAGTACTAGTATTGTATTACTCTAGAAAATAAGTCTTTCACTACTGAAAAGTATTAAAATCTTAAAAAGTGTTGATGATCAAATATTACTGTTACCCAATTTTCACCTACGGGCTCAATTAGGGGAAATTATGTTTTAAATTTGACACATGGATTAAATGTGGCTCCCATAAGGGTTAAGCCCAGCGTGCAGGTGTTCGGATTTCATTGGGAAGGTCTTTATCTGATGGTATTTCACAAAGAAGTCTATTGGAAAGCCTTGCCTCAGTCAGATTTGGCATAAAACTTCTGAGGAAGAAAGTCACTAGGACCTTTCAGATGTCTTGCCAACTGGCAGTGTATTATATTCATTTGGGATCCACCGGTCGGCCAGACATTTTATTCGCTGTGGTTTTTTATATGTCTCCCCGACTATTGAGGTCTCACTGACTGTTGCATAGGGCTAGCGTCGCCAAAAGAAAGGAGTTCGGCGAAAGGTCTGGCTGACAAGAGGAAGTCTCGGCAAAAGAAAGGAGCTCGGCGAGAGGTCTTTCCAACTAAGCAGGGTCTCACCGAAACAGGAGGAGCTCGCAGGGAGGTCTCGCCAACTATTGGTGGTCTCCCCGAAATGGTCCAAGCTCGCTGAGAGATGAAGGTTTTGGCGTAAGGTCTTGCCGACCCGTGGTGGTCTCGCCAAAACGGCTGGCGTCGGGGAGAGGTCTTGCCGAAAGACGAAGGTCTCAATGAAAGTTGGTGCTCTCGCTGTGATGTCGCACCGATGGGGCGAGGTCTTGCCGAAACGAAGGTCTCGATGTAATGTTTTGTGCTCGGTGTGAGGTCTTGCCGACCTGATAGGGTCTCGCCGAATGGATATTTGGAATCGGTAAGACTCCTGGCCGCGAGGTTGTGTTTGGCGTGATGTCTTGCTGATGACCGGTGGTCTCACCAACGGAGGGTGCTTTTGCTGTGACATCTTGCCGACCAGTGTAAGCCTCACCGAAAGAAGGTTCGAGCTTGGGAGGAATGGAAGGGGTCGGTGTAATGTCTTACTGACAAGTGATGGTCTCGCTGATGGTTTTAAACCTTCGGTGTGACTAATGGAACCCGCCAATGATGTCCTGCCGACAAATGAAAGTCTCCCCGACAGCTGTTCACAAGGCCATCATTGGGGAGAAATTTTTACATTCACTATGATGTCTAGCTGAAAGCAATACTCTTGCCAACAGTTGTGAGCTATGTCGATAACTGCTGAAGGGCATAATCGCATCGGGGAGACACGACTAGTGTCTCACCGACATGTGATTCTGATGAAGCGACCTTTGACTGTCTGGGAATTTGCGTGGCACGAGTTCAACCAATGAAGGAGAACTAAAGGTGAACCATTATCCATTTGACTGATTAACTACCCCTGAAAAGAAGATCAATAGAATGCAAGCAACATGGATCTGCTTTGAGATTAAAAGCTATGGAGCAACTCGGTGAAGCAATGGTGTGGAGATCTGATGGGAAAATCTAATGTTGTTTCCATAAGAGGTCAACTTGCGGAAGGGTCTAGAACGGGAGAAGAACATAAAGGATAAGGCCGCAAGGACAGCTGGGATGTCAACTGGAAGGAGTAGATCGAGATTTATGATAGCACTCAGAAACATGCAAAGCAGCTCTGATGGAAGTTCGAGCATGGACACGGGGGCAGAAGTTAATGCAATTGTTGCAAAAGATCAAGGAGTCCATTCCTGGAGTGACCTTTCATCGACATGGATAGCAGGGATACACGTTTAATGCAACATTAACTTCATTAAAAAGATCTAGGGACGGATCTTTCTGGAGGCTAATATTTTTTGTAAGCCCTAGGGCAGGGGCCGACACTTTTAGTATATATGGCAATTTTTTTCCTCTTTGTAAAAAAGGTTCTTCGGATGCTTTTCAAAAGTTTGTGACTTTGACAGTCCTTTTTTAGATTAGCACACTATTGTAACTCATTTGGAACATAATATACAGAGCTTACCTTGGTCACTGTTGATGTTTCAGATTACCATCTTGTTCTTGCAAAGTGTTGTGCATTTCAGGTTAATGATCAAGTTATTTTATGAATTTCTTCTATTCCCTTATAAATTTATCTTTTGTTTTCATGCCTTCCTTTGCAAAAGTATCATTATACAAATCACAAACTGTGTTTACATAATCGCACATGGATTCTAGTCTGTGAAAATATTTTCCTTTCTTGAAAAAGTGTGTGAATCAAACCTGTTTGTGACACATTAATGCAAGGCTTATAGAGTTTGATGGGTAATCTTGTGTTCATTATCAATTTTCAAATGTAAATCAAATTATTCCATTGCTCTTATCAGTTCGGTGTGTCACCATAGGGTTTAGTTTTATTTTTATGCACTCCTTCTCCCTTTTCCTTTACAAAATCAGTAGTTTAGGTGATACCAAAGGAAGTCGGCCTTCTCTGGAGGTTGACCTCTGTCTATAAGTAACCCACAGCTTTAGGGGTCTTCCCATGTTACATTGAGGTTTTGAATATCAGGTTCAACAGGGTGCAATTTCAGGTGATAACAGTTTTGGCACGCCTGGTGGGACCGTCGAATTAGACAACTGAAAGAAGATACATCTTGTTGCTGATTTTGATATGCAATCAGTAGTTTTCAGACCTTAAGATGGTTGAATCTGCATAACTAGAAAATTTGCTGCCCAAAGTAACTGGTTTCAGCAGGCTAAGTGTTGATTTCATGGTAATATGTCGTACCATTCACCATTTTACAAAAATGATATCTATATACCTTCTAATCTGCCATATCAAAGCAGTTATGCTGCTGACTTCACAAAATATTACCAGCAAAGCAATTTTTCTTATGAGTCTCAAAATTCTGATAATATGAGTTTGGAGAGTATGTCTTTATATTTCCGAAAGCAGTTTGAGGAAATTGAAAATCAACAGGAGGTCAATAAGCATCAGCAGGAGCTTGCTTATCAAGTTTATATTCATCAGTAGGAGGTTGAGACACAAAGAGGATCTTATTTAGTACAAGAATTTGAACAAAGTCAGTCTCACTCTCTTGAAGAACAACTTTCTCAAATGCCCCAGCCAACTGCTACCTTTCCAAATCCTTTCTTTGAGGAAGGGCTTCACTTTATGTAGTTCAGTGTTCCAAGTTTTGAACATAATGAGTTTTCTGTTAAAAAGGAAGCAGAGGAAGAACAACCCATTGATCTAGACAGCTTACTCCTCATGGAAAAGGTTAGAAATGTAAACCCATTGTGTTTAGCTTTGGAAGTTTACCGATTAGAGTAGGAAATGAATGAACATAAGGAGCAGGAAGTTGTTGTTTGCACTACTCAAAACAACAATAGTACATGTGAAGACGACGTTGAATCGAATTCATTACTGAACCCCTTAGATTTTGATTCATTTGAAAAAAATTCTGATGCTGTTTATAAAATGGCTGAAAGCAGAATGCGGGGATTACCAGTTAAGGATCTTCACTTGCAGACAAAGGATGCCCAAGTTTCACTGGAAAAGGCATTACCTGAGGAGGAGGATTCAATTTCTTTATTTGACCAACTACCTGGTTATGTTGAGCAAGCTGAAGAGAGCATGCAGGTTCCTGATTTACTAGTTGATTTGGAATAGCCAAAGAATATTGTTGACTTGTTTGATGAACTTCCTCAATTTGTTGATGAAGATGAAGATCTCACATGCATGATAGCATCTATGCCTGGTATGGAGCAACTAAATGATAAAACTCATCTAGATTTAATGCAAAATTATGAGTTAGATGATATCATAGAAGCTTTTTGTTCTAACATAGATGATGAGCTAGTATCATATGAAAGGGAAGCATGTGATCAACCCATTCAAGTCAATGAGACTATTGAAAAAGTTGTAGAAGATAATGCCTTGCAGCCTATGAACTTATTTGATGAGCTGCCCCACTCTGTTGAGGAGGATTTATATTTTGTCATGGACAAAGAGCATAAGGAACCACAGTTTGAAGATTTGTTTTCAGTTATCCAACATGGATATTAGCTCTTTAGTCAAGAAGATCCAACCATCGAAAACATTAATGGTTTCTTTTTAGAGACTATTATACATGATGCAAAGAAGCAGGACTCCTTTTTCATTACAGAGCTGAAAGAAAGAACAGTTGATCCTCTTATAAACAATAATAAAAAAATATTTCAAGAAGATCAAAATATAGCAGCCAATGAACAACCTGCATATTACCTCCAATCAGCATCTTTTTAAGGAAAAGATGAAGTCTTTAGAGATCAACAAGGGGATGAAAGTTACAAGTTGGGTGTCATAACAAGGGGATGTCCTATCAGACACCTGGCACACTTAGCAGGCACTAAAAAGGGGTTGCCATTTGAATTACCTACTTGGGAGCACGAGATTGAGCATCAAAAGGCATTAATGCAAGTTGCTCAAACTATTCAAAATAGTTGCATGCACCTCTTGTCTAACACAGAAAGGGAGGTAGTTTTCATGATTGGAGAGGTGTTTAATCTATGCACTCAGCATTTACTTTTCCTTCATCACTGTTGGACAATTTGCAAGCAGGAAGCACATCCTATGTTGGTAAGAAAGGGCAGTTTTTTCTCACAACCAGTAAATGGTTATGTCTGATCACTACCACTGTTGGGTAGTGTAGGATAGAGTAGTTGTAGTTTTAGTTTTTTGCTTGCAATAAGTGCCCCATGACACGTTTCATTTTTAGTTTTGTCATGTTTTTCAATAAGTGCAGTTGCTGCACTTGATTTTTTAGATTTTGTCTTCAACAGAATTGCAGTAGTTTCTTTCAGTTTGTGTGGTTTGAGCTGAGTTACAAGGTTTTCAGAAATTTGAAGAGCAGAACAATGACTCCATGCCCAATGGATAGGCCAGGCTACTGGTTTGCATGTTTAGCAAGCAAACATCCAGCTGAGGTCGCCATAAATGTTACCCAATTTTCACCTACGGTCTCAATAAGGGGAAATTATGTTTTAAATTTGGCATGTGGATTAAATGTGGCTCCCATAAGGGTTGAGCCCAGCGTGCAGGTGTTCAGATTCCATTGGGAAGGTCTTTATCTGATGCTATTTCACAAGGAAGTCTATTAGAAAGCCTTGCCTCAGTCAGATTTGGCATAAAACTCCTGAGGAAGAAAGTCGTTGGGACCTTTCAGATGTCTTGCCGATTGGTAGTGTGTTATATTCATATGGGATCCACTGGTCGGCCAGATATTTTATTCGATGTGGGTTTTTATACGTTTCCCCGATTGCTGAGGTCTCGCTGACCATTGCATAGGGCTAGCGTCACTGAAAGAAAGGAGTTCGGCGAAAGGTCTAGCTGACAAGAGGAAGTCTCAGTGAAAGAAAGGAGCTCGATGAGAGATCTTGCTGACTAAGCAGGGTCTCGCCGAAACAGGAGGAGCTCGTCGGGAGATCTCGCCGATCGTTGGTGGTCTCCCCGAAATGGTTCGAGCTCGCCGAGAGATGAAGGTTTCGGTGTAATGTCTTGCCGACCCGTGGTGGTCTCGTCAAAACGGCTGGCATCGGGGAGAGGTCTTACCGAAAGATGAAGGTCTCGGTGAAAGTTGGTGCTCTCACTGTGATGTCTCACCAACGAGGCGAGGTCTCGCCGAAACAAAGGTCTCGGTGTAATGTTTTGTGCTCGGTGTGAGGTCTTGCCAACCTGATAGGGTCTCGCCGAATGGATATTTGGAATTGGTAATACTCTTGGCCACAAGGTTGTGTTCGGCGTGATGTCTTGCCGATGACCGGTGGTCTTGCCGATGGAGGGTGCTTTCACCGTGACATCTTGCCAACTAGTGGGAGTCTCACCGAAAGAAGGTTCGAGCTCGGGAGGAATGGAAGGGGTCGGTGTAATGTCTTACCAACAAGTGATGGTCTCGCTGATGGCTTTAAACCTTCGGTGTGACTAATGGAACCCGCCATGATGTCCTACTGACAGATGAAAGTCTCCCCGATAGTTGTTCACAAGGTCGTCATCGGGGAGAAAGTTTTACATTCGCTATGATGTTTGGCCGAAAGCGATACTATTGCCGACGGTTGTGAGCTATGCCGATAACTGTTGAAGGGCATAATCGCATCGGGGAGACACGACTAGTGTCTCACCGACATGTGATTCTGATGAAGCGACCTTTGACCGTCTGGGAATCTGCGTGGCACGAGTTCAACTAATGAAGGAGAACTAAAGGCGAACCATTGTCCATTTGACTGATTGACTACCCTTGAAAAGAAGATCAACAAAATGCAAGCAACATGGATCTTCTCTGAGATCAAAAGCTATGGAGCAGCTCGGTGAAGCAATGGTGTGGAGATCTGATGGGAAAATCTGATGCTATTTCCAGAGGAGGTCAACTTGCGGAAAGGTCTAGAATGGGAGAAGAACAAAAAGGATGAGGCCACAAGGACAGTTGGGATGTCACCTGGTAGGAGTGGATCGACATTTATGATAGCACTTAGAAACATGCAAAGCAGCTCTGATGGAAGTTCGAGCATGGACACGGGGGCCATAAGTTAATGCAATTGTTGCAAAAGATCAAGGAGTCCATTCCTGGAGCGACCCTTCACCGACATGGACAACAGGGATACACGTTTAATGCAACATTAACTTCATTAAAAAGATCTAGGGGCGGATCTTTCTAGAGGCTGATATTTTTTGTAAGCCCTAGGGCAAGGGCCGACACTTTTAGTATATATGGCATTTTTTGCCTCTTTGTAAAAAAGGTTTTTAGGATGCTTTTCATAAGTTTGTGACTTTGACAATCCTTTCTTAGATTAGCACACTTTTGTAACTCATTTGGAGCATAATATACAGAGCTTATCTTGGTCACTATTGATGTTTCAGATTACCATCTTGTTCTTGCAAAGTGTTGTGCATTTCAGGTTAATGATCAAGTTATTTTATGAATTTCTTCTATTCCCTTATAAATTTATCTTTTGTTTTCATGCCTTCCTTTGCAAAAGTATCATTATACAAATCACAAACTGTGTTTACATAATCACACATGGATTCTAGTCTGTGAAAATCTTTTCCTTTCTTGAAAAAGTGTGTGAATCAAATCTGTTTGTGACACATTAATGCAAGGCTTACAGATTTTGATGGGTAATCTTGTGTTCATTATCAATTTTCAAGTGTAAATCAAAGTATTCCATTGCTCTTATCAGTTCGGTGTATCACCATAGGGTTTAGTTTTATTTTTATGCACTCCTTCTCCCTTTTCCTTTACAGAATCAGTAGTTTAGGTGATACCAAAGGAAGTCAACCTTCTCCGGAGGTTGACCTCTATCTATAAGTAACCCACATCTTTAGAGGTCTTCCCATGTTACACTGAGGTGTTGAACATAAGGTTCAACAGGGTGCAATTTCAGGTGATAACAATTATAATTCAAATTTCATATATATAAGAAGAAGACCCAAAAAAGGTGTCTCTTCGGATTGTCTTTTGGCAAATAATTAAACTACTAATCTTAATTAAACTTATAAAACAATTTAATCTTCTCCTAACATTGACTTAGCCATTGGGAGATGTTTTTTATACTCCTCCAAGGTATGGGTATTTGAATCATGCACTGCATTTCGGGCTTCATATTCGAGTTTTATCATCAATTCCATATGATTGCATGGTCGATCCAGCAATAGCCCTTCTGCTTTGACTGTATCCAATGCTTCCTGAAGTATCCTATTGCATTCATCCATCCAATCATCTCATTCCTTCGAAACCTGTTCTTATCACATAATTTGGGTAATCTCAACTTCACAGTATCATCAAACCCTGTGTTTTCTGAGTGTAAGTCTTCATCATATTTGTCATGCTTTCTCATGACTGTGTCAATGGCTGAGATGGAATTGGTTTCTCATCCCTCATGTAATGCATATCATGTCTCTTAGTACCCAATATGTTTTTCACTCTCCCATGCTCAAGAATGGCTTCATAGTTCTTTTTGTGAACATGCCAAAAATCATCAAGGCATATCTTCAGGTTTGTAAATCTCTTGTGCAACATCGTTGCCACAGTTTCAAACTGAAGGTCCTTCATCTTTTCTACTAGTTTTTGATGTTCTTCTTGCAACTTCTCATATTCACTCTGTAACTCTGAATCAGTTCCAGAGGTGATCCTCATTCTGGCATCTTTCATGGCACTAATTTCCAAATCTGATTTTTCACTGGATGATACAGACAAAGAGTTGGATGAAGAAGAAGATTGAAATGACATTGAAATGTATGAGTTATGTGATTATATTATCTATTTGATATTGATTTCTTGATAGAATTATATTTGACTTATATGGATACATAATTAATTCATGATGTTTTTAATTTTTATGCCATTACATAATTAATTCATTATGTACTTTTTAATGTTCTTAATTCATGATGTTACAACTATTGTAGCTCTCCTATAAATTTACATATGATCAAATCCTAATTACTCTACAACTATTTATGATTATATATTATTTGATCATATCTTTGGTTATTTCATTCCCAAAAAATTAGTGTTTCCTCATGTTGACCCCACATAGTGACATGTGAATGGGGCCAATGTTGATTTTTTCAATTTGTGCTTGTAAGGAGTGAAACTTGACATGGTTAGCCTAGACACATGCATTGATGATATGGGATGGTTTCAAGAATCAAACATGGGGTCATGCTATATAAAGGCATCTCATCCTTCCTAATAATACAAGTTTCTTTATTCTTCGTCTCTTTCATATATTGTTCTTAACATTTCTTTGGTTAATGGTTTCAAAAGATGAGGCTCTTTGAGCCTCACCTTGGATCTATTACACATCAGTTTGTGCATTTTCATTAGCAATGAATATTTAGATGATCTTTAAAAACCTCATTGAATATAAAGATGATAATAGGAAGCTAAAAAAATGAGTATATTTTGTTTATGGAACCTAAACCACAAAGTTTGTCACTCTAATGCTAAAACCAAGTCAAATTAACCCCTAAAACCTATTGGAAAAGTCAAAAATGCCTTTCTTTCAAATTCACAAGAACGTATAAACCTTTTGAAACCACACATGCATGTTATGAAAGTGGATGGTAATCCTACTTATAGCGGAAGTTCACATGATAAGCTAACCAATGGCACTATATTCGAGGATAAACCCACATGTAGAATTAATTTAAGAGGTAAGGGATGCCTCTTAGTGGAATTTTGAGTCTTGGATTAATCCATAGTGCTAAAATTAGTTCTAGTGTTCTTCCCTTGGTGTTATATTTATCTCTACAATTTCCCATACTTAACCATTTCATCATCCATTTTCCCAAGCTATTTGTATCATAATATAAACTTGGTTCAATCTCACATTAGCCCCTTAGGTAATTATCCATTTCCTCCAAGTTGAATGGAACCTTTTGTACCAATGCATCTATGTTTTCCTACCCTAATGGATCAAGACTTGACATCACCTTAACAATATTCTTTATGTCATAACATATCTTCGAAGTGCCTTTGGCATGCTTTAGATGTGACAATATTAACTAGATTGAATATATTAATTTTAAAGTCTCTTAACACATTCCATGACAAGAAAATGACTCATTTGGATTAAGGAGTACTTTCCTAAACCATTCCTTGATATTCAACAATCCCTTCTCACACCCACATCATAATTCATATCCATGTTAGTTGTAATGAGTGTTTTAAACCAACAATAAATGAATCATAGGATAGAAGAAAAATTGTTATGCACAAGGATAAGAATTAAAGAGACTAAATGAATCGATTCACTAGATATGCTCCCCATTATTGTAATAGACCAATGTAAAAAAATAAGTCATAACAAGAATAGGACCAAAAAAAACTAGGAAAAGAAACCTTATAGGCTACATTAATAAGACATTGATTGCAAGCATTTCTTCCATGATGTTTAAATGACAAAATATCAGATATCTCAATCTTTAGTCAAGTAGTATTTCAATCACTGATTCTTAGACATCCATCATGATTAAACATCACATACCATAAGCCTTTTTAACAATCACTAGGACTATAGATAATATTCAATTATGTCATAGGAAATAAATCATCAAAAATTATAAAGAAAGAGAAAACCAACTATATAAGCTCAGCAAGCCACCATACAAAAATTATATTTTGTAGAAAATAAAATAAACTATATGTTGACATAGCATATATATAAACTATATATTTTGAATTTTGACCCCGCGTGCGCAGGAGCACGACATAGCATACTGCACCGAGACCCTAACTAGAGAGTTGCACCGAGAACCACTGCATCCAACCCCTGAGTGGAGAGTTGCGAGACTTCACTGGATGAGTTTTGCAAGGCCATTGAGTCAAGGAGGAAGAATAGTAACCATTTGGCAGGAGGAAAGCCAAAGCGAGAGGTGAGGGCATTCAAAAAGGGAAAATCGACCAAGGGACAATGATTGTAAGTGATTTTTCCCCCACATTTAGAAATCTTGTTGCAAGTATAGTGATTTAGACTCTGTTTTTTCCCATCGAGGTGTTGCATGCCATATTTTGGTCAATTCGAGCCAATGTCCCATTGACAAACCCAAGTACTACCTAGTACTGGTGTCTAGTTAGTTTGAACAACCAAGCTTTGAGATGTTCAATCAGTTGGGTGGCCATTTTTGGCCTATGAACTGTAGTTTTTGTATCTTTCTTAGCATATTTTTTCTACTATAATATTGAAAGGAATTCCCATCACATAACAACACACGAAGTTCACTAGGGTTCAAATTTCTAAACTTCGATGAAATAAATTTACATATTGAGGTCCACAAATGATCAAAGGGACTGAAAACAATACATGGTCCGTGAGTGCAATGAAAAATTCCTAGTGTCTGTCGATAAGAGAACGTATAGAAGTACATGATGCAGAGTCAGAGGAAGGAAACAAACTCACACAATCTCATTTGACAAGTCACAAACAATCTTGAACTTTCCTTCTTTTGACACACTTATTCAACTATATTTCCCTTCACAAAACTCAACACAAACACTCAAATTTTGCTTTAGAGTTCCAAACCATTACCAAACCTTCAAACACCTTAGTCAACTTCATCTTGATCAAAACAAACAATTACCCAGTCTTCCCTTTCATTTTACCATTAGCTCTCTTTATGGCTATCCTAAACTTCACAATTTCAACTCAACATAAAGTAATCTGACCCAAAACAGTATTTAGGCTAATATAGACCACACAATTTCCATTCCATTTCACTTCAAACAAATGTAAACCATCTCCCATCCTTTATTCTTGACAATTTAACAAAATCATATACTGTACTTTCATTTTAGTCTCCAAAACAGGGCTATTATTAGATAGATCAGTCAAAGCAATGGAATTTTTAACTTCATGCTTACACCAAACCTTATATCAAATGAGATCAAATTATACCTTGGTAATATCTTAACCAAAAAAACCAAGAACTCACACTTAATCATCAAAAGCCCTTAAAGTTCTTACTGTCACTGGTTCCTTCATACCCTGTTTGCAACACTTTTAGGTCTGCCAACCCATTTGTCAGGGCTTCATTCACAATCTAAGCACTATTACACAAGTCTATCCACATTTTTCAATTCCCTCCTTGCAGATCTAAAACATATTCAAAACGGGTATCAAAACTTTTACAACACAAGCTTCAAATATTGTTGTCTCAGATAGATTTAGGCCTAATTAGGTCTGATTTGCATAAGGGTTTGTTGCTTTACTAACTCCTGACCAAAGTACACTTGTCTAGTGATTGGGACATGTTTAGTTTGACTGGTATATGTTCTTCAAAGCATCAAAGTCCGTTTACAAAGTATTTTCACAAAACCCTAAGGGCTTAACCTTCATAATTACTTTATTCACAGACTGTACACACAGTTGTTTAGTCAAGAAACTTCATTCCCTCGCATCTTATCTTTATGATTTTTCCCTAAATCCACTGAAACATTAAAGAACATTCATAGTAGGATAATCTCACAAGAAACTAGAAGATTCCACAAATTAATAAAGGAGAAACATAATTATTTTTGTCTCTGCTTACCCTGAGGGTTTTAGCAGTCTGAAGTAAATCCATAATAACTCACACAAATCTTAACTAAAATGCATGAACTTTGATGTAACAGAAAGGTGATTGAGATTATTACCATATCCAACCATTCTACCATGCCTTCAAGGCCGTACAATTATGTACAATGCTTGGAAATGCAAGATTTCTGAAGAAAAATGATTAAAAATCAGAGATTTTCCTTGAACTTATTCTTTATTCAACCACCCTCAAATTTCTAAAAGATACAAGAGCCTTTTTAAAGGAAAACCAACTGAATTTTAGCCTTCTAACTACCTCTAACCGACCCTAATGACTCTTCCTCTCTTAATATTGCCTTTTTGATTAAGTTGACAACTTTTTACATTGTTTTCATTTTTGCACTTTTGGACTTAATAAACACCAAATGACCTCAACATGACCTCAAATATATGAAACATGACTCTAATAACATGATTTAAAAAGTAGGAACAATAACATTGAATCAAATTTTAAAACATTGCTTCATAGAGGCCTAATTATGCTAAGGTGCTCCTGCACCAATAGAAGAGATGAAAAAAAGACAAGGAGCCATTAAAAACTTTCGAATATTTCATGGACTCAACCAAACCTCCAAAAGAATAGTACAGATGCCAGCACTAGGGAAAGCCCGAAAGAGAACACTAATGAAAGTGGACTTTTTTTTTCAAGTTCTAGAAGAGTATAAATGGTTTGAAGATGTTATGGGTGTCTGGAAAATGGTGAAGGAATGTTGGATAGGGAGGGACCCAATTAGCCTCTTTAACTGGATTCTTAAGAAAGACAGAAACTCTGATACATTTTGGGGTTCTTCTGAGTAGGGCCCATCTTTTATTATTTTATTTGGGGGACCCAAAAAACCATAGGGTTAGAAACCTGTGGAGCTTAATCATTAAAGGCAAGGGGTCTGTCCATTTAGAAATAGATTGAAAGGATGGTTGCACGAGGGGCTATTTCACATCAAAGGTGGTCCAAAACAATTCATAGACTAACTAACCAGACACCAGTACTACCTCAGAGGGACTATTGTCTTTGAGGAAGGTGGTCCAAAAAAATTCATAGACAAGTACAAAAAGTAATAGCAACCTTCCACCAACCCAATCAACCTCCAAGAAACAAGACAATGACTCCTCTAGATGTTCCCAAAACCCAAGGCTTCAAAACACAAGTTTGGTGACCCTACAAACATTCCCATGCTTACCAAGTGATCTCTGATCATAAAACCCTTACAAGGTTTATTGATACATTCACAACTATTGTTACTCCACATGCATTTGACTAGTAGTGACAACCTTGGTTTTTAATCCTCCGACCCCATACCTTGGGATCACATCACCATGAAAGAACTTCATCCAACATCCTTATGAGTGTAGGTACCACCAAATAGGTATTTTTCAAATCTATCCTTCTCGAGCGAGAGAAATTCAGGAAGAGAAGAGGAAAGCGAGACATGTAGTAGGTCTAAAAGAGGGAGATCAACTAGAGGTCAAAAGATTAGAAGAAAATTTTGTAAACGCATGGAATTTTTTCTTGCTGAAGGGGGGTCATGTTCTTATGATGATGAGAGCATAGGCGACATCGAGGTGCCCTTGAGGTACAAACATCTATGGAAACAATGGGTACCCAAGGAACTTCCTCCAATAAACACTGATTTTTGTGTCAACGAGAGGATATATCGCATAGCACCATCGTCATTACATGGTTTGGGTCTATTTTGCATAGATGACATAAAGGTTTGTTATGAAAAATTTACTGAATTGATGGAGTATGTCGGACCCTGTTACAGTTACAAAGATTGGATGCAGCTGGTTCGATATACACGAAGTATGCGTAGGTATGCATTGTCAGCAAATTATATGCAGCTAAAAGATAAGGATCAAAATAAAGGAGTGGCTATGTACATTAACAGAAGGCCAAAAGCATAAGGGAATATTGCAGGGTTTATAACGTACATGACTGGGTCAACAAATAAGCAACCCAATTGCATATTGAGGCGAAAATGTATTCGTATGTGCGATAAAATCAACAACTGTAGGGGAAGAGTTGCTAATCGATTACAATTTGAATCGCATAGATATAAACACAATTACTATGGGGGTGGTATACTATATACCATTTTACCCAACCTCTAATTAATGACTCCAATATACCATTTTATTATTATTGTTTTTTTCGTAAGTCTATTGGTTTCATTTCGGTAATGTTTTTTTATATATAATTTTTGTCACAACGGGACATTGATCGTAGGGGGAAGGCTCCAGCCCAGAGCATAGATCGCGATGCATCTTCAGGCACTTCTACACGACAGGTTTACCTCATTGTAATTGTACAAATTAGATACAAGCAAAATGTTTTATTATTATGTTTTTTTCATAAGTTTATTGGGTTAATTTCGATAATGTTTTTAATATTGGTGTTGCGGTCGGATGATCGGGGAAAGGCACCAGCAGTAGAGGAGAGCATCCATAGGGAGGTACAGTCACTATTATGCGATGATGACATCACATATTCTGCAAACCCTCTAGATATGATAAGGAAGACCCAAAAAAATTGCAATGAAGAAATCCTTCAGTTGTTATTCATAGTGCCTCAAACATATGAGATAAGAGAAAGGGTTAAAATATTGATTGAGAGAGCATGAAACTTGCAAGTAAGCTGTCATGAAATCTTTAATTATAACATAAGTTCATTCATGGTTTTATATTTTGTACTCTTTTATGTCATGAAATAAAATATGTGTTGTTTTTATAGGATTTTTTGCATCCTCATGATGTTGCTAGCCATGATCAGGGTACTGCAAGTGTTGCCTGGGGAGTAGGGGTTGGTACAAGTGTTGATCTCGATCTTCCTGCGCATAGATCACATCATCCGACCCCATCATTTGTGCCTATATTGTCGACTAAAATTTTGACAACACATAGCATGCAGGCATCAAGTAGTGCACCCTTTGGCAGTGAACACATGCCAGAACATGCGTCAGGACATGTACCTGGGGATGCAAAGGCCACTAGTACTGGTGATGTTTTAGCAATATTTCCTGGATCTTCTCGTATTACTAGTACAGGAACATTGTCGGTCACATTTGTGGTGATCGAGGATTTCGTTCCCATAAAGATATAGAAGGTCCTAGGTACTTTATAATATTTTAATTATTATTATATATAATCCAATTGAAATTTACTTATTAATCACTCTTTTTAGACTAATGATCCCATGATCATTTTGCAGGAAATGATGTTTTTTATAAACATCTAAATGATATTACATTGGAGATCTTTAGACCCACCATACGTACACGGTGGAATGCCAAAAATCAAGATTTAAAAGATGAGCTCATTAACTGTTTAGTTGTGTTGTTCGATACTAACACATTGAACTGAACCAAGGTCCTTAAGAAAGTTGGTACCTATCTAAATTATGTGAGGGACCAATATAGGTCACAATTAGAGAAGAAAAAAAAATACAACCGTCCCCCCATGATTTTGGAGAGGGAGTGGAAGGACCTGGTGTCGGATGGAAAGGAGAAGGCTAAAAAGAAAAAAAGAAAGACACCACTGGGCCAAGCAAGGTATGTGATACTATCAACAATGTAGTTATATACTGATTACTTTCTTTTTACATAATCTAATGTATTTCAAACTTTTCATAGGCTGCCTGACACATCGAAGGCAACAAAGGAAAAACTATAAAAACATGGGAAACACAAACTTGACTTTGGTGGTTATATGAAATTAGCCGCATGAATTGTAAGTATCAATAAATGAAATATTACATCCAAATAATAAATTGCAAACAATTTTGGTTTTATCACACCATAGAAGCAAAATTCATGATCTTATGCAAAAATGCAGGGCTCTAAATTCAATAGAGTGCCCACAGAAGAGGACCTGAAGATTTCCTTCCATAAAGGCTATGGAGCCGTGGTTGAATGCCTAAGACTCTTGACTGGGCAAACACAAGCTTCCACTACATCTGACACGCAAGTAAATAAACTCAATGAAGTTTATTTAAAATTGAATACTTGAGCAATCTATTCAATATCAATTTCCACCATAAAGTAATTATGTTCCTATTTGTTTTAAACAAGAAAGCAATGATAATACTGCACATGACATTGGAATGCAACCTGGTGAGGGTGGAGCACAACCTACAAATGAAGGTCATGGTGTGCATCCCAGTACTGGATGTATTCATGTGATATACAAAACGCAGTATGGATTAATACAATTAAACATCTTTAATTGCAATTGGTGTATTAATTAATGTAACCTTTCATGTTTCAACTTTAGAGCATGTAGAGCATGATCAACATGTTGAGCATGATCAGGCTAGACAGGATTAGGAACATGATGCGGCCCCATCAGGTAAAGAGGACCACTCTAATGTTCTTTTAAACATATTTAATTGCACTTGATGTATTAATTAATGTAACCTTTCATGTTTCAACTCCAGAGGATTTAGAGGGTGTTTAGCATGTTGAGCATGAGGCTATAAGACAAGATCAGGAACATGATGTGGCCCCATCAGGTAAAGAGCGCCACTCTAATGTTCTTTTAATTAATGAAATACTTGTAACAATAATAATAAAACATATCAATTTAGCATTTCTTTGTTATTGTAGCAGACCCCCCTTGTAGTGGTCTCCACGTCGTGAGTACACGACTAGGCATACATTAAGATCACGAGCAGAGGGAAGAACAACTGAAGGGGGGACAAATGATTTAGAAAATGATACTCCACTTCTTTTTTTAGCTGCAAAAAAGAAACAAAAAAAAAGTGATTGTAATCATATTATGACAACCATATTTTTGATAATATGTAAAAACTAAAAGAATGAATGGTATATATTAATGAATGAATGTGAATATGTTAATGAATGAATGTTATATGTTAATGAATGAATGCTATATGTTATTAATGGATGAATGAATGATTAATGTTATATGATCGGGTATGGGGAATTGAGAGTGATGTGAGGGGGGGGAGAGGCCAAATGAGCTTCCACCGTCACGTGGTTGGCCCTGTTAAGTACATAATATTAAACTATTCTTGAAACAAAGAGAAGCTCAATAAGGTAATGCACTTTTCAATATTTCATTATGCTGCACTTTTAAGCTTATGCAATTTTCATTAGTTCTCTTTGCTTCAATATGTTACCCTTTGTACTTATTTTAATTTTTAACACATCTCATATGTTACCCTAGATGACAACTTTTGTAGGGGAATCTATCCATGGATGGCTCCTGTGTTTGGGGATATACGAGTTTGGATTAGACAAACTTGGGATGTACTCATGTAGCGCAGAAACAAAAGAGAAGAGCCCAACCATTTCAGCACAAGAATTGGCTTGAGACCGGTACGTGGTTCGAACTAGGTCTGGGTATGAGGGGTCTAGGAGAGGGCCCTGTAACACAGCTGGTATTAAATCATTAAACATACAGATATTGTAATTATGTGGTTAATGCTAAAATCATCCACAATTCACTATGTGATGAGTAGTTAGTGATGATGTCATGCCATTGTTTGGTAGGTTATTGATTCTATAGTTGCTCCCAATAATCATCTCTAGTTGCTTACATGCCATTTGATCCATATGAGGGGCACCTTTCAATCTGGGTAGCAATTTTATAGATGATTCTTTTATTTAGTGACTAATGGAATAAGTGAGTGGATGGATTGCTCCTAGTAATCGCCTGTCATGTGCTTCATGCACTGATGATAAAATAATTTCATTGGATAGAATTAATATAGTTATGTATTATATGTTGCTGGTTTGGTTTTTGGTTTGGGTTTAACTGTTATTTTTATTCGCACATGTATCATATGAGAAAGCACGCACATATTTTGCTAGAGATCCATCACAAAAGTGATCTCTCTCTCTCTCTCACACACACACTCACTTTCTCGTTCTCTCACACACACAAGTGACCAAAAATAGAATGTACTATTTGGAAATCATTAGTTGTGGATTTAATTTCTATTTGAACTCAATTGTAATCAGGTGGGCTTCATATTGGCCAAGCAGTATCTATGTCACTCTGATCATGTTTTATGTTTATATTGGCACGATACAATATATCGGCACAACAACTAGCAAGCTTCATCGATAAAAAACATTTTAGGAATGGCTTACGTGAACGAGGAAGCACATTGTACAATATTAGCATAGGAACATTGCATTCATACCGATCGACAGAAGAAATTGGGCTATATATTTTGATTAAAAAGGAACAAATAGAGAATGTAGCACCACAGGAAATGCATATCGGCATAACTCATGAAATTTTCCTCGAAAAAATACTCATCGGCCATCGGAAGCCTAACAAGTGACAATTCTGATCTCATATACTACTCCGATGAAGATAAAAGGCTCATATCGGGGATACATTCTTTTTGTTCTACAAATGGGTTATTCAGGAAAGTAAAAGATAGAATCACTCAGGATTTCGGCATGAGGTACACTGATATATTTCATCGGAAGAACACATTGATATTGGAACAAAAGAAAATGGACTGCTCGATGACACATCTTACACCAATAACATTTAGTCGAGAGAACATATCTCAAGTTACGCCGACATAGTGGATAAATAAGGCACCATCGGTAAAAGTTGTGCTGATGGAATTCATCAGTGGGAGTATCACCATTAGAAGTAATGAATAACTTTGGGCCTGATAGAATGAAGTCTCTCCGATAGGATTACATCAGATAAGCTACACCAATAAAGGACGCAAGGAAAGACAAATACTTGTCGGAGTGACTTATAATGAAAGATACATCAGCCAAATTATTCATGCAAAGAACAAAACCCATAAATATAACCGTGTTAGGGAGGGAAGATGTTTGAACGAATAATTTTTTTTAAAAAACTGCAGGGTTTCATCACAATTTCGACAAACATAGCCCGATGAACCACAAAAATTTGCGATAAGGTTGTTGTACACATGACACAATTTTCGTCGTAATGGCAACGATGGTTTACTCCAACTCGTCGAAAAATGGACGAATGTTTGGCATATTTTCGACAATTTCAAATGGGTGTTTTCCAACGTTTTGTGATTTTTTGCATCGATAGATGGACAAAGTTACGTTGATTTTGCAATGGACACTGCCAACATTTTCCATGGCATTGACCAACGATGTTGGGTTGTGGTTTCGACGTATAAAAATTGGTCGTTAAAGCGATGAAAATCCAGTGACGAAATTTAAATTACTGTTGTGTCGGTAAGTCGACAATATTTTGTCAATATGTCACCAAACATTCGTCAGAATTTGTAGTCAAATATAGTAGTGGTAATCTACACCTGCAAGAGGAATGAAACAATCTATAGTAGGATCCTCTAGGTATGGAGACATATGAGCGTCTCCATGGATCTCCCAAAATTGATTCCAGAGTGTGTGGGGATAATCAATGTCTAATACAATACACATACTTCATGATCGACACTAGAACAAATCACTCCTACAATATGATCAATGATAATACCCCATGTGGATAAAATCCCTAGTGTGTCTAGTGTAGGTATGAGTCCGTAAAGATAAGGAAAAAGATAAAGCCACCTAAGATGTGTTAGGATTTTATCTCACCAAGACTCATAGTTATGCTTTTCCAAGATAACCACAAAAGGATGAACAAAAAAAACCTTGATACTTCCTCAAATGAAAAAATTAGAGACTAAAAACATCAGTACATGTAAAGCATATCAAATGAAGTCATCTCATGCAAACAAATCCTTTCCAAGTCCCAAGGCATCCAATTATTTAAACAAAATGTGAAATCACAAAAACCGAATAAAATGTACCAGGGGTAGATTCTGGAAAAAGAAGATGTATGGATCTTAAGAGCTCTAAAATACCTTTCCAATGCTACAAGAATTGTAAAAATTGGAGATATAAGAAAAAAGTTAGGAGCTCAAAAGCACAAAATGATGATCTAACTTTGATTGAGAATAAAATAAACCAATATAAAAATATTATGATGAGACCTAAACTACTAGAAATTACTCGAAACTAGATTTCCAATGATATCTCATTTTCCCAATTTCGACATCGTATTCCCCAATTATGCTAAAAAGAAAAAAATTGCTCTTTTAGGGAAAATTAGGGCTTGGAGGGAGGCAAGAGGGTCATATGGTCATTTGTACTATTGACATCAATGTGATGTCATGTGAATGTCAGTAGTATATTCAAAGAATATTATCCTCACCACCTATAATCTAGGGTAAAAATCTAGGTTAATATAGAATAGCATAAAACTAACCCTAAACCAACAATAGAGCACACATAAGCATAAAAACATGAAATATAAAAGCAATATCACCATAAAGTCTTTATGCCATCAATGATTCACCTCCATTGCTCTTCTCCATCTTGCTTGAATGTAATTAATGCCCTCAAATTTGAGTGTGCAATAATAAGCCTATGACAATGACTAGCAAAATATTGAAGATTGTTGTCTCACACTAGCAGCATGTATTTGCATATGAACTAGATGGATGAAAATGACAAGACTAGGGTCTTTTATAGAAAAGACAAATTTGAATAAAGGGATGAGATTGAATGTCAAAGAGATATTCCAATCAATGGCCAAGAATGAAAGTTGTAGTATGAAATAAGGTTAGGGAAAAATTAAGGCAAATGATAAGAATGAATGACTAGGATTGAATTATAAGATAATTCAATCAAGGGCTAGAATTAAATGAGATGTCAAGAGATAAGATTTGATGTGGAAGATAAGATTGACAAATAAAAAGAGGTTGTAGGAGAAATTCAAATGAATAATTAAATAATAAAATTATTATTTAATTATAGAGGACATGTGACAAATTGACTTTTTCATTAAATAATAAAGATATTATTTAATTAGAGAAGACATGTGACAAGGTGATTTTTGAATTAAATAATTTAATTCAAAAATAGGAAGAAGATGACAAATTAGTAGGAAATTAAATAAATAATATTTGTTTAATTTAATGATAGAAAAGGCTAGTGAATAATTAAATAATTAAAATAACTATTTAATTATAGTAGAAAGTGGTAAGTAATTAAATAAATAAATTTATTTAATTATAGTAGAAAGGGACATTAGTGACATAATTAAATAAATAAAATTTATTCAATTAATCAAATAAGAAATAAAGTTAGAAATGAATTAATTAAATAATTAAAATTATTTAATTAATAGAAGACTTATGACCTTAGTAAATAATTAAATTATTTAATTATCAATGTTGAAAAGGGGAAAAAGATGGATAATTAGAGTTCGTTGGCATAGGATAATTTTTAGTGTCTACATTATGCCCCTCTTTGATACAATGTAGTCTATCATGTTGTGTCAAAGAAATTCAGTCAAGACATGCCTCAGTGAAAGCGAGGTAGACCTATGCCCCCTTGGAAAAAAATTCATAAAATTTGGAAATTATTCCAACAAGTCAATTTAATAGTCAAGAGTATGTTAGTGACAAAAGATGTGATTTTCAGGACATTCGAGGTGATGATAATAGGCTTCCAAACCCTTTAGCAAGTGCAACCAGTGCAAACCCTAAGAAAACCCTAAAAGTTGGATGGCTAAAAATAGAAAGTGGAGGGTAAAATTCCTCATTTGTGCATTTTGAGTTTGGAGATTGAGGAGCTATGTTGCGAAGATGTCACCTATTCCACATATTGATCACTGTGGGTATCACATTCACACTTTCTAACGACTAGATGGCGCAGGAGACACGGTGAGTGTGTATGTGCCTACTTTGTCAATTTTTATTTTCACACATTTCTAGGTCTTAGAAAAATTTAGTCGTCAGTTACATTGTACACAATTTTACTACAACTGATGTCATGAGTGACACACCTATGTGTGATTCGCCACAACTATTTAGGTCATGCCTAGAGTAGGTTTTAGGATCAATTGTGGTGCGTTGAAAATGTTAGAACACCACAATTGTTGTCGTAAATGACATAATCACAAAACTGTGACATAAGTGATTAGGGCTAAGGCGTAAATTAATTTTGTGTGCTGCATTTTTTGGTATGTGACGAAAGTGTTTAGGTTGATAACGCAAGTGTTTCAAGCGACACAATTGATTTTTGGCAATGCAAACGTGTATACTGCGATGAAACTAAGGTTATGTGACACAACTGCTTGACTATGTAAGCAACTAACTATTTTGAAAATTTTCCCCAGTTAGGATGAAATTTCTTATGTAACTTGAGTTCGATAGGTTTGACTAGTGTTTTAGCTTGACACAATGCTTTGAATTTGTAAGTGCAGGTTGTACTTCCACCTATTTACACTAGGGAGTTTCAACCTTCTACCTTTCATCATTAGGAGTAGTTGACTAGCACTGAGAAGTGTCAGCTATGGCGCTTAGGATTGTACCATGTGACATGCATGCCTATTATTAGGGAAAATAGAGGGTTGTTAACTCCACTTGCTGAGAGGTGGCACTCTGAGACATGCTCGTTCCATCTCTCGATAAGAGAGACCATGGTGACACTAGAGGATGTGTATTGAATTTTGAGGTTGTCGATTCGTGGAGAGCGGGTGAGGTATGACCCCGGGCGAGGATATCAGGCCTCCTAGATTACTTTGTATATGAGGATATCAGATATCTCAGCATGGAGAGTTATGAGATCAGGTGGGAGTGTATGGCCGAGAGATATGAGCGATGGAATTGTATCCTTTGTATAGTTATTATCGAGATAGTGATTCTAGACCGTCGAGGACATGGGTTTCCAATCGGATGGGACAAGATGTTGGTTGGGATGTTACGGGATCAGACAGTCTATGCATGGGGGCCTTGTTTACTAGTGATGCTTTATTTCCATCTACATGACATTGCCTATTAGGAGCGTCAATCGATGAGCTAATGGCTTCTTTACAGGCACAACTGGCATAGGCTACAACTAGGATACAAGCACTAGAGGTCGAGGTGGGGGGCTCTTCAGACATAGCAAGATCTGGTAGTGATCGTGAGGTAGGAGGTAGATCAGCGTGTCATTGATTTCACCACTACCCTCAGTGGGATGAGCATAGATATGGACATCATACTCCTGAGAGTAGGAAGATGCGAGTAGTACAACAAGGACCTATATGAGGATGAGGTTCCACCAGAGCGTAGGGAACCTAGTGCATTAGTGGCCTTGAGTAGTGGGAGATCACATAGCAGATCACACAACAATGGTGGGGTTTCAGGGCCATATGAGAGACCACACTTAGAGCACAGGTCTTCAGGATCCCCATAGCAGTCACAACAACGAGATGAGGGGAGCTCTAGTTAGAGACTATTTTGACATATGTATCATGACACTTGTATTTTGAGCATCGAGCCAACGAGCTCTATTTTGTTACATATGATACATCTTGACATTGTACTATGACACATTTTGAGTGATATATGATATGATTTTTGGTGGTAGTTTATGATATGTAGTCTTATTTGATTATGCTTCATGGTTATGATTATGTTATGGATTTTTATGCTCTTATGATGTTCCTTTATGCTTTCTATATGATCACGCGATAATGTTATATGTTAATGCAGTATAGATGACCTGGTTTATGGCATGATGCTTAGATGATATATGGATCCATTTCATGTTATGTAATGTGATGTTTATGGATTATGAATGCCATGATTATGAATGTCTAATGTAAATGCAAAATATGATGTATGATATGATTATGCAATGCTTATAAAATGTCGATGCAACATATATGCAATGTGATAAATGATAGTGGACTATGATCATGATGTAATGTGAATGCAATGACATGTCTAATATGTTATGATGTGAAAACATGATACAATGAAGTGATGATACTATATGGATGCAATCTATGTTTTTGTATTTTCTTATGCAAATATATATATATATAAGTTAAATGCTATCTATAATGCTTCCTAACATGATCATGTATGCAGGATATTTTTGTGTGTCACAAGATGTTGTCAAGATGTGGAAAGAAGAAATGTTAGTGTGGAAGAGATGGATGTTAGTGGAGACAACTTAAAGATGTATATTTTGCTAGACAAGGCTTTGCACTAATCATCATTGGGTGGTAAAATGAAACAAATGGACAAAAAACACCATGGTATGACATAGACCAAGGTGTGCACGGTCATCTACCTATGAAACAAACAGTCACAGACAAGGAATGTCTTGGCTCATACTAAAGGAAAATTTGCCCCAATATTTTTACCAAGGAAATCCAAAAATAACAATCAAAGAAAAGAGTCACGAGACATCCTTTCCCCTCTAAATCCTTCATGGTACATCCTCAAGAGAGCTAGTAACATGACTTAAAGATAAATCAAAAAAATCCCACAAAGTCAGCAGCCATTAAGAGTGTTTTCCAAATATGTTTGTCGATGCTCGACTAACTAGGTATTTGATGGGTTGATTGTTTGACAAGGCCTGGTTTTAGGAAAAGAAACATGTCGTATAAGATGCAAGTCTGGTTTTGATCATGTGACCACCTATATAAGGAAAATGAAAAAGTGTGATTAATGACAGTGTCTTGTTTTAGGAAGTACTAATCCTATATAAGACATAAGTTGACTAGCTGACTATTTGATGTTTGACCATTTTTGACAATTTTGTCTAGTTTGACTTGGAGACTTGTTGGTTTATTTGGCTTGTTGATTCATGACTTGTTTGATGTTTTGATGACTATTTATGTCCAAGTTGACGATGTCTGATTTATTATGACCGACATGAAAAACCCTAAAGGACCAACCTAGGTGGCCTTTGGGGCTCATCGACAGATGGCCTTGCCTACGTAACAATGTGCAGAGACCTTGTAGTTCGCCATGACTTGATTTTGTTTTATTGACAAAGAACTAAGTCATTATTTGAAATTTATTTGAAAAACCCTTAAATGACTAACCTAATGCCTCAGGGGCTCATCAACAAATGACCTTGCCTACGTTATACATGCAAAGGCATTGTAGTTCAACGAAACTTGGACTGACAAGACTGACTTTGACTCTATTTTTGGGATTTTTGCAAGTTATTTGGATGTTTTTGTGTTTTTGACATGTTTTATTTTTTGGATTTTTGGGGTTTTATGATTTTCTTTTGTCTTTTTGGGAGTATTTGATTTTTTTTTCTTTTTGTTATTTTATGATTTTTTGTCTTTTTGATATAGTGACCTCTTGATAGCAAGTGTAAGATCCAATGACATAGGTCAAGTATTTACCCCTAGTTAGGTATAAGACCAATTTATTAGGAGTGGAATGGAAGGGGATATAAAAGGCGAAAGGATGCATGATGTCAACTATTCCAGGTTATGAAAAGACAACTAGGCATTATTATGGGTGTCAAAGAGGTATGGACAAGTAGTGGAAGGAAAAGCCAAGTGGAATGATGGTAGACAATGAAACAAAAGCCAACTACACGACACCTATTTTCCAGGTTTTCAACATGGTACTTATCCAAAGCGTCACCGAAGTGGTTTTCACTATTGGACAGATTATTTCTCTTTACTATTTTCTTGATTTTTTCATTTGTTGGTATCACCAATACGCCTGTTTGCTAGGTTTTCATCAAGGTAATGATTTTTTTGATTATTTTTTTTGTATTTTTTTTTTATTATTATTATTATTTTTTATGACAAGACTTTTGGAAGCTGTGTGTAGAATCTGTATAGGTGCAGACTACTCATTGGTTCTAACAAGGGTTCCCCTTCAAGAGTGGAAAGTTGATAAGCTCCTGATCCAAAGACTGTTGTGACAATATAGGGACCCAACCAGTTTGGCTCAAACTTTCCTAACTTTTCTTGTTCTACTTGGTTCTTTGAATTCCCCATTAATACCAAGTCACCAATGCCAAAACGTCGATTCAAGACTTTCTTATTATAGCTACGATTGAGATGATTCTAATATTCTTGAAGATGTTCCAAATCTTTGTCTCCACTCATCTAGAAATTCCAACTCATGTAGCCTCGATACTCAGTATTCCTCATTGTCGATATGCCCTTGCATGGATACCCTTAAGGAAGGTAGTTCGACCTCAATAGGTAAGATAGCTTCAAAGCCAAAGACTAGGGACTATGGAGTGGCACCGGTAGGAGTGCAGATACTAGTGCAGTAAGCCCACAAGGTGGGGTTAAGTTGAAGGTGCCAGTCATGACCGTCATTGACGGTCTTTTTAAGGATTCTAAGAATAGTTTTATTGGATGCCTCAGATTGGTCGTTTCCTTGTGGGTAATATGGAGTGGAGAAATGGTGTTGAATGTGGAACTTCTCACAAAGTTGGTGGAATTCTTGGTTTTTGAATGGATGACCATTGTCAATGATGATGGACTGAGGGACACCATACTGGAAAATGATATAGTTGAGGATAAACTTAGAAATTTGTTTGTCGGTTATGTATGTCATAGGAATGGATTCAATCCAGTTAGTGAAGTATTCAGTCACAGTGATGATGAATTTATGGCAATTGGAGGATGTGGGATGGATCTTACCTATGAGGTCGAGTCCCCATTGGGAAAAGGGCCATGGTGATGTTATCAAACATAGTTCTTGCGCTGGTGTGTGTATCAAGTCTCCATGGATCTAACACTGTCAACATCTTTTGATGAAGTGATAGGGTCTTGTTTCATTATAGGCCAATAGTAGCCTGCTCTCATGATCTTCTTAGCCAGGGTTGGATCACTAGAATGGGCTCCACATATACCCTCATGTACCTCACGCAAGGTTGTTTGTGCTTCTTCGGCATTGAGACATCACAACAGGGTATTGTCCAGGGCACGTCTATAAAGGGTGTCACCAATGATGATGTACTTGGATTAGCAGGAAGGTCAAGGGAAAGGATATGGTCATTAAGGTAATCATAACTATCTTGGTACCATGGGGAATTGGGACTAACAAGTTTGTAGACCATCTCAAATTCAGGGATCAACAATAGTTCTACCAAAAACTAGAATTGAGGCACATTGTTTGGTATGTCCAAGAGAGAGCCAATGGTGGCCATGGCATCTACTGCTTTGTTCTGAATATGGGGAACCTAATGAAAGAGGATTATGTCAAAGTACTATATGAGGTTGTCTACCATTTGTTTGTATGGGGCGAGTTTTTCATCCTTGGTGTCGTAATCATCGTTGACTTGTCAAATTACTAGTTGAGAATCACTATATACTTGCAAGTGCTTGATCTTCCATTTTATTTCCATACGAAGTCCTGTAAGAAGAGCTTCATATTCCCCTATGTTGTTTGTACATGGAAAGGCAATTCTAAATGACTTAGGAATAGTATCACCTTGAGGGGTGATAAATAGTATGCCTGCTCTTGAACCGTGGTTTGTGTGAGACCCATCAAAGTACAGTTTCCATGTCATTGGAATGTACATAGTGAAGATAAATTATGATGAGAGCCAATTATGTCCCATTTTATGCCACATTTAGCCTATTTCATACACCTTCATACCCATTCCCACATTCCATTTATGTTCCATATCATACCATTTTACCATTTTATGTTGCATATGATTAAATATATATAAGTGGTATTTAATATAGTTTTGGATAAAATATGGAAATTAATTATTGATTGTATTTACTAATAAGCATTGTGATTTCCAGCCTTGGGAAATAAAGCTTGCAACATGTAGATTTAAGGGTACAGATCTTCCTGTCGCTTTATGGTCAGAAAATTTTGTATATTACTTTTTAACTAGCAATTTATTTTTGTCATAACATCAGCCTCCAAGGTGGCGTCAGTTACCTTTTCAAAATAAGCACAAGAAACCAAAGCAATGTTTAAGTTCATGGACAACAACAAATAGAGAAAAATACACTCAACCAAGGCTCCATGTGTGCTATTCTTGTGGACTAGGGAAGTAAACTCGTGATGGAGACGTGTTGCTAAATCATTGGAGAAAAATCTGCAAATATTCACGTCTACCTTTCACTAGACTTTATGTTTGTATTATTTAGCTACGTGGGTTCATTTCATGATAGTCTCTTTGCACATCATCGCTATTTTTTAGAAAGAGAAGAATTTGTTATAACAGTTATGCTTGCTAGCTGGTGCAGGAGCACCTAGGCTAAACTCCAGTTTGATTTGTTCAAATTTTGGCTTGTACCTGACCTTAGCCAAGTCAAGGTATTAGTGTGTTTGTTTTGGACCTTAGAAGGTCTTGGTTGTGTGTGGTGAGTTAGTCATTAGGACTAATGTCATCTTAGTTATCATTGTTGTTAAATGTTGCTTTATTTAGCTTTGGACAGCTTATGTTGGAATGTAGGGTATTAAATGTGTTATAACCACATCCTTGTTGTTGGAAGATGCCAAGAGGCAGTTGAGGGAGTTGGTGGTTCATAATCAAGGTGTTAGAGGTCCTAATATTTAGGATCATGACATAGTGATAAGTTGCAAAATGTTGTTGTAAAGTTGCATGACAACATTTGTGGAATTGCATGCAACTTAGTTATATTGGATTCCCTTGAAATTAGGAATATGGAATCGATCACCATCCCTTGAAACATGGTAAAGGCATCTGAATAGGTGTGGTGGCTGGTAGACAGCAGTTAGAATGCTTTTGTAAACAAGTTTTGGTTTGAAAGAAATAGAGAATCTCTGCATTTTCTATGTATTCCGTGTGTTTTGAGATGATAGTGATATCTAATGGTTTATATGTACTGATTTGGCATTGGATCTGAGTTTTCACAACATATTTAAGCATTCTTTCTTTTGTAAGTAAATACATTTGATTTAGTTTAAGGGTCTTGTGTGAATAAATTAGAGTTTAGGGTGTTTACTGTCTTCTTCTGAACAGTCAGTCTTTTCCATGGCTCCCCCATGAAGTCTAACCACAGGGTCTTCCTGAGGAGGGATGGATATGTTAGGGGAGCCAGTAGTTTGTATATATTTAGCAGTAGGAAGTGTAGGGAATGGAGCAATTGTTTTTGAAATCAAACCCTAGGTGAGCTAGGACAGTCCAGTTAGGGATTTGATAGTGAAAATTGAAGAGTACAGGCAGGGGTAGAGGGTACAGTACAGAAACCGTACGGCTTCAGGTAGGGCTTAGTCATATCCTGACATGTTGAAAAGGATTGAGGTCTATCCAATCCATTTGCATAAGGAAAAGGCAAGAAACCAGTGTAACCCTAGGAATTAGGCCTAATTAGCCTATTTGCCCTTGATAGTAGGAATCCATTGTACAGATGAGACAGAGATTTAACATCTTGTGAAACATTTAAAGGACTAAAAAGGGTGTCCAAAAGTGCAATTTAGTTGCTAGGTTGTTTGACAAGTTTCACCAAGAAAAGCAGAAAGGTGACTGGTAAGGGCTACAAGGATTAGGCCTCTTCAAGGCAAAATCTTGAGATCGGGTGGATTGAAGGCTAAAGACCCTACAAGATGCATTCTATTGGATGTGAATTGCAAGAAAACAGTGTCTCTAGCACCCTTGCAAGGAGTTCAAGTTGGATAATGAAGTTGGCACTTAGATCCTTCTAGGTGTTGGGAAGAAGATTGCAAGTTCAAATGGTGATAAGTCCTTCAAGGTTAAGCACAAGGAATGAGACTCTTGCAACAGAGTTGAAGCAAGGCTTAGTTGATGATCTAAGTCAAAACAGAGCCTAGAATTTGTCAGGTTCTTGGTGGAAGGCAGAGTGAAGTTTTCTAGTAGGTTGGTGCAAGCAAACCTTGGAGTCTCATACACCATATTGGTATCAAAGCCTTTGTTTGATCAAGGCTTGTGATTGATGTTGCAGCCCACTGAGTCAGTAGGAGAGAACACACCAGAGGAAAGAACCATGGTGACTAATGTTGAGTTGGCTAAAAAGGTAGAAGAGCAAGAGGAGGATAACCGGAGGCTAAGAGAAAGGTTATCTCGAATGGAGAAGCTCTTGGATGAAGTCCAAGAAACAGCAGATAAAGTGAAAGATAAGATAGAACAGAAGGAAGAGCAGGAAGCAAAGGAAAAAGAAGTGGACTTGGAGGAGGAAGCTCCAAAGCCTGACTCTGTTCTTGCTGAAGAACCCTTCTTGAAGGCACTACAGGCCTTAAGTGGCAAAGCTTTGGAAGGAGTGTCACTATTCAGTGGACAAATGGACCCTGATTCAGTTGTAGATTGGATTGAAAGCATAGAAAATCACTTTGAATGTGATGGTATAATAGAGGCCCAAAAGGTAAAGGTGGCCAAGTCAAGGTTGAGAGGAGCAGCTCTCACATGGTGGAAGTTTGTACAAGCTGAAAGAGAGAAAGAAGGCAAAGGTCCCATAGTTACATGGAGAGGAATGGTAACTAAGATAAGGCAGACCTATCTACCTGATGATTATGAAGTTCAGTTGCATAGGAGAAGACACAATCTTAGACAAAAAGATATGGATGTCCAAACATACACCGAGGAGTTTCAAAAATTGTGCCTAAGATCAAAGGTGGTTGAAGATGAGAGCATCAAGCTAGCAAGGTACTTGAATGGGCTTAAGTGGTCTATCCAAGAAGACATGAGCTTAGTGAACTTCAAAACCATCTGCCAATACTATCAAATGGCCTTAAAGATGGAGGAGAAAGGCAAAAATAAGCAAGAACAAAACCCCAAAAGTAGAGGTAAAGGGAAAGACAACAGAGGAAAAAGAGGTGGTTATGGTGGAAGGAGTTCAGAACCAAGAGCCCAAGGAGAAGTCAGATACTCTTAGCAGCAAGAAGGAACCTCTAGTAGAGGTGGTAGAGGAAAAGGCTCCAGCTCTAGAGGAAGAAGTGGTGGACAAGGCAAAGGTAACTACTTCACCAATATGAAATGCTACCACTGCAATCAATTGGGACACCCGGCCTATAGATGTCCAGAGAAAGGTAGTACTTCTCATGGAGGTGACAAGAGAACCAACCTGGTTCATGATGAGACAGCTGCAACAGATAAACATCCTGAAGTACCATTGAATTTAGAGGAAGGTGAGAACCTCATGATGAGGAGAACTTTGATTAAGGAGCCGGTGAAAGAGGAACCAAGCCAAAGGAGGTCCCTATTTAGGATAAAGTGCAAGATGATGGGGAAAGTGTGTAGAGTCATCATTGATTCAGGGTCTACTAACAATATTGTGTCAGAGGAGACAGTAAGCAAGCTGAAGTTGACAAGAATACCCCACAACAATCCTTACAAGGTCACATGGCTCAATAAAGGTCAACATGTCTTGGTGAATGAACAAGCATGGGTGGAGTTCTCAATTGGTAGGTACAAGGATAAAGTTTTGTGTGATGTGTTACCTATGGATGCATGTCACTTGCTCCTGGGTAGACCATGGCAATTTGACCGCCAGGTTGTGCATGATGGAGCAAAGAACTCCTATACTTTCAAGAAAGATAAGGTAACCTATAAGATTCAGTCTTTGCTAGAAGATACAGAGGTGCAGACAACAGGTCCTAAATTGCTCATGGTTGGTGAAAAAGAGTTCCTAGAAGCCTTGGAAGAAGGAGAAGGAGTTGGCTATGCAGTGATGATCAAGCCAAGAGAGGTGAGCAAAGAGAAAGCAGCTGAAAACCCAGAGCTACCTAAGGAGATATAGAAATTGTTGCAGACCTATGAAGGCATTGTAAGTAATGGTCAACCAACAACATTACCCCCTAAGAGAGCCATAAGTCATAGGATAGACTTGATACCAGGAGCTACCCTACCAAACAAAGCAGCCTACAAGATGACTCCTCAACAAAATGAGGAAATAGCTAGGTAGATTCAAGAACTTCTAAACCAAGGTCTCATTAGGAAAAGCATTAGTCCATGTGCAGTACCCACTATCTTAGCACCTAAAAAGGGAGGAGAATGGAGGCTTTGCACTGATTCCAGGGCAATAAACAAGATAACCATCAGGTATAGGTTCCCTATCCCTAGGATTGAAGATCTCATGGATTGTCTAGGTGAAGCTAGGTACTATACCAAGATAGATTTAAAGAGTGGCTATCACCAAATTAGGATACATGAGGGAGATGAGTGGAAAACAACTTTCAAAACCAATGAGGGTCTCTATGAGTGGCTAGTTATGCCATTTGGACTGTCTAATGCCCCCTCCACATTCATGAGACTCATGAATGAAATCCTCAAAGACTACATTGGCAAATTTGTAGTGGTGTATCTTGATGATATACTAATCTATAGTAGAACAAGAGAAGAGCACCTCCATCAGATAGAGTTGATTTTCAAGAGGCTACAGGAGGAGAAGTTGATGATCAACTTAGAAAAGTGTGAGTTCATCAAAATAGAGCTGGTGTACCTTGGATTTGTGCTATCACATGGTAACTTGAAGATGGACAACAACAAAGTGGAAGCCATCCTCAATTGGCCTACTCCAAAGACAACAACAGAGGTAAGAAGCTTCCATGGTCTTGCTCAATACTATAGAAAATTCATAAGACAGTTTAGTGCTATTTGTGCTCCTATGTTGGACACCATAAAAGGAGGAATGAAGACTAAGTTTGTATGGAATGAGCAAGCTAACAAAAGTTTTGAGTTGTTGAAGGAAAAGATAGCTACCCAACCTGTTTTGGTGTTACCAAGCTTTGAGAAGCTATTCACCATTGAATGTGATGCAAGCAATGTAGCTATTGGAGTTGTTCTCAGTCAAGAGGGCAGACCGGTGGCTTTTCATTCAGAGAAGCTAAGTGAAGCCAAGAAGAAGTATTCTTCTTATGACCTTGAGATGTATGCATTGGTCCAGGCTTTAAGAAAATAGAGGCACTACTTGCTTCCCAAGGAATTCATAGTGTATTCAGACAACCAAGCACTCAGTTTCTTGAATTCACAAGAGAAGTTGAGTCACAGACACATGAAATGGGTGGAGTACTTGCAAGCTTACACCTTCAATATCAAGCACAAGAAAGGAGCTCTCAACAAGGTGGCAGATGCCTTGAGAAGAAGAGTCCTCACAATTCAGGAAATTCAGTTGAAGAGCATGGGGATAGATCATTTCAAAGATCTATATGCAGATGATGAAGACTTTGTAGACATCTATAAGGTATGTGTTGAATACAAGAATCATTTTCATAGCAAATATGCTGAATATACTTTGCAAAGTGATCTTTTGTTTAAAGGGAATCAACTATGTGTTCCTAGAGGCTCCATTAGAGAGAACTTGATACAAGAAAAGCATAATGGTGCATTGAGTGGTCATTTTGGGATCACCAAAACTCAAGAACTGGTTCAAAGATTTTATTATTGGCCAAGGATGAACCTAGATGTCAGGAGGTATGTGGAGAATTGTGTAGTGTGTCAAAAGGCCAAAGGTACTTCTTCAAATGTAGGCCTATACCAACCACTGCCTATTCCTACTAGGCCATGGGAATGCTTGAGTATGGACTTTGTAGTTGGGTTACCCAAGACAAGGCAAGGCATGGACAGTGTTTATGTGGTTGTAGATAGATTCAGCAAAATGGCTCACTTTGTGCCATGTAAAACAACCAATGATGCCAGTCAAATAGCCTCTCTTTTCTTCAAAGAGATAGTAAGGATTCATGGCTTACCAATCAACATTGTATCAAACAGAGACACTAAGTTCATGAGTCATTTTTGGAAGACTCTTTGGAAAAGAATGGGCACTAATTTATCCTTTGGATCTGCATACCATCCCCAAACTAATGGTTAGACCGGAGTTGTAAATAGGACACTTGGAAACCTCTTAAGATGCTTGACCAAGGAGTATGGTCAACAATGGGATCAGTTGATTGGGCAAGCTGAATATGCCTATAATGACACTGTAAATAGATCAACAGGGAAGAGTCCCTTTGAAATTGTCTATGGACTACATCCTAGAGGTGTTTATGAGCTGAGAGAGTTAAAGGATGGAGTCAAAGGAAGTGGATATGCTGATGATTTTGCTTATGCAATGCAGGAGATTCATGAGACAGTTAGAAAAACCTTGGCAAAAAACACCATGAAACATAAGACCAAGGTGGATGAGCATAGGAAAGAAGTTCAATAAAATGTTGGAGACTTAGTAATGTTACATTTGAACAAGTCTAGGTTGCAGAAAGGAGTTCCTCATAAGTTGCAAATGAAGAGGATAGGTCCCTGTCCTATCTTGGAGAAATATGGAAACAATGCATTTAAGGTGCAGCTACCAGATGGCAGTGGACTGTCCCCTATTTTTAACATTGCAGATCTAGTTCCTTACAGAGGACCACCACCAAACATGGATCAAACCCTCCATGAAGTCATCCAAGATGTGGAAGAACTCAAACTGCCCTCCACTACAGTCAAGCAAGCTGACAAGGTATTGGATACCAGGGTCTATAAGAGGACTAGAACCAAAGAATACAAAGAACATCTAATTAAGAGGCATGGTCAACCTGATGCAGATGCAGTGTGGATCAAGGAGTCAGAGTTCAAGAAGTTGGGCATTGATCTCAACTTGCTCAATCCAAGGGTGGATTGAAATTTTTTGTTTTGGGGAGGATGGTGCAGGAGCACCTAGGCTAAACTCCAGTTTGATTTGTTCAAATTTTGGCTTGTACCTGACCTTAGCCAAGTCAGGGTATTAGTGTGTTTTTTTTGGACCTTAGAAGGTCTTGGTTGTGTGTGGTGAGTTAGTCATTAGGACTAATGTCATCTTAGTTATCATTGTTGTTAAATGTTGCTTTATTTAGCTTTGGACAGCTTATGTTGGAATGTAGGGTATTAAATGTGTTATAACCACATCCTTGTTGTTAGAATATGCCAAGAGGCAATTGAGGGAGTTGGTGGTTCGTAATCAAGGTGTTAGAGGTCCTAAGATTTAGGATCATGACATAGTGATAAGTTGCAAAATGTTGTTGTAAAGTTGCATGACAACATTTGTGGAATTGCATGCAACTTAGTTATATTGGATTCCCTTGAAATTAGGAATATGGAATCGATCACCATCCCTTGAAACATGGTAAAGGCATCTGAATAGGTGTGGTGGCTGGTAGACAGCAGTTAGAATGCTTTTGTAAACAAGTTTTGGTTTGAAAGAAATAGAGAATCCCTGCATTTTCTGTGTATTCTGTGTGTTTTGAGGTGACAGTGATATCTAATGGTTTATATGTACTGATTTGGCATTGGATCTGAGTTTTCACAACATATTTAAGCATTCTTTCTTTTGTAAGTAAATACATTTGATTTAGTTTAAGGGTCTTGTGTGAATAAATTAGAGTTTAGGGTGTTTACTGTCTTCTTCTGAACAGTCAGTCTTTTCCATGGCTCCCCCATGAAGTCTAACCACGGGGTCTTCCTGAGGAGGGATGGATATGTTAGGGGAGCTAGTAGTTTGTATATATTTAGCAGTAGGAAGTGTAGGGAATGGAGCAATTGTTTTTGAAATCAAACCCTAGGTGAGCTAGGACAGTCCGGTTAGGGATTTGATAGTGAAAATTGAAGAGTACAGGCAGGGGTAGAGGGTACAGTACAGAAACCGTACGGCTTCAGGTAGGGCTTAGTCATATCCTGACATGTTGAAAAGGATTGAGGTCTATCCAATCCATTTGCATAAGGAAAAGGCAAGAAACCAGTGTAACCCTAGGAATTAGGCCTAATTAGCCTATTTGCCCTTGATAGTAGGAATCCATTGTACGGATGAGACAGAGATTTAACATCCCGTGAAAAATTTAAAGGATTGAAAAGGGTGTCCAAAAGTGCAATTTAGTTGCTAGGTTGTTTGACAAGTTTCACCAAGAAAAGCAGAAAGGTGATTGGTAAGGGCTACAAGGATTAGGCCTCTTCAAGGCAAAATCTTGAGATCGGGTGGATTGAAGGCTAAAGACCCTACAAGATGCATTCTATTGGATGTGAATTGCAAGAAAACCGTGTCTCTAGCACCCCTGCAAGGAGTTCAAGTTGGATAATGAAGTTGGCACTTAGATCCTTCTAGGTGTTGGGAAGAAGATTGCAAGTTCAAATGGTGATAAGTCCTCCAAGGTTAAGCACAAGGAATGAGACTCTTGCAACAGAGTTGAAGCAAGGCTTAGTTGATGATCTAAGTCAAAACAGAGCCTAGAATTTGTCAGGTTCTTGGTGGAAGGCAGAGTGAAGTTTTCTAGTAGGTTGGTGCAAGCAAACCTTGGAGTCTCATACACCACTAGCTATGTGGAGGAGCAAAACAAAAGCACGTCTTCTATTCTCATCTACTGGTATAGCAACATTGTTTTAATCTATAGGTTAGCAATCCATATATTTGTCTCTTCTAGTTTGTTGGCCATAGGCCAAAACAAACTCAATATTTTTGTATTTAATAGTTACAAGTTCAACGTATATATAATTACACATAGTGTAAGGGAGCAGATAGACTTTTTGCAAAATATTTTTGTATCAAACTTTTGATAAATAAAACAATGTTTATTCTGATCAAGGCAGCATAGAAAGGATTTCTTTCTATCCACCATGTGAACTAGGAGCAAGGGCCCACTCCTTAGGGAAGCTCGATGATTTTTTATTTTTTTATTTTTTTTGTTTTTGATTTGGTTTGGTTAGACAAATGTCATTTCCTTTTGACTGTGTGATTTCAATTTTAGCACAGTTTGGATAAAAGAATATATGATCTAGGTTATCTTTCCTTTCTGCTGTGAGCTACTATTGTTATTGTTGTAAATTGATGTTATTTTCATAGATTATTGTTGTTACTATCATAGATTATTGTTATTACTGTCACAGACTACTACTATTCTTATAATAGTTCATATCACAGCTCCTATCACTTCTGTCACAAAATAGAGCAGAACATAAATATAAGTTTGAACCAGATTTCCATTATAGGTGCTCCTTTGTGTGTTCTAGCTTCATTTCATCCCCACTTAATTCACTGCTTTCCTCCCTTAGGAATACTACTACAACACCTCTTGCAAGCTTAGGATCCCCGAATTGACACATAGACCAAGCTGAAATCTTTCTTATTCTTTACCCCAGTTTTGGCCTATCATTTTGGTGCCATTGTCAGGGAGAGGTGTTAAAGGTCAGAAAACCAAGTGAGATAAGTTAGGACCAATGTGTTAAGATGAAAGCTCATGCAACTGCTAGCCTTTCCCAATGACTAGCCCTAATTTGCGTTGTTTAAATCATATAGATGCATTGTTAGAATTTGTAGGTAGATTTTAGAAATTAAAACCATTTATGTATCAACACCAATTGTTGTGAGAAAATTGATAGAAATAATTGTTACCAAATTTTTTCCTCGGCTCAATTGGTGAAGCCGGCTGAATATTGTTTATCATAAGGTGGGATTGCACTTAATTTCAAATGTTGTTTCACATTTTTATCATTATTCATTGAGTAACAGTTATACATTTTGAAGAAGAAAAAGAGTTTTCAGAATGTCATTCAGATGTTCCAAAAATGATAGAGATACAAAATTGGGCAAATAAGTAAGATAGCATTTGAAATGCTTTCATTTATTTCATATTAAACTCATATTTACAAGGCTTCATTTGATTTCAACAATCAGAATGATATTACAACATTGCATGTAAATGCCTTTTCTTTTCAAATGAAAAGCAAGAATTGAAATCAAAGATCCACACAAGTCGTGGATGTGACTGTTACAATACATTTCTAATAGCACATTGCACTACTGAAGATGTAGAAAGTAAAACATATAAGTGACGACATAATCATCATTTCCTGATTATCGATGTTTGATGCTGAATGGTGCACCTCGCCTTCTTGAGCTCCGTCGACCTGTAAGAGGAAAAGAGGGGTGTCAGTGGCTCTGATTATGAAGAAACCTATATGGGGCACCTATAATAGTATAGCCTAGTATTAACCATGCATTGAAACAATCAATCAAGTGTAGTACGAAAGAAGTGAATTGAAGGAGAAATAACAATATCATGATCATCATGTTCTATTTTTATGCTAACATTGTTTGTTTCCTTGTGCAGGTATAGGTAAAATCACGAAGCTGAACATTATTTGAAGACCAAGCATGTGGAGAAAAATGGGCTCCCACAAGGGTAGAGCTTGGCATGCTGCCCTATTCATTAAATGGGCTGATTTAAAAGATACATCATCATATTCATTGAGAGAAGTGAAATACAACTGAAAGAGTTAAAATAGAGTTATCCTTCAAGTAACTAAACCAACTATGCATTCATAACGATCAGGTTATGCATTCTGAAGGTTACAGGTGAACAGTGAATTTAGTTCACTTAAGGTGTTCAACTGAGTACATTTACATCAGATATTGCTGAATAAGTTCATGTTCTGTGCTTATCGTAATCATATGTCATGCAAGTTTCAGTGTATCAATTCATTTGATTCACAATCAAGGATAGTGAACAGGCATACATTATGCCTTAATGGTTCATTTTAATCATAAAGGAGAATAAATTTTGAAAGCAGTTTGACAAGTGGAATATAAAAATGCATGAAGAGTACCATGTTGCTCAAGAGTACAAAGGACAGACAGTGCATTCGAGTGTTGAATGAGTCACTAGTTCCAGTTGATTAATAAGTAAATACAACATTATGAATTGTAATACAAAGTGATCATTCCAGAATAATAAGGAAAGAGCAAGCAGTTTATTTCCAGAAAGAGTTTATGAGGTGTCAGTTATGCATAAGAACAAATAACTGAGTGCAGTCCATAAGAATACAATGCTTCAGCTAAAAGTTCTGCGTAAGTGCAAAAATAGAAAGTAGGAGTTCGCCGTGGATTCAATTGTGATTTGAAGTCTCAACCATGACAAGTTCTATCTCAGGGGAAGTAGCATGAGTTCGATGTTCAAGTAATGCAAAATGCAGATTCAAGAAGGAATTTGAATGATTAAAAGAGGCTCATATTTTTACACAGTTGCAATTTTTTAATACTATGAATGAGCTTCAAGAATGGAGAGTATTAGTGTTCATCCAATGTCTAAAAGGAAGTCCTGTTAAAGATCAAAATTTATACAACATTTCTATAAAGAAGGCTGAGAAGTGAAAATATCATGTGAATCATATTTTCAGTATTTCTAATTTACTCATATGGATGTGTTTTTCAGAAAAGCAAAATAAGTATTTTGTCATATGAGAGTTTTTGGATAATACCTAGTTCCTTTCTCACTGTCAAGCATTTGTAAGGAAGAAATTAACAGGCACAAAAACACCAATGTCAAGCAAAGCATCACTGGTTATTTGAGTCAGAACCCTAAGAGTAAATGCAAGTGAATATATAGTTTTGTCACCATTCACAAAATTATCCATGTTTAGAATACATAAAGCATGTATTTTTCCATTTTTTGTGTTACCCAAAAGAGGGCTTGTTAAGCAAATGTCAAGAGAAATGCAGAGAGGAGGCAGGTTGAGCTTTAGAGGAAAAGATATGCAATTTTCTTCATAAATTCAAAAATACCCATGTCGCCCTATGATTTCAGGAGTCCGAATATAATCATTATTTATTTTGGGTCAAGCTCATATAAATAAAAAAACAAACATCGAGTATCCAATTCAAGGTTTGCTTTCGAAATGCAGAAAAAGCAATAATCACAATGACCCATGTGAAGTTTTGCACGAGACAACAGTTGAGTTCAAAATGCAAAATGTTGTGTTGAGCCAAGTTACAGAAAACACAGTTCTCTTTTGAAATTTCAAATACCCACATGTGGGTTTGTTTTCAAAGTGCAAGAAATGCAATAACAAAGAGAACCCATATGGGTTTTACATAAAACACCAGTAGGATACAAAAGATACAATTTTTGTGATGAATCGAGCAACAGAAGAAAGGAAAACATAGTTTTATTCTACTTTTCATGATACCCATATGCAGAAATGCTTTCAGATAGATATAATGGTCAATTTTATGTTATGGGTTGAACCCAAAATCCACAAAGAAATGCTTTCTACAATACACATCTGGCGCGGCTTGATATGGCCAGAAATTCATGAACAAAGAGGAGATTCTTTAAGCCTCTGAGAACAAAATGTTTAGCAGAAGGAGATTACCAGTTCGAGGCTGAAAGTAAGCACCCTAGCCATGGCCAAGAGTTCTAGATAGTTTCCAGAAGACAAGATCTCAAACCCATAAAGAGCAGTCGAGCTCTCATGGTGAGAGTGATACACAACAATGATTGATGTAAGCACAGGAAACACACAGAAAATGCAAGACAAAGGCATTAGAGATTGTGTATATCCGCGGCCTCAAGGCCAGAAAATTAAAATATGGAGCCATAGAAGCCATGGAACTATGATGGGAAGCTTACCCCTGCACAGTTGAGGAAATTAATAACATAAGGCGAGCTTTCTCATGGAGCTTCAAATGGAACCTGAGCTCGTAGAAGAATGACCAAGTAGGCCGAAGTCACAGGAAGTGCAAAGAGTGGTCAGAAAGAAGCATGACAGGCCATGGCCTTAGGGCCTTTTGAGATCCTAGAATGAAGTGAAAGAAGCTTTGATACTGCAAAACAAAGCTTACCCACCGAGGAGTTCAGTTTTCTGAAGGAGTGATGATGATTTCCAAGGCGCACGAGCTCGAGTTCAACTCAGTCATGGTGGTGGCGGCAGAGCTTTTTCCTTCAAACTGAAGAGTGCAAAATGAGTGATCATTAGGGTTTGACTTTGTTTTGATCGAAACCCTAATTCGACCTTATGATGATCCAGAATATTCGATCAAAGCACATGTTGAATTTCAAATGGAGGCCGAACCTTTGCATTATGATTTATTAAAATCTAAGTCTAAATGTATATGAGGGGGCCAAATTTTCTTTGTTAGGTTGAAGGTTAAGTCTTTAAGACTTATTCTTTCCTTGGTGAAATATGGTGCTTAATCTTGTGATATTGATTTAAGGAAAATCAATTAAGGGTGAATTGTGAATACCTTATGACTTAGGGTCAATTATTTTTAGGGTTCTAATTTTAATTGATTTTAGAGAAATCAATGAGATAAGGTGAGAAGAGATAATTACATAATATGTTTTTATGTTTTTTTGAGAAAATCAGAATATTGTAATGGAGCAATAAGGAGCCTTTCCTTTTTGCAAAAGATTCTAAATCTTTAATTGCAAAAAATAGATAAATTGTGCAAATCTACATCTTGTAAAGCAAAAATCATAAAGCGATATTCTATAAATTGCTTTGTGATTTCTTGTTTTTTTTAGCAGATTTTTGTTGACTTTTCCCTTGGTCAGATTTTAGACCTATCTTGGAGAGATAAGATGTTTTTTGAGCTTTTAAAGTAGGATTAGCCTATTTTTAGAGACTTGATAGTGTGATCATAAAAGCAGTGTGCTTTTTTCTGCTTTTAGGCAGTTTTTGAGACAATTTGAGGCCTTTATTCCTGGAGCTTTTTCTAATCTCGGATTAGGGTTTCTTGAGAGCTATGTTTTGATAGACTTAGTCTTTTCAGCTCTCCTCTCTTAGTAGTTCAGATCAAAGTTTCTTGCTCAGACGCATTTTTTTTTTTGAGCTTGTAAACCTTTTTGGTACTCAGTTTCAGATTCAGGTAAAGACTCTTTCAGTTTTTAATAGAACAACAAATTTCTCCTTCTTATCTTTTGTCTCGAATTTTGTAATGGAAATCTAATGTATTTGTGTTTTCAAATCAGAATCCTTTTATGTCTTGTTGTTATAAGGTTGTGTTTCAAAATTACATGTTTCAAGTTGCATGTTGTATTTATTTTCTAGATCTTCATGCAAATCACTGATGGGATATGTGCCAATGAGATTGTGAGAATTACTGTAATAGAGAAGCTGTTATGAGTGGTTAAGTCTGGATTTTCATAAGTTTGGTGAATCATCTATTAGTCATAGGCTTTATTTTCCAGTTATCTTTTATCCCTTTCCTCAAAGGTTATGGTTATTTTAGAATAGAATTCATCATTCGGAGAACCAGCTCACTCTGGAGATTCCTCCTTCGCTCAGATCACCCACATTTGAAGGAGGTTTCCATGTTTCAGTAGATTGTTGAATATTGCATTCAACAGGGTGCAAATCTATTGACAACAAGAATCAATTTTGAAGAAACAACATAAAACAATAAAAATGTTGCCCCTTGACCCCACTGGGGGCTGTCGTCCCCAGACCCCCACTTTCAAATTTTAAAAAAAGGAAGAACTTGCTGGGGGAATTTCACTGAAAAAAGTGATATTTTTATACCCCCTCTACCTAATGAATGCAACTTAGCTCATCTTGATCTTCCAATACCATTATCACAAACATCTACAAATGTTATTTCCATAGTTGAGCAAGAGAAAATAATTGATGAATTTTTAGGACAATGGAATTTTGGAAATGATGAGTTGACCACTTATTGTTTTGATTGTTGCAAGGAAGAAGCTGAGTGCATGTTCCAAACTATTCAAGAGGATGTGGTGAAGGAGATGCAAGCTATGTGTGAGCCTCAACAAAACAAAGGTGAAAGTGAGAATGTCTTCTTTGTAACTCAAGGACAACTATACACACCGAATCAGGAAGATCATGGTATGCATAAAGATTGTAAAATGTCTTATATTTCTATTGGATTTGAAAGACAATATGTTTCTTCACAAAATTCTTCCCTATCTAGTATGTGTGGTGAATGGAAATAATCACCATACTACCAAGAATGGCATAATGAAATCTCACAACAACCACATGGTGTAGGAGCACCTTGCTCTCTAAATGCCTTTAATAGGAAAAATTGCAAAAGTTGAATTTTCAAATGTAAAAAATGTGAAAAAGGTCATGAAGTGGTCATACTTTATGTATTTAAGTCCTTAAAGATTCTTTAGGAGGTCTATTAAGCAAGTTGGCAAAAATATTGCTAAAAAATGTAAAACTTGCAAAACTTGCAAAAATGGGAAAAAGTGCAAAAAAATCAGAAGATGAAGAGTCTTTGTGGGAAAATTGAAGGGATAGGTCAGTAAAAGAAGTTTTAAAGATAGTTATTGGTTGGGAAACATCTATAAAATCTTGTAGAAGGCGAGCAAAATATCATTCTTGTATTCTTGAAGAATTGTTATCAATAAAAGTACCCTGTTATAAAAGTTTAAAGTTTCTTTCTATTGTTTCTTTAGTTGTACAGTCTGTATAGTAGGGTTTTGAATCTTATTGTTATTGGTAGATCAGAGAGTTAACATCCATTTAAATCCATTTGGGAGTGATTTGATTGAGTAGAACATCTGTTTGAGAGCATTCTCTATAGTTCAGTCAGAAACCCTTAAAACAGGGGTTTTGAGAGTCAAATAAACAAATGAAGTCTACTCCACTGAATTAGGCCTTGTAGATCAGTGGAGCAGAGTTAAATAGGATGATTTACATTGTGTGAGTGTTGATTTGTGTAGGGGAAACAAGAATGCAATGATGGAGTTGCTGCTACAGGGGAATTTGAAGGGTTTCCATACATTTGTTGTTGCTATAGTCATGGGTTTGAAGATATGTCAGTTACAGAGGATTGGAAATGGTTTCTAGATCATATGAAAACCTTATCAAACATGAATGAAGTAGTGGCAGGTTGGTGTGAGGTTTGGATTGTACCTTTTCAAGAAACCCTCACTTGGCAAGCCTGTTTTGTGTATGTAACAAGGGTTTTGTTTATCAACATTTAATTGGGTTCTTTAGTCCCTAAAAATGGATGAAGCTTAGGTTTTGAGACCTATTAAAGGATAGTTTAAAGTTATTTGGTGGTTTGGAGTTGTTATTGTGAGGGTTGCTTTGTAATTTAGGCCTAATTTGTGGCCTTTTCCAGCGTACAGTCTAAAAATCCGGTAATTCCTTTAAACAAACTACTGAATGATTTTGACATCACTACAACAAATCCCTATGATTAGCTCCCTTTTTTGCTTCCACCCACTATTTTAATGTTTTTTTCTCCATTTTTTGGGAAAATTCAGTGCTATTTTTTGAGATGGTGCTATTTCTGGCATTTTTTGCGCCAACCTGAACGAGTTGACGCTAAATACAACACAACTTTATGCCAACATTAGCACCGCAATTAGTGCCAACATTATCACTTCTATTAACACCCACTGTAACACCTAGATTAATGCCAAGATTAGTGCCAAAAAACTATGCCTACTGTAATGCCCAGATTAGCACCTAAATTTGCAACCAGATTAGCATCTACGTTAGCGCCCATATTAGCACCTTAAGTAGCACATATTCTAGCACATACTTTAAAGCCTTTTTGGCACCTAATTTAGCACCTAATTTAGCGCCTGATTGTTTTGATCTAGCAAGGATTAAGGGTGTTAGAACAAAAAATCCTTCCCCAATATTCACTAGCCTTCAGTTGCTTGCCTACATTTCACTTGAATCAAAAGATCTACTACCTTTGATTTTTCATTGTATTTAGCATGAAATGAAACAATTTGTGTGACAAGATCCATATTGCCACTAGCATTCTCCATTTATTCCTCCAGATAATCATAAAAAAAGTAAATTTTGCCTTTACCGCAATACTTTATGCAAATTAAGGGTTGAGGGTTGAGAATTGAGGGTTAAGGGCAGTTTAATGTATGGGGTAGAGGGTTGAGGGTTTAAGGTTGAGGGTGGAGGGTTGAGGGACGTATATGGTTCAAGGATTAGGGTTCAAGGTCCAATGTACAGGGTATAGGGTATAGGGGTTAATGAGGGATTAGGGTTTAAGGGTACTTGAGAGTTTAAGGGTTGAGGGATTTGTTAGGTCTCAAAAGTGTAGGTTTTAAACCATAAGGGGGTTCCAATCCCTTAATACACCTTGAGCCCATGAACAAGGTAAACAAGACTGATTACCTTCTACTCTTCAGGTTCTGCCAAACCTAGGTGGGTATACCTAAACAATAAGGAAAATTTACATGTAAATATGGTTCCTGAATTGAGCAATCTACTCACTAAGGCACATGAAGGTGGAGTAGATACAAAGTTTTAGTGACTAATTTCTAATGAGAGTAATTGAGAATTCAAGTTTGTGAGTTGTATTTTGTATGCAATATCTAATTATGACCAGTGCCTACTTCTATTGGGTGGATGGAGTGGAGGGGTGAATGATGGTTTTGGAGATAGGCTTCTGTAAGATGGGTAGATTCACTCTTTAGCGTAAATCGAATAGTTGATCACTCTGAATGTTTGCACCTTGTGCAAACGTGCAAGTATGTCGGTTATTTGGGCTCTTCTTAGTAATCCTAGTGATATCCCCTCATGCTACTGTGAAGTTGTGAAAGGATTTAATTCATATGTGAAAGGAAACCAATTAAGACAATCTATTCAAAAGGACTTTAATCCAAATAGGAACCTATCAATTTGATTTCTTAAAAGGAACTTTAATTCTTCTGCACACCGAAACCAGTCAAAAACATCACATAATTACATCAAATGTGTATTGACAAATTAAATGTATTTTCACACACTCAATTTGAATAACATAAAAAACCACTTTAGAGACAACCAAATAACATATAAGCATATAAATCCACACAACAGTTGAGCACTTGAAAGAAAATTAACAATTATGCATAACCTTCTCCATTATATTTATCTTTGAATAATATGCATTATAGCAGTGGTTTCTGATATGAGATGGATGGGCGAATTGGTGCAATCTATCTTCTTACTAATTCCTACCCTAAATGGAAATGATGTGATGATGATCTATTCGGGTCTTGGTCTCTCTTATATGTATATGAGAGGAAACGAGCTACAGACCCGTTACAAAAAGTCATGTCGTTTGATAACTAAACATAATTAAGAAAACAAAATATTGCAGCAAATGAATCCACCAATCCGTTAATCTCCAAGAAGAAGCCCGTGACCACCTAACATTTTTTCAAATCTTCTACTCCATGATAGGGTGCTCATGTTGTCGGTTGACTCCTTTCATCCTGATGGTTGTCTTGTTGTGTCTAGTATATCCATAGTTTGTTCAAGGAACAAATTAAATGCAGAGAGGTGATGAATGTACTCTTGTTGAGAACAAGTATATGTATTGGAGATCACTTCCCTCATATCATATTCCCTATACATAATCTTCTCGAGCTGCTTGTGAGCATTTTGTAAAATTATGTCCTCATCATTGATTTCATGTAGTGCAGCAGTCAGAAGCACATCAAACTCTTCCTTCCAATCATCATAAAGTGTTGGAGTCCAATTGAAGTAGTCGAGATCTTCAATGAGCTTGTTATGATATCCATTGTGTGATTCTACCAATTTTTTTATGTGTCTGCATTATTTGTCCTTTTAGGATTTTCTTGTCTCGAAGCTCCTCTCTCTTTTCAATTATTCTCCCTTGTAGTCATTCATTCTCCTCTATTGCTGAGTATACCTGCTTAAATTGTCTCCAATATTCATCAACACATTTCATCATCTTATTGAATCTCCCCTTGATCATTTCAGATGCAGTATTATATTTGATGGTTTTGACTTCTTTCTCCAATTGTTTACATTTTTTCTGATATTTCAAGTGGAAATTTTTCCAATAAGTTGTATCAACCATTGCATCCAATACTCTCTTATCCTTTTCAAGCCATGGGGAATACAACTTTGGTGTGGAAGAGGAAGATGATCTTTCTCTTTGATGTGCTAATTCCTTCTTCAACCTATCATTTTCTTTAACCAACTTATCAATCTGTGCTTTGGTGAGTTTCGCCACATTGACATTCAATTTTGTTGTCTCCATGGGATTGGTATCCCCTACTCTTTGGACCAAGAGATTTCCAAACATTTGGTTTGGATTATCAATCACAATTGGTCTTTTGTCATGGGGGTACATTGACCAAATAAGCAAGGTGGCCTCATCTGGATTGTATCTAGATCCTAAATACATCTTATCACTTGCTTCCTCTGTTAAGTTCATTGTTTTGTCCCCTCTCTTTCTGAAACTATCAAACACAATTGCAGATCTTATATCCCACCCAGGAAAAAGAAATACTCTAGCTTCCTGAAGTAACTCTCTCCCTCTCTCAGGAGCGATGGACTCCATCTCTTTGTCTATTTATTTTTTCAATTCTTCCAAAGTAGTAGCTTCTCGTTCAGGAGTGACATTCTACATCTTTTGTCTCATTTTCTTGCCTTTATATTCATACACAAATGATATAAACTTGGAAGAATTAACAAAATCTTCATCAGAAATGAACTCTTGTCTAGCCTTCACCCTAACATCATTAGATAATTCATTTGATGCTTCAAATCTTACAACATTATGTTCTTGAGGAGGCTCATACTATGCAATTATAGGAACACTTCTTTGTTGTACTTGCTCATTAAGAAGAACTCCAAAAAATCACTAAGTCTCAATTTGCATTAAGAAGAACTAATTACAAAAAGTCACTCAAGTGACTATATCCAACTCCCAACCAAACTCCATCAAAATAGCTCCTAGAAGCTTCTTGGGTCGGATGCACCAATAAAGCCCAAAATATAGCATGTAAATCCACTCCAAAAGGTTTCTACCATGTAGAAAAATTCAAAGCATGAATAAGTCTACCATAAAAGCATGCAAAACAAACTCCAAGATGCTCTCCAAAGCTCATAAATGAGTCAAAAATAGCTCCTAAATCTTGTCCATGTGTTTGCAAACTAATTCCAACCTCCTCTATATTCTTGCAGCTATGAAGACTCCTCTAATCAATAAGCACAATGTAAGGTATGTATTTATGTCAAAAAACAAGATGACTTAATGATTTATAACAAATATCATTAAAGCCATTTGTTTTACAATTAAAATAATACAACCTCACATGTCTTCGAAACATAGAATTAGTCAAAATGCATCAATATGAATCAATGCATAAAAATAAAGGCACAAATCAAAGGCCTCAACCCACGGCTTAAAGAGTTTATAATGCATTTGAAGATAATGATAAAATGCCACTAAGGCATAAGACTAAAAGTATTAGCCCACAACACATGATATTAGACTCCTTGTAATTTTAAAAACATGACCAAAAATGCCAAAACTCTCCTATCGACATCTTAGGGTTACAAACCCTAAAACAAAAGCATGCCCAAAATTGTAACCACGTTTCATTTTTCATCAGGCCTTCTGGAAGAAACTCTGGCTACCGATAAGGGTTTACACAGGAGCTTAATCATGGCGGATTTTGAAGATTACAAAGGAATTTTTTCTTGCATTTTTTGATAAAAGAGAGTGTTAAAATTTAGGGTAAGCATTTCTGAAATCATTTTGTGTCTTTTTTACTCATATCTTGTAGGTAAAAATTCTCAAAATTGAGCTATTCTTTGTATAAAAATGAATAAAATCTCCTTCTAAACTCGTACTCATGCATATTTTGAAGATTCTATGCATTGAATGTATTCAAAAGTGTGTTCTATCCATATTTTCACTGCTATCCCTTACTCATATGCTGGGTTTAGAAAACCCACATTCCATTTTACCTCTCAATGGTTGTGTTTGCATTTTTTTGTAGATTTCATTCCCTTCTTTTAACATTCTTTGCATCTCAATGCTATTGCTGTATGTTTTCATGATTTTCCAGTTGATCTTTTCTGTGAGAAAGCTCATGTTCGAGTTCTGCAAATGCAAAATAAGGAATGTGTCTTGTTCTCATTTGAGCAAAAAATAAGATCTTCTTGTGTATTCCATGTTAGAAACTATTGTATTTTTTCCTAGATCTTGCTCATTGTATTTGAAAAGAATGACATTTCAAGCTCAAATTTATTAGAAGCAATAAAATGCCTTGGTTTCCACAGGCCGTGGCCTCCATCTGCAATTTTTTTTCTTTAGGACCCTCATATTTGTTGTATTTATTTGAAAACCACGACCCCATTTCCCTCACTTTGGGTCTGCACTTCTGATGTTGAGGGCATGCAATCTAGGTTTTCATTGTACAAAAAATAATAAAAATGTTTGTTCCTTGCATTTTTGCACATAGATATCTTTGTTTATTTCCTTGGAATATCATGTAACTGTAGCCAACACTATCATAATCACCTTTTATAATAAGATAGCAAGATTATAACATGAATGAGATTTCATGAGAGGACTTAGTTTGAGCACATGACTCGGTTGATTTTGATCTTTTACTATTCTGTTAAGCTTCATTTAGCTTGAAAAAAATAATCTATCTTCTTGATTTCTACTGCCACTTGCTATCACATATTATCCTTTAGCATTGCCATCTTGATATGTTGTCCCTTTGTATCATGATTGTACAACCCTCTTATCATCACCTTGAACTGTCACCTATTGTCACATGTTCATTGATATGTTTCTAAGAATACATGCATTATCTTTTACCACTGCTTTTAACATTCTTATGTCATTGTGCAAGTGTTATTTGATTAAAATACATCAGTATTTCTTTATTACTGTTACAAATGATTGCACCTCTTATAAAACCAATCATGGCTCTCATGAAAACATATACATATGAATGTTATATTTTCATGGAATAATGCATTTATGCATCTCTTTAAATTGCCTGAGACAAAAGATTGCATATATTCTTTAAGATTTTCTAAAACAAGTACATGCCACTTATGACAGTGACAAACAACTCACTCTCATAAATGATGTGCACCTGTTTGTAAAACATAAAGAGATGAACTACCTAATGAGAATGTTTTAATACTTCTTTAAAACACAATAAGGCAACACACTGGGCTCAACCCTTGTGGGAGCCACATTTATCCCACGTGTTGATATTAAATGAATTAAAACAACAACATTACTTTTCCTATACTTGCACATGAAGCAAACAAGTTAGAAAAATATGTGTAGATGGAAGATGTTTGATAATGCTCCTTGTTTTCTTTGGTATCAATGTTTTTCATGCTTGTTTAATGCATTTAGAGATCAATTTATACATGCATAGGTGTATGTTCATGTAAGGTTAAAGATTTCTCATTGCTTAGAGTATTGCTCTAACATCATTGTTATTGCCAGATGCAGGAACTAAGAGCAACATGGAGCTAGGAGGAATACAAACAACTCGGGGCAGCAGTAGTGCAAGACAACACACCTTGAACTAGTCATTCTCAGGAAATGACTGGTCTCTTTCCTTATATGCACATTTACATTTTGTTTACTTATTCACGTATATGCTTTTCTTCATTTTCATTGAATAAGTAAAGTTAGTCTCACGGCTTGTGTGAGACAATGTACTTTTGAATCAATACAGATTACTTTTCAGAAAAGATTTGTGTAAATACTTTCTATATTATATGCAATTGTCTAAATGCAGTAATCTGTTACTATAATCTTGTCATCTTTTGATTTTTCTATTTATACAATTGAATGTAATGTAGGAAAGATTATAAAATGTACCTTTCTCTTAGTTTGAAATCAAAGGGCTCTACCTGAATGAGCTATTAGTGACATTTAGGTAACAATACCTTAAAGTGACCATAAAAGTTCTTTTTTTAGTATGGGAAACCATGTAAGAAAATGTATGCAAAAAAGTGTCATCTTTATATTCCATATAATTAATGAGAAAATAAACACTTATAGTAGCATTGGGGTTTTATGGTGACATCTACCTATTATGGTTGTGTTTGTAATATGTGTATCTCTAGAACCATTTTGGGGTCTAATGGAGGAATTTTAACTCTTTTGTTTTCTATCTTTAGATATGAGATTGTTTTTTGATATAGTTATGACCCATTGTTTCTAGAAATTTCTTATGAAATAATTGCCCATAAAGGAATATTTAGAGTTTCTAATTTTATTTGTTTAATATTTTTGGCATGCTTTAACATTATTTCTATATATTAGAATAATTAGATTATTTTTTATATTAATTTAGAAGGAATTTGTATAAGCTTGATGTCATCATCACCAAAGGGTCTAATGAAGGATGATCCAAGTGTGCAGCCAAGCACAAAAAAAATGTACATAAATATAAAAAAATAGTAAATAACAAAATATATTTCCCAATATAAGAATTAGTGTAGGAAAATCCTAGCCTCCAAAATATTCCTCCACATATTATTAAATCCTCAAGCATAGTATATTATTTTATAAAGGGTAGTCTCACATGCCATGGTACAACCACTTGATCACAACAAGATTATGAATGGATAATTGTCACTCAAGAATTCTACACACACAAACCTCTAATCCCATAAATACCACTTCTAGAATTGCCTCAAGGGCTACATTCAAGTACATAATACCACCACCATAGAATCCTCACACTCTCTACTCACATGTTTACACTCTACATCATACTCCTTGTTTCCTCACTCTAATTATCTAACCTTGCTTCCTCACTATTGTACAAATCCTATACTATGTCTTTGACATCTTCATTGGTGCACTCTTCGGATGATGATCTACACTTTATCTCCGATTTTGATCCTCAAACAATCATAAGTAGTGTATATATATTAATCTCAAGCCTCAAATAGGACCCACATCAACTACTAGGTGGAACAAAGCTCTAGGACACATAAAATGTATATTTGACCAAGTATAAACCACCTCTAAATCACATATAATGATCATAGAAGGGAGTATTTTGATGTAGTTATCTTCGTAACTTCTCCTAGACACAATGTACCTCCACAAAAACTCCTTCATAGGCACTAACTCCCAAAATAACCTTCTATAAACCAAAATAGTTCTAACTAAACATCATTGTTATCTCGTAAACATCTATTTACTCAATTATAGACTTAGATTAATTGAAATCACCTCACAATTTGATACTAGATGAATAAACCATTCATAAAATTATGTGAGTAGAGACTCTGAGGATTTTTTGGTGGCATTGTGTACTTGAATGTATCCTTTTGTGATAAGTCTATAAGTTACATTTCTAGAAGGTCTATGTATGTAGAAGCCCTAGGTGGTGATTATCCATTTGTAATATTGTTGTAATCAACTAAATGTAGCTTGGCATGTGAGGTGACCCTTTGAAACAAACTATAATATATTTTAGGATTTAATAATATGTGGAGGAATCTTTTAGAGGTTGATATTTTTCATCACTAAGTGTTTCCCAAGGTATATTTGGTGTTATTTTGTAGTTTGTTTTCTAGTTTATGTGTTTATTATGGTTGCATGTGTAGTTGGATAATCCTTTATTAAACTCTTTGACCATGATGTATCAAATTTATTCATTCTCGTACAATAGTTTGTAAAAATTTATTAGTGAATGATTATTTTGATTAATTAATGAATGAATAATAATTTATTATTACTTTATGATGGTAGGAATAAAGTGAATAGTTCATATCTCCAATGTCATATGCTCATTTATTGAAGATAAAATTGATTAGTTGTATATTCATTATTTGATATCATTCTTCAGAAAGATAAATGATTTATTTGATTGAATCTTCATCTAATTAATGATTAAAGGAATTTAATTGATTTAGTTATGATTTATTTATTATCTTATTTGTGTGTGTGTGGTAGAGCTACATAATGTTACATGTGTCATGAGTGCGCAAATAGGGCTAGTAAATTCTTTCTAAACTAAAAATTTGGATATGATATAGTCAAAATATATTTTCTTGAGTTATTGGGATATTAATAATGCTTTTAAAATTTAACACTCTACTCTTAATTCAATTGAACAATTTTCCTAGATTTAAGTGAACATGTATAGATTATTGTTAGATGAGTTAGGTAGAATTGAGTTTTGTAACTTGTATATATGTATTTTCTTTGTAATGTGTGCATAGGAAAGTTAGTCATACTAGTACAATGTTGAATGTTAAATTATTAATAACAATATTTCAACCAAATCCAATTCATTCCTTACATTATACCTTAATATAAATGAATATTAATTAATCAATTGTTTTGGAATGATAGGTTGTGAAGATCATTTAGGTTACCAAGGTAATATACTTAAACATTATATTAATAGAGTTGTTAAATGAATAGTACAACTTACTAATATATTTTAAATTAATAGATTATTAGTTGAGGTCCTAATTACTATTTAGGATGATATATAAATTATTGCTTTTGGATAAAATTTTAGACAATGACAACTTAATAGTTCATTACAAAGTTTGAGTTTATATTCATTAACAAAGGAACTTATACAATACAAACATATTATAACTCATTTATGAAACCAATAATCAAAACATAATCAATAGTTACTAATGATAATTTTATTTAATAGATTTGTATATCTATGCAAGAAATCCTTTGATTCTTATAATTATAACCCATTAAATAATTTTTATAATAATTAAGTATGAGATAATAAATATCTAATCAACTTTTCATTTAATAATTGCTTTCAAAAAATTAAATCTAATCAATACATGTATCAAATCATTAACATTACTTATATATTGGACACAACGAAGAATAGTAAAGACCTTTATATAGCTATAAAGAAGCAAATACAAGAAAATGTTAATAGTTGCAAGTTTGCTCCTTCTAAGAAATTGTCATCCTACAAAGAGTAGCGAATCAAGCAAGTATGGGGTATTTCACAAAACCTTTACAATTTGAATAGGAAAAAATAGCTTATAAGAAGTACTAAGTGGAAACCTCTAGATATTGGGTGGATCAAATGCAACTTTGATGGTTGCTCTAAGGGGAACCTAGGGCTGCCAGGAGTTGGTGGTGTCTTCAGGGACCATCAACATAATTTTAATGAGGGGTACAATAAAGGTCTAGGTGTTGCTTGTAATAACTTAGGTGAGGTTTATGCTATTTGGGCAGGGATTAATCGAATGAAGTAAAAGGGATTTTCTAAGGTGCTTGTTGAAGGGGACTCAAAGCTTATAATGAACTATCTTAATAATGAAGTTGATGTTCTGTGGGTTTTAAAAGACATCTTGGATGACTGTAAGAAAATGTTGAATTCTTTTCAGAAGTATAAAATATGCCACGTGTACAGGGAAGGCCCTTCCCTGCTTATCTAATAAAAAACATAGTGGTTGACGCCATGGTGAATGTCAATTTAAGGCATTTTGATTGGGTTTACTATGATTTTCTACACTTGCCTAGTTAGATCAAAGGAATAGTATTAAAAGAGAAAATTGACCTTCTAAATCCCATAAGAGATATAATTAATTATTATTGATGATGTTTTCGGGCTTAAAGTTGGTTATTATAATTTTGTTCATAAGTATTATGGAAAATTGAGATCAAAGTGACATTTATAATGAGTGCACGAGTATCGAAAATCTGGAGAAGCAAGGAATTAATAATCCAAAAAGGTAAATTTTTTTAGGCCTTGGGGTGGATTAAAAAAGGTAATTATTTAATGGGATTTCAAATTTATGCTTTTTTCGCGTGAGCCTTTTCAAATCTTTTGTTGGTTCAGCGATTGGACAACTCTATACAGGATGCAAATATAAATTAGATGTATAACCAAAAAAGTTTAGTTATGAATTTTATTGGCAAAGGGTCTATCATTTCCAAGAATAGATGGAGTGGAAGACACATCTTATCATAGGGTTATCAGCTAGTTTGATCTATTTCTATTATTTTTTGGTTCAAACCGTTGCCTATTCCAATGAAAAGCTCAAGTGTTAATCTCAATACTGTGAATTTAGGCATTCCTACGATCACGATTGAGGACAAAAAGGGTATGCGAGTTGATTATCTGCTCTTGTGTAAGGATATCCTAATTACTAAAGATATGGGAGGACCAAGGAAAAGAATTGAGCTAAGTAAGCATGACTCTCTCAAAAAAAATGTTGAACTTTGGGGCCTTTTGAACGGGTAGGTTTTACCCCTTATTTTGAAGCAATGGAAGGTTAATGAGGGTTTGAGCTATAGGTTTGTGAATGTGTGGTGGGATGGTAGGGTTGATATGGGGGGTTTCCACTTCATTGTGGATGCCAAGCTAATTGAAAATGTCATTGGCCTCAAGTATGAAGGGATGAAAATTGTCAAGAAGAGTACTAGCAACTATCAACAATTTATTGATAATCTTTTCAAGGCTAAGGAAAAACCTCGTCAGTTTCAGAACGACTACTCCAGGTTGCTCCTCCCCCCTCCTTATCATAATGTGAGATATTTTGTTATGAAATACTTTACATTAGAGGGTAGATTCCAATCGGTCTATGGTTACCATTTCCCCATCCTGAACCACATCTGCCACCTGGAAAAAATAACTTGTTGTTTTTCCTTTTTTCGTCTTTGCAATAAAGTCTTTCCTTTGGGGCTAACCCTTCTTTACACCAGGGTCTAATCAGGGCCATTTGTAAGTATGCTTTAGTGACTTCCCCACAAAAGAATGTCTTCCTTAACCTACTTGAAGGTAACCAACCCCTTGCTAGCTTAGTGAAAATAGAGTTAATTGAAAGTAGACCCCACTCCCCTGTTAATGTCACCAAAAAATCCAAAACCCCTTCTCCTAAGAATACGAACTCTACTTGGTGTGAGCTCCTCAAAACCACCCTTGATAAACACATTAAAGAGCCCATCTTTTCAGGGGCTAGCAAAAAAAGAAATGTGGTTAGCAAAGAACCAAGCCTTGATTCTCCCACTATTACTATTCTGGATGACAAAGACAACCTTGATAGTGGGTCCACCCCTTCGGCGGGTTGAAGGTCCTCCCATCTAGCGTTAGCAACCTCTAAAGGAGAGGAAAAAGAAAAGAATACTAAAAAGTGTACTGGTATGAAGAGTGTGACTTCCTTAAGCGAGGAGAATAAGAAAGGGAAAAAAGTGGCTAGGAAAGATAGGGAGGCTTCCTCAAAACCAAAATATGTTCTTGATAGTCTAGGGGAGATTGAATTATCGAAAGAGGAGGATGTGTTGGTGTCAGATGAGATTGATAACTCCAGCCAGGAAGAGGAAGAAGATATTCCCCATCAGGAGGATGTGCATGATCTGGGTGAGGGTATGAGTAAGGGATCTGGTGAGGAAAAGATGGAAAAAAATGTTTCCCCAACTGGTCTTGGAGCCATTAACACTGTTACTTGTCTTAATGAACAAACCCCTTTGGTGGATTTTGAGGAAACTAAAAAGACTACTATGGAAATGCTTGTGCAAAGAATGGAACAAGCTGAGAAAATGTTGCAGAAGGATGACAATGTAGAAATATTTCAAGTTATTGAGGTTGCTATTAAGAATGTTTGCAAAGTTGTGGAGGGTGTCATGAAAAAAGCCATAATGGGTACGATTTCTGGATAGGGAAAGATCACAAAGCAACAACAGAAAAAAGGAAAATAGGATGAGATGGAGTGCCTCAAGCCTATGGAGGATAAGAACAACCTTGAAGCTACTTTGGACGATCTTGGAAAGATTTGGATCCTTATTGAGGATTCTTAATCCTCTGTTATTTTCTCTTTGCTTCTTGTTTTATGTCTTGGTTTGTAGGGGTTTTACTCTTTACTGTTTTGTTGTTAATTGTTATTCGCTTATACAGCCTAGACTCAATATATATTTGGACTATTTCTATTTTGTTGGTTAACAACTTTGGGTACATTATGGAAAGGCTTAGCCTTTAGTATCTCTAGGTTGATGATAGTCTAGTTTGGCTTTTAAGATATTGGTTTATTGATAAGATTTTAAATATTATCCTTTAATGTAGTTTTTTTTCTACTCCTAGTGGTTGTGGTTGGAGAGGCAATTTGTTGTTTTTTTGTTGTCTCCTCTCCTTACTATTCTAGTTCAGTTTTGTTATTCTAGACTGTTATGCTTTTGTACGGGATCAGGGGCGCTTTCCCCTACTTATCTTATAAAAAACATTACTTATATATTTATAAAATATACAATAATTAGTTCTAGAATGAATTTGAAGGGGAATAAAATAAAAATATAATTTCAACTTTACTAATTAATTATTTTTTGGAAATGGCAATAAATTACAATGCTTCTACCTTTTAATCATTTCACAAAAATAAAATACATAAACAATATTCATCAAAGAATCTTTATCATTAGTCCTTGACTTAGCCCAAATCCTCTACCAAGGACAGGGTGAGGTCCGAGAAATTAATAGAAATATAAGAAAATAATAATAAAAGAATCATCAAAGTTAAAATCATGACCATAAAAAACCATCACAAGTTTTAACATTCTTAAATTCAACATTTAAATTAGATTTCAAATTTTATAATCAACTTATTATATCCTTAAAATAAATTACCTTAAAATTAAAGGATACCATATTTGTCTAAATCAAATAACTAACTCTCACTCAGCCCATATAAATTTTAAAATGAGTTAAACATTCTTTTCTAAATAAACAAGAGCTGCAGGCAGTGAATTTCCTGCCAAATTTTGGCAGAATAGTTTTGGTAATGATCTAGTCAATGAATCATAAACAAGTCTTTGTATAATTGAGGACTTGCACTTTGCTTTTGTGCTCAACTATTTTCAGGAGGGGGAGAGGTAAAAACAAATTTTTCAAGAACCACACTGAGTACAGTAGCCGATCCAACTGATTTTTGTTATTGTCTTACCCCTTTTGGCTTTGGAAATTTGTCTTGTCGGTTATTTTGGAGCCAATGCATCTAAATCTACTGTTGGGATGGGAAATTGTGGTCCTCTAAATCTAGTGCAGGGATACTTAACTCTTTAACTAGTTCTTCAATTTGCCTATAGAGGCTTAAAAAATACTAGTATTGCTTGAAGGCACATTTCTACAGAATTCAGAAGATTACTAATGATTTCACCTCCTTGTTTCATTAACAACAACTGTGGCTGATTGTATTATTGTTGAATGTTGGGTAGCACAATCAGGAGCATCCACCTTTATAGTGCTTTCCCTTTTACCCTCCTTTGTCATTAGGAGTACTAACAGTTTAAGAGGAAGGATAAAAAATTAGTTGTAGCCTATGTTACAAGAAAAAAAAGTTGAACTTAATTATCTCTGTAAATCAAAATCACATATTAGTATATAACAAATTTTGAGTAAAATTATTTTTTTGTAGGATCTTCAACAATGTAACATAACATGCATCTTACATAATCTATAATTCAACACTATGCTCCATTGCAAGTCAATGTGTTAAGCAATAAATTGAAAACTTCTATTGTCTGCCATGAATATGAAAACCATCCCAACAAAAACAAAAAAACTTACTCTGTAAAACACAAAATATAAACCATAGCTATGATAAAAACTATCTACTCATATAACTATCCGATCACTTTGGATTGCTCATTTCCCACTGCCAAGTGCAGAATGTTTCGTTTATGCTTTTGATCACTCAGTTCAATATAGTCAGATCTGTAGTTCAGTATCTACTGAAGTATGCAAGCATGCCTCTTTTCTACTGCAATATGAATGGGTGTCATTCCCTTCACATTGAACTTATAAGAGGCAGAAGAATTTGCTTTTGTGTTCTATTTGACTATTATTATAATTTATGCTCTTTCTTTTTTTAATTTATTTTTTTCATGTTCATCTAGTTAAAAAACCATATAAAAGTTCAAATATTGTTCCATAGTATGTTTTTACAATAATCTTTTGAGGGTGAGGCTAGACTCTGAATTTTAATTGTTATGAGATTTTTTTTTTGATAGATGTTGCTTTCCAACAAGTTTGTTGTGTATAAACTATACAATATTTATGGACTTTGAACCACTCAAATACAAAAATACTCTTATGTACCAAAAAATTAAAAGAGAAATACACAAGATCTATAAAGGATACAAATGAATGAGGGAGGAATCTAGAAATTAAAAAATGGTGAAAAGAAACTAATAAAATGCAAGGATTCTTATAGTACAGTAAAGAAACATACATGTCTAAGGTATAGATTTTGTAGTTTTTATATCAACATGGTATATGAGTAGGATCTATCAGATTTTTTTACTGCTTAGGTAACAAAACAGTTTCAAAATTCAAAACATTGTAGGTGATACAGATTTAGGTAATACCCATTTATTGTTCTTAGAACATTGATTTATATAAAGGCTTTGTGAAATAAAATTTAATATTCCATGTTACAAGCACACAACATAGTAGTCGGGGTCGGCTTGTTCTTGTGATCTATCAATAGTCACGTGGGGCAACCAAGCTAGCTAGGGTCAAATGATAGCACACACACACAAAACTTTGAATCAGGGGCTATTGACTACTTAAAGGAATGAACAATAGTCAGAGATTTGAATTGAAAATTTATCTCCACCCTAATAGAGTGGCTTTAGAGAAATAGAGCAAGATTTTGAGAAATAGAGCATGAGTTTGAGAAACATCAGCTAAATCAATTGTCTTTCATTTGAAGAATAACATGCACTCAAAAAAGGGCTTTGGTGTATTTGCAGACTGAATCCAAATTAATATTTTGATATTCTGGGGAATCACAACCTATTATTTTAGAGTACACACTATCTTTGTATCCTTGCTATAAATTGTTCAGAAAGGAATTAAAGCTATTTGGAGGTGGGGGGTGGGGCCGCTACTATAGTTATAGTAGGGTGCTCTCTATGTTCCACCACTATAGAAGTGGTAGGAGTGGCCCTACCCCTACTAAGATAGTTGGATAGTTGGTTTTGGTCCTATTGGTGCATACCATGGTGGGTTCTTCAACTAGGGTGAAGTCGTAACAAGGTAGTCATAGGGGAACCTGTGGCTAGATTGAATCCCAATGTTGGTAGGGAAAATAACGCCACACCACTATAGAAAGGAGGGGGGATCCCAACATGTAGGGGTTCGGGGTGCAGAATTAGTTCACAATTGACCACTTTTTTACTGTCTATTGGTATTATAATTTTAATTATATTCTGATTAAAGGGTAAATAGATTTTATAGGGAAAGTTTAGAAAAGTTGTTCCAATTTTGAAAGATGAGCCTGTCACCCTCAAGATTCACTGTTCCCCAATCCTCTAGCTAATTTCCCACATGGCCATCTTTATATTCCATTTGTTAATTTCAACAAAAAAACCACTTAGTAAGGGTGCTTTGAGCTTGAAGAGTGTTCAAAATATGATGTTCAATGCAAGAGGAATAGTTCTTTTTTTGGCCATTAACAGCCTGTGAATTATAGGCTGTTTGTTTTGACATAAATCATTTGGTATGTTTTGTTATTATTATCTGAAACTCAGAATTATGAAAAAGGCAGAGAAATACACAAAATGGAGTACTTTCTATTATTGAATCAAGTAACAAAAACCATTGTTACAAATAACTTCTACAGCTAAACAAATCTTAACAACATGTATACAAGTGGATTGTATTCTTCTGATGTGTTGTCTTTTATTCAACAAAAAACCCTAAATGCTAACAAAAAACCCCAAATATTCGGCTACATTTCCTACATATCTGACACTCCCACTTAGCCAAATATTTGTCAATTAGGCTGTATTACATTGAATCCTTCTTTGCAAAATTCAAATTTGATTCTTGGTAATGCCTTTGTCAATGCATCCGCCACCATCATTACAGTTGTGCAGTATTCTATTTGAATATTGTTCTCCTCAATTTGTTCACGGATGAAATGGTATTGTACCCCTAAATGTGTAACCCTTCCATGATACTTTGAATGCTTTGTGATGGCTATTCAACTTTGGCTATCACACTTTAACACTGTTGGTTGGGTCTGAGTAACCCCAATGTTCTGCAACAATTTTCTCAACCAAATCAATTCTTTTGCAGCTTGACATGCTGTTATATATTCTGCTTCTGTGCTGGAGAGAGAAACTGTTGGTTGTTTCTTACTTTCCCACGAAACCATGCCTCCACTAAGGATAAAATAGAAACCTGGAGTTGATCTCTTGCTATCAATGTCCCCTGCCCAATCTGCATCACAATAACCTGTAAGTTGCAGAGATTTTTCTAAACTCCCACTGAATGTAATCCCGTGATTAGTTGTTCCTTGAAGATATCTAAAAATTCTTTTAACTGCTGCCCAATGTTGTGGTCTAGGATTGCTGGAAAATTGGCTCACCACACTTATAGCATGTGCAATATCAGGTCTGCTAGAAACCATTGCATACATTAGACTCCCGATAGCGTTTTGATGTGGAACTGTACTCATATAACTTTCTTCCTCTTGTGTTCTGGGACACATTTCTAGCGAAAGTTTCTTACCTACTTCCATTGGAGTGCTTATTGGCTTGCATTCTTCTATCCCAAATTTCTTGAGAATGTTCCTAATGTACCTCTCTTGATTAAGATGGATTTGCTTCTTTTCCCTATCTCTTAATATTTGAATGCCCAAGCAATAATGTATCTCACCATAGCTGGTCATTTCAAATTCTGTAGCTAATTGAGATTTAAATAATTCTAACATCTTAAGATCATTACTCAAAATGATGGTGTCATCTACATATAAGGCTAAAATGATCACCAACTCACCAATATGTTTGATGTAGACATTTGAATCAGCATTGCAACTCATGTATCCTTCATTTTGGAGAAACCCATGAATACGTTCATACCATGCTCTTGAGGATTGTTTCAGTCCATACAATGTCTTATGCAGCTTACATACCAACTGTTCTTTTCCCTCTTGTATGTAGTCTTTTGGCTGTTCCATATAAACTTCTTCCTTTAAGAAACCATGTAAAAATGTTGTTTTTATATCTAACTGATGCACATGAAGATCCAAGGTTGCTGCAATTGCTAACAAAACTCTTATGGATGTTATCTTGACTACAGGTGAGAATGTGTCATGATAATCCAAACCTGCAATTTGGGAGTCACCTTTTTCCACCAAACGGGCCTTGTAGTGGTCTATTGATCCATCTGACTTATACTTTTTCTTGAATAACCATTTACACCCAATTACTTTTCTTTCGGTGGAAGACTTGTGAGTTCCCAAGTGTGATTTTTTATGAGTGATTGATATTCAGCATCCATTGCTTTCTTCCAGTCTGCTGCATTAATGCTTTCATGTGCTTCTTGGACACTGAGTGGTTCATCAATTTCTACATGAAGTGCATATGATTCTAATGCTTTTTGAGTGGGCTTTTGTTGTCTTGTTGATCTTCGCAACTGCTGCTCTTCTTGTACTTCTGTTGTGGGCTGTGTGGCTACAACTTGTAATGGTATTGCTGGAGTAGAATCCTTATGTTTAGATTCTTCATCAGATCCGAGATCATAGAGCCTTATTTCTGAATCCTTTGCATTTTGCATCTCTGTTGATTTGTGCAAAACTAAATTTTCATAAAAAATGATGTCCCTTCTTATTAGAATTTCATGTGTTATAGGATCATAAATTTTGTATCCTTTTGAATTGACACTATATCCAACCATTATACATTTCTTGCTCTTATCATCTAGCTTCCTTCGTTCTTGATCTGGTATGTGTGCATATGCTAAGTAGCCAAAAATTCTCAAATCACTAACACTTGGCTTGCTTGCATGCCATGCCTCATAAGGTGTCTTCTTATGCAATGCAACAATTGGCAGCCTGTTTTGTAAATATGCTGCAGTAGAAACTGCTTCAGCCCAAAAAATATTGGATAATCCACTACTTTTAAGCATGCATCTAGCACTTTCAACTAGAGTCTTGTTCTTTCTTTCTACCACACTGTTCTGTTGTGGTGAATAAGGAACAGTGTACTCAAGTTTGATCCCTTCCTTTGCACATAAACTTTTGAAAGCATTTGAGGTATATTCACCCCCATTATCACATCTAAGTCGTTTCAAAGGTTTTCCTGACTGCTTCTCACCAAATACTTTAAAAATCTTAAAAATTTCTAATGCACATGATTTATTTTTGAGAAAATAAACAAAGGTCATTCTAGAGAAATCGTCAATAAAGGTAATAAAATACCTTGCCCCTTTGTGTGACATTGTTTGCATTGGACTGCAAATATCTGAATGTATGAGTTCCATTTGCTCATTAGCTCTTGTTGCTCCTTTCTTTGAGAAGGGAAATCTATGTTGTTTTCCCAAACAACAACCTTCACACACTCCCAACTTAATTGGCAGAGGCATATTTAAATCCTCTACAAGTTGCTCCCTTTTCAATACCTCAAGGGAATGTGTATTTGCATGTCCAAATCTATGATGCCAAAGCACCGAATCTGATTTTTCACTATCTATTGTTGTCAACACCACTTCAGGTACTGTTGCACATAACTTGTACAAATTGCCATATCTTACTCCCTTAGCAATAGTAACTCCTTCCTCATTTTTTAGAACACGCACCTTGTCAAATTGTGCAAATATTCCAGCATTGGTAATCTTACTTACTGATAAAAGACTTTTTGCTAGAGCAGGGACATACCACACATCTTGGATTTGCTTATGTGTACCATCTGGCATGTTCAATGAGACATTTCCAACTCCTATCATCTCAAGCTTGCTGTCATCTCCAAGATTGACAGTCTTCCCTTTGGGTACATCTTTGTAAGATGTAAACCAACCTTTTTGAGGTGTAAAAATCTTCATCCTGAGCTTCCAGAGATTAAATCCAATGCCATCAAATCGTTCTACTATCCTTTGAGGATCTCCTGCAATGAATGAGGCCATCTCTCTGTCCTGTTTCAGATACTTCTCTTAGTAGCTTCAGATTCAACAAACTCTAACAGGTTTGCTCTAATACCATGTTATTATTATCTGAAACTCAGAATTATGAAAAAGGTAGAGAAATACACAAAATGGAGTACTTTCTATTATTGAATCAAGTAACAAAAACCACTGTTACAAATAGGAGAACGGGGAGACAGAGTCTTGTTCAAAAACAAACACTGACTATGCTATAAAGAAGCAAACTTCTACAGCTAAACAAATCTTAACAGTACGTATACAAGTGGATTGTATTCTTCTAATGTGTTGTCTTTTATTCAACAGAAAGCCCTAAATTCTAACAGAAAACCCCAAATATTCAGCTACATTTCCTACATATCTGACATGTTTCTTGTTTCTACTGATGTGTAATTGTATTGAATTTTCTTGTGGCAGAATTCAATGTTCCAAAGAACAATAAGACATTCGTAATTGTTGTCGTAGTGATCATTTTTGGCCTTCTATTGATATTATCTATAGTCTTAATCAAGAAAAGGAAAAGGGTAGCCAACATATTATCCTGTCTCAGTCGCGACAAAGGTTTTTTAACTCACCTCATTGAAATCATTTTGTTTTTCTAATTCACCAGCTTCATGTTAATTTTTTTTTCTATGCATGCTCTGAGGGTTTAACAAAGCTGAAGACCATGGAGAGTAATTCTTTTAGCTTAAGAATGGTGAAAATTGCAAAGAAAAATTTTAATCCCAAAAATAAGATAAGAGAAGGTGGATTTGGTGTTGTTTACAAGGTACATTGATCTGCACCCTGAAATTTCAATTTAGCCTATATGGCTGAAAATAATATTGCAATTTAATAGAGGATTAACTAGACCACTCTCATATGCAGGGCATAATTCCAGATGGGAGGAAGGTGGCAATAAAGCAGTTATCAGCTAACTCCAAGCAAGAGAATCGAGAGTTTCTAAATGAAATAGGACTAATCTCTGCAACCCAACATGCAAATCTTGTTAAGCTTTATGGTTGTTGTGTAGAGGGAGATGAGCTTCTTTTGGTTTATGAATACATGGAAAATGGAAACCTTGTTGAAGCTTTGTTTGGTAAAGAAACCTTTTTATAATTAATATATATACATATATAATGTCCTTTTAGCAATTTATCTATTAGAACATTTGAAAAGCATCATTGCCATTAATGTCAAATTGATGCATAGAACTTTTGAAAAGTATCAATAAATTATACAGTTAACTTTGTCTTTTGACTTGCTGTATGATACAATATTAGAGTGCTCTTTTTGTTATTGTCATTGTCTCAAACAAAATGTCCTTTTAAGCAAATTTATCTGTTAGGAGATTTCAAAAGCATCATTGCCACCTTTGAAAAGTATCATTAAATTATACTGTTTACTATGTCTTTCGACTTGCTGTATGATCCAATATTAAAGTGCTCTTGTTGTTATTGCCATTGTCTTCAACACCATGTCCTAAAATCAACATCAAACATGGTTTTAACCTGACTTTTGGAAAATAGGAAGTAATTAATCAAATAAAAAATTCAAATCTTAAGTAAAAAATGGCATAACAAGATGGAGGAAACACAGGTGAAGAGTGTTACACCTAGAAAATTAATGTGGAAGTTTGACGCCTTTCAACAAATACCAGAAATTCAATGCCATAAAAACTCTGAACATGCTAAGATTTTTTATTTTTTATTTTTTATTTTTTTTTATTTTTTTATTTTTTCTATTTTACCTGAATCAACCATGCCATATGAGAGGAAAATAGAAGATAAAATGGCCCTTAGATGAATAGTAGTCCAAGTGGTTGTGTTTGCACATCCATTAGCATCTAGGAAAAAGGTATAGCAAGTAAAAATATTAGCGCAAAAAATGCAATGCCTTCAGCCAAAAATTGCAACATGTACCCTCAATGAATTGCATTCATGAATTTTCAAGTCTCAAACCTGTCATAGGATTTACAATTCAGCAAATTCTCAGGCAAAAATCTCTGTCATTCTTCAAACTTGTCCAAATGATTTGTCAAAATTTTCCCTAACCACTTAATATTGTACACTGTTTGGTGCGACAGGGGCTTACAGGGGTTTGTAGAGGAAGACTGCCTCAACTACCCTGCAATTCCATGGCTCTTATAACACTGAGGCCTGCGAAGGGTTACAAATTATGAATTAACACACACAGATTGAACACTCATTGTATGCAAGTAGACAAATAGTTTTTATTGAGGCTTTAGAGTCATATTGTTGACATTTACAATATGGATTTAAGAGTTTTTCATTGGATGAATGTTATTGGACAACTGACTTAACTACTCTATTATAGCCAATGACCTAATCGCCTATTACATAATATTAATGAAATTTATTACATTATAAACTAACACTATGGATCATAGACAAAAACACCAAAGATATAGGTGGATGCCCCTAAGGCACTCTAGAACACAATATACTCAATTAAAAATTAGAAATAATGAATGCGATACATGATGGATATGGGTGGAGCAAAGCCCCCAATTTATACGTCCAATCCCATTAATGTATAAGACATGTTATACTCAAGAGCCTACTACATTGACATCAATCTTAAGGTGTACTAGACATATGGCAACTATACAAGCCCGATATGATTCCTGCAACCTTAACACATGTACTGAATATCTAATTGTAATTCAATTTATAAATTTTCATGAATCAGAAAATCCCTTTTTATTTCATCATTTGACAATAATGAGAAACAACAAAGTTTGAATTCTAAAATCTTGCAATGAAGATTTCCATAGCATGAAAAAATATGAAAGATAAAATCAACATATAGGAGAGGCAGTGTGGTGCAACTTTGTCCACCTCTTTCAACCTCAACTCTCAAGATGATCTCATTTACCCGAGCACTCCTATGATGGAGTCACACTCAACCCAATTCTGATACCATGATAAAATTCAAAGAAATAGCAGTAAAATGAAAAGAGATACATATATGAAACTATCTATTATATTCTACTTGAAACCAATTTTTACAAATTTGGATCTAAACTTGGCAGCTAACTGAAACTAATTTTCCACCTCTTAAAGTTACAGTCTAAAAAATTGTTAGAATTGAAACTAACACTACATTTATTCAAACTGGAGAACCTACTGTTTTCTTAAAAGTGATTGTTATATCAAATCTGAATAACATACTTTTCCAACTTTTTTTTTTCATTTTCAACAATTCTAAAATCATTTTATTGTTTGAAAAATTATTCAGTGGATATATGGCTTTAGAGTATCCCTTAAGTGGGCATCTCACAGATAAGGTGGATGTTTATAGCTTTGGAGTGCTCATTCTTGACATTGTTAGTGGTAAAAAACATACAAACACCAACTTGGAAGAAGAGAGGGCTTACCTTCTTGAATGGGTGACATTGTGTATTTAAATCGCACTTGTATATGTTAAAAACTTCCACACAATTATTTTAAAAGCTTTGTCTTTTAGATATGTTTGTTAATATGGCTCCACATCACAAGCTTGGCATTTGTATGGGAAAAGAAACTACTACAACTAGTAGATGACAACCCACTGAGTTTTGGATACAATGAAGAAGAGGTGGTAAGGATAATTAATGTGGGTTTGTTGTGCACTCATGAGAATCCTGGTAGAAGACCCAATATGTCTACAATAGTTGAAATGCTAGAGGGAAAAATGGAAACACCTGCTTCACATTCTCGGCCTGGGTATCACAATCATTGGCAAGTATGGTAGTTGACTACTGGCATGCCCCACAATCCGGATTTTGTTCTTCATTGTTTCAAATCAATTATACACTGCTTCTATTGTACAAACTTATTTTTCTCTACAAGAGTTTGATAGATTGTGTAAATTACTTAAGTATTTCAACCTTACTTTCTCAAATTGAATGTGTGGCATCCCAAATTTATATGGCAGTGGATATGGATAGGAATGATATGTGGTACTGCAATTCAAATGATTGTTCTAGGTTTTATTGTGTATCGATGTGATTGGGATAGATGTTGAGAATTGTGTCTCAACCTTGCAAGCTTTTTCCAAAAAATTCTAGAATTTGTTTGTGGTAATTCTCCACATGTTTATGTGTTGGAAAAAGGTGTATGAGTTGTTAAAAAATGTGCCTTGTCCCTAGTAGAATATAGGAGGGCTATTTTTAGAGTATAAACAACTCATTGTATAACTTTTATGGGGGTCTAAACTAGAGGACAAAATTATGGACGAAAATGCTATTTTAACTTGGTTGTTTTTCCATCTTGGAGTTACAAATGACAAGTGGGTAACATGTGGCATGGTTGTTTTGCCCATGGTTTTGGCCCATGGTTTTGTAAAACCACAAATGGTTTCCAGGTTGTAAATCACTATAAAAGGAGGGCTTGGGGAGGTGTTTGAATCATCGAGTTCAGTTTGCAAGACTGGGTGCTAGAAGGAGTCTCTCCGAGTCCGAGTTCGAGTTGTGGTGATGCGCTCCTGTAAGAACTTGCATTGCAAGTGTATTGTAATCTTCTTGATTTGATAATACATTGTGCGGGTTTTGGAGGGTGGGGTTTTTCTCCCGGAAGGGTTTCCCCACAGTAATTACTGTGTTATGTGTTTATTGTGATATTTCATTTATGCATGTTTATTTGTCCATTGAAATCTCTGTAATAGTTAGTTGAATTTGCATAATCGTCCTCTCAAGATTAGCGTAGGAAGCGATTCTGCACACCTTTTCTTCCTTACAAGTGGTATCAAAGCCTGGCCAGTTTTGGTTCTATTTGTTGGGTACAGGGTTTTTTGAGCTAATCAAGGTTTGAGTGGGAGCTTGTGTAGAGGTTTTCATTTCTGTATTGCAGGATTGCAAAGATGGCAAGCATATCGGGGAGGATTGATGTAGAAAAGTTTTCTAGCACAAACTTTGAGATGTGGAAGCTGAAGATGGAAGATCTGTTAATTGATCGAGATCTATGGGATGCGGTGGATGAGAATACGTTGAGGCTCGCAGATCCAACTTTAGCTGCACAATATGATGTGACTGATAGAAAAGCTAAAGGTCTCATCAGATTGTGTCTTGTAGATTCAATTATGATTAATGTCCATGAAGAATCTACTGCAAAGAAGCTTTGGAAGAAGCTAAGTGAGATCTACCAAGCAAAATCACTTGTGAATAAGATTTTCTTGAGGAAGAAGTTGTATTCCTTGAGAATAGAAGAAGGTGGACAAATTTATGAGCATCTTGAAACATTCAATATGTTGGTGACTCAGTTGACCTCAGTTGGGGTTAAGATGGATGAAGAAGAAAGGTGCCAAACTTTGCTATGTTCGTTGCCAGACTCATGGGATAGCCTTGTCATGGCCATAGGGAGCACTTCAGTTGTCTTGAAGATGGAGGACGTTGTTGGTTCTCTACTTTCTGAGGAGATGAGAAGGAAGGTCTCTCTAAATGCCAAAGAGGCTTTGAGTGTTCGAGGAAGACCAAAAGAAAGAGGCAAGAACAAACAGCAACATGGCCGTTCTAAGTCCAAGAATAAGGGGAGATCAAAATCTCCTGGTAAGTCCAAGGCAATCTACTGGAATTGTGGCAAACCTGGACACTTCCGAAAGGACTGCAAAGAGGAGAAGAAGAAGAAGAAGAAGAAGCAAGATTCTGATTCTGAGTCTGAGAAGGAAGATGGAGATGCTTTCATCGCAGCCTTGGCCACTCATGCAGGTGACAATGCATGGTTGATAGACTCAGGTGCATCTTTCCACATGACTCCTAATATAAATTGGTTTAGTAAGTATGAAAATTTTGATGGTGGTAAGGTGTATTTGGGTGATAACTCTGTTCTTGATATTGTTGGTCGTGGAACTATTCGTGTGAACTTTTCTGATGGTAGAATTAGAAGATTTGATGGTGTCTTGCATATCCCGAGACTAGCAAGAAATTTGTTATCTGTTAGCAAACTAATAGATGCGGGTGTGCTTGTACAGTTTTCTAAAGCAGGTGTGAAAATGGTGAGAGGTGCTATGGTAATAGCAAGAGGAAGTAGATTGGGTACATTGTACCAGCTTGATGCATGCACGGTTGAGTGCAATATTACTTCTAATAAGATTGTGAAAATGACTACTTTGTTGGAGAAGGAGAGGGTTTCTCTTTCAACAGATGGTCGTGGTTTTTGGGTACCCAAGGGTGCTCTATCTACCGAATCAAAGTTACCTGTAGAGAAGACCATGTTATGGCACCAAAGACTCGGCCACATAGGTGAGAAGGGTCTATGGACCTTGAAAAATAAAAACCTTGTTGATGGGTTGAATGACTGCAATCTTGAGTTCAATTTTTGTGAGCATTGTATCTATGGTAAACAAAATCGTATTCAGTTTTACTCGAGTTCTCATAAGTCTTCATGTATTTTGGATCTTATCCATTCAGATGTATTTGGTCCAATTGATGTTTTTTCTATTAGTAGATTAGTTTATTATGTTTCTTTCATTGATGATTTCAGTAGAAGAACATGGGTTTATTTTCTTAGGAGTAAAGCTGAAGTTTTCAGTCGTTTCAAAGAATTTAAAGCAATGGTTGAGTTGCAGGCTGGAAAGAAGATAAAGTGTTTGAGAACTGATAATGGTGGTGAATATTGCTCTAATGATTTTGACACATTTTGTAAAGATTGTGGTATTAAAAGAGAGAAGATGACTCCGTATTCTCCACAGCAGAATGGAGTTGCAGAAAGAATGAATAGGACCTTGATGGGGAAGGCTAGGAGTATGCTGAGTGGAGCTGGACTAGAACAAAAGTTCTGGGCTGAAGCTGTTGCCACTACTTGCTACCTGATAAACAGGTCTCAGCTCTTGTTGATAAGACGCCAATGGAAGCGTGGTCAGGCCACAAGCCTTCACTTAGACATCTGAGAGTGTTTGGTTGTGAGGTATATGCTCATGTGCCAAAGGAGAAGCAGACAAAATTGGACAACAAAGCTGTCAAATGTATCTTCATTGGATATAGTTATGGTGTGAAAGGATACATGCTTTGGGATCCTGTTGCACAAAAGGTATTTTATTCCAGAAGTGTTATTTTTAGAGAAACTAAGCCTTCTTCTGTTATAGTGCAGCCAAAACAGATGGAAGAAAAGAAAGATGTGATTCAACTACCTGCTACACCTGAGAAAGTTGAATCGAGGCCCTTAGAAAGACAAGATGTTGAGGAGAGCTCTACGAGTTCTGAATCATCAGAGGAAGAGGGAGAACCTGAACCTGAACCAGATCTTGTTCGAAGGTCTAGTAGACAGAGGAAAGCACCAGAAAGGTATGGATATTCTCCTGATGATTGGAGGTGTATATTTTCTTTGAATGCTAATATTGATGAATCGAGATCTGTAGAAGAGGCTCTTGGTATGAATGATTCAAAGTCCTGGAAAATAGCCACGGAAGAAGAGATGGCAGCTCTTAAGAAGAATGACACATGGGACCTTGTACCATTGCCTGAAGGATGAAAGCCTGTTGGTCGTAAATGGGTGTTCAAATGGAAGCATTGAGAAGTATAAAGCACGTTTGGTTGCAAAAGGTTACTCCCAGGTTGCAGGAGTTGATTATGGTGAAATTTTTTCTCTTGTAGCAAAAATGACATCCATTCGATTTTTACTTTCTATTGCAGCTGCTTATGATCTAGAGGTTGAGCAGATGGATGTGAAAACAACTTTCCTTCATGGAGATTTGGAGGAAGAAATTTATATGACAGCCATAGAATTTTGTGGTGAAAGGTAAAAATCATTTGGTTTGTAAGTTGAAGAAATCCTTGTATGGTTTAAAACAAAGTCCTAGGATGTGGTACCAGAAGTTTGATACATATTTTTTGAGTTTGGGATTTGTGCGATCTAAATCTGATCACTATATATATTACAAGTCTGATGGTGATTATTTCCTAGTTATTGCCTTGTATGTCGATGACATGTTGTTTATTGGCAAAGGAAAAGGTTTGATTGTAGAATTAAAATCCTAGCTCTCAGCAAAGTTTGAAATGAAAGATCTTGGTACAGCAAGGCATATTCTGGGAATGGAGATTATAAGAAATAGGAAAAATAGAAAGCTTTGGCTAGGCCAGAGTAAGTATGTTGGTACTATTCTGAGAAGATTCAATATGCAGGATTCAAACCATTGAGTGTTCCTGTTACTATGGGAACAAAGCTTTCTAGCTCACAGTGTCCTACATCCCCATTGGAGATGGAAGAGATGAGTCGAGTACCATATCAGAGTGCCGTTGGAAGTTTGATGTATGCTATGGTCTGTACAAGACCAGACATTGCCCAAATAGTGGGAGTACTTTCCCGTTACATGTCTAATCCAGGAAGAGCACATTGGGATGCAGTAAAAAGAGTTTTCAGATACTTGCGGGGTACCTCAGAGTACTCTATTTTTTTCCATGGAATAGGAAACGAGCATTCCTTGGATATTCAAGGCTACGTGGATTCAGACTGGGTCGATGATGTTGATAAAAGAAGATCCACCAGTGCATATGTGTTTACATTATTCGGTGGTGCAATCAGTTGGATGAGCAAGCAACAAGCTGTGGTCACTTTGTCCACTACAAAGGCAGAGTATATGGCAGCTACTCATGCTTGCAAGGAAACCATCTGGCTAAAGAGATTGTGTTCAGATATAGAGTTCAAACAGGGTGCAGTGACAATTTATAGTGACAGTCAGAGTGCAATCTGCCTAGTGAAGAACCCGACATTTCATGCTAGGACCAAGCACATTGATGTACAATATCATTTTGTGAGAGATATGGTCGAGGACGACAAGGTGAAGCTAGAGAAGGTAGTGACTTTGGTGAATGTTGCTGATGCATTAACTAAGCCCGTGAGCACAGAGAAATTCAGATGGTGTTCAGAGTCTATGGGGCTCTCAGCCCCTAGCAATTAAGTTCATGACACTTTGGATCCCCTGACTCTTGCAAGGTGTTCGACAAGTGGGAGAATGTTGAGAATTGTGTCTCAACCTTGCAAGCTTTTTCCAAAAAATTCTAGAATTTGTTTGTGGTAATTCTCCACATGTTTATGTGTTGGAAAAAGGTGTATGAGTTGTTAAAAAATGTGCCTTGTCCCTAGTAGAATATAGGAGGGCTATTTTTAGAGTATAAACAACTCATTGTATAACTTTTATGGGGGTCTAAACTAGAGGACAAAATTATGGACGAAAATGCTATTTTAACTTGGTTGTTTTTCCATCTTGGAGTTACAAATGACAAGTGGGTAACATGTGGCATGGTTGTTTTGCCCATGGTTTTGGCCCATGGTTTTGTAAAACCACAAATGGTTTCCAGGTTGTAAATCACTATAAAAGGAGGGCTTGGGGAGGTGTTTGAATCATCGAGTTCAGTTTGCAAGACTGGGTGCTAGGAGTCTCTTCGAGTCCAAGTTCGAGTTGTGGTGATGCGCTCCTGTAAGAACTTGCATTGCAAGTGTATTGTAATCTTCTTGATTTGATAATACATTGTGCAGGTTTTGGAGGGTGGGGTTTTTCTCCCGGAAGGGTTTCCCCACGGTAATTACTGTGTTATGTGTTTATTGTGATATTTCATTTATGCATGTTTATTTGTCCATTGAAATTTGTGTAATAGTTAGTTTAATTTGCATAATCGTCCTCTCAAGATTAGCATAGGAAGTGATTCCACGCACCTTTGCTTCCTTACAATAGAGAGGTAAATCCTAAATCTCATTATATTTGTTTTTTGCACATTTCATGTAATTTCTAGATTGTTAGTGATTCATCGATTTTAGATTTAGTTTGAGCTAGTTAGGTAGCAAGGTAGTCCAATTCTATGATGATGGTCTCCCTATAATTCATTCAACATTTTGTAGGTTCAAATAATTGTTCTAAACGTAATATGCCTTGTGCCACGATTGCAGAGAGAAGGTCTCCAATTGCCCTCCAAAATGGACAATGAATTCTCATAGCCAACCAGCTCTCTCTCTATTGTTTCACTTAGACTAGTTTTAAAGCTTTTTTTTAATTGTTGTAACCAGATTATTCAAAATAGTATTTGTACTAAACTTTTGCTACGCATGGTCCACTGTTACTCCAACAAATCTAGAGCACTCACTGATACATGGTCCTCTGTTTTTTTTGCTAACTACTTTGGTTTAATATAATATAATATCATATTTACTCATTAGAAATAGGATTCTTGGTCACTATATATTAAATTGAATACTTTGTTGAACTTAGAGTGGAATTTCATTTATGCATAAGGTACAAGTTTGATGGCGTCGATCATGATTCAAATCCATTGAAGCTGCAATTTGCACATTTTCCTGGTTCATGTCCAATCACTGCTCATGTTCTCAATGAATTGCTTCTTGGAGTACGGTGAAGCTTCAAAATTATTGGACTAGTCCCTCATTTATAATTTTATTGAGTGCTGACATACTTTGTTCATTTTGTTAGTCCCTATATTCTATAATGTTTTAGATAACGGACTAGATTGATGTTATCTAGCTCTGAAATCAGCAGACAATATAAACTGATTTAATGTTTATTCTCTATGTGGGAATTCTAATCCATCGCTTAATCACTGCAGAATACAAAGAACAGTTTTGCTATTTGCAGATAGCATTCTTAATACCTCCAATTGTGGTGTAAATGGCTTCAAAATTGCAACCAATGGTTGAATCCCATGTAACATTACAAGCAAGAATTTGTATTTCAGATTAACATCTAGCAGTTGCTTCACTGTATTGACTGACTCCTCTATGTTAGTGGATGTCCCTTGAGACCTGATCTATTGGATTCTCTAACAATTCCCACTTTCTCAAAACTGCCCTTACAAGACTTGGTAGGAACTATTCTGCATTGCAACTCTTTTTTATAGAGTGAAGTATTTCATGTTATAATGGTGAATGAAAAATTATTTAAAGTCATATCAAACTTTTAAATATATATTACTATAAAATTATTAAAAAGTAATGTATAATTATATAATATTTATTATATTTTTCTTAAAGATAATAAACAAGAATGCAACAAATTCCCTAGATGATTATCCATGTAGGTCATATAATAATAGATGTTTTGATTAAATGTTCATTGAATTATGATGCATAAGAGCTAGTTGATGATCTCTAGGTGTGTTAAATGAACTAGGATTAGTCCTTAAGTGCAACTCCAAAGAATGAAAATGAAATGTTTTGTAATTCAAACCATTAAATAATAGCTATTGTAAGGGTTAGCTCAATGTTAAATTTTAATTTAAACTCTATAAATTTAGGATCATTTTCACAATCAAAGATCTAACCTTGGGTGGGGAGATGGATGAATCTAAGGATCAAGATCAATCATTGGGAATGGGTGTAGATGGGAATAGGTATCATTCATATTATGTGCCAAATTTAATAAGAAATTGGGATACCTATATCTTTATCATTACATAAGAAATAACTAGGTCAAATTGAATCCAAAATGAATGTATAAGTGTAAATTATGCAATTAGTATTTCTACATGTATTCACTTGATGGATACTATTAGAGCCTAGTACATTTTTGTAGATTATAAAGTGTCAACATATTTTTCACCATTGAAAATGAGAACTACAAAAGCAATGTCATGTTTCTCTTAAATTATTTATAACATGATTAAATAGTGACACAAGAAAATATAAAAGATAGTCATTAAAAGTCTCAATAAAATCTCTAGAACAAATACACAATTGAATTTTAAAATTGGCGAGAATTGTAACTTAAAAGATGTCTGAGGGTAAACAAATTTTATTTTATTGAAGATCAATCTCTAAAGAGGAAGTTAAAAGAAATTATTGAGGTTATAAACCATCATAACAATTAAAGTAATCAATACACTATTCAAAAAAGTTAATACTAGATATCCCTTCTCATGAATCAATTAAACATGGATCTATATATATAAGGATTTTTTATCTGTAACCCTTATCATTCAATGTAATGATGGGCCACAAATAGTGGTTCAAAAGGACAATTATATTCCATTAACCACACAAATTCTTTCCTACAACTTGTTTATAATAATTAGCCCAATAGTCATTTCCCTATGGGCTTTCAAGGCCAAAAAAATTAGTCTTGGAAATGTTGTCCCACGCAAGAAAAATGGCCTCATGCCAGAAAAAATAGTAAGAATGTCATGTTACATTGCGTTCTGTATGATATGTATATGTCAATAATAATCTCATTTTCCTATCAGTGCAAGCATTACACCTCATAACAATGCAAGTGCTAGGATAATCATTATTGATAAGAGAAACTTGGAGTCTCAGATCATAATATGCTCTGGAAGGTGATGCCCACATGAACCATCCAAAGAAATAAAAAATAAACCCCTCCAATTATTGAATCACTCTTTTCTATCCTATGTTTTAAATAGAGAGAGAAGTCCCATTCCCACTATGGTTCACATATAGTGTATTTAAAGGGAAAACAAACCCAACCCCAATTCGAAAAAAAGGGAAAAGGCCCATAAATTTTAATTACCATAGTTTCAAACACATTGAAAGATTGCATTGAAATTGAAAAAAATGAAGTAGAGGAAACAAGGTCGACATAATTAAAGTAAGCCACAAATAAAACACAAATGCATACTTGTTCATCCATGTGAGGGAAGAGTCGTTCAAGGTGAGATAGTAGATGAATGTGGGTATCATTGTGGTTGGCAAGTGCAACAATAGCAATTTCTATATTTGGGTTTGTCTCTATGGAGGGAAGCAACATTGGAGAAGGAGTCCTTATAAATGTCTGGATTGGTGAATTACTACCAGAGGAGCAATAGAGAATCTTCAAGAAACTGAATAACAAAGCCCCAAGACATAAAGATACCAAAATACTGAATTAAGCACCCAAAGTCAAACTATCTACTACAGTTTGAAATGAAATTCCATACCGTTATAGGCATAAATTGTTGCTATTGTATCTTGCAAGTAACAATTTCAAATTTAGGGGTGTTCAGCTCCTTAAACTACAAGATAATAGAGATTACAAGCCATCACAACAAATTTCTTTGAGTAGCTCTTGAAGGATGATCTGGTTTGGGACCAAAACTATGTGGATGCCTCTTTGGAAGTTATTCCTAAAGTTGTCTCAGAGAATTTGAAGAAGAAGCTTACGGCTATTCCTTTGGTCCTGGAAATTAAGGAAGTGGTCTTCTCTTTTGAAGGTAACAAGGCCCCTGGGCCTGATGGTTTCCCTTTTTTGTTTTTCCAGTCATGTTGGGAGATTGTCTCAAAGGATGTGATCAATGCTACTAAGGAGTTCTTTGGCTCTAGAAGTGTTCTCAAAGAGCTGAATGTGACTTTTATTGCTTTGATTCCAAAATTTGTTGAAGCCAAGATCTTTGGTGAGTATCGCCCGATCAGTCTCTGTAATTCTATTTATAAAATCTTTTTGAAAGTGCTTGCAACTAGACTACAGAAATGCTTGTCGAGTCTGATCTCTAAGCATCAGAATGGTTTTGTTAAGGGCTGTTAGATTCTTGATTCTATTATTACTATTCATGAGTTGTCCCACTCCATTAATGTTTCTAAGAAACTGGGTTTCTTCCTGAAGTTGGACATGCTTAAAGCTTATGATAGGGTGAATTGGAATTATCTTCTGAATGTTCTAGACTGTTTTTGTTTATGTAAGAAGTTTCTTCAGCTTGTCGAACAACTTATTTCTACTCTGTCTTTTGATGTCCTAGTGAATGGCTCTCCTTCCCCTTTCTTTAGGAGTTTGCGTTGGTTGAGGCATGGTGATCCTATCTCGCTGCTTCTCTTCATTTTGATGGTAGAGGCTCTTGGAAAAAATATCCAGAAGGCGCTTTGTGCTAGTGCTATGAGGGGTCTTTCTCCTTCTTCCAGATGTGTTTCGATTACTCATCAACAATTTGTTGATGACACTATTATGATGGGTGAATCCTTTGTTAGGGAAGTTAGAGCTATTAAGAGGCTACTGGTTGACTACGAGAAAGCTTCTGGTTAGAAGGTCAATCTTCCTAAGAGTCAAATTTTCTTCCTTAACACTCCTGAAGCTTTGTAGCAAAAGCTTGCTAGAATCTTGTCTTGCAACAAGGGGGAGTTCTCGTCTTCTTATCTGGGGCTCCCCTTGTGTATCTCTAAGATCCCGAATTATTTTTGGTTGGGGTTGTTGGATAAATTCAGTAGGAAGTTGGCGGGTTGGAAAGGTGCGCTCCTCAGCCAGGTGGGCAAGATTCAACTTATTTCTTCCACTGTCCAAAATTTTCCTTTGTACGCTATGAGTCTCTTCAAAATTCTTGCCAAGTTTGAAGAAAAAATGGAGCAGATAATGAGAAGGTTCCTTTGGTTGGGTGTTGAGACCAAAGCCAAAATCCCTCTTGTGGCATGGGATTTGGTGTGTAGACCAAAGAAGTGAGGGGGTCTTGGTATCATAAATCTAAGAGCTTTCAACAAGGCTCTTCTATCAAAAAATGTTTGGAGGCTCCTAAATGGGGAGGCTGGGTGGGACTCTTTGGCTAGTAATTGGTATCTATATGGCTTGGAGCGATCTTGGAACCTATTGACTTTGGAAGAAATCCCCTCTAGTTCGCGCTTTTGGAGGAATATAATTCTTTGCAGGGATGTGATTGCTAAGGGTGTTAAATGGTTGTTGGGAAATGGTACAAGTATCCTTTTCTGGGAAGATGTTTGGTGTGATGTTATTCCTTTAAGTAGTCTTCCTTGGTCCCCCCCTATTGTCCCCTTATGCAAACACCTTTTTTGGGACTAAGGTGGCTGATTACTTTGAAGATGGGGAGTGGAAAAATTTCCAAGAGTGGGATCTGTCTTTGAAGGTACTAAAGGACTTCTTGTGCAAAATTTAGATTCCCTCTTTTCCTAGACTGGATAGAGCCATTTGGGCCCCCTATGCTAATGGATTTTTTTCGGTGGCCTCTTCTCTCAAGAGCTCAATGGAGGCACCTGCTTCTCTTCCTTTTTGGGGGAGGATATAGAATAAGAAGCTAATTCCTAAAGTGAATGTCTTCTTCTGGTTGCTTATGCAAGGTAATGCTTTAGCATAGGATAACCTTTGCAAGAGAGGGTTCACGATTCCTAATAGATGTGTTCTTTGTGAAGTTGATGGTGAGAGTGTTGTCCATATTCTTCTTGGGTGTGAGTATTCTTTTGCTCTTTGGAGTAAATTTCTTAATCTTTGGAATATTGGTTGAGTCTTTTCGGACTCTCTTGACAAGTTCTTTGATTAGTGGATGTGCCCTTCCTCCTCCCATGTTCTCCATTGGATTTGGGATCTTATGGCCCCACATATTTCTTGGGGATTATGGAAAGAATGAAATAATAGGATCTTTCATGATTCTAAGTTGAAAGTTGATAGTCTTTTCATCAAGATCCAGCGGGCGATTCTGGAAAACTTCGCTCTAATAAACTCTGATTCTGCTTAGTGTGTCCCTTCTGCTTGCCTTTCTGGTTATGATCTCCTAGTGACTTCTAACTAGAAGATTACTTCAATTCCCATTTTGAATCCCAAATATAGTTAAATTTATAGAATGAGTACTAAGTGGCAACCACCTCCATTTGGATGGGTTAAAGTTAACTTTGATGGGGCAGCGAAGGGAAATCTCGGGCATGTAGGATGTGGGGGAGTGTTAAGAAATGACGTTGAAAGACTCCTAGGTGTGGCGGCACTCCCGCTGGGAATCTAGACCAATCACTACACGAAGGCGGAGGCTGTGTTCATAAGTGTCAAATATGCAATTAGTAAATGTTACTCCAAATTATGGGTGGAAGGCGATTCTTTAAACATAATCAACTATATGCATGGAACTCATCCTCCAAGTTGGAATGTTGATCAAATCATTAAAGATACTATAATCATGTCACGATCTTGTGAAGAGACCCGTGTCTCTCACGTTTATCGAGAAGGAAACTCGTTGACAGATTTTTTTGCCAATGAGGCTATCAATTTAAATGATTTCTGAGCATGGGAGGATGGATCGATCCTTCCCGAGAAAGCTAGGAGTTTATTGAGGAATGATGTCATGGGTTGAGACGTTGCCGCATTTATGTTCTAGTACCTTCTTCCATTTTGCACACTTTGTGGGTGTCTTCTTGCTCTCTAGCTTCCTGTTGAGTGTTTTTCAAAAGGGTCTGCTTGTTCTAGTGTTGTTTGACATGGGACGTGATAAAGGCAGAATCGAACTACACTCATACGGGGGTATCAGGATAAAGAAGAATCTTGGGAATATACTGTGTCATGGTAATTTCACCCCCTTCTTAGAGAGGCTACACGGGCATGACCCTAATGCCTCGATGCAATTTGTGTCTTTCTGGCATAAACGCAAGCTTAAGATTAATGACTTGGAAGTGGAAGTGAATGAGGAATTGGTTTCTGCTGTTACTAGTATGCTGATGGTTGGTCGCAAGTTCTTCAAGGACAAAAAGAGTAAAAAGGAAGTGATGGACCAATTTTTCAAAGATGATGAGCGGAATAAATTAGTTAAATTGGAAAGTTGGGGTTATGAGAGAAAATCCCTCAAGAAAATTTGGGTGAGTGTTGTTGAGGTACTTATGTGTTATGTGACTTTGGAGGGGGGGTTTACTATGATTCTTGGTTACCACTTCACTCTCAACCATTTTAGACATGGTTTGTTCATTTATTTTCCTTTTTTCCTATTATCGTCTTTGGAGGTCTCTGTGTACACTCATTTGAAGAATAGGAGGGCTCCCATTATCCATGAAGGTCTTATATTACTAATTATGGAGCATGTTAAGTCTCTTCTCCCTGCTTTGGCCATTAAGGGTAAGGAGAAGACTTTGAGTGATGTATCTAGGTCGTCAGGCTTGGATTCTTCTTCGGATGAGGAGGAAGAATGGAACGAAGAGGAGGAGGATGTGTCTCCAGTCATTGTGACTACATATTCGAAGAAGAGGAAGCTGGGTGGTTCTAAGAGTAACAGGGCACCTAAGTAGCTCACCCTTTTTGAAAGTGAGGATACGAATGTGGGCTTAGATGTTTCCCCACCCAAAATCATGGAGGTGGTTGTTGGCTAGGATGTTGTTGGTGGTGGCCTTGAGGTGGGGTCACGGGATATTGTTTTGGGATTGGATAAAAAGCTGTAGAGGTCATCGAAGCGTATTTCTAATTTGAAGAACAAGGCCTTAGATGGGCTGGAGAAGGACCTCAATGTGTATGGTGTTGGAAAGGATTCTGGTAATAAGATGGTGGCCATTGAGGATTCCCTGATGTAGGATTTTCCCAATGTGGATTAGGACAAGGAAATAAGGGGTCTTGATGAGGAGGATGTAGAGAAGAAAAAAGGTAAACAAGAGCCTTTAAAGGTAAATCCTCTTTCTGAGGACTTTTGTTACCTCGATGATGACTCTACTTCCATGTTTGAATTGGTAGAAATGGATAGGGCTGGAGCTACTAGTAATTTTAAGTTAGCTAGGTGGACTCTTCAAGAGTTCAATAAGATTAATATCAAAATTAGAGGTTTGAAGGAGAATCTGAAGAATTTTTCGAAGGGCTTGGTGTCAGTCATTCTTATTAATAGAATTGTGGACCTTGATGGTTCCTACCATGATTTCAAATCTTTGTGTGAAGATAGGTTGGATACACAGAAAGCCAAAATTCTGGGAACGAATGCGGATATCAAAAAGCTTTTGCAAGCGTGTCATATCTCTGTGAAGAATAGTGCAGACTTCTTGGAAGTCCTTTTTAGAAAGATAAGTGAGCTCAGGGAGGATCAGGTTTATTTCTTTGAGCTTATGGAGAAGGAGCATTTGGTTAAAGAAAAACGTAAAAAATCTGCTAAGGATGATGACAAAGGACCTGTTGTTAAAGGGTTGGCTGATTGGAAGAGATCCTTCGATGCTAAGAAAAATGAGTTGTTGGATATGATCGAGAGGCATAGAAGCCAACAAGTTGAGGTGGCCAACACTCTAAGTAGTTTGAATTAGTGTATGGTCTTCCTCTTATTTTCTTTTAGGGTGATCCCACAATACTAGTTTACAATTTTTGGCCAAACTGGACACTAAACTGATTTTTTCTAACTAAATCTTCACTTTCAGACACCTATAACGGATAAACCATGAGGAATTTGAAGATGATGCAAACTAGTGATTTATGAAATTTTTTCTATAGATTCTAAATATATTTTTTTCAAAATTTTTTGAATCAGATTGTACTTCTTTTTCCATCTCCTTCGAAAACTAGTTTTTTTTAGTAAACACCATTTTTAAGGAGTGACACTCACCGTATAACTCATAACTTTTTTTCCATAAAGGATAAAATTCTAATTTTTTCGAATTTAGATTTTTAACTATGATATTGAGTGCTTCCAATTGGTTTCATAGTGTTTTATTGAATATTTTTCCTTAATCAAGTTTCGAAGTCAAACCAATTACAATTTAGACATACACAGACCATATAACACAATTTTTTTTGTATGTATCAAAATTCAGTTTTTTTTTTGTTGGATCAAGGACTTCAATATCTGGTGAACTCATATTTTTTAATTTTTTTTTTATAATCTTCTATTTTTCCACATGTGTAGAACAAAGAGCTTGATTTTTGGTGAAAAACCTACATTCACAAGAAATAAAAAATAAATATAATAATCAAATTAAATTTTATTAAAATTATACTTTTTTGGAAGCTTATAATAAGTACTACATACTTACAAAAAATAAATTTTAAATGAATTCATTTGATCCCCCAAAAGGTAAATCAAAAGTGATTTTTTATCAACATTTTGATAGGTGTAAAGGAGACTTCATTATAGGTATGGTTTAAAACTAGTGGGGTTCTATCCAAGGGGGCTTGGTCTAAGGTGGTTTGATCAAACCCTCTTCAATTGTAATCCTTTAAATGGAACTTTTCAAGGCTTAACTCGTTATATTTTCTAAAAATATGTGATTTCAACAAAAATCAGGATCTCCTAGAAAGTGTAAACCATTATTGTGGTAGCACCCTTTAGTTTCCTGCTGGGTTTAGGTTTTTTTCCTATTGTTTTGTTGTTTTGATGCTGCTGGGTGTTGTTGGTAGTTTATTGTCTTATCTTTAGACTTGCATCCATTTTTTTTTTGTTTTTTGGCTGATGGGTTGTTGTTAGTGACTTTCTAAATATCCTTTTTAGCAGCACTTAGTATCTTTTGTTGTGAAGGGTTTCAGGTCCTTTCAAAACCTATTTTTCCCTTATAATAAAAACAAATTTCTTTGTTGGTGATAACTTGACAAGCCAAAAGATAAAGATTTTTTAATTTATTGAGATTGAATTGCAAAATAAATCAGGTAAGCGATTCAAAAACATTACTAACCCTAAAGCCATTTTTCAACTAAAGAAACAAGATTTTAGTTGCAATTTGTTTGTTGGGGATATCTTTAATTTTCTACCTTACAAATGATTTCAAATATCCAAAAGCAAACATAGAATGAAACCTACAAATCAATAGCAAATGGTAGAGAATTAAAACAGGAAAGCATAAAGACATGTCCAGGTAAAAAAAAAAGCAGAAAAGGGTACCTCCGCTAATCCTTCCATACGTCACTGCCTAAAATTTCCATCACTATTACAAGAATGATTTCCACGTCTCCAACCTTTTGACAATTTGCAAGAGGAGCCTCGGTTTTTCGTGTGCTCTCTTGCCTCATAACAAATGTGGAGCCTCTGCCAATGTACAAAATCATCTCACACTTCAATCACAGAGCACCAAAAATCCTACAGTTAATATTTTGCATAAAAAATATGCAGGTTAACTATAGAAATACCAAACCAAAAGAAAATTTAGAAATAATTATGCATGTTGATTGGTTTTTCGAGTAAAGATTAATCACTATTTAAGTATTGAGGCCTCCGTTATAGTTAGTTCTCGGCAGAAACTAATAAATACTATAGATCCTACATTCCTAAAGGACACTAAAATAAATAGCTCACAGTGACTTGGACATAATAAAATCCTTAGCCAAAAACATTGGTTGTAACCCAAAGTTGAAACTAAGGTGAGTATCAACTTTATCCCACGGGAGAAAATTTTCATAACAATAGTATCAATTTAAGTGGTAGAATATAATGTTTCAAACAAAGAACTATAAACATCATAGAAAGCATTAGTCTTTAATATGGTTACTTATGAGAGTCATATGATAAAATTATTTAATGAAAATGAATGAATTAATTCTATGACCTGCCATGACTTAGTAGCAGCTAAAGCATAGAGATTAATACCAAACCCATAAACAATATAGGAAATAAAAATTCATTATCAACCCTTTACACCTATTTTTAAAATTATACCTAAGAAGTTAATAAATTGTTTTTCTGACTTAGAACAATTCCTTCATGGTTTTATCTCTAAGTAATGTTACAAATTTTCAAAATCATTATGATTTAAGTAGTCTCTCTATGAATTCTTGGTGGGAGCTATTAGATATTTAATATCAAGAATTGAAAAGTGAAATGATCAAAGATTGGCCCTTGGAACTTGAGATTCCCCATTAATGCTCAGAATAAAGATTAATAGATCAACTGGATAGGGTAATGGAAGAAATTAATTTGGATACTATCAATTAATAACATTTAAAAAAATAAATTATTCATTAAAATTTAGTTTAAGGAAGAAACCATCAATTTAGATTTATTTTAATGAATCCAAACTTGTCATTTGTTGGAGTCTAAGATCAAAGAATTAGATATTAGAATTGACATGTATTTATTTCAACTTAATATTTTATAATAAATAATACTAACAATGCATGATATGATACATATAATATTACCATTTTAATAATATTAAAACATTGTGTTTATAATTATTTATTTTTATATATTTTTCAATAGACCAATGGATAATTAATTCAAAATTTAATGAATAAATATATGTGTAGATGCATATACACACATATATACATATATGTGTATATATGTATATGTATGTATGTGTATGTATGTATATGCATTCATATACATATACACGTATATACATATATATGTGTAAATGCACTAACAATGCATGATAAAATATAATATTATCATTTTAATAATATTAAAATATTATATCCTTTCGTCATTCTTGACAAGAGATGGATCGTCATCAAAATCATAAACCAAAAAGATAAATCATGGAAAAAGATTTCCTTACAAGAATGTCGGTTACCGCATTAATGTTCATTCTTGGGAATGAGTACCTTCCACAAGTGAAGTGATAGTTTGTCATGAATGAATGTAGCGATCGGTCCTTTAGCTCTCATGAGCTGTTAAGCCCGTGGTTTACAAAAGGCAATCCCAACCCATTCCCTCACAACTGCATTTAAGCAATTCAGTGTAGAAACTTCCGAAAGGTGAGGGGAACGAAGATCAATGGAGATGCCATTGGCATTGGATACTGATAGGAAAATGTAGGCTTTTTGAGGGGAGATCATGGAAAAACGGCTGCAAGGCCTGCTACAATCCTCCCATCCGCTCATTTTAAGGGCAACTAAGAGAGTGCTGGGTCCAGAATTCCTAAGAGCCTATCATAGAGCGAGAGGCAACACAAAGATACTGGCAATGTTTCTTGCAGTTCTCATGCACATGGGAGTCTCCAAAGCGTTGGGAAAAAAACTAACCTAGATGGTTTTTGTACATGCTTGGCTGGGTGAAATTGATGCAACATTGGACAATGTGGATGACAAAAGGAAAATTCCTATGCCGCAAAATTACTATATGACACGCATGAGAGGTCGTGAGGTAATGAAATTTCCACTAATACGTACTATTGATTTGGAAGGATTTGAAAAACTATGAGCAGAAAGGGATAGAAATATTTTCTTCCTTCTCAGAGCTACGAAATTGACTACAAACCTTCCTCGAGGCTGGGTCAGGAGGTACATTGAGGACGAGGAGCTAGAGGATGAGTTAGTTGCATATGATGATCAAGAATGGGGGCTGGGTGAAGGGGAAGAGTGGCAGGAAAAAAACCAATGAAACCCAGAATAAAAAGACAAAGGCCCGACACAAAGGAACTGCGGTCCAGATTGCCCCGTAATCGCTAGCTATAAGGCATACATGAAGCGGTGCAAGTCTAAAGATGAAGACAAGGATATTTGAGCCTCGGGTGTCTACAACAGTTTGAAGTTTATCAGGGTGGGTGGTCTTATAAATGTTTTAATATAATTGAATCCTTCAGTAGCGTATGGTTAGAGTTTTTTGAGACAATTCCAAGTGTAGTCTGGATAGCATAGATCAATAGTGTCTTGTATAGGATGAATTTATGTTTAGCCATTAATACAAAAAAGGCAACCAGAATTTTGGTTTGCATATCATGAATGGGTAGCTAGTTGGACTGGTTGGTCAATACTACAAAAAATACCTCCCAACAATTTTGGTAAAACTCATGTAATATCTTTTGAAAATTAATATAGGGTGCTGCCCCTTGCAGCATTTACCAATCAAAAATAAATAAATTAATTAATTAAAATATTATATTTATAATTATTTATTCTTATATTTTTTGAATACATCAATAGATAATTAATTTAAGACATGAAAAGAAAATGAAGGATCTAATGAAGATATTGGTCATACTATAAGAGAAAACCTTAGCTTTCAACAAGGTATTTTTATGAAACTTTTATTTAATATGAACATGCCATCAAAATGTGGTTTTGTTGTTGATCATTTAAATGAATTTAATAAGATTTGACACATGAGTGAGAAGGTGATGAGGATTATCCACTCAAGGAATTTGTTTCCAGGTTTGAAGTAGGTTGATTTGGATTTTGTGAAAATTGTGTTTAAATAAAAAATAAAAGAGAGTCAAAATTCTCAGAGTTGGGAAGGAAAAGAAGAGTGAAAATTTAGAGCTTGTGTATTTAGATGTATGAGAATTAGATAATATATCATCTCTTGATGGATCTTATTATTATGTTACTTAAAAAACTAATGCCTTTGATAACTTTAGGAAATATAAAGCTTTAGTTGAAAATGAGACAGGAAATAAGTTGAATTGTCTCATATTAGATAATGAAGGTGAATACTGCAACAAGGAGTTTGATAGTTACTATTCATGACATGAGATTCATAGAGAGAAGATGGTTCCAAGAACACCACAATAAAATGGTATGCCAAAAAGGATGAATAGGAAAATCATAGAGCATGCAAGGAGTATGAGATTGCATGCAATATTTCCCTTACAATTTAGGGTAGATGTTGTGGATATTATTGTTTACTTGATAAATAGAGGGCCTCCAATTTCTTGGATGGTGGTATTCTAGAGGAGTCATGGATATGTAAAATGGTAAACTACTCATTTATGAAGACTTTCAATTGTGAAACATTTGTCCATGCTGATATATAAAATATATCAAAGCTTGAGGAAAAATCTAAGAAGTGTACTTTTATTGGATATGGAGTTAATAATTTTGGTCATTTCTAATGAGATTATAAAAATTGCAAGATAATTATGAGTAAAGAAGTGATATTCTTGATGAGAAGGTCATGTACAAAGATAATTTATAGGAAAAAATTAAAAGGAAAACACATAATATATGGTGCTTGATGAAATCACAAAAATGAAGTTCCAAAGGTGCTAGAAAGTAAAAATGTTCAACAACATGTACCTCAAACTATGCAAGTGTTTCTAGAAGATCTACCAAGTTAAGTAGAGCCTTTGAATGGTACACACTTCATTGTATTATGTGTTTTTGATTGATTTTGGTGAGACACAAAGATATGAAGAAGCAATGCATGTAGAAACTAGAAAGAAGTGGGAGCAAGGAATGAAAGAGGTGGAATCTTTGATACAAAAAAAACTTGGGACTTGGTTCAGTTTCCTATAGGAAAAAGAGCATTGCAAAATAAATAGGTTTACAAGTTGAAGGAAGAATATGGAGAAAAAGGTGGTACAAGGCTAGACTTATTGTAAAGGGTTTGCACAAAAGAAAGATTTTGATGAAATATTTCTAATATTGTTAAAATGAATTCTATTAGAACTATTTTAGTCCTTGTGGTAGTAAAATATTTGCATCTTGAATAGTTAATATATGTAAAGATAAATATTCTCCATAGATATTTGGAGGAAGATATATTTATATGCAACAACCACATGGGTATGAGTGAAGGCCACACAATATACTGAGAGAGGGGGGTGAATCAATATATGCCAAATTCAATTTAATTCAACATTAATTATCATTAATAACTTTTATAAACATGAAGTTCCCAAAACATCAAAGCAATAAGTATTGTTTTCATCAACAATTAAGCAAAATAGATGCACACATTCACACAAATTATATTGGATTTATGTAGAAACCTAGAATGGGAAAAACCATAGTGAGAAGAGCTGCTTGGAGCTACTATCTAAATCCAACCTTAAAAAATAATGTAGAACTTATAGTGATTTTGTAGGTTGCAAACCCACAGGAGTTACAACCTTAATGAGAGACACCAATCTCTTCAAATTTTGATATGCAGGATCCAACCCACAAGAGACACCAATTCCTTATAACATAGTCGTTGAGCACCAAATCATATAAAAATTACAAAGAACACAAATCTTGTCCTGAATCGACAAGAAAACACACCCTCTAATGATATCTCAGTTTCACTCAACATCCCTAACTTCTCCTTTTTGCTTGCACATTATTTTACATATTATTTCATGCAGAATCACTCATGCACTTACATATATTCATCAAGAGACATACATAATTTACAATATATATACATTACAACATATTAACATCTCGTGTTGTCCCATAACCTTTTAACACCATCCAAAATTAGCCATGTCACCCAAGGATAGACCTTAATTCAAATTGATATGAAACATGTAGTCGACTTGGTTCTAGATCAAATACATCATGTGCTTCCTTTCAAAGGCTTAAGCTAGTCCTATTTTATCTTCACATGCTTCCTCCAATTGGCACACACTTCCCTTCTCTAGCACAAACACTTAGAAATCATTCGTAGTCAATTAATAGACATAGATTACACTCTATGACTTCTATCTTCCTTTTTGTTGAAGCTCAACCTCTAAAAATCTAAAATCTTATAGATCATGAGTAACCTTAATTTAGGTCCAAAATTCAAGCCATAGCATTCAACTATGATAAAATGTAGAGCCACACCAGATGACAATTTAATACAATGCATGTTTTGCTTCTAAGTAGCAAGCCATAGAAAACTACCACAAACACTTTCATACTACTTCCAATAGCTATAATAGATACAAGATGATATTTCAAACATACTACAACAGATCTTCACAAGTTTCATTTTTATAGTAATGATAACATTAACATTCTGCAACTAATCACACCACTTGTCTTAGTGTTTCCTGATTTTAAACGCATGACATGATAGAAGTAATTACATTCAGTTCTCAATGATTTTCTGACCCTTTGGAAAATACATTTGACACCACACCTCTGACATTACACCTTTGACATCATTGAAAATATATGTTCAACAATCTCCCCCTTTGTCATTGATAGAAAACAACAAAATGCTACTAGCATATCAATACAAAATAAACTTATTTAGAACTCCCCTCATGTGATACAATTGAAGTTCCTGAGCATTTGAGCTACTTGAAAGATATATAATTTTTAGTTCATTTATTGCCCTTTGACATCAATGAAAAAGGACAACTCATTTTAAGGATATGGCAGTTGGAATTCCTTTCTCCTCCTCTAACAGTATCATTCCACAAGACCACTAAGTTTTCTTACAGTAGGGATTTTTTTCGACTAATGGCCAACATCTCCCTTCAAATTTAGGACATGGACTAACCACCTCTAGTGGATCTATTTATCTTTGGAATTTGTATCAAGTGTTAACAAGTTGATCTTTTGGTGCAATGACAAATGTGTTCCAACAAATGTTATTAGAGCCATGGTTGTAGGTTTGAATCCCCTCAAGTGTTGTTGAGGGGGATTGTTGGACTAATCACTAGCATCTCCCTTTGGATTTAGGACATGGACTGACCACCTCTTGTGGATTCGTTTATCTCTGGAATTTGTATCGGCCATTAAAAGGTTGATATTTTGGTGCAACGACAAACTTGTTCCAATAGAGTCAACACTCCCCCTCACCCTGTACTTCCTCTTGATTCAAGAGGAGGGATCAAGCACTCCCAACATTTTTTGGAGATACTAAAAAGTCTCCTTGGGAAGAGCTTTTATGAAAATTTCTACAATTTTCTCCTTAGTCTCAATATATTTCATATTCACTTCTTTGTTTACAACCTTCTCTCTCAAAAAATGATACTTAATTGCAATATTTTATGTCCTTGAATGTATCACCAAATTCTAGGAAATATTTATAGAACTAATATTATCACAAACAATGGAAATGGGCTCATCAAACTCTATTTTCATCTCCTTCAGGTTTTGCTTCATCCATAATACTTGAGTACAATAGGAAACTGCTACAATGTACTCTGCTTGTACTATAGATAAGGATATTGAATCCCACTTCTTGCTTAAGCAAGGTACAAGACTGTCACCAAGAAAGAAAGCTCCACCACTCATGATCTTCCAATCATTTATAATTTTGACCCAATCTACATTTGTGTATGCAGTTATTGTGAATTTTCACTCTTAGGATACCACAAACCAAAACCCATTTGTAGCCTTTAGATATCTAAATATCTTTTTTACTGCCTGGACATGAGTTTCCTTAGGCATTGCCTAAAATATAGCTACCATCACTACTGCTTGCATTATATTTGATCTAGATGTAGTTACATACAATAAACTACCAATCATTGACCTATACAAATTTTGATTTGCCAAAGCAAATTCATCATCCTTACTCAATTTACACCTAGTAACCATAGGTGTACTCACTAGTTTGAAATATTCCATTTTAAATTTGCTCAACATATCTTTTATGTACTTGGTCTGAGAAATGAATACATTTTTATTTTCTTGAGAGATCTATAAAAAAAGAAAGAAAGACTACTAACCAAGCATTACATTTCAAATTCTTTTTGTATTGCATCCTAGAACTCTTTGTACATTGCATCACTACTACATCCAAATATGATGTCATCAACATAAACAATAACAATTAGTAATTGATCTCCTTCTATTTTTATGTATAAATTGTTGTCTGTTCTACCTCTCTAAAACCTTACAGTTGTAGATATCTATCCAATCTGGAGTACCATGCTTTGAGGGCCTATTTGAGTCCATAAAGAGCCTTCTTTAGTCTACACACAATCTAGTTTGTCTAAAGAATGGAATCCTTTTGGTTGTTAAACATAAACTTCTTCTAATTCTCCATTCAAAAATGTAGATTTGGCATCCATCTTATATACCTTGAAATTCTTGAATTTAAATAATGCCAAAAACATTATGATTGCCTCTAACCTTGCTATCGTAGAAAATGTCTCCTCAAAATCAACTCCCTCAACTTGAGAATATCCTTTACATACAAGTCAAGCCTTGTTTCAGATCACTTTTCCATCTTCATTCAACTTATTTTTGAAGACCCATTTGGTACCAATGACATTTTTGTCTTTAGGTCTCATAACCAACTCCCAAGTTTCATTTTTCTTGATCTGAGTTAACTCTTCTTCCATGGACTCTACCTATCCTTTTTCTTTTCTTGCCTCTATATAAGAACTTGGTTCAATTTTTTATAGTAAGACAAAGTTTACCTACTCATGTTATTTCTCAATCCTTCTCTGGTTCTAAACTCTATTGTCCTTATCTCCTATGATTTGATATTAAGAATGGTTCTTCTAAACATACCTAGCCAAAGTCTTTGTAACTATATTCTTTGATTCATTTTTTTAGTCTTCAATCATTACTACAAATTAAATCATCATTATCTTCTTCATTCGAAGTCCCAATAGACCATATTGTCTCATCAATACTCACATTGACACTTTCCAAAATCCTTTTCAACATTTTGTTATAACATTTATATGCCTTGCTTGTCATAGAATATCCATGAAAAATACCTTCATCATATCTAGAATCAAACTTACCCAAATGTTCTTCATCCCTTTTGATGTAGTATTTGCTTCCAAATATTTTGAGATGCTTGACTAAAGCTAGACTTCCTTTCCATCATTTATTTGATAGTCTTTGCCCTAATTTGTGCTATGTTAAAAATGTATATTGTGTTCTGAACTACTTCTCTCCAATACATATCTAACAACTTTTCTTGACTCAACATTATCCTAGCCATCTCTTGTATAGTCCAGTTCTTCCTCTCAGTAACTCCATTTTGTTGAGGAGTTCTAGGAACAAAATATTGTCTCCAGATCCCATGCATCTTTTATAATTCATCATATTTTTTAGAAGTAAACTCTCTGCCTCTTCTGATCTTAAACACTTGATTATTCTTTTGATTTCATTTTCAACCATTGCTTTAAATGCTTTAAACTTCTCAAAGGTTTTTTTATTTCTCATTCAAAAAAGTAATCCAAGTCATTCTAGAATAATCATCAATAAGAATCACAAAATACCTGTCACCTTGAATGCTCATTGTCCTCATTGGTTTGCATGGACTTATATGAATCAAATCCAATGGATTTGTTGTAGAACATTCCTTAGTAGGAAATTTGGTCTTCATCTTCTTTCCTTCATGACATGGTTTACAACTAGTAGATAGAGGATTCTTGATCTTTTGCTTATCCCTTACCATTCCTTTTGAGCTAATTCACACCAAATCATCAAAATTGATATGTCCTAACCTTTTGTGCCAGAGCTAACTCTCTTCTCTTTGCATGAAAAAATATTTTTGTCCATTAATCTCATTGAGATGGTACACATCACTATTAGTCTTGCTTCCTTCCACAACTACCTCATTGATATTAGCCTTTCTAATTTCACAACCTTTAGCATTGAATGAGAGATTATAGCCTTTATCACACATTTAAATAACACTCAGAATATTGTGCTTCAACCCTTTTACATAAAGGACATCATAATTTTTTGTCTTTCTACCATCAAGAATCAAGGTACCCTTACCGGTAATATCAGCAATTGAGTTGTTACCAAAAGTTATAGCTCCTCCATCAAACTTCTTGAAGTGCATGAAATTGATCTTGTCTCCAGTCATGTGACTTGAACATACACTATCAATGATCCATAGATTCTTCTCCTTTTGAGAATGTAATGCAATCTAAGCCATCATAGATTTCTCTAATCTTTGTCCTTTCAATTTCTTCCAAACCTTTTCTATTTCATTATTTTGATATATTGAGTTATTTCCTTTTGTATCCAACATAGGAGGACTCAAAAGATTGCTTTTACAATTTTTAGCAATGTGCCCAAAATTATTACACTTATGAAAAATAATGTTGAAGTCAAAAAATGGTGCAAACACATTTTTGTGCCTAACAAAGTTATTTCTACTTGTTGGTATCTTTCTACAATTCATAGCTTTGTGACCGAATTAATTGCAATTAAAACAATAACTAGAAAAAGAATGATTGAACTTGGTCTGTATCCTTTTCCTCTTGAAGCATGTCTTCTATTTTTGTGCACTTGAGTGAATCCATCACCCACCAACTTGCTCTCCTTGGTTGCCACAACATGTTCAGATCTTGAATGTATAGAACCATTCTCTTTCAGATTCTCACTAATTGACTTTGTGGACTACTTAGTCACCTTATTCTTATATAAATAAGTAAAACCAATGCTAGTTTTGATATGCAATGATCTCTAACTTTTATTATCTGATATAATATCTTAGTGCTCTTTCAAAACTTTAACTTTAGTTGATTGTTTTATTTTTCCAGATCTTTCCTTAATGACACAATCTCTACCTCAAGTTTTTCACAATCCTTATCTCTTATCAACAACCTTTTTGTCATAAATTTTTTAATCCTCTTTGCTTATTCCACTTGAATTTTCAAATCAATGACCATATTCTCCACCTTCTCAAGATTCTAAGATAATTTTTCTTTAACTTTCACTTCTTTAGCAATCCTCTCCTATAGTCTTTTAATTTCTTTGCCAATGCAAAGGAATTTTTCCACAAGATCTACCTCATCATCATCATCATCATCATCATTTCTAGACTTCATTTTTGCATCACCTTCAAAAGTTTCCATATCCATGAATAGTTCATTTTCTCCTTCATTCCCAAAAGTGCCTTGGTCATCATCGTTATATGAGTAGCCTTCCTCATTGATAAAAAACCTCTTCTATTTTTTTGAATTTTTTTCCCTTTTGAAAATGACTTCTTTCCATTCTTTTGATCATGATTGTTAGAATATTTGTATGGAAACTTAGCCATGAAATTTCCTACATCACCACAATTAGAACATTTGAAAGGAAACTTACCATTATTTTTTCCAAAACCCCTCTACAACTTTCTAACAAAAATTTCTTCTTTCAGATCTAACTCATCTTCAGGATCTAGAATATCTTGCTTCATGGATACTTTGAATGCCACCTCTTTCCTTGAAGATTTGTCATTATCAATTATCATCTCATAGGTAGTCAAAATTCCATGTAACTCATCCATAGTTAGTGTATTAAAATGTTTAGCTTCTTCAATTGTAAAAACTTTGGCATCAAACTTTTGGGGAAGGGATCTAAGTACCCTTTTCACAATCACACCTTCTTTCATCTCTTTACCAAGGACTTTGATAGAGTTGAAAACCTCATCAACCCAAAGTAGGAATGTAGTAATGTTTTCCTCTTCCTTCATTTTCAAACATTCAAATTGACCTTGGTAGGTTTGAAGCTCTTCTTGTTTGACCTTGTCATCTCCTTCATAGATGTTGTGTAACTTGACCCATACATCCTTCACTATCCTGTAGTGCATAATATTCACAAACTTAGAATTAGATAAACCACATAAAATGGCATTTCTTGCCTTGGAATTATTCTCACAAGCCTTCTTTCTAGCCTAATCTCTTGGGGGACTATCAGGGATTTCATATCCATCCACAACTAATTGCCAAACCTCAAACCCTAGGGCCATCAAATATGCTTCCATTCTTACACTCCAAAAGACATAATTGGATCCATCAAAAATTGGCTCCTTATTTGAAGACAAACCTTCTTGAGCCACTAAGTGTGCCATCCTAAATCTATCTCAAGCTATTAAGCTTCTTCCAAGGAACTTTGCTCTGATACCAATTTAAGGTCACTCAATATACAGAGAGGGGGGATGAATCGGTATATGCAAAATTCAATTTAATTCATCATTAATTATCATTAGTAACCTCTCCAAACATGAACCCAAAAACATCAAAGCAAAAAGTATTGATTTCCTTAATAATTAAGCAACACAAATGCACACATTCACACAAAGAACACTAGATTTATGTGGAAACCTAGAATGGGAAAAAACATAGTGAGAAGAGTTTCTTGGAGCTACTATCCATATCTAGCCTCACAAAATAATATAGAACTAATTTTGTAGACACCAACCCACAAGAATTACAACATTAATGAGAGACACCAATATCCTTTAAGTTTGATATATAGGAACCAACCCATAAGAGACACCAATCCCTTATAACAAAGTCACTAAGCACCAACTCAGATCAACATTACAAAGAATATAAATCTTATCCTGAATCAATAGGTGAACACACCCTCTAATGATATCTCAGTTTCTCTCAACATCCCTAACTTCTCATTTTTTGCTTGGACATTATTTTACATATTCTTTCATGAAAAAATACTCACACACATATATTCATCAAGTGACATACATGATTTACAATATATATATATATATACTTTCCAACATATTAACAACATCTCATGTTGGCCTAGAACCTTTTAACACCATCCACACTTAACCATGTCGACCAATTATAAACCTTAATTCAAATTGATATGAAACATGTAGTTGGCTTGGTTCTAGATCAAATACATCATATGCTTCCTTCCAAAGGCTTAAGTTGGCCCTATTTTATCTTCAGATGCTTCCTCCAGCTAGTGCACACTTCTCTTCTATAGTGCAAACACTTAGACATTATTCACAGTCAATTAATAGACATAGATTATACTCTATCACTTCTATCTTCCTTTTTACTAAAGCCCAACCTCTAAAACTTTGTAATCTAATACATCACGAGTAACATTAATTTAGGTCCAAACCACAAGCCATAGCATTCAACTGTGATAGAATGCGGAGCCAAACATGATGATAGTTTAATACAGTGCATGTTCTTCTTCTGAGCAACAAGCCATTAAAAACTACCGCAAACACTTCTAGACTAATTCCAACAACTGTAATAGATACAAGATGATACTTCAAACATAATACAATAGATCTTCACAAGTTTCCTTTTTCCAATAATGATAGCATTAACATTCTACAATTGATCACACCACTTGTCCTAGTGCTTCCTGATTTCAAACGCATGGTTGACCCTTTGACAATTATATTCAACACCACACCTCTAGCATTACACCTTTGACATCAATGACAACTGTAGACACCTAATTCTAAATAAATGATCAAATTAATGATCATTTTCACTCCATCAATTCAGTTCACTAAACGTGAGTCTATGTTAACACTTCAATTAATTCTCTTAACTAAATCATGCAATAAATTATCTAAAATCATCTAGTTAGTTAACTAACAATCAATTCCTCTCATCAATTCTCAACCATTGATCAATGTCATTGAATATCTATAAATGCAACCATCCTATCATTCATTTTTCATCTTAGATCTTGTAGGAAAACTATACTCATATTTTATAGGTTCTTTTGTGCTATTGTGTCAAATACAAATATGAGAGCAAAGACTATTATACCATTTCTCCCAAGGTGGAATAGAGAAGATCAATGGAGTTGTACTAAGGTGAAATTATATTGTATTTCAATGATTACATCATTTTTTAAATTAAATTTATCTTATTACTTCATTGTTATGATCATCTAATTTTGTTTTTCTTTGATTATTGCTTCATTCTTTCATCATTACATAGTTGACTTATTTATGGTTATACATTTTGGCACACCCAGTGGGACCCTACATCACTAATTTGACATTTTCCTTGGTTTTTTGAAGTTTGTAGGTTTCAGTGATGCTTTTTGAGTAGGTTGACACATTTGTTTCTCTCACAATGAAGTGTTTGTCTTGCTTTGACATTTTTTTGTGACTTAGTGCCTTTATTTTGATTGGTGAATTTTTTTGATGCACCATGATGCTTTTGTACTACTTCAACATGTTTTTTATAATATGTTTTCTCTCTGTTTTGTAGGATAATTCAACTTGTTTGTTAAGGTTTGACGCTTTTGAGGATTTTATAGTGACACGTTTGTAGGGAATCATTGCTTCTGACTAGTAATTGAATCTTTTGTTATTTTAGGTTTTTGATGCAATAGGGAAGGTCTTGCAATTTCACTAAACACAATTCCAATCAGTAATCACAATTTCTTGATCACAAATTCATCAAAATCTCACCATCTCTTCAAATTCACTCTTTTCCCTTGTAGCACTAGGAATCAACTCAATCGGGTATCTCTTCTCAATGATCTTCTCTCAAACCAAGATCTAAACCATTTCAAGGACCAATTTCAATGGTCAATAACATATCAACAAATCACTTATGGTTGTTTTGAGACAACCTCACCAAAACAGGCTTTCCACACCTTTAAGGGCTCAAATTAGCCCAATTTTCCAAAGAGTCTACTCTCCAAACTTGTCAAAAACTCCTGAAACCTTAGGGAAGCACTTTATACCTGTAAAAACTTCAAATTCCACCATTATATTATAAATATTCAATCATTTACTATCCAAACCTTAAAACCCTCTACCTAGGCTTAGAAACCCTAGGTTTTAGCACTTCCCAATAAACCCACAACCTATCAACTACTCAAACAGGCCCAAAATCATCTACACAAGCTTAATTGAACATTAACCACACTGCCTAAGACAATTTCTCAGTTTGACTCACTAAAACCTCATATTTCATAAGGAAAACTCAAGTTTCCATCATAGGCTTCACACCCAACTCGCTACCAGACCTCCCCTGCACTAGTTCATCATTCTCCCACCAAAAAACCTATTGTTTCCAATCCATCCCACTGAGTTACAAGCCTTACAGTAGGTGGGATGGAGTTAATACATATTTGAAACTTACAAAACTTACAAGGAACCCTGTTTTAGCCGGTTAGTGGAAAACTTCAATAAAATGCACAAAGTTCAATAATAATTCCTCAAAATGGATCCAAATGAGAGAAGACACAAGATACTATGCTAATACACAAATAAATGAATCAAAAAGATGTTGTACGGACTGTACAAACTGCTGTTACAACTGGAAAAACAAAAAATCTGGAAAAATCTGAGTTTTAATATATCAAATCTTCTTCCAATCCAAAAATCAACCTTCATTCGAGTTTCTCAAGTAATTTTATAATTTTTCCATTCTAAACTGAATTTCTAACTTCCCCCAACTTCTTTTTGAAGGCTTAAGACCGTTGGTCTTCCAACTCAACCTTTTTTACAATTTTACAATTTTGCATTTTCCCATAAAAGCAATTTTCAACCTTTTGCATCTTTTTAATGACCCAAACCTCCTAACACCTAAACATCACTAAAAATTAAATAAATACATCACAGAATGGTCTTATAGACCTTATTAGGACAAAATTCCCCAAAAAACTGTAATCTAGACCTTATGACCTTAAATGGATCAACACCTTTAAATGGTGCTCCTGCACCAGTTTTATAATTCATTTCAAAAATTTCTAGTTTGATTAACCCTAATGTGTATTTGTTCTCTTGAGTTTTTAACCTCTACAACTTGTGGTGAATGCTAGAAAAAGATTATTTCATAAACTACTAACAATGGGTTTTGGGTTTTCATTAGTCTAGAATTTCACACTTCTGCACTAAAATTTACCATAATGTGAACACTTCAATTTGGTGCATTAAAAATTATCCCACATTTCATTTGGGCTTAAAAAGAACCAACAACCATCATATTTTTATTTGGGCTTAAAACTGAATAAGACAAACTAAATTTTGAATTCTAGATAAAATTGAACTCACATTTGATTTTGGGTACCTTAAAATGAATTCTATGTCGTGTCTGATAGGTTAGTATTTGCATATGCTCTTTCCTTGTACCTTGTGTGACCTTAGAAATCAAAATAAATATTAACTTGCAATCTATTTGTTCACCCAAGGTCTAACTGTTTTATGTATGCTCTCCCCTCATGACTCCTAAGAATGATCTTGGGGATTAGCAACAATGTTACTACTATTTATTTCAAGTAGGAGACCTTTTTGGGGATTAATAAATCAAGGTTTGATCACAACCGTGTTTTTAGGTATGGTATAAAAAGAGGGGAGAATAAAAGTTGTACCCTAAGGTGTGGACCACATCCTTTAAGCCAAGCTTGATGAACCTCAATCTATCAAGAGATGTATAGGTGATCAGGAGAGAGGAGACCCCTCTCAACTTGGGCATCCTCAAATGAGATCACTATTCACTGATTTCCACTAAGAACCTTGTTATCTAGAATCTTTTAAGACCTTTTGGCTATGAGTTTATAATGGTGCAACCGATAGTTATCATGCATGAAGTTACTCACCATATACTATCCCTTGTCGAGGTGATCAATATTCCTTGATTTGGATTGTGTCCCTTTTAATGTGAGAGGTGTGAAGGTGGTACATGACCTTCGTATACTCTAGTCACCCATTCATTAGATTGGTATATCTTCAACAGGTAGGCCAACTATAAATTGATACACCCATTCTAAATACTAGGTAGGTTGTGTATTCTTGGTGTTTCTTTATTGTTCTAATACCAGTGACACCAAATGGTGAGCTTTGGCTTGTAAAACCAACCTTAAAAATATTGAGATTCAATCCTATATGCTATTATTTTCTATTTTATTTACTTGTCAGATCAAAAAAACATAAATCAATCATCAAATAGTCATAAATTATCAAACCCTAGGTTGATTTAGGTCCAAAAATTGTAAGTTTTGTCTTTGTGTCAAATCAACACTTTTAACTATCATCTTTCTCCACTTCTATTACATCTTGATACATCTATTTATATATTGAAACATATGATTTTCCATCTCGTCGTGTTTTTCTAGAAATTGATGCTTCTATGCAACTCGATGTGTTTGTCATTGAGAAATTTTCTGTCAAAACCTAAACATAGTTACAAAGATGCATTTGTCTATTAGACAATGACACTTTTGTCAATAAACTTGTGCTTTTGCATAATCTCAACACTTCTATCTATGGTAGTGGAACGCTTTGATTATGGTTCAACACATTTGTAAAATGATGCATTTAACTATCAATTAGAATTTCCAGAATAGTTAGAACCTAGTTTCCAAAATTTCCATCACAAAGTCAGTCAAGATCAAAGAACTATCAGACAGACCTATAGGCATAATCAGTCCTCCCAAAAACAACAAAACAAACATCCCACGTCATCTGCTCATCTTGGGTCTTCTTAGAAACATATTCCATTAGTTTTTGAACCAAGAAACAATCTCATTCATAATCAATGAAAAATAATTCATCCATTATCAAACCACTACTAGAAACATCATATTTTAGATCTCTTATCAATATCCCCTAATGTAGCCATTTTCTTACAAAGATATCATTATCAAGTTGTTAAATTAGTATCAACATCTGTGAACATGTTTGCTTAGTGGTCATCAGTCTACCCCTAAATTTATAAGTTCCCTATCATCTTCCTTTGCTTCGACTCATTAGTCTAGGACAAACAAGGATTATCAATCAAAATCAAATAAAAAAATGAGATCTAGATAACTCTAGTATCCTTTAGGTTTTATATCCTACATCTATTTATCAAACATCTGGATATAAAAACTTTGGTTCAAGTACCTACTTAGTGTGTCTCTTTTCAAATCCAATTTTAAAAAAAAGCATTCATCCACACATCTCATCCAAAATTAGGAGGTCATAGTATCTCTTTTATGCCAATACAAACAAGATCCCAATTCAATAACAATACAAAATCCCAAATATCCAAACATGACGAATACATCCTTGGATCCATTCTAGGAAAACAACAAGGAAAACCCAAACACATATGAACCAAGGGTATTGAAGCACCACCCCCATTGAGTCCTAATAATAGTCCAAATATTGATGGGTTCATATGGGATGTAACACCCGAATATTGGGTTGAGGCATAACAAGATGCTCATGGAATGAAACTAATAAAAATAGTTCTAGCAGCTAACCCAGATTCGCTCTTTTTAATGCTTTCCCAACAATAGGCCAGATTGGAATCCACTTTCGACATAACACGTACTCAAAATGTCACTAATGAAATTCCATCCCTAAATTTTGGGAAACTAGTTTTGATAATAACATACCAGCTTCACTAAGACAAAAACCTAATCTCACTACTCAACCATCTAACAATCCATTTACTAATCCCTCACAAATAATTGCAACTATTCCACAAATCACCATTCCTACAAGCTCCACATAGGTAATGATACCAACCATCCATACTCAAGCTCTCACGAACCCTACATCAGGTCAATATATATCTTCCACATCAAAAAATAATCCACATGCATAAGAATCTCATCCTTCACTAACACCACCACATCAACCTCCACCTAACAATTTGAACATCTCTCATCTAATAAAAAGTATGCATGTAAAACCATCAAATGTACCACCTACTCAATACATCACCAACTCCATGAAATAGTCTCCATAGGCTCCCAACTTCAATCCTAACTATAACATACACCAACATAATCAAAATACCTACTCCGCTCAAAACACCATCACATCAGAGCAATATATTAATACCCATTCTTGCAGACATCCACAATACCAACATCATTTGTGATAATACACCAATCCTAATCCCCAAAACCCTTGATATGGTTATTAGAATCCACCACCATCAAACTACCTGTAAGGTCAGCAATCACCACATCCCACACCTACTTACAATCTAGCAGATCCTAACAATCTAGCTCTTCAAATTTAAACTTTGCAACAACAAATGGAAAACATCTACATGAGACCACAAAAAAAGAGCTATATAGTAGAATACATGTGTCCCTTCCCCTTCCGCAAGACTTAATATAAGAAAGTATACAAGGAAATTCAATATCTACAAGCCCACTCTCCCCTGGTTTGAATTGTCTACGGGCATGGTTGAGCCCGCATTAGGGGTACCCCATGGTCCCCCTTGTCCCCTTCTGTCTGGATTCTCGCTACAACACATGCGGTGCCATCCTTGGAGGTTTCCAATGTGCTATCCACTATTAGGGATCCCATGATTCCTAGCAGGCCTACAGATGATGTGCCTAAGATTCCTTTAACCCTAGTGTCTAAAGGATGGAAAGACATGTTGACTAACATGAGCCCGAATTCAAAATGTCCTATTCTCAATCCTGGTGAGGTTATCTCAATTTTGGGCATTGATTTTTCTATCCCTAAAGTTATTAGCCATAATATTTTTTCCTCCATGGAGCTTTATGTGGTTGAAAAGTTCTTGTCCTTTTGACCCTCTGTTGATATGGTTCATAGATGGGTTTCTGCAAAATGGTGTTTGAAGGGAAACGTGAGTGTTTGTGCCATGGCTAGTGGAATTTTCCTTTTTAAGTTCACGATGGAGGAGGATGTGGTCTTGGTGATTTATTTAGGCCCCTGGGTCTATGGGAAGCATGCATTATTGTTGTACCACTGGAAACCAAGGTTTGACTCGGCTGTTGATCTCAATAGGTCGGCCCCTGTCTGGGTGCATCTCCCTGGTCTTCCTCTAGAATACTAGGATGAATCAATTTTTAGGGGAATTGGCGATACTCTAAGCTAATTCATCACCTCATAATCTATCACCAAATCCATGTCCAAGTTAGTTTTTTCTTGCTTCTATGTTAACGTTGATATAAACAAGACTTTACCAAACTATGTGAAGCTTTGTTCAGTCTTTGGATCTTGGACTCAACAAGTCTGCTATGAGAATGTTGTGATTTACTACTAGAAATGTGTTAAGTCGGGCCACCTTATTTCAGACTATAAGTCCATGGTTAGACCTATCCCCATCCCCAGTGCTCCTAGTGAAGAGTACCCTACAAATGACTTCCCTTTTGAAGCTGATATTCTCAAGATCATTGAGTCCCCAAACAAGATCAGGCCTGCTAATATTGTGATTTCGACGGATCCAGTTGGGTCCCTGACTGACTCAGTTGTTGTGCCCAATGGCCATCCCCCCACAAGTTCCCTAGTGTGTAAGCCCCCAATTCCCAACTCTGGTGTGACTTGGGACTTAGAGGTATCTATGGAAAAGCCTCCCTCACCTACTATGGGTGTGGAGGATGGCGAGATCCAAGAGGATGGAGTATATTTGGATAAGCCTAGTATTGGACTGACTGAGACTGTTGAGGTGACTCACTCTCAACCTATGGAAGATATATTTTGGTCAACCCCTAAGAGGAAGGGTAAACAAAAGAAAGAAGATGTGGTTGGCGAGTCTTAGCATAGTCAACCCACCCAACAGTTGATTAGGTACAGAGAAACAACAAAGGAAATTGCGATAGGAAAGCAAAGGACATTGGAAGTTTCCTAAAAGAAAGTTTCAAAATGAAAGCACTTTCACGGAATGTAAGAGGACTAAATAGCTCCCAAAAATAGTTGGCCCTGAAGAACTATTTGCTGGAACATAAAATAGATGTTTTACTTCTACAAGAAACCAAGATGAAGAAAACCATTTTTGAACCTATATCAAATTATATTTGGTCGAATGCCCTCTATGCTTATAGTGATGCTGATGGGGCTTCAAATGGTCTTTCTATAATGTGGAATCCCATGAGGATCTCTGGTTCTAAACTATTCTATTGTAAGAACAGTGTGGGATTCAGTTTTTCCAATGTTGGAGGCTCCTGGTCTTTGACCAACATTTATACTCCCAATGTTAGGAATGCGAGGAAAACCATTCGGCAAGAAATATCTAACTAGATTTTGACTAATAAGGGAGACTGATGGATGGTGGCTGGAGACTTCAACTCCCCCCTTTACCCCTCAGAGAAAAATGGTGGGCTAATGGATTACTTTGACATCATGTCTGACCTGGTTGATTTCCTAAATAGTGCTGGCCTGGTGGATGTTGATTTGTAGTGCTAGTATTATACTTGGTCCAATAGACACCTTGGGGCTGGCCTGATCTAGGTCTATCTAGATAGATTTTTTTTATCCTAATTGGACTACCTTGCTTCATGCTAATCTACTGGCTCTACCCTGGACAATTTCTGACCACAACCCCTTTCTACTGTCCCTAAATGAACATTCTGTTGTTGGTTTGTTCCCCTTCTGGTTCAAGATCATGTGGAACTCTCATCCCAATTTTAGGAATAAGATTGCTACTTGGTGGAATATGCCAGTGCATGGCTCCCCTATGTTCCAAATCTTCCATAGGCTCAAACACATCAAAAATATGGTTTAAGGATGAAACAAGAGGGTTTTGGGGGATGTGTTCCATCAAAAAAAGTTTTTTTTGACAAGCTCAAAATGTTACAAAAGAGGATGGAGGAAGGTGATACCTGTATGCTAACCTGTCAATAGGAAAGGGCCGAACATTTGGAATGGGAAACAATATTGAAGAAAGAAGAAATATTTTGGAAGCAAAAATCTAGAATACAATGGCTGACTGAAGGGGACCAGAATACTTCTTTCTTTCATGTTTCGGCCCTCAAACATAGGAAAAGAAATCAAATGAAAAAGTTGAAAAATGAGGTAGGGGATGAGGTGTCCCATCCCTTGTAGATTGGACTATTGGTTGTTGACCACTTCAATAGGACCTTCTCTACTCCTTTTGTGGCTCCCAACCAAGCGTTGGATGCTCTGTTGTTGGAAACCACTCCTAACTCTGTATCCATTGATGATAATGTTTCTATTTTGAGGGCTATTACCCTAGAAGAGGTTAGGTCTGTTGTGTTTAGTATGGGAGATTTCAAATCCCATGGCCCCGATGGTTACCCCTCAACCTTCTTTCAAATATTTTGGGACATCGTGGGAGAGGACCTGACTTTGGCAGCTCAGGATTTTTCAATTATGGAAAATTTCTCAAACAACTAAATCATACCTTCATTACCCTTGTGCCTAAAATTAAGGAACCTCAAACCATGGTGGATTTCCAGCCCATTAGCCTTTGTAACATTGTTTATAAGATTTTTTCCAAAATTATGGTTAACTACTTGAAACCTCTCCTGGATAAATGATAAGCCCAAGTCAAAAGGGCTTTGTCCCTGCTCACCATATCTTGGATGTGGCTATATCCACTCATGAAATTTTACATTATATGGATAGGTGTAATAATGCTAGTAGAGCCTCTGAAGCTTGACATTTCTAAAGCTTACAATAAAATTTTATGGGATTTTCTTCCTAAAGTCCTTGATAGGTTTGGTTTTAATCAAAATGTGATCAACATCATCTTGGAATGTGTTACCATGGTTCAGTACTCTGTTATGGTCAATGGAATACCTCATGGGTTCTTTGTAGCTAGTAGGGGCATTCGTCAAAGGGATCCCCTCTCCCCGTACCTTTTTATAATGGTGGTTGATGTTTTGAAAAGGAATGTTACTTGTATGTTGTTGGAGGGCTCCATCAAAGGTGTCAAACCAACATCCACCATTGATCCCACTTCCATCCAACAATTTTTTGATGACACTATTATTTGGGAAGGCCTCGGTGGTGGAAGCTAGGAAATGGAAAAATTTCCTCAATCTCTATATGACTAGTTCAAGTCAATGTATCAATTATAATAAAAGTATGATCTATTTTTGTAAATGTACTCCTACTTCGTAGGACTGTGTGATTGTTGTTTTAGGTTGTGTGAGTTCCTCACTTCCTTTGGTGTACCTGGGCCTCTCTCTCACTGTCAAGAAAGTCACTCCCACTTTCTAGAATACTATTCTTGAAAAGATATAGAGGAAACTTGTTGGATGGAAAGGCTCCCTCTTGAGTCATGTTGGTAAACTACAACCCTTTAGGGGATCCCTGTCTATTTTCTATCCATGTTCAAAATGCCCAATTACATTACTGAGAAGTATGAAAAGATTCAGAGAGTTTTCCTTTGGTTTGACACCGAGGATAAGAAGAAAATGTCTCTTGTCAGATGGTAGAAAGTTTTCCTCCCCAAATTTTGGGGAGGGCTGGGCATTAGAAGGGTCCAAGCTATAAATAAAGCTCTATTGGCCAAGGTTGGTTGGGACTAGTTAAGAAAATATCTAGAAAATAACCCTCTTATCAAGTGTATTGAGAATGATCACCCTCACAGGTCCCTAGCCTAGAATAATATCTGCAAAATGAGGGAGCTACTTCAAACTGGTCTTCATTGGAAGCTTGGTAGAGGAAATTGTATTCATTTCTGGAAGATCCTTGACTTCTTGAAACCCCCTTGACTAATTTTGAGTTTAAAAACCTCATGGCACCTGCGACCCATTTTTTTTGGCTCGGGGGTTTGTGACTACCTTATTGGTCCACTTGGTGCTAGGAGTTGGAAAGACCTGGGATTATGTTTTCCTCTTTCCCCTAACTTGAAAATCCTAGCTAATTCCCTACAAGTGAATATCTCCCTCCCCAAAATCCCCTTATCTGATCTTGAAGATAACTTCTTATGGTCTCTAAAAAGTAAGGGCAACCTATCTGTTAGGACGGCTTATGGTCTTCTAACAGACAAGGGCATTCAAAGCAAGATTTGGAAATGGGTTTGGAACCGACACTTGACTCTGAAAATAATTTTTTTCTAGTGGAAAACTTTTCATAACAAGATTCTAACCCAAGATAATTTGAATAAAAGGGCCTTTATGATCACGAATAGGTGCATTTTATGCAAATGCAATGAAGAATCTGTTGATCACCTATTGCTACATTGTCCATTTGTTGCTGAGGTTTGGGACCTATATTTTCAAAGGTTGGCCACTCACTGGACCTTAAATAAGGATTTAAATTCCTTTATTGTTGGTTAGACTGTTCCTTTCCAACATCCCCTTCCCATGGAAATATGGAGAAAAACTCCCCCTATCATCTGCTGGTGTATCTAGAAGGAAAGGAACAATTGGATCTTCGAACACATTGAAAGGAGTCCCAAGGAATTATTTGGCACTGGGTATATACTTATCTTTGAAAGTATCTCCCTATACAAATGGAAACCTCTAGACAAAGTCCTTGGCACTGGGTATATACTTATCTTTGAAAGTATCTCCCTATACAAATGGAAACCTCTAGATAAAGCCCCAACAAAGTGGGAGATTAAAATGGAAAATTCCTGGAATCTCAATCTTGGGACCAACTCCTTTGATGATTCCAAGTCCATGGCTATAGTAACACTATTTGGAAACCCCTAAATGTGGATTGGTTTAAACTAAATTTTGATGGTGTGGCTAAGGGGAATCTTGGTTTGGCTAGCATTGGCGGTATCATTAGGGATTGCAATGGAAAAATTTTGTTGGCTATGCTAGAGGAGTTGGTATCCACTCTCCTATGAAATTTGAGGCATAGGAACTTCTCAAGGGCATCAAGATTGTTGTCACTCTAGGCATAAAAAACCTACACATTGAAGGAGACTCTTTATTTGTGATTGACTCTCTTAATCATGACCGATTGCTGAGATTAAATATTAGGGACATTCTACTTGACATAAACCTTTTGGTCTCAAAATTGGATAGAAAATGTTTGAGTCACATCTACAGGGAAGGTAACCAAGTTTCTAATAGCCTGGCTAACTTGGGGTCCAATTGGAATTTATGCAAGTGTTGGAAGAGGCTTGCGATGTTAACTGCTATTATACAAGGATTAATCCTTGCGGAACAAAGGAAAATAATATTCAATGATGGTTAAAAACTTATGTATTAATGGGTATAGGTGGCTCCACTTGATGGGTCCTTTGGTGATGTGGATCTGGTTGAGTGAGGTGGCGAGGTTAAAGAGGGATGTCGCGTGGATTTTTTACTTCCTTACTACGTATGGTGGGGCCTTCAAATTTTGTGAGTTGTCTTCTCAATTGTACTACACATCCTATCATATCTCATGGGATGTGTGTAATGAGTTATTAATCACCATTCTATTTAATAATTCCAATTTAGGCTATCTTATCATTTGCATAAAATCTTTTGAGTTGTACTTAAAAATTTGAAATCTCTCCCCCATGGCTAGTTGACATGGGGAAATGTGTAACTTTAAAATGGCCATTGACATAACAGATACTAATTATATAGTTTTAATTAACAATTGGATTATCCTATGGCTCTTTTGTGATAATCATAGCCCCATGAAGTTGGCATCATCAACAATGACCACTAAAGTGTGTAAAAGATAGGTTGCTTTCATTACTCCTTACTATCCTGGTTGGTGGAGGAATGACAATTTAAAAAAGGCTAAATTCACTATCAGGAAGTCACTTTTACGACTAACTTTATTTCTTTGGGTTTTTTATTGTGTGTCGTGGGTCACAATGGGTGGAGATAGAGTAAGAATTGAGCCTGATAATTGTGAGGAGTTTCAAAGGGACCCCATTACTTGGCATATTTGTAATGAGGGTTGTCTAGTGCCACTTTTGGAGAATCTTGTGGGCCATGATGAGTGTTTGTCGACCTAGTTTGCTGGTTCATGGAAGGATAGGAAGGCCACCATGGCTGACATTTCATTTGAGATGAATGAAGAGGTTATTGGAAAGGCAATGAGCCTTTCTTGTGATGGAAAGAAATATTAAAAACACACCAAAATGCAAGACTTGGAGAGTCTCAATGCCTTATTGAAAGGTGACAAGAAGTTGGTTCAGAAGTAGTCTAGTTTCGACTGTGAGGTGCTGCCAAAACCCTGAGACAAGGCGTGTCTTGCTTTAATGAAATATGTTACTTTAGAAGGCTAGTTCAAGTTCTTTTATTTTTACCATTTGCCGCTGTTAAACCACTTTAGGCACAAGATAACCCTCAACTTTCCATTTTTTCTGCTCACCTCTCTAGAAAATTTAGTTAAAGAAACCCTTGAGGCTTCCACTCTCAACCCGAATTTTACGCCCCCTTTACCTCTACATTAAGGCCTAATCCTTAGGCTCTACCTATTTCATCTTGCCTTGTGCCTGCCAAAACCCATCTCTATTGTGCATGTTGAGGAACTAGAACCCCCTAATGTGGCCCCTATTAATCCTTTCCCTACTGCATCTGAGGGTTCTAAGAGGAAAATCCCCACTCCTGAAATTGAGCCCATTTCTAAACTTAAGCCCAAAATCCCTTCTAAAAAGAAGAAAAGCGCGACTGGTATAGCCCAGTTGAAGTCAATAGATGGGTTATGTGAGCTAAAAAATAAATCCATCAAGAAGGACAATAGAGCCACCACCAAGAAGGGGAAAAAAGTTTCTCAGAGCCTGATAGTATTACTGGCCTTTGACAATGAAGGTAGGAGCGCTAAGGAAAAATACTCCAAGGGTGATACCATGGTGGCTACAAGTGTTGAAATGGGGATGAAACAAACTCGTGTGAGGAGGTCCCACAGACTGGCAAAGAACAAAAAAGGTACCCTAGTTGATGAGATTCCCAGTGACTCAAAGCAAACCGGTGGCAAGATTGAAGGAAAAAATGACACTTTTGAAGAGATGAATGAAGGGTTTGTGGAAGGCACTAGCAATTTTCTAGACATGAACAAGGGGCTTAAGAAGGATTCCACTCAATCCTCTGACTCCAAAGATGGCGGGGAAGAGGAGATCCTGAGTGGGAAGGGAAAGAACATGGACCTCAATGCGTTGTAGGACCAGGTTGCTAAATTGGAGCAAAAATTCTTTGGTTTGGCCTGGTTCACAGTTAAGATGATCCACAATTTTTTTTGTCACTCTATTTGATGTCATCAAGGAGGAAGTAGATAAAAATTCTAAGGGAGAAGGACCCAACTAGATTGGGGACGATGTGCTGAATCTCCTGGTTCAGAAATGGGAAAATGTAGATAGTTAGTGTTCAGGTCCGGGTGGTACTGGTATTTTGTTGTTAATGTGTTGTGTCTGTGTCCTATGTCCATTGTGTTTGGTTATATACTTTTTGATAGTGTTTTGAACTAGTTCCTTTTTGGCCCTCTGGGCTCTCCGTGTAAAGGGTACAACACCTTATAAATGTTGCTTATATAATAAAAAACAAGACTTTATATATGCCACCTTTCGACATCACTTCAATATGCCAAAATTTGACAAATATAAAGGAAAGGGAGTCTCTCATGATCACATGAGAGAGTTATATGTAGCTTGTTTAAAAGTAATGCATAATGATACTTATCTAATGTGCCTCTTCCCAAGAAGCTTAGGAGGGAAAACCATGGAGAGATTTTTCTAGACTCCATGGGGGCATAAGAACCTTTAATGAAATAGTTGATAAGTTTGTCTCACATTTCTCATACAACGTGGACCATGAAATGACAATGACAAAATTATGCACAACTAAATGAAATGATGGAGAAATGTTTGCCCCTTTCTTACTAAGGTGGAAAAACTTAGCTAGCAAGAACCCATGTCACACCCCAAAAAATAATTGGTTGAGATGTTCATCTAAAACATGAACACTAAAGTTGGTTTTAATTTGAAAATTCTATGTTCAAATTCCTTTGATGATATCATCGTAAAAGGGCTTACTATAGAGAAATCCCTAATTGCATAAGGACTTGTTAAAATCTTCAAAGAAAATAAAACCTATTCAAAAAATTCAAATGACAAGTCCCACTATTGGAATAAGAATAAAAATGTTGTCAATGATGGTGTGGTTGATGCTAAAATGGCTCAAATTTTCCATCCTAGCTTATGTATACCTGAACCACACAACATTCAAGCATCAAAAAATATATAGGATACTGCACAATAACTACCCTTTAGAAGTTCAACAACAAGGTCCATGATGAAAATTCACTCCTTTAGGAGAACCCATCAAGTCTTTGCTTAACAAATTACTCCAAGAAAACATAGTCACTCTTATAAAAATCAATCAATATAAACCACAAGTCAAACCAATGTGCTGGAAGGACATTGATTTTTGTGATTACCACAAAGTAAAAGGACACAAAACTACCAAAATTTTCAAAGTGAAACACCTTATTCGGGATTTAATAGACAAAGGAGATATTGGTCTTGAAAACCAAAAAAAATCCTCAAACAATGATCATGTGATCTTCAAAGATCCCTTACACAATCATGGAAAAGGAAACACCTCTAACCAAGCTAGTAGCTCAAGCAATAGTACCAATTATATAGCTGTCAACTATGATTATACAGTTAGCCATATCGAGGAAGTTGATAGCCAAATATTGACTATCACTAGAAAGAACCCAAAACCTCAATGCAACGCATAATCAAAATTATTCTACAAGGAGCCACATCTAGAAATACCACTACACCTCAGTACAATATAATGGATCAACTTAATAAATCACCGGCCTAAATATCCATTCTCAAGCTTTTATGCATATCACTGACTCATAAGGATATATTAGATAAATCTCTTAGGGAATCATTGGTACCAAGAAATCTTAATATGAACTAGTTTCAAGCTATGGTTGGTCATATCACCTCTTCACATCATCTAACTTTTTTGATATAGACATGGCATCCCATTCTCCTATTCACAATGAAGCCCTTCACTTGGAATTTTTTTTCCACAAACACTTCACAAAATGTGTTCTAATAGATGGTGGTGTTGTCTTGAACATATGCACCTTAAAATTGGTGAAAATATTGGGATACTCTGATGGAGTTATAGATTCAACAAAGAAGATATTAATCAAAGCGTATGATGAGGTTGAACATCCCTCTAAAGGGACCATTACTATTATAATTAGAGTCGGTCAACAAATTAAAGACAAAGTCTATGAAGTACTAGATCTCAAACTACCCTACAACGTACTTCTTGGTTACCCATGGATTCATGTCATGCAGGCTATACCCTCTAATTTTCACAAGTGTCTCAAGTTCTATCATGAAGGAAATAAATTAATTCTAGCAGATCTAGATATTTTTCCAAACTACAAAAATTTGAGAGGATATACCACATTTCGTGTTCCTAACAACATTGAATCATCTTCCTCTAAATCCTACATAGACTCTTTAGAACTAGTTCAAACATATACTCATTCCATGGTTACTCCTTAAGTTAAGATTAAAATTGAAGACAAAGCTTGTGGGGAATATGATATGGCACAATTTTTCTATGTAGGTCAGCTTCCATCATCACCTAAATCATATGGAAAACTAGGTAAATCCTAAGTGGTATCAACCATGATAGTCAAATGCAACTTGACTAATTTTTCCAAGTTGGGGGAACTAGACAAAGAATCTATAGATGAAGACATTTCCAAGTGGATCTACAATGATAAAGAAGAAGATACTATCACATTACTAGTAGAAAAGGACACTAAAGGATTACCGATAATGGAATATATTGGATATGATGGACATAGTGAACTTGGAGCATAGAAGCAAGGAATGATGGAATCTATCATAATACCTATTATACAAGACTTGGATTTGCGAGTTTGACTAAGGTGTCTAGAAATACTGAAAGTACACCTATAGAAGCAGATTTTTTTTCTTCTATTGATAAGTTATCTAATGAGGATACCAATAATGAATCTTTTGAGTGTATCAATAACCTATTACATGACATCAACATTTGCACCATATCCTATATGTCCTATGAGCTTTCACCTTGCGACAACAAACTACCACTTATAGACCCCCAACTTATCAATTGGGACCAACGGGATCCACCTAGTTTAGACATATTCTAGAATCATGAAGTTATAGCCAATTTTATGGGACTTTGAAATGATATAGCCCTAGGGGATCATAGAGCTAGATTCATCATAGAACTCAACAAAATGGCATACTTTGGGGAGGATGCCAAAGCTTTTAGTCATAAAAATGTAAAAAGTATAAACATGTCTACAAGTGAAAACTATCACATGACACTTTCAGACCTAAGAATAGTAAAAATAAAGGATGTATCCAAGGGTGAGAACATTTTTGAGGCACCCAAGGATGGAAGGTTTTAAAATATCCCTATGGATAAATAGAGATCTACAACTCTTATTAAGAAATCTAAGGAGGCAGATATCAATACTACAAATAGTGTCAGGATAACATAATTTACAACTTCCCTATCTGAGGAAGAATGATCAATTTCATGGCATTTTTTAAGAATAGAAAAATAAAATTTGCATGGTCCTATGTAGATATGCCTATATTGGATCCTAATCTAGTACTACATCATCTAACAGTAACACTGGGGGAATAACTTCTGAAATAGAAGCTACACAAGATGCATCCACATATAGCATTACTAGTCAAAGCATAACTCCAAAAGCTATTAGATGTGGGATTTATTCAACCTATTGATTATGTTGAATGAATATAAAACTTGTTCATAGCCACTAAAGCCACTGGAGGAATCCAAATATACACAAACTTTAGAGATTTAAACAAGGAATTCTTGAAAGACAACTTCCCTTTACCAAACATTGATATGATTGTTGATTTGATAGTAGGGAACATAATGCTATCTTTAATGGATTGATTCTTAGGCTACAATCATATTTTCATCACCACTTAAGACCAACATATAAACTATTCACCTGTCCATGGGGGAACTTTTTTTGGAATGTCGTTCCTTTCAGTCTTAAAAATGTCAGAGCTACCTATCAATAGGCTATGATGACTATATTCTATGACATGATGCACATCTTAATGGAAGACTATGTTGATGATCTAATTACAAAATCAATCACCAAGGAAGGACATCTTGACATATTGGCTAACATTTTTGATAGAATAGAGTAGTACAACCTATGATTAAATCCTAAGAAGTGTGTTTTTGGGGTAACATCTAGAAAGTTACTAGGATACATTATATCAAGATAAGCATTGAGGTCGACCCAATGAAGGTAAAAGCAATATTTGATATGCCTCCTCCTAATACTCTCAAATAGTTATTAATTTTATAGGGAAAACACTAATCCATTTGCTAATTTATTTCACAACTAGTAGATAAGTGCCACCTATTTACACATCTTTTGCATAAGGGTGTTAGCTTTAAAATTAAATCAAAATTGTCAAAAGGCATTTCAAAAACTCAAATATTATCTAGCATCTCCTCTAGTCTTAATGCCACTAGTTCAAGGCAAGCCTCTACTATTGCACATCTCTACGGCATCAGCAACACTAGGCACACTTCTTGCACAACATGATGATACATGTAGAGAAATAGGGGTCTATTATATCAGACCTACTCTGGTAGGTTACAAACTCAAATATTCACCGATTTAATGTGCTTTTCTAGCAGTTGTATTTACTTCACAAAAGCTGAGACATTATATGCTTAACCACCAGAACAAGATTATTGCAAAAATATATCCTCTCAAGTATTTATTGAGCAAGGTTGCGCTCATAGGTCACCTAGCTAAGTGGGTAATGATCCTTAGTGAGTTCGATATCAAGTATGTAGACAAGAAAATAATCAAAGGTCAATTAATTGCATATCAACTAGTGGATGCCCCTATGATAGATGATCACTCAATAGTGTCATAATTTTTGGATGAGGGTATATAATCACCCTAGCTCAAATATTGAAACTATATTATGATGGCTTATACACCCAACATGGCTCAAGAGTAGGTATACTATTTATCACCCCTCAAGGTGATTATATACCCAAGTCATATTGTTTGGAATTCCCATGTACAAACAGCATAGCAGAGTATGAAGCACTGATTACAAGATTTAGAATGGAAATAAAATGGAAACTTAAGAAAATTCAAGTCTATGGAGATTCTCAACTAGTTATCAGAAAAGTAAATGATGAGTACCAAACTAGGGATGAAAAACTTCTACCTTACAAGAAAATGGTAGATAGTTTCAAGCAATACTTCATTGATATCACATTTGAACAGGTCCCAAGACTAAAAAATAGAGAATTATATGTCATTGCTACTAGTGTATCTCTCCTTGATATGCCACAGAATACTCAATAGTGTAAATTCTTAGTGGAGCAACTCTTGATCCCTACCTTCGATCTCCCAAAATTTTATCTTGTGTGTGAAATCGTTGGTCCTGAATCCCATTGGTATAAAGAAATATACAATTACCTTCATAAACAAAACCTTCCACCTGAATTCTCTAATAACCAAAGAAAAACATTCATTAGACATTCACCTCGATTATGTATCCTTGGTGATACACTATATTGAAGGAGCTTTGACAGAACTCTCCTTACGTGTCTTAACTCGAAAGATGCATAAACTACCCTATAGGACATATATGATGGTTTTTGTGGTGCACATGCTAGTGGTCCAAACACAACCAAGAAAATAATCAGAGCTTGTACTATTGGCTGGAAATGGAACAAGATGCAAACTAGTTTACATGCAAATATTTGAAGTGTCAATAATATGGAAATATTATACATGCACTTGCACATTAACTACAAGCTCTTACTATTGGCAATACAAGGGCAGACAACTGAGAGGGGGGAGGGTGAATCAGTTGTCACATAATTTCAAACTTATTCAAACTTATTAACCTTATTCTCAGATCTGATCAATAACCATGAAAGCGTAAATCAAAAACACATCAGAAACATAGATAACACCAAGATTTTTTATGTGGAAACCCTATTAGGGGAAAAACCACAGTGGAGGTCAATCCACAAGATTATACCCTGTTAAAAGTATAAAGAAATATGAATGGGGAATGCACATGAATTCAGGAACACTTCCTAGAGCTCACCGCTCAATTAAAAAAGGAATACTCGTTGTATTACAAAGATTTGGATTACATCCAGAAAATTGAACTGAGAAAATAACATCTGCTAATGCTTGATTACAGTTCTGGTTAAGCACATGAACACTTCTTCACACTTTGCTCATTCTTCTTCACACTTTTCTTCTACCTTTGAATGATATGAACTACATTCACACATAGGACTCACACACTTCACATAATCATGCCTTCAAATGATAAAAGAATCGCTCATATATATCTGCAACAAGAAATTACATCGTTACATGTCAACCTCAATAAAATAATAAAATGAATACAAAATGTCGGCCCAAAACATCAAATAAATTTCAATACAAATCAACCAAGGTCGGCCACAACATAGTGACGACCCAAAATAAAATATTCAAACACGAACCACCTTCAAAAATTAATCCTCAAAGATTCACAACACGCTACAATACCCTGTCGGCTAAGAACATGAAAAACATGAACACACAAGAGAAAATCTCTAATTGTGAGCACAACGATCAATGCAGACATGCAACATAGATATAGTATGATCTAGAAACATCCAAAAACATCATGAATCACCAAAAAAGCATCCACAACAACTGAACTTGCTAAAATATCATCACCTTCATTCAGGAACACCAACTGAAGCAACATAAAAACTGTCAGAATACAAATATTCATAACATGATCAAATCTTTATGTGGATCTCTGAAACTTAGCATGGATAAAATAGATATACTTGACAAGAAACCATTTAATCCACAACCTATGATCATCAACGTATTGAGCTCGCCAACAGACTAAACTTCACTTCACCACTAACAACCTGCAACTTATTTTATTACAATTTTCTCAATATCCTCAACATATATAGCTTCTAAGACATTAATGCCAATAGTGTTGACATCAATGACAACCACATATCAGCAACACAACCACAACATCCAACAATCTCCCCCTTTGGCATTAGTGGAAACACATGATGTGAAAAACACCATCAACACAACTATCTTTAGCATTTACTCCCCCTTAGGTTTTAACTCTTTTCTCCTCAATTCTTTTACACGACTCTTCTCCCACATGACTCTTCTCCTTAGATAATTCATAATTTTTCACATGACTCTTCTCCCCCTTTGAATCAATGACAAAGATCTATTTTCTCCACACAGGCTCTGAACCACATATCTGAACATTTGACTACTCCCCCTGAGTAGCAACCACCACAACATCAATTCGGATCAAGATATGACTATGAAATGCATGGATTGATGCAAGTCAATGCATCTTAGTTCTGATTAGGAGGGGTAATCACCCCTAGCTTCCCTCTGAGATACTCAAAAGTATCCTTAGGAAACGGCTTTTTAAAGATGTCTGCAATCTTTTCCTTAGTAGGCACATACTCCAATCTAACTTCCTTTTCACTCACCTTCTCTCTCAAAAAGTGAAACTTGATAGATATATGCTTGATCTTTGAATTCAACACCAGATTCTTAGAAATTTTAATTGCACTTGAATTATCATGAAATATATCAATAGGTTCATCATACACAACTCTAATATCTTTCAACATCTACTTCATCCATAATACTTGAGCACAATTATTAGCAGCAACAATGTATTCTTCCTTTGCAGTAGATAAAGAAATGGCTTCTTACTTAACCATGAAATCAACTTCTTACCCAAGAAAAATGCACCATCACTAGTACTCTTTTTGTCATCCACATCACCTGCCCAATCAGAATTAGTAAAATAACTCAAAGTAAGATCATCATCTTTAGGATACCACAGCCCAAAATCAACTATCCCCTTCAAGTATCAGAAAAATCCTCTTCACAACAGTTACATGAGATTCCTTAGGATCAGCTTGAAACCTTGCAACAATACATACAACATTCATGATATCAGGTCTAGTTTGAGTCAAATAAAGCAATCCACCAATCATCGATCTATATCTAGTTTTATTTTCTTTTAGAGAATCATCATCTTGTTTCAACTTGCATCTAGTCACCATAGGTGTACCAATTGGCTTTGAATCTTCCATACCAAACTTCTTTAACAATTCTTTCACATGCTTGGATTGAGATATGAAGATACCTTTATCTAATTGAGTAATTTTCAATCCCAAAAATAATTTCATCTCACCAATCATAGACATCTCAAACTCACTCCGCATCTCATCAGAAAACTTCATGCACAAACCATCATCTCCTCAAAAAATGATATCATCAACAAAGACTTCAACAATCAAATCTTTATCATGATCAATCTTGAAATACAAATTAATATCAACAATACCTTTATTGAATCCAAGCTTCAACAAATACTTGTCCAATCTGGCATACCATGCTCTTGGGGCTTGCTTAAGTCCATACAATGCTTTATTCAACCAACAAACCATATCTCCCTAATCATTCAATTGAAATCCATCAGGTTGTTCAACATACACCTCTTCTTCTAGTTCGCCATTTAGAAATGCTGACTTGACATCCATCCGATAAACCTTGTAATTTTGGTAAGAAACATAAGCAAGACATAATCTCACAGCTTCAATCCTAGCAACAAAGGCAAAGGTTTCTTCAAAGTCAATTCCTTCCATCTAAGAATATCCTTTCTACACCAATCTTGCTTTGTTTCTAACAACTTCACCTTGCTCATTCAAATTGTTTCTAAAGACCCATTTAGTTCCAATTACATTTTTGTCCTTAAGTCTAGGAACAAGAAACCATGTATTATTCTTCTCAATTTTTTGTAGTTCTTCTTTCATTGCTTCCACCCAATGTTCATATTTTCATGTTTCATTCACACTATTAGGCTCAATCTTTGAAATTAGACAGTATTCTTCTGCAATTTTTTCTAGTTAGTCTGAACACCTTTGTACTTATCACCTATAATATGATCTTCTGAATGATTTAGTTTTACATACCTTGGAGTCTTAGGATGTTCTTGAACTTCTGGCTCTTGTGATCTCTCTTCTGCACTTTCACTAGTTCCTTCCTCTTGATTTTCCTAATTCACCGAAATGATTTGAACTTGATTTTGAGTCTAAACTTTCTTTCCTATGACTGAATTGTTATTTTGATCATCTAAATCATATCCATAGGTTCTATATGGTCTATCTATGTCTTCATCAATCTTGAAATTTTCACTTTCAACTACTTTCCTCAATCTCTTGTTGTAGCACCGATAGGCCTTACTCTTAGTAGAATAACCAAGAAATATTCCTTCATCACTCCTAGCATCAAACTTTCCTATTGCTTCATCTCTTTTGATATAACATTTACTCCCAAAGATTTTGAAATATCTAACAGTAGGCTTGTGACCAAACCATAGATCAAAAGGGGTCTTACCAATATCACCTTTGACTTGTACCCGGTTGAGGATGTGAACAACAATACTCACAACTTCTCTCCAATAGATATGAGGAACATTTCCTTCCAGCATCATAGTCTTAGCAACATCTTGAACTGTCTTGTTCTTCCTTTCCACAACTCCATTTTGCTGAGGGGTCTGCAAGGCACATAATTGTCTCTTTATTCCATGCACTTCACAAAAAGAATTAAACTCATGGAAAGTGAATTCACCACCTCTATCTGATCTCAAACATTTAATCTTCAAACCTCTCTTTGTCTCAACCATAGCCTTAAAAATCTTTAATTTCTCTAGAGCTTTAGATTTCTCCCTTAAGAAAGTAACCCACATCAATCTAGAGTAATCATTAAAAAGTAACATGAAGTACCTGTCTCCTTGTAAAATTCTGACTCTAGAAGGACCACACAAATTAGTATGAACAAGCTCCAACACTTCTTTTGAACAATGTTGTTTGCTCCGAAATTAAATTCTAGTTTGCTTCCCTAACTGACATTCCTTGCACATAGTATTAGTAGGCTTTACCAACTTAGGAAGATCTCTCACTGCCTAAGTAGAACTTATCTTGATAATATTGTCAAAGTTTACATGACACATTCTCCTATTCCATAACCAACTTTCATCAACTTGAGCAATCAAACACCTTTTACTAGCAACATTCAGGTGAAAGATGTTACCTTTTGTTTTTGTACTTGAAGCAATCACATTTCCAGAACTCCCCAATATTCTACACTTACCATTCTTGAATTGAAGATTGTATCCCTTGTCAACCATCTGTCCAAAACTTAAGAGATTATTCTTCAAACCTTCCACATAAAGAACATCATCAGTATTATTCTTACCATCAAGAGAAATGGATCCTCTACCATGGATTACACATGCTTTTTCATCACCAAATCTTACAACACCACCATCATACTTTTCCAAGCTCACAAATTTTCTTTTATCACCTGTCATGTGATGAGAGCATCCACTGTCAATCACCCATTCATCTTTCTCTTCAACTCGAGCAACTAGGGATTTCTCCACATTTGAGCAACTAACAAATTCACTAGGTACATGATCATTTTCCTTGATAGCAATAAATACCCATTCATACTCACATGCATTGCCTTTATCAGATTCATCATCTGCCACACCTTCATCAACAACATAATAACACTTTCTTTGAAATCTAGGCTTGTTAGATCTTGGCTTAGGGACTCTTTCCAGACACCTTCATGCAAAATGACCTATCTTATTGCAAGAAAAAAATTTAATAGGTAATTTCCCTTTATACTTACCTTCTCCTCTAGCTTCCCTTTTGACAATAAGTGCTTCAAGCTCCTCTAGTTTTCTCTCTTCTTCAATCTCTCTCATTTCCTCCTCATACTTGAATACCTTTCTAGAAGAACTTTTACCCGGATCATATCTCTGTTTATCTCTTCTAGAGGTAGTAGCTTTGAATGCAAATTCTATCTTAGGAAGAGAATCACCAAATTCACTTAACTCAAAAGTTGTAAGCTTACCAATCAACATGTCTTTGGTAACATTTGTTACAGTTCAGAGCTCCTCAATAGTATTAGCTTTGAATTTGTATGCAGCAGGCAAGGATCTAAGCACTTTAGCAACAATCTTTGATTCTTCAAACTTTCCACCAACACATCTGATACCACAGACAAGTTCATTCACTCTTTGCATGAAAGTAGTAATGTTCTCATCATCACCCATTCTCAACATTTCATATTTACCTTTCAGACTTTGTAACTTAGCAAACTTCACATTAGTATCACCTTCATACAAGGTTACCAACTTTTTCTAGATCTCATAAGCAATCTTCAGATCCATAACATTTGTCATCTCAGAATCAGCCAAGGCACTCAACAATGCTTCCTTAGCCCTAATATTGTACTCAACATCCCTAATATCAACAATAGTAGTAGGACCATTCTGAGGAATAACATACCTATTTCTTGTAATACTCAATTAGGGTTCACCAATGCATCTCAGATGACACTCCATTCAAGTCTTCCACAGAGAATAATTTTTTCCATCAAATCTCGGACTATCCTCCTTGTATGTCACCATCCCAGATCACCTCAAGCTATTAAACTTCTTCCAAGGAACTTTCTCTAATACCAATTATTAGCAACACAAGGGTAGACAACTGAGAGGGGGGGGTGAATCAGTTGTCACAAATTTTCAATCTTATTCAAACTTATTAACCTTATTCTCAATTCTAATCAATAACCATGAAATCATAAATCAACAACACATCAGAAACATAGATAACACCAATATTTTTTATGTGGAAACCCTGTTAGGGGAAAAACCACGGTGGAGGTCAGTCCATAAGATTATACCTTGTTAAAAGTATAAAGAAATATGAATGGGGAATGCACATGTATTCAGGCACACTGCCTAGAGCTCACTACTCAATTACAAAAGGAAGACTCATTGTCTTATAAAGATTTGGATTACATCTAGAAATTTGAACTGAGAAAGTAACATCTACTAATGCCTGATTATAGTTCCGGTTAAGCACATGAACACTTCTTCACACTTTTCTCATTCTTCTTCACACTATGCTTATGCCTTCAAATGATCTAAAAATTATTCGCACATAGGACTCACACATTTCACATACTCATTCCTTCAAATGATAAAACAATTGCTCATATATATCCGCAACAAGAAATTACATCGCTACATGTCGGCCTCAATAAAATAATAAAATGAATACAAATTGTCTCCCTAAAATATCAAATAAATTTCAATGCGAATCAACCAAGGTCAGCCACAACATAGTGAAGAACCAAAATAAAATATTCAAACATGAAACACCTTCAAAAATTAATCCTTGAAGATCCACAATACGCTACAACACCCTGTCGGCCAAGAACATGAAAAACATGAACACGCAAGAGAAAATCTCTAATCGCGAGCACAACGATTAATACAAACATGCAACATAGTTAGAGCATGATCTAGAAACATCCACAAACATCATGAATCACCAGAGAAGCATCCGCAGCAACTGAACTTCCTAAAATATCATCACCTTCATTTTGGAACACCAACTAAAGCAACAAAAAAACTGTCAGAATACAAATCTTCATAAAATGATCAAATCTTTACGCGGATCTCTAAAACTTAGCATGGATAAAGGAGATATAATCATCAAGAAACCATTTAATCCACAACCTCTAATCATCAATGTACTGAGCTCTCCAACAGACTGAACTTCACTTCACCACTGACAACCTACAACTTATTTTATTACAATTTTCTCAATATCCTTGACATATACAACTTCTAAGACATTAATTCCAATAGTGTTGACATCAATGACAACCACATATCAGCAACACAACCATAACATCCAACAATTACCTCATTATGACCTTTCTCTTTGTGGGGACTTGAACTCAGGAAAAATTCATCCTTAATCATCCAACAGACACAAGTTCATAATCATCACTACAAAGTATTTTACCAAATAGATTGAAGCTATTCCACTTAGTGATATTATTGAGAAAAAAAAAGCCAAATTTATCCTCAATTACATCCTTTTCCAATATGGGATCCCTTAAGCTATTTTCATCAATAATGGTAGACCATTCAAGAACCAAGATGTCTATGATTTGCAATAAGTTCCATATCCAACACAACTTTTCTGCTCCCTACTATCTATAGAGTAACAGTCAAGTTGAGGTATCAAACAAAACCATATTGAAAATCCTATAGAAAATTGTTAATGATGTTGGTCATGATTGGCACATCCAACTCAACCCCACACTATGGGCCTATTAAACTAGCATTCACATGCCTATAGGTGCAACACAATATTCCCTTGTCTTTGGAGCTAAACAAATTTTTCCTATAGAGGTTGAGCTTCCATCACTTAGAGTTTCTCTATGCCACATGATAGATGATGAAGACTACAAGATTACCAGACTACATGACTTGGAATTGTTAGATGAACAACGTCTGAACGCACTAAACCACTTGTAGTTCTATCAAAACCATGTCCATTGAAGCTACAATAAAAAGGTTTTCACACAGATTTGAAGTAGGAGAGTTGGTACTTAAGGAGAATTAGAAAAATCAACAAGAATGTGAGAAGGAAAATTTGAGCCTAACTGGTTAGGTCCCTTTGTTATCACAACTTAATAGTCAGGAGCATATCAATTATCAACATATGAGGGTGAATCACTTGATGATCCCATCAATGGCATTCACCTGAGGAAATTATATTCTTGATCCTTAGAGTATCTCAAGTAGAAAATACAAAAAAATGAAAAAAATGAAAAATAAAAAAAAATGAAATATGATAAAAGTAAAGAGAAATAATCCACCTTATGGTGAAAATCACTTCAGTGGTGCTTTGGGTAAGTACCATGGTGAAAAAAAATTTGTAGGCACCATGTGTAGAATCCATATTCTGCCATGTATTAGCGCTTTCATCCATTCATACATCCATAATAAAATTATTTTCATATAACTATCACCCCTATCATGGCTTGATACTGGTCCATTGTAAGATCATAGAAGATCCAAAAACATTCACATATTCATAGAAAATCCAAAACAGTTAAAAATATTTAGAAAACTCCAAAACATTCAAAAATTTCTAGTAAAATCCAAAAACAAAACAAATAGCTTCATCTACCATATCCATAATAAATTTCCATTGTCTAGATGAGACATTTTTAAGAAAACACAAACTATGCAACATTATGACACATTGAGCATTCATGAAACAATCAGGGATAAAAGACCCAAATAAACTATTTACAAAACTATTGATCAATTGACAAATCCACTTTAAACATCTTACAAACCAAATCATGTCGTATAGATACTGGAAATTTTTCAATATTGAGCAACATCTTTTTTGGAAAGAAGTTTGATAGTTGCTGATCTATTTTATCTTTGAGTCTTTTACTACTCGATTTATCTTATTGTCCTATTCCAATGTTCCTCAAGGATATCTCAAAATTATTAGAGGAGCAAGAATGGGGCAAGGTCATTGCTTTAATATGCCATGTTTTTGGAATGTTTTTACACATTGCTATGTTAAGTATGTTTCCTTATGTGTATTGGAATAGATTCAAGAATTAACAAATTACCCTATGTATGTAAGGTCATAAATTACCTTTATGCATTAGGGTTCTCATGTTGTGAAGGTATGTTTCCTTACATATTCTGACAAGGTTCTATCATGTCTAGTACATTTAAGAACAATCCTTGTTTGTTGTGCCTTAGTCTTGACAACGAATATTAAAGTCACCAACATTTGTCTCAACTTGGTGTACATATATCCACTTGTCTCTTATCAAATCTTTAGGAAAATAGAAACAAACTCCACCATCACAACTCATGCCTTGGTGTGAATACATCTTCTTGGCACATAATAAAATGCTCTATGATGATACAAAAATCACAAAATAGAAAGCACCTGCTATATCAATCTATCTCTTTCCATTCACATCAATATTTTTTTTCATTCATTCCAATGTGTGACATTGATCAACATTAACTATCTTATCACAATCTTTCCTCATATTAACTTTCTTCCTATTCCAAATATTTCATATTCTACTCTTTCCAATTTCTTCACCTCTATCACATCTTTTTTAATCTTTTTTGAGAGTTTCACTTAATTATTTCATTCTTCTATCAAGCTCTTGAGGGAGCATCCTACATTCATTTCTTCACTTTATTGGGGCAAAATAGGGAAATATCATCACTTTCTTTGAAATAATGCTACAAAAACACATTGTCTCAAAGAGGGGCAAAATGTAAACACCTAATTCTGACTAAATGATTAAATTAATTATCATTTTCACTTCATCTTGATAATTAAATAATTTCATATTATTTATTTAAAATCATTCTATCTATTCTTCTATGTTAATTAAATAATTAAGGTTATTTAATTAATCTATTAATTATTCCTCTATTCATTTATATTAATTAAATAATTAATGTTATTTAAATAATTTACCAATTATTCTTCTATTCTAAAGTTAAAATTAAATAATTCATTATTATTTAATTACTTATCCATTGGCCACTCCCTAAATTATCATTTTTTACTTATTTAATTAATCCATTTATCTCTCAACATTATCTTCTTCCAAAATAAATTAAATCATCTATTTTATTTATTGAATCTAATCTTGCACATTCAAATAATAATTAAATTTACTTAATCATTAAATACACATGCAAATTCCCACTTCCTAAATTAAATAGTTATTTTTTATTATTTAATTTATTTCTCAAACATTATCTTCTTTCAAAATAAATAAAATCATTTACTTTATTTATTAAATTCAACCTTGCACATGTTGCATGTGTTGTCATTGATGTCAATAGTGTGGTGTCAATCGAGTGGTATTGTGGAAGGTGATGAGCAGAGATGTCAAAAAGAAGAGTTCAAAGGAGAGTTGATCAAAAGTGTTGTGAAGTGAAGGACATGGTGATGAATGTCATGAGCATATTGTACACGGTTATACCATATCTTATGTTGATCATGAATAGGTGAAAGTTGAAAGTTGAAAATGTATGTTGATATGAAGAAGTTGTGGTTTCTATATTTCAATGAAAAGAGTTACATTTGTTCTCTATGGAAGTGTGAATTTTGTGTTATCTATCTCTTGATGTAAATAATTGATGAAAGAAAGTATGTAAGGTTCTCAAGAAGTCAAAGGAATAGGAAGTTGTACTGAAGAAGCTTGAGAGAATGATCCACATTCCTCCACATTTGAAAATATGTCCTTGCAGTTTGGCATATAGACAAAGACAAGTGTAAATCATGTATGTTCTTTATTTTAGAAAATAGAAGTTACCACAAAAGTTTCCAGAGCTAGCAAAGTGAAGAACAATAATATTGAGTGGTTGCAGTTAGAAAGGTTCTAAGGAATTCTCTACATTTATCTACATTTGAAGTTGTGATCTTGTGGTTTGGAGGATATGGTCAAATTGTTTGTATGTTTTCTCATTTCAAGTTTCAGGTGTTGAGGAGTAACACAAGTCTATTTTTCAATGTTATATCTCTAGATTAAATTTTTTGGGTTTGCAAGAGTTGTTGAGTTTAGTATTTGTTTGTTTTCACTAGCATGAAGTAGCATGAATTTGTGGAAGAAATGTATGCGGATATTTTGGCATTTCATATAATTTTTGTAAAGTGATCTGCATGATATTATTTGGTCTTGCTTTGGGTCTAGAGCTAATGTTTGGAAGGATGAGTGTTTGTTGGGCTAACTTGGTATGTTAAGTTGATTGTACCATGTGTTTAGATGTGTGCGCAAGTGTGGCAATGTATGCTAAGGTAAAATAGGTCCTGATTATTCCTAGTTTTGACAACATTTGATTCCCCTCTTATCGAAGATGTTTTGGAGCTGACTTGTTGTGACCGTTGCACATTTCATGTCACGCATTTCATATTGGCTGACTAAAGAGAAACTTTTTGAAGCTTGCGAAGGATATAAATGAAAGATCAAGTTTGTTACAAATAGTGTGGATGATTTGAAAAATGAGCAAAGCTATGTGTGAGTATAAGTGTGAGGAAGTGTGCCAAAAGTAGCACGAGTTGAAGGCAACAAAGGTTGTTGAAGTTATTGTATAAGAGAGAATTTTCATCCCCTATGCAAATCCCCTTTTTGTCTTTATCCACCTTAGAAAACCAAGTTTAGAGGCTTAATTTCATCTAAGCCCATTGTTGGCAGTCCACTTGGTGCTTGTTTTGAGCGTCGGTGGAGACGTTTCGATCGAGGATGCCCACACAACACACAAACATCCGCGTGACGCACTTATGTCCCTGGCAGATTCCTACGGTTGAACCTGTAGAGGCATTACACTTCTCATTGGCAATGAAGTTGTAACGCCCCCTTCAGCCAGCCAACCCGAATATGGCCGTTTTTCTTCATTCCCTCTTCAAATTCACCCCTTCAACATTCAATCCAACTCTTCAAAACTTCTTCTTAGCTATTGCACACTTCAAGCTTCCATACTCACCCTTTTGCATTCACTCTAAGTCACTCCAAGCATCCAAGCACTCTATTGTAACAAAGCTTCACTCTGTCACTTCAGTAGAGCACATTTGGGACCACACCATTGCAACAGAGGCTTGAGTTCCTCTCACTTCTCCCCCAAGCAACCTTGAGTGCTCTTGGTGGAGGTGGTAAGCTTTCCTCTCCTCTCCTCTATCACTTGGTTGAGTAGCATAATACTGCTTTGTAGTGTTTGCATTTTCTTTATTACACTATTTCTTTATCTCGTTCCCTTGGCTGTCCATGGAGGTGGAAACACCTAAACAGGGCCTGACTAAGGTAGGCCCCTATTCAACCACCCAACTTTTTCCCTCTTTTTGTGTGTAGGTGTGTGTGCTTTGCAGAAGATCAGCTGGCGAATGAATTTCTTAGTGAGATCCTCCTCGTCTTCTTTACTCTTGCTTATTTACTTTACAATATTAGAGAATACTTTGTTTATTTACTTGTATCATTTTGGTCCTTTAGTTAGTCAGCTAGGCCGTTAGTCATTTTAGTAGGTTTAATCTTGTCTCTACTATTGTTTGGCATATGGACGACAATGCACTTTCTAGATGCCAGCGCGCTGCGCTGTCGTCCAAAGATTGTGCTTCCATCCTGGGGTAGAGAGCTCCCTGAGGCATAGAGTTGAACCTGAAAACTGATTCGCCTAGCCCCACCTTAAAACTCAAGATTGTAGAGTGATTGTAGGACCTCATAGTTCTCAAAATTCTCATCCTCATACCCTAAACATTGTACTTAGTTGAGGTAAGTTAGGGAAACCTCTCACATCTTGACCGTCCATGACCTAGGGTCTTGCGCGCGGTGGTCCCCCTCTCTTACATTTTTGGTGAACTCGACGTGAACCAACGTCTGTTCATCTGTCAGTGTTAAGGCTCCCCTCAGGTACTTCGTGATTGTTGTGTTCTTGAGTGTTGTGAAAGTTTATGAGCATCACAACCCAATCCACAAATTCCAGGAATATCATGAGGAGAAGTGTACAGTATCTCCCGATGGTTAGGACGAAGGTCTCGCTTGGTCTCTCTATAGGACTTTTCTCCGGTCCTGCCATTAGTTTGGTTGTGTAGGAGCAGTTATTGAGGAATGAGATGGGATTCGCTAACAAAACTGATCACATTCTCACTCCTCCTGCATCTCCCATGCCATCATCGGTGGATGAGCATGAGGTCGTTCATATCCCTACAAAATACATGTCTGCCCTTGCTAAAGGACTAGGTGACCTAGAAAACCACTTGGAAAGAAATCCAAAGATGGCTAGAGCCACTCGGGTTGTTAGTGAATTAAGACATATGATGGGTAAAGATTGAAAGGGCATAGAGCTTCAAAGTAGTCTCCTTGGTCTTTCTGAAGCTTGCGCTCCTTTGAGCAACCCTAGATTTGCACAAGGAGTCACCTTCAAAGAGCATGTGGGACAGTTAGGGGTATCAATGCCTCCCACTTCCATTTGCATGGCTAATGCGGTTCCTTCTATCAATATCCCTTTTGTCCCTGAGCAACCTGAAACTATCAAAGTGAATAAGGTCCCGTTGGGCTTTAGCTTTACCCCTTCTATCACCTCTGGTGGTGGAGGTTTTGGTAGACTGGGTGGTGGAGGCTTGGTAGTGGTGGTGCTGACGGAAGTGGCTCCAGTGGTAGTTCTAATAGAGGCCCTACTGGTGGTGGCGGCTTTGGTGGAAGTCATACCGGTGGCGGTTTTGGAGGTGGACTTGGCAGTGTCTCTGGAGGAGGTTTCTCTAGCCCTCTATCTTCTAACGACCCTATTCTAAACACTCTGCTTCAGAATATGGGTAAGATGTAGAGCCAGTTAGTGAACCTCTCCTAGGCCTCTACCCAACCTATCTTCTAGCCTTTCTTCTGACATAGCCCATTGTTGGTTTCCATCTTGAACACTCCCTTCCCTCAAGGACTGGAGATCCCTAAATTTAAGAATTTTGGTGGCAAGGGAGATTCACAGACACATGTGTCTACCTTTAACACCCTTTGCATTGAATTCTTCCATCATGATGCATTGATTGCTAAGCTATTCCCCCAATCTCTCAAGGACACAACACTTGAATGGTATTGTTCCTTGCCTAAAAATTCTATTTTCTCATTTGACCAACTTGTAAATCAATTCCTTAGACAATTCCAAGCAAACATTAGGCCGAAAATGACCTTTTCAGATCTCGTCCAATGTAACAAGGAAATAACAGAAAGATTACTGATTTCATAGTGTGTTATCAAGCACTTCTTTCACAAATATCGTATTAGATGCTCGATTCTGACATACAGAATGTGTTCATAGGCAACTTACAAAGGCCTTGGCAAGAGAAGTTTTCCTTGATGAAATACCCTTCTTTCATGCATTTGTGTGCAACTTTATGAGAGTACCAACAAACAGTTGCTCAGTTTGGAGGATCCTCTTCGTGTTCTCATTCTGAGGGAAAATCCATCATATCAATCTCTGGGAAGGGTAAAGCCGTTGCGAATGTAGTAGCCGTTGTTGATGACAACGGCCTCAAATGCAATCGAAAGTTCACAAAGTTGTCAGAATCCTATACTTCCATCTTACAAAAGTTGTTGAAATATAAGATCATAACTTTACCAACCCCTAAGCCTGTTAAGGAACCCTACCCCAATTGGTATGATGGGAACACTTACTGTCAGTACCATCGTGTTAATGGACATGATACCGAATGATGTATGTGGTTGCATCATGAGATACAAGACCGCATTGAGGATAGTACCATTCGTCTCGATGGGAATAAAAAAAACACTAACAAATTAGTGGCGAAGGAAAATAGTGGATTGTAGATATACACGGACCCATTTTCATCACACTCTACTAACATTATTATTGATCCCACTAATTTTGTTACCCAACCTGATGCCTATGTTAATATGGTCACGGTAACTTCCACTGTTCCACCTACACCCGGTTCGCTGGATGTTACATTTAAATCATAGGATTTTCCCCTAAACAACAAACCTTCACCTCTCTACATTCTTGCTCGTGTCAATGGTAACATTGTGACAAGAGTCTTGATTGACCTCATGAGCCGTGTGAATGTTATTATTGAAGAAACATTGGTATTAAATTCATTGCAAAAGGAGGAATATGAAGAAATGAAATCTACCATCCATACACATGATGGTACGAGTCTTAAACCCTATGGCTCAATTACTTTTTCCATCCTAATTGGACCTAGGGCTATTGACACATTCTTCGATGTTATCCCAGATTCAAATCTATTCAAAGTGAAGATGGGCATTCCCTAGTTAGCTTCCATGAATGGGATCACCTTTGTTATCCACAAATGTTTAAAATTTTCCCATGAAGGTGTTGTGCATGTAGTGCATGACATTGGATATCAACCCTTGGTGTCTCATAGTGGATATTCATTGGATCACTTCTGGCCATCCCCAGTCGATCCACTTCCTCCAAGAACGGACCTACTTTACAAGAACTATGTGAAGTATAAAACTGGGGGAAAAGGGGAGCCAAAGCTGTCCCTTCTTGTGACAGAACAATCGGTTGCCTCATCTTCCCAAGAAGAGAAGAAGAAGCCCACACCGACTGCTATTCCTTCTCTGAAAGAGAAGGAGAATTCCATGCTGACTCCTTCCCCTTCCCGTAAAGGCAAGGAGAAGGCTACACTAATCGCTCTTCTCTGAAAAAAGAGGAGAAGCCCATGCCAACTCCCTCTCCTTCTCGCAAAGGTAAAGAAAAGGTGACTTTTTCCCATACTGCCCCATCCTCTCCCTTTCCATCCTCTCCCCTTTCTTGGGAAGAGTACTGGATGAGAAAACCCGGTGGATACCCACTAATTCCAATGATCCCTCCTTGGCGTAGGCCCAAGATCAAGATCACAGACCTCCCTAATGAATATCTTGGACTGTGGTATTACTTATATGGTAGAAAGAAAGGTTCTCGTAGAGAATTTGATTCGTGGCCTCCCACTGCTCCTGCTCCTAAGCTAGTGAGCAAAAAGAGGCCCGTTTCCAAGGCTATCGAGTTGACTCCTCCTGTCGTTCCTCAACCTCCTCCCCCTACTCCTGTACTGGAACCTGTTCGTCTACCTGAAACGACCATAGTGGACGTTCCTATGGTTGAGTAGGAACCTCTTGTCCCTTCACAAACTCCAGCCTCTAAATCCAAGAGCCATAGAAACTTCCTCACATGTGAACACAAGCACCGACGAAAGGATCTCTTGGCTTAGTAGGTCACCTCACAATAGAAGGAGGAAGGAACAACCGCTCCTGCTTCAAGACCTCCTGCAGCGTCTTCTTCCTCCCTTCCTTTTGCTTCTCTCCAGTCTAGACCGCTCCCAACTTTCGTTGCAAGCACGAATGCGCCTAACCCTAAATGGTTGTAGGTGTTCATCGCTCCTTCAGTGGAGCCATCTTTGCTGATGTTTGTTCCAGATATTGAACCCTTCCCGAAGCCCGTGGATATGGTTAATACTTCGGTTGTATCCATTGTGGTTCTTCCTCTTCCTTTGCACCCCTAGCTTCGTCTGCGGGGAGTTCATCTCCTCCAACGAAGAAAGAGGCGGAGGTTGGTCCTTCTAGCGAAAAAGGACATAAGAGGAGCCCACCTTATTCACAAGGTGGTCATGTGCTAACTTGTTATGTCCTTGTGAAAAAACTAATCTTGACTTCTCCTGAGTTCGTCACCACTAGTGAGTCATTCAGTGAGCTTAGTGGTTAATCTCAGGCACAACTTGTCCCATCCACTGAAGTAAGACATGGCACTCCTGTGCAGTGCATGTTTAACTCCTTGGATGAGGTTATAGCCCTGTCAGAGATCTTCATGAAATCACTGACTTTAACTCCATAGGAGCTTGGTGGAGAGGACCTTGAGGGGCCCTCTTCCTTGGCCCTTGTTGTGGGAGGATTGGATGCTCCTCCTCTTAACATCCCACCATTTTAGGCTCGTCCTCCTTCCCCTTATGAGGATTTAGATTGGGAAGCAAACGACCTCTTGACCGATCAATGTTAGGAGGAGGCCCTTTCTTGATCTTGTGTGTGTGTGTGTTTTGTGATGTGTTCCCCCATGCTTGTGCTATGTGTTCCTGGATGACCCTCGTCACCCCCGTTGGTGCTTGGATATAGGTGTGGTTTTTGTGTCGTAAACCTTCTTCTATTTGTATCATCATTCTTCCATGTTTGTGCTTGATTCTCGATAAATTGGGGATGATGCAAAGCATTGGGGGCATTTAGGCTTCCCTTCCACGTTGACCCAATTTTTTATTTTTACTTTGTTTTCCGTGCATTCTTCTTGATCTAGTTGGGGATTGATGATATTTCACCTTGCATTATGGTTACCTATTATTATATGAGCTCAGACAGATCTGACCCCACTAAACCATATCCCCCTGTGTCGTTTGTAATTTTTCTTTCTTTTTTGCTTTGTCTTTATCTTTCTCTCTTCTTTTCCTGAGTTGTCCCTCCTATGTGTCACAACGTTCATCTTCAACACTTTGATTTTTAGAAAATGAATTCGTTAACAACAAATTTTTTCTTGAAAGTCTTTACAAATTTTTCCTTAGAATCGCATTCTCAACATGGAACCCTAATAGAACATGTTTCCTCCATCACGGGTTCATAAAGAAAGGACTTGAAGACCTTCCTCTGAAGTGGGAACAACTTTTATTTTCCCCTCACGCGGGGGCATATCCTTCCTTTTGAATTCCTTGATGAAGTGAACATCTTTCAAAAGGATTCCTTGATGTTGAATCACTCAAAGAAAAACAACTACTTTTGAATTGTGTGTCCCTTGAGTGGACCCCCATTTTCCTTACGGTGGGTTCCCATGGGACCCCTCTTTCAAAGTCTCTATTCCAAATGGAATTCTTTCACGTCTAGCCTGGGGAAAGCCCGACTAGACTCATTCCATTTTCCCTTTCGCATCTAGCTTGGGGGCAGCCTGACTAGACCTTACCTTTCAAATAGTGCATCCCTTGAGTGGACCCCTTTCCTTTTGAAGGGTTCCCGAGGGAGCCCTTTGAAAGTTTTACTTATTGATGGTTTGCGTGACTGTCCACTTACTTGCCTACATGATCCTTTTGACCTGCTCTATTTGCGGGTAGACATGTTGCCACTTCCTGACTCTGCGGAGTCCACTTTCTCAGGTTTCCTCCATGTGAGAGATCTTGGGGGATACCTCCCTGCAAGACAGAGAACTTGAAGGGTGCTTTCCTTTGAGCTTCCTCCATGTGAGAGATCTTGGGGGTGGCTCCCCTGTAGGACTAAGAGCCTATAGGGAACTTCTTTGGGTGTTCTTCATGCTTGAGTTCGTGGAGAATACCTTCCCTATAGGACTGAGAACCTATAGGGCGCTTCTTTGGGTATTCTTCATGCTTGAGTTCATGGAGAATACCTTTCGTATGGGACTAGGAGCCTGTAGGGTGCTTCATGGGGCTTCCTTCATGTGAGAGATCTTGGGGGTTGCCTCCTTGCAGGTCTGCGAACCTGTAAGATGCTTTGTTTTTCCAACTTCATAGTTTCGAGCAGCTATGGAGTCCTTTTGCGTTTCCTACACCTTCAGGTTTGCCAGACCAAGTACTACTTCCTCAACGGTTCAAGTATACATTTGATTTGAAATTAGAAAGTGACAAAACTATTGCACTTAACTCCTAATTACAGATTTTTTCCAATCGCCACAGAATTGTATGTTTTTGAATCTTAACCATTGAGGGAGTAAATTAGGTACACTTAATACTTTATCCAAAAAAAAATATTAATGAACATAAACTGGAAACTCAAAGAATTAAAATACTAAAGAAAATTAGGAGATAGGAGACAAAAAGAGAGATCATGCTTGATAACAGAGTTCGTCTGATTAGGACTACGTCTTTGGGTCCGCTTCTCAACATTGGACTGCTTTATTAAGATTTCCAAGCACCTGAGAATGCTTTCTTACAATTCTCCAAGCTTACAATAGTCTCCTCACAATCTCACTCTCATTTTTTTTCACAATTCTTGGTGTAATATCACCTTGTAAAGTTCTCCTCCAAAAATTCCTCAAAAGAGCATAAAATTTTCTCTCAAAACACCCGAATGAAAAACTCACACTCCTAACCCCCTTTTATACATAATTTTGCATATGGGGTTAAAAACCACCATAATAAATAAAATAACTCCCCTCAAAAAAATTAACCCTTTTTAAATATTTCATTCAGCCCCTTTTGGCCTTTAATTAGGCTTCATAACAATTTAAAGGGTTAAAATAACCATAAAAGTTTATTTTGTTAATAAATCGGGCTAGAATATGCTTTAAATATGACACAACCCGTTAAAAAACAATAACTTCCCCATTAAAAAAACAATTTAATTTGCTTAAGCCCTTAACACCTATTCACGGGCTCATTTGGTTTTTTTTATTAGTTAATCTTTTTGATTTTTAGTTGATTTGGATCCCACCAAATCCGGTTGGGATCCTAAAAAGTCCAATCCCACCAAATGGATTTTGTGGAATAAACTTCCACCACTTTATTTTTTTCAAAAATAAAGCATGGTGTACGTGAATTTTGTGAGATTTTTGCCACATCACCTGCAATTTCCACGTCACCATCCAGTCAACTGCCACGTCACATGCTGACATCATCATTTTGACTAAAACTTTGACTTGGTGTAACTTTGGCATACGGTCTCTGTTTTTGACGAAACAAACACCATTGGAAAGGCCTTAACAAGCTCTTTGCGATGATGCTGCTTTTGACCACTTTTGTGACAATCATTTTTTTCCTTTTTTTTCTCTTCGATCCCTTGGTTCGCCAGTTTGACCAATCTTTGACCAAGCATAACTCTTGCCTATGACCTCCTTTTGACGCAATTCTAGTTTCGTCGGGATTGTGTCAACGAACTCTACACAATGATGTCGGTTCTGAGACTGTGAATTTTTTGAGTTTTCTAGATCCTCCTGGATCAATATTTCTAACCTTACACTCTTCTTGATCTACTTTACCAAGCACTCATCAGTATTCATGCTCACTAAAGTGGGGGAAAAATGTATAAGAGAGAATTTGCATCCCCTATGCAAATCTCCTTTTTGCCTTTATCTACCTTAGAAAACCAAGATTAGAGGCTTAATTCCACCTAAGCCCGTTGTTGGCAGTCCACTTGGCGCTTGTTTTGAGCATCGGTGGAGAAATTTCTATCAGGGATGCTCGTGCGGCGCATAGATGTCCGCACGATGCGCTTACATCCCTAGTAGATTCCTACAGCTAAACCTACAGAGGCATTACACTTCTCATTGGCAATGAAGTTGTAACACCCCCTTTGGCCAACCGACCTGAATATGGTCATTTTTCTTCATTCCCTCTTCAAATTCACCCCTTCAAAATTCAATCCAACTCTTCACAACTTCTTCTGAGCTATTGCACACTTCAAGCTTCCATACTCACCCTTTTGCGTTCACTCTCATTCACTCCAAGCATCCAAGCACTCTATTATAACAAATCTTCACTATGTCACTTCGGTAGAGCACGTTTGCGACCACACCATTGCAACAGAGGCTTGAGTTCCTCTCATTTCTCCCCCAAGCAGCCTTGAGTGCTCTTGGTGGAGGTGGTAAGCTTCCCTCTCCTCTCCTCTATCACTTGGTTGAGTAGCATAATACTACTTTGTAGTGTTTGCATTTTCTTTATTACGCTATTTCTTTATCTCGTTCCCTTGGCTGTCCGTGGAGGTGGAAACACCTAAACAGTGCCTGACTGAGGTAGGCTCCTATTCAACCACCCAATATTTTCCCTCTTTCTATGTGTAGGTGTGCGTGCTTTGCAGAAGATCAGCTGGTGAATGAATTTCTTGGTGAGATCCTCCTCATCTTCTTTACTCTTGCTTATTTACTTTACAATATTAGAGAATAATTCATTTATTTACTCGTATCATTATGTCCCTTTAGTTAGTTAGCTGGGTCGTTAGTCGTTTTAGCAGGTTTAACCTTGTCTCTGTTGTTGTTTGGCCGTACGGATGACAATGCACTTTCGAGATGCTAGCGCGCCGCACTATCGTCCAAAGACTGCGCTTTCGTCCTCAAGTAGAGAGCTCCCTGAGGCGCAGAGTTGAACCTAAAAAATGACTTGCCTAGCCCCACCTTAAAACTCAAGATTGTAGAGTGATTGTAGGACCTCATAGTCCTCGTCATTCTCATCCTCATACCCTAAACATTGTACTTAGTTGAGGTAAGTTAGGGCTGCCTCTTGCATCTTGACCCTCCATGACCTGGGGTCTCGCACGTGGTGGTCCCCCTCTCTTAGAGTTATATTCTATATGAAGTTTGTAGCCTCATTCTATAATTTTTGCTATCTATAGGGAGTCATAGCTTCCATTGGTTGAAGCCATAAAAGCTATGTTGCAAGGAGTTATAGCTTCCTTTGGGTTGTATCCCATAAAACTTGTAAATCTTGTTGTATTTATCAAGCTAGAATTGGATAGTAGCTCTAAGTAGCTTGCTCATTATGGTTTTTATGTTGTAGGATTTTCCATGTAAATATGGTATTATGGTTGTGTTCATGTTCTTTTGAATTGCATTTGATACTTTATATTTTTATGGCAATAAGAATATTTGGTTAATAAAATTGAATTGGATAAATTTAGAGGATATAGTGCTTCACCCGCTCTCAATATATCATTGTGTTCTAACAATTGGTATCAAAGTTGAGTTCCTTGGTGAAGCCTAATAGATGAAGGTGGATCTTGGCATAGAACCCATGGCTTAGAAAGAGTCCTCTTCTAAAGCATCAATATTTTATGGAAGAAACTATTCCTTCTAGAGTGTGAGGATGGAAGACCATCTCACCTCACTAGTGTATGATGTTTGGAGAGCTATAAAGGATGATTATATTGAACTTGCTCATCCTATTATATATGATAATGCAAAGAAGGGCCATGAGAACAATTCCAAAGAAGAGAATACCATCATGAGTGGTTTAAAAAATTCAATTTTTTTAAGGTGGTACAATGCAAGACAACTATGGAGATATGGGATAAACTCAAAAATATCTATGAAGGAAATTATAGTGTAAAGAAACAAAAATCATAATCCTATAAAACAATGTTTGAGAACCTAAGGATAAAAGGAGAGGAAAAAAATGTTAGGTATTTTCTCTAGGTGGATGAGGTAGTCAATAAAATCAGAGGACTAGGTGAAGAAATAATTGATTCAGTGGTTGGGAAGAAATTTTTGAGAACTCTCCCTCACCAATTTTATTCAAAAAAATTTGCTATTGAAGAAGCCAAAGATCTAATGAAAATTAACATGGAAGAGTTTTTTGGGTCTCTCACTACCTATAAGATGAGAAATGAAGTCCATGGTACAAACAAGATAGAAGATACTTTCAAATTTGTGAAGAAAGAAGGAACATCTAGTTCATATAGTGAATATGAGGAAGAAGAAGCAAACTTTGTGAGAAAGTTGAAGAAGGGACCAAGCAAGTATAAATGTAAGTTACCTTTCAAATGATTTAATTGTGGAAGAGTTGGTCATTATGCTTCTAAATGTCCTTTTGGAGGGAATGAAAATAGTAGTAAGGATTTCAGAAGGAACAACTTTAGGAGGAACCTCCATTCCCAAGAGGACTACAACCCCTTAGAAGAAGTAGATCATTACTCTTCAGATGATGAAAGAGGAGAATCCCTACTCATGACCATAATGATATTTGATTATTGAAACAAGACTGTGGATGAAGAAGAAGAAGGTGAAGTTGATTTTCAAGGTGAATTTATTTTTGCTCTTGAAGACCTGTAATGTGCAAGGAAAGAGAACAAAGAGAAAAAAGACCTAATTGAAGCCAAGAAAAATGAATGCACAAATCTTGAGAAAGAAATCCTTTTAATCAAAAAGGAATTGGAGAAAGAAAAGTTTTGAAATATGGATAACCTTAAAGAAGCAGTTATTCCAATCATGCCTCAAGGATGACCTTTTGAAGAAAGTAGTTTCTCAAAAAATAGATTCAATAATGCATTTTTTTGTTATTGTTTCATTTGTAATAAGTATTTTCATAAGGCTATGAATTGCAAATCTAAAATGAATAGAATTTTTTTTGTTAGGAACTCTCTTGCTTCACTAGTAGATGCCAATGTGATATGTCAAATCTGTGACAATGTTGGACACATAGCAAGATATTGCAGAAGTGGATTAGAAAACCATAAACTCAAATGATTGAGGTTATTGAGCAAGTCAAATAAAATGTCACTCCCAAGAGAAAAAAAAAACAATGAGGTTGAAAATTTAATGGTTGTCCAAAAAGCATTTCATGATCAAGGGAAAAAAAATCTTTGGGTAATAAGCAGTGGATGTTCAAGCCACATGACAAGTGACAAAAGAAAATTCATCAATCTTGTTAATATTAGAACACATAAATATACTGGGGGGTGAATCAGTATATCCCACACATTTATCTAATGTAATTTTATGAACCAGAACTTATTAATTCCTTAAACAAATAAAGCATTCAAAGCAAAAGCACATAACCTTAACACGAATATATGTGGAAAACCCTAGAAGGGAAAAAACATGGTGAGCAAGTTTCTTGAAGCTACTGTCCAAATCTAGCCTCACAAAATGAAACAAGATTTATAACAAGTTTTATGGCTTCAGCCAAAGGAAGTTTATAACTCCTTGCAAAATACAATACTTACAAAAAGAGGATAAAACCTTAGCATATAACACTTGATAAATTTAGGTGATCAACCACTACTACAACAATTCTGCTCAACAACCTCTACTACCTTTAACTCATTGTCTTTAGCACACTTCCTTGCATACACTTTTTATTTTAGCTCACTCCCTTCAACACTCACTCAATCACTTTTTCCTTTAGCTCAATCCCTTTAGCACTCACTCATTCACTACTACCTTCGGCTCAATTCCTTCAACACTCACTCATTCACTTCTACCTTTGGCTCACTACCTTCAACACTCAATAATTCACTTCTTCCTTCATCTCATTGCCTTCAACACTCACTTTGAACACATTAAACACACAACAAACCACTAGTACTCCTTGATCACACACTAGATATTCCATTTATATCTTCCACAAGCATTAAAAAGTTTCTCCTTGTCAGACGAAATATAATGTATGACATCAAACATGCAATAGCCATAAAAAATTTAGATTCAAAACATCCACAGGAAGAGGGAATAAAATGTGGTACAAGCTAGGAGATAAGAAAGTCCTATTTTACCTTTGCATATAATCCCATGCTGGCTCACACAAAAAAAACTTGGTACATACATCTCAACATACCAAGTCAGCCCAAAAAACACTTAACCCTCCAAATATTAACTCCAAACCACAAGCGGTGGTAGAGAGACCATATAGCATCATGTGGATCACATTACAAGCATTAAATTATATTCAAAAACATTTCCATGCTATCCTCTTACAACTTCATGCAACATTATGTTGGCACAAGAAAACAAACATTAAACCCAACACTTGCAAACTCAAAAAACATAGTCTTGAGATAGAACATTGAAACCCAACTTGCAGTACACCTCAACACTTGAAACTTGAAATGAGAAAACAAATAACCAATTTGAAGAGATCCTACAAATTGCAAGACCACAACATCAACTGTAGAGAAATGTGGAGCATTTCTCTGAATATTTTTTATTGCAACATCACAATCTTCACTCTGCTAGCTCTGGAAACATTTGTGGTAACTTTCATCTAATGAAAATAGGAACATGTATGCTTCACACTTTTCTCTATCTAAATTATAAACCGCAAGGCCATATCTTCAAATGCATAGTAATGTAGAGAATTATCTGGAGCTTTATTACTACAACTTCTTATGCCACTAACTGCATGAAAACCTTTCATCCATTCTTTCATATCATATGTAATACTTTACATTAAGAGATAAAGAATACAATCATTCTCAACATTATAGACCACATTTACAACATTATTCATCAACATAATGAAACCATAACTTCACATCACAGATTGCATCACATGCAACCTTCCACAATACCACTTCGTTGACATCAATGAAAACACTAACATTAATGACAACACCTGGAACAATCTTCATTCTGTTGACATCATGAAAAAACTAACATTAATGATAACACCTACAACAATCTCCATTCTGTTGACATCAATGAAAATATTTGCAACAATCTCCCCTTTTGGAATTGATGACAACATTAACCAGATATGCAATTTCCCCCCCCTTTGACATCAAGGACAAAGGGAAATGATCTTCCTCTATTCCAACAACCAATCTCCCCCTGTGAGCAGAAACCTTCTTAGATTATGTCTACCTACTCCCCCTGAGAGGTAGACCTCATCAATCTAAGGATAAAAATATATCTTGAATAGATCCCCCTAGATAGATGTGCCATCTATGCATCTAGTTAGGTGGAGAAATAACCCCTAACTTCTATTTGAGATATTCAAAGGTGTCCTTTGAAAGTTCCTTTGTAAAAATGTCTGCAACCTGTTCCTTTATGGGCACATACTCCAATCTTACTTCTTGATCTGCAACTTTCTCTCTTAAGAAGTGATACCTAATAGATATATGCTTGGTTCTAGAATGCATCACTGCATTCTTTGAAATATTAATGACACTTGTATTGTCACATAGAATTGGAATGGAATCATCATACATTACTTTGATATCCTTCAATGTTTGCTTCATCCACAACACTTGAGTACAACAAGATGTTGTAATAATATACTTTGCTTCTACTATTAATAAGGACATTGAATCACACTTATTACTAAACAATGAGACCAATTTTTCTCTCATAAAGAAATATCCACCATTGGTACTTCTTCTATCATCAACACTACCAACCCAATCAACATTAATAAATTCACTCAGAGAAAATTTATTACCTTTTTGATACCACAATCCATAATCTAGAGTGCTCTTCAAATATCTAAATATCCTCTCGATTTCCTTCACATAAGTTTCTCTTGGATGAGCTTGAAACCTTGCAACCAAGCAAACAAGTTGCATAATATCAATCCTTGATGCAATTAAGTATAGTAGGCCCCGAACCATAAACCTATACAGAGTTTGATCAGCCTTAGGTGACTCATCATCTTCACTCAAATGACAACCTGTTGCCATAGGAGCACTCATAGGTTTGCAGTATTTTATACCAAACTTCTTTAACATCTCCTTGACATACTTTGCTTGAAAGATAAAAATTCCATCATATGATGAGCAATCTATGTTGCAAGGATGGGCTAGTCTAGTGGTGTTGTCATTAATGTTGTCATTGATGTCAAATTTTTCAGTATGTTGCAGATTGTACATGTATAGTTGAGATGTTTCTGAGATGTTGTGAGTACATGGAGCTATCTTATATGGCTACAGATGTGTTACGTTGATGAGTTTCCAAGTGATTTTGAGAAAATTAATAAAGAAGAGAAGTCAGAGTGATGAATGCATTCAAATTGTGATTTGGTATGTGCTCCACATTTCTACTGCGTTGATCCTATGCCTCTACGGTTCTAGAGTTTTTAGTATGGTGATTTGGTGATGATTTATTCTGAGTTTCAGTTTCTGGTGAGATGGTTCATAAAATTTTTGTCCACCGGTATGTGTTTTCTACCAGAAAACTCAGTGTTCTATGGACTGCGAGAAATATTGTTGCTCCGCAATCCTCTGTTTCTTTGTTTTAGATCTTGCGGATCTGGGATATGTCTTGTGAAGGTCTTTTCCATGCTCTGGCGAAGAAGATTGAAGTTTGGTAATCTAGAAGTCATGTTTCTACATTCCAGTACATGTTTGCATAGTTCAGATGATCTGGTGAAAGGCATTCAATGTATGAAGTATATTGTTTTGTTGCGGACGTATATGAAGAAGTCTAAGATGAAGTCTTGTGCATATAGAAGCGTGTTGAGGTGTCTGCGTGTCATCTTCTTGTTAGGAAGTGTGTGAATCAATGTTCTTTTGTGTTTTCATTAGGTTTGGCCGACTTGGTGTTTACACTTCATTCGAAGAATAAAATTCAATTGAGGAAGTGTGTAGAAGTTTCAAGAAAATAATTTTATTGGTCCACTCTTATTCCTTTCCACCATGGGAATTTTGAGTTGTCAACCTAATTTGAATTTATGAAATGGGTTATTTGTGGCCAACCTTGGTAAATGCTTCTAAGGTTAAGAATGATATAAAAGCAATTTGAATTGTGAAGAGTTGTATGATAGTGTGATCCAAAGTGATGAAAGTAAGCCACAAATCATAAGAGCAGAAGTGTGTGTATGAGTTGTGTTGAAGACATTGAGATAAGGGTTTCTGTAATCCTGTGAATGTGCTTTAATTGTAGTGGTGGATCTTTTTATTCTCTTTTGTATCTATAGGCAGTGAGCCTTTGTATTTGGACAGTGAATCCTCTTTTGGGTAGTGAGCCTTTGTATTTAGTTTATAATCTTTATATTGTAAGTTAACCCTCACCGTGGTTTTTCCCTTATTGGGTTTTCCACGTAAAAATCTGGTGTTCATTGTGTTGATTTACTTTTTGTTATTTGTGTTTCATGCTCATACTTAATAATAGAATAGTGTGGTTGAAGAATTGATAAGCAATAAAGTTTTTAAGTTTGAACTTGTGTGACAACTAATTCACCCCCTCTCAATTGTCCTGTGATTATTTAACAATTGGTATTATAGATTTTGGTTCCTTGTCTAGAGCTTAACCTCTTAAGGAAGATCCGATGGTGCACAAGTTGGAAATCCCTATGTTTGATGGAACTGACTACAATTATTGGAAGGGAAAGATGAGAGGATATATTATCTCTCTTGGTTTCAATACTTGGAAGGACGTTGAGAATAAGTATACACTTCCATCTGGTGGTGTTAATTCTACAAATGAGATCTTTGCTTATGAAGAAAATGAGAAGGAAAAGTATGCGATTTGTAGTGGTTTATCTAAAAATGAGCGAGTTAAGGTTAATTCTCTGGATACTGTATATGATGTTTGGAAGAAGTTGGAAGACATGTATGAAGGAAATGAAAAGGTAAAATTGACAAAGAGGCTGGTGGAAAAGCGTAGATTTGTGAACCTGAAGATGGAAGATGGTGAAGAATTTACAAGTTTTTTTTAGAGAGTTGAACTAGCAATAAATGAAGTCAAAAATCAAGGAGGAAAACTAGCAGATGAAGATATAATTGAGAATATCCTGATCACTTTACCAGAATGTTACAACGACAAGATCTCTGTTATTGAAGAAATGTATGATCCTAAGAAGTACACTCTGAAAGAGTTGTTTGACACCTTGCAAGCATTTGAAATAAGGAAATTTTAGAAAGACGACAAGATAGAAGGCATAAATGACATTTAAGGATTTGAAGATTGAAGAACTAGATAGTGATGATGAAGAGTTGGAAGCAAACTTCACCAGGAAATTGAAGAAAGGTACCAGAAAATATAAAAGTATGTTACTCTTTAAAAGTTTTAGTTGTGGTAACATTGGTCATTATGCTTCAAGATGTCCTAATAGGGCTACAAATAAAAAGAACAAGGACTATAAGGATAAGGATAGGAAGGATAATAAGTATAAGAAGTTGTACTATGTTAAGGAAGAGGGGGGTATTTCTAATGATGAATCTGAAAATGAGGTTGATGATAGTGAATGCTTATTCTTAGCTTTGGAAAGTAAATCTATATCCACTAACTTTGGAAAATATGTAAGAAGGCTCCAGAGGTTAAGAAGAATAGGATGGAAGGTACTTTGGTTACCTCTTTTCAGGAGCTAAGATTTGTGGTAAAGGTTCAATCATTTTTGATGGAGTGCACAATACTAATGATGTATATTATGTGAAGGGTTTAAGGCATAACCTTTTGAGTGTTGGTCAGATGTGTAGCAATGGCTTTAAATTTTTTTTTTAGAACAATACCTGTGAAATCAGAAAAGGATCCAGAAATGGGGATATGATTGTTGATGGAAGAAGAACTCATAGAAAAATCTATTAGTTGAAGGGAGTTGATGGTCATTGTCTTGTATCTCAAATAAGTGAAAGTTGGTTATGGCACCAGAGAATGGGACATGTGAACTTTGATAACCTATTCAAGATTAGTACTAAGGAGATTGTTCGAGGACTGCCCAGAATCACAAGACCTACTAATGCTATTTGAAAAAGTTGTCAATTGGGGAAGCAAACAAGATGTAGCTTTAAGGGAAAAGAACATTCCACTACCAGAATGTTGGAGTTGATTCACACTGATCTCTATGGTCTGACTAGGACCGAAAGCCTGAATGGAGATAGGTACTTTATGTTGCTTACTGATGATTATACTCGAATGACATGGGTTGCACTTATGAGAGAAAAGAATTAGGACCTGGATAGGTTTAAGGTATTCAAAGCAAGAGTGGAAAATGAAGTAAATCTAAAAATCAAGTGTTTGAGATCTGATAGAGGTGGTGAATTCACTTCTAGTGAATTTAATGCATTCTATGAGAAGCATGGCATAAAAAGATAGTTTTCTGCTCCGAGAACCCCTCAGTAGAATGGAGTAGTTGAAAGAAAAAATAGGACAGTATATGAGGCTACTAGAACTATGATGAAAGAGTCCAATGTACCGAATGTGTATTGGAGAGAAGTGATACATACTAATGTTTATGTTCTTAATAGAGTTCAGATCAAACACAACAACACAAAGACACCTTTTGAGTTATGGACTAGTAAGACTCCTACTGTGAAATATTTTAAGGTATTTGGAAGCAGATGCTATATTAAAAGAGATGATGAAAATATTGGAAAGTTTGATGCTAGATGTGATGAAGGAATATTTCTTGGATACTCTACTACTAGCAAGGCATACAGATGTTTTAACAAGAGGTTGAGAAAGATTATTGAAAGTTCTAATGTGAAAGTTGATGAAGACATACACATACCTATTGAGATAAGTGAAGTTGAACCTAATGATCCTATCTGTGGACATGTACCTGAGGAGAACAAGGAGAAGGAAGAAGAAGAAGAGAATGAATCAAAACCTGCTACTAGGACTCCTAAATATGTACAGAAAAATCATCTAAAAGATCAGATAATTGGAGACAAGAGTGAAGGTGTGAAGACAAGAAGTAGAATTGCAGCTGAGGTAAATTTGTGTTTACTTTCTAAAATAGAACCTAAATTTGTAAAAGAAGCATGTGAAGATGAAGGTTGGATGAGAGCTATGCAAGAGGAATTGCAACAGATAGAAAATAATCAGACATGGGAAATAGTCCCTAGGCCTGTGAGCAAAAATGTGATTGACTCTAAATGGGTGTTCCAAAATAAGCTGAATGAAAATGGAATAGTAAGGAATAAGGAAAGATTGGTATGCAAAGGATATTCACAAGTTGAAGGTATATATTTTGAAGAAATATTTTCTCCTATGGCTAGAATGGAAGCTATCATAATGTTTTTGGCATTTTTTTCCCACAAGGACTTCAAGGTATATCAAATAGATGTTAAGTCAGCTTTTCTGAATGGTGAGTTGGAGGAAGAAGTGTACATGGAGCAACCTAAAGGGTTTTTGTTGTTTGACAAAATGGACATGGTTTGTAAACTGAAGAAGGTGTTGTATGGGTTGAAGCAAGCTCCCAGAGCTTGGTATGCAATACTGGATAGATATCTGACAAAGCAAGGATTCAACAAAGGTTCTGCTAACAACAACCTCTACTTCAAAGTTCAAGGTAATAAGATGTTGATTGTAGTTGTTTATGTTGATGATATCATTTTTGGTGGAAATGATGGCATGTGTAAAAAGTTTGTTGAAGAGATGTAGAAATAATTTGAGATGTCTATGATTGGTGAATTGAATTTCTTCCTTGGTCTACAAGTGAATCAAACTGATAAAGGGATATTCATTTCACAATATAAGTATGTAAAAGAGTTGTTGAAAAAGTTTGGGATGGAATATTCTAAACCGGTTTGTACTCCTATGGTAACTGGATGTAAATTGAGCAAAGATGATGAATCAACTAAGACTTATAAGAGAAAATAAAAATCCATGATTGGCAAACTGTTGTAACTTACTGCTACTAGACCAGATATTATGCATGTAGTGTGCTTAGTTGCTAGATTTCAAGTAGATCTTAAAGAGACACATGTTGTAGTTTTAAATAGGATATTTAGATACCTTAAAGGTCTACCAGATTATAGACTATGGTACCCTAAGAGTAATGATTTTACCCTAAGTGCCTATACAAATGTTGATTGGGCTGGATGTGTAGATGACCGAAAGAGTACCAATGGTGGTTCTTTCTTTCTTGGTGGAATATTAGTTTCATGGTTGAGTAAAAAGAAAGACTTGGTTTCCTTATCCACTACAGAGGCATAATATATTGTTGTAGCATCCTGTTGCACAGAAGTTTTGTGGATGAAGCAAACTCTAAAAGAAATTGGTGTGGTATGTGATGAGCCTATCTCTATTTTCTATGACAATACAAGTGCAATAAACATTTTGAAGAATCTGGTTATGCATTCAAGAACAAATCACATCTCTATCAAGTATCATTTTCTGAGAGAAAAAGTGTTGGAGAATGAGGTCAAACTGGAGTATGTGAGAACAAAGGAACAAATTGTAGACATATTTACTAAGGCTCTTCTGAAGGATACTTTTGAGCATCTTAGGGAGATGTTGAGGTTCATTGGCCCTCCTAACTAGGTGCACATGAAGGTGCATCAGTCCAGTGAATTCACAGATTCTTCATTTATCTGGACCAATAAATGGGTCTACTCCATAGGGGGAGTAGAAATGGTTTCATTGTTGCATTATGGGTGTACTCCTAAGGGGGAGTAATCACAGTTGTCGATATTTTCCATTGATGTCAAAGGGGGAGAGATCGGTGTAAGGGGGAGAGAAAAGTCATGTGAAAAACAATTCTCCAGTATTGTGAAGGATAATGTTGTCTTTGATGGTTTTTCACATCTTGTGTTGCCATCAATGACAAAGGGTGAGATTGTTGCAAGTATGGGCTAGTCTAGTGGTGTTGTCATTGATGTCAACACTATTCAGTATGTTGCAAATTGTACATGTATAGTTTAGATGTTGCTGAGATGTTGTGAGTACATGGAGCTATCTTATATGGCTGCAGATGTGTTGTGTTGATGAGTTTCCAAGTTATTTTGAGGAAATTAATTAAGAAGAGAAGTCAGAGTGATGAATGTGTTTAGATTGTGCTATGGTATGTGCTATGAATTTCTACTGTGTTAATCCTATGCCTATGTGGTTCTGGAGTTTTCATTACGGTGATTTGGTGATGATTTATTCTGAGTTTCAGTTTTTGGTGAGATGGTTCGTAAAATTTGTGTCCACCGGTATGTGTGTTCTACTGGCAGACTCAGTGTTCTGTGGACTGGGAGAAATATTTTTGCTCCGCAGTCCTCCATTTTTTTGTTTTAGATTTTCCGGATCTGGGATATGTCTTGTGAAGGTCTTTTCCGTCCTCTAGCGAAGAAGGTTGAAGTTTGGTAATCTGGAAGTCATGTTTCTATATTCCAGTACAGGTTTACATAGTTCAGATGATTTGGTGAAAGGTATTTAGTGTATGAAGTATATTGTTTTGCTGCAAACGTATCTGAAGAAGTCTAAGATGAAGTCTCATGCACATGGAAGCGTGTTGAGGTGTTTGTGTGTAATCTTCTTGTTAGGAAGCATGTGCATCAATGTTATTTTGTATTTTCATTAGGTTTGGCCGACCTGGTTTTTACACTTCGTTCCAAGAATAAAATTCAATTGAGGAAGTGTGTAGAAGTTTCAAGAAATTAATTTTATTGGTCCACTCCTATTCCTTTCCACTGCAGGAATTTTGAGTTGTCAACCTAATTTGAATTTATGAAATGGGTTATTTGTGGTTGACCTTGGTAAATGCTTCTAAGGTTGAGAATGATATAAAAGCTAGTTGAATTGTGAAGAGTTGTATGACAGTGTGATGCAAAGTGACAAAAGTAATCCAAAAATCATAAGAGCAGAAGTGTGTGTGTGAGTTGTGTTGAAGATAGTGAGATAATGGTTTTTGTAATCCTGCAAATGTGATGTAATTGTAGTGGTGGATCTTTTTGTTCTCTTTTGTATATGTAGGTAGTGAGCCTCCTTGTTGGATAGTGAGTCCTTTTTGTAGGTAGTGAGCCTTTGTATTTGGACAGTGAGTCCTATTTTGGGCAGTGAGCCTTTGTATTCAGTTTATAATCTTTCTATTGTGAGTTAACCCTCACCGTGGTTTTTCCCTTATTGGGTTTTCCACATAAAAATCTGGTGTTCATTGTGTTGATTTACTTTATGTTATTTGTGTTTCATGCTCATACTTAATAACAAAATAGTGTGGTTGAAGAATTGATAAGCAATAAATTTTTTAAATTTGAACTTGTGTGACAACTGATTCACCCCCCCTCTTAGTTGTCCCGCACCTGTTTAACAATCTAAAGTCCAAGAAAGAATGATAACTCACCTATCATAGACATTTCAAATTCCTTCTATATTTCTTCAATAAACCTCTTACACATTTCATCATTGCCATGAAATATTATATCATCAACATATACAACAACTATTAGAATTTGTTCATCCTTAATTTTGATGTAAAGATTGTTATCTATGGTACCTTTCTTGAAGCCTTGTTGAAGTAGCTACTTATCCAACCTTGCATAACAATCCTTGGGGGCTTGTTTGAGACTATATAACACCTTCTTAAGTTTGCATACCATTCTTGGGTCTGTTGATAAAGGAAATCCATTAGGCTACTCTATGTAAACTTCTTCTTCAAGTCACCATTCAAGAAGATAGACTTCACATCCATTTGATATACTTTGAAGTTTTTGTGAACAAAAAATGAAAGAAACATTTTGATAGCCTCTATTCTTACCACTTGAGAAATTTTTTCCTCAAAGTCAATTCCTTCCACCTATGAATATCCTTTGCACACCAGCCTTGGTTTGTTTCTCATAACTTCTCCATCTTCATTCACTTTATTTTTTAACACCCTTTTTGTCCCTATCACATTCTTGTCTGCAAGCCTTGGCACCAATTTCTAACTCTAATTTTTCTCTATTTGATTTAATTATTCTTCCATTTCTTGAATCCATCCTTCATCCTTGCTAGCATCAACAAAAGTTTTATGTTCTATTCTTGATAGTGAAGAGCAATTCACCTGTTCATTTTTCCTTGCAAATCTTCTTTTAGTTTGTACTCCTTCATTTTTATCTCCAATGTTCTAATCTTCTAAATGATTCTTCTGAACATACTTGGAAAGAGTCTTGATGGTATTTTCTAGTATTTCTTCTTTTTCTTTAATTTCCTCTTCTTCTTCTTCTTTTGTGCAAGCCGCTTCATCTGACCAATAGTCTTCTTTTACATATGTGCCTTGATGTGATTCTTTATCAACCCTAACATTTTCACTTGCAACTACCTTCCTTAGCCTTTTATTATAGCACTTGTAATCTTTGGTCCTATTTGAGTAACCAAAAAGTATCCCTTCATCAGATGTTGGGTCAAGCTTCCCCAATCCTTCTTTGTCTCTTTTGATATAACATTTACTTCAAAAAATTCTGAAATACTTGACTATTGCTTGTCTTCCTTAGCACAACTCATAAGGAATATTGGTATTGTTCACCCTTAGTTTTCACTATTAAGAATGTAGACAATATTATGAACTACTTCCTTCGAATATGCATCAGGTAGTTTAGCCTCTTTCAACATTGTTCTTTCCATTTCCTGAATAGTTCTATTCTTCCTTTCCACTACCCCATTTTGTTGATTTGTTCTAGTTGCGGAAAATTTCCTCTTTATTCCATGCTCTTCACAAAATTCATCAAATTAATTTGATGTAAACTCACCACCTCTTTCAAATCTTAGACACTTGATTCTAGCATTCATTTCATTTTCAACCATTGACTTGAAAATTTTAAACCTACTAAAAGCTTATGATTTTTTTTTTTAAGAATGTAACCCATGTCATCATAGAGAAATCATTAATGAGTAACATGAAATACCTTTCACCTTGAAGACTCTTTGTCCTAGTAGGTCCACACAAATAGGTATGGACTAGTTCCAATGGTCTTGTAGAAGAATACTCCTTGGTCTTGAATCTTATTCTTGTTTGCTTCCCAATTTGACATTCTTTACACATAGTGCTTGCAGCCTTGATGATCTTTGGAATATCTCTAACTGCTTGCATGGAGATGATCATTAAAATATTATCAAAATTGATGTGCCCCATCCCCTTGTGCCACAACCAACATTCATTTATCTGTCCTAAAAGAAAACTTCTTCCATTGATACCTTTTATATTGTACAAATTATTTTCTATCCTAGATCCTTCTGCCACCAATCTACCATAGTTTGCTTTCCTAATTTCACATCCTTGATCATGAAATAAAAGATTGTATCCTTTATTGCACATCTAACTTACACTAAGAAGATTGTGCTTGATACCTTCAACATAAAGAACATCTTCTATATTGGATTTTCCATCAATACTTATGGTGCCCTTTCTGCAGATCTTTGCATATGAATTATCTCCAAACTTGACTGATCCATCATTCCACTTAACCAAATTGATAAAATTTCTTTTGTAACCTTATATCATGTAAATTGAACATCCACTATCTATCGCCTAGATTTTTTTTTTCCTTGAGGATGAAATTTTTTTTGGACAACCATTGAATTTTCAACCTCATTGTTTGTTTCCTTGACTTGCTTAGCAACATTTACCTTTTGAATTTCTAATTTTGTTAAATCACTTCTACATTGTTTTTCTATATGTCCAACATTGTTGCAAATTTGACATGTCACATTCAAATCCACTAGAGAAGCAAGAGAATTTTTACTTGCAAAATTTCTTCTATTCATTTCAGACATGCATTCTATAGGCTTATGACCATACTTATTGCAGATGAAACAATAACCAAAAAATGCATGATTGAACCTATTTTTGGAGACACTTCTTGCATGGTGAGATCTTCCTTGAGATCTGATATTAGCTTTTGGATTTCCAAACATTGCTTTCTCCAACTCTTTTTTGAGAAAAATAATTTCTTTCTCAAGCTTTGTGCATTCTTTTATCTTAGCTTCAATTAGGGACTTTTGTCTTTTATTCTCTTTCCTTGCACATTCCAGGTCTTGAAGAGTAGAAACAAGTTCACCTTCAAAGTCAAATTCACCTTCTTCTTCATCCATAGTCTTTCTTGAACTTTCAAATATCACAATGGCCATGAATAGGGATTATCCTCCATCATCATTTGATGAGCATCAATCTCATTCATCCAAGGAGCAATAATATTCTTTAGAAAGAAGGTTTCTCTTAAAATTGTTTCTCTTGAAACCCTTGTTGCTACTTTCATTTTCTCCAAAAGGAAATTTAGAATCATAATGACCAACTCTTCCACAATTAAAACGTTTGAAAGGTAATTTACCTTTATACTTACCTAATCCCTTCTTCAGTTTTCTCACAAAGTTTGTTTCTTCTTCATCAGATCCACTATGTGAACCAGATGCTTCTTTTTTCTTCATAGCTTTAAATGAAGCTTCTCTCTTATGTGTACATTGGACTTCATTTCTCATATCATAGGTGGTGAGGGATCCAAACAACTCTTCCATGGTGAGCTTTATCAAATCTTTGGATTCTTCAATTGTAGAAACCTTTGAATAAAACCGATGGGGGAGAGTTCTCAGAACTTTCTTCATAACTATTGAATCAGTTATATCTTTGCCAAGTCTTATGATCCCATTGATTTCTTCATCTACCTGGAGCAAATAGATAGCAATATTCTCTTCTTTCATCTTTAGATTCTCAAAAAATGTCATATAAGATTTCAACTTTTCTTACTTCAAACTGTCATTCCCTTCATACAAAATTTTGAGCTTATCCCATATCTCCTTAGTTGTCTTGCATTGCACCACTTTCATAAATTTGGAAATTTTTAGACCACTCAGGATAAAATTATTTTCTTTAGCATTGTTCTCATGAGCCTTCTTTATATTATCATATGTAATAGGATGAGTAGGTTCAGTATAATCGTCCTTTGCAACTCTCAAAATATCAGACCCTGGCAAAGTAAGGTAGTCTTCCATCCTCACACTCTAGAAGGAATAGTGTGTTCCATAAAATAGTGGTGCTTTAGAGGAGGACTCTTTCTTATCCATGTGTTCTAAACCAAGATCTACCTTCAATTGTTAGGCTGCACTAAGGAACTTGACTAATAACAATTGTTAGAGCACACATATATACTGAGAGGGGGTGAATCAATATATCCAACACATTTATCCAATTCAATTTTATCAATCAAAACTTATTACTTCCTTAAATAGATAAAGTATTCAAAGAACAAGAACATAACCTTAACACCAGATATATGTGGAAAACCATAGAAGGGAAAACCACTATGAGCAAGCTGCTTAGAGCTACTGTCCAAATCTAGCCTCACAAAAAGAAACAAGATTTACAATAGGTTTTATATCTTCAACCAAAGGAAGTTTACAATTCCCTACAAAATATAATACTTATAAAAAGAGGCTACAACCTTAGCATATAACACTTGATGAATTTAGTTGATCAAACACTACCACAACACTTTTGCTCAACAACCTCTGTTGCCTTTGGCTCACTACCTTCAACACACTTCCTCACATACACTTATATTTTTGGCTCACTACCTTCAACACTCACTCAATCACTTCTACCTTTGGCTCATTACCTTTAGCACTCACTCACTCACTTCTACCTTTGGCTCGCTAACTTTAGCAACGACCATAAGAAATTTGGCTTCAAAACATCTACAAGAAGAGGGAATCAAATGTTGTCCAAGCCAGGAGATAAGCATGACCTATTTACCTTTGCACATAATCACACACTAGTGCATGCAACAAAAAATTGGTGCAAACAACTCAATATACCAAGTGGACCCAACAAACACTTAACCCTCCAAATATTAGCTCTAGACCACAAGCAATACTAGAGAGACCTGATAACATCATGAAGATCACATTACAAGCATTAAATAATATTCAAAAACATTTCCATGCTCTCCTTTTACAACTTCACACAACATTATGTTAGTGCAAGAAAACACACACTAAACCCAATATCACTTGCAAACTGAGAAAACATAGTCTTGAGATAGAACATTGAAAACTCAACTTGTGGTACACCTCAACACCTGAAAATTGAAATGAGAAAATAGATAGGAAATTTGAACAGATCCTCCAAACCACAAGACCACAACATCAACTACGGAGAAATGTGGACATATGTGGTTGCATGTTGTGGTTGTGTTGCTGATATGTGGTTGTCATTGATGTAACACTATTAGCATTGTTGCATTAGAAGCTGTATATGTCGAGGATATTGAGAAAATTGTAATAAGAATTGCTACAGGTTGTCAGTGGTGAAGTGAAGTTCTTTCTGTCGATGTGTTCAGTAAGTTGTTATTCTAAGATTTTGGACTAAAGGGTTTATTGTTGAGTATGTCTAGTTTATCCATGTCGAGTTTCAAATATTTGCATGAAGAGTTGGTCAAGTTATGGTGATTTTCATTCTAATAGTTTTTTTGTCGCTCAGTTAGTGTTCCTGATTGAAGATTTTTTTATTTCAGTACGTTTAGTTGTTGTGGATGCTTCTCTGGTGTTTCATGATGCTTTTGGATGTTTCTAGTTCATTATCTATCTTTGTGGCATGTCTGCATTGATCGTTGTGCTCGTGATCCGATATTTTCTCTTGTGTGTTCATGTTTTTCATGTTCTTGGCCGACAAGGTGTTGAAGCATGTTGTGGATCTTCAAGGAGAAATTAATTGAAGTGTTTTCATGTTGGATATGTTGTTTTCGGTCTTCACTTTGTTATGGCGGACCTTGGTTGATTCACATGAATAATCTTTATTTTTTTTGGGCCGATTGTTTGTAATTATTTTATTATCTTTTTGTGGCCGACTTATAGCGATGTAATTTCTTGTTGCGGATATATAAGAGTGATTGTTTGAAGTGTGGAGGAGGTTTGAATGCGAAGTGTATGAGTCTTGTGTGTGAATAAAGTTTAGATCATTTGAAGGCAGAGCAGAGAGTGAAGAAGAGTGAAGAAGTTTTCATGTGCTTAACTAGAACTATAACCAGGCATTAACAAATGCTATTTTCTCAATTCAAATCCGGATGGTTTTAATCTGAATCTTTCTGTAAGATAGTGTGTCTTCCTTGGGTAGTAAGCCCTGTTGTATTTGATTAGTGAGCTCTAGGTAGTGTGCCTGAATGCATGTGCATTCCCCATTCATATTTCCTTATACTTTTAATAGGGTATAATCTTGTGGATTGACCTCCACCGTGGTTTTTCCTCTAACAAGGTTTCTACGTAAAAATATTGGTGTTGTGTGCTTTTGATGTGTTGTTCATTTATGCTTTCATGGTTAATGATCAGATCTGAAATTAAGGTTAATAAGTTGAATAAGTTTATGATTCAATGATAACTGATTCACCCCCCCTCTTAGTTGTTTTCCCTTGAGTTGCCAATAATTGGTATCAGAGCTTGTGGTTCCTTGGAAGAAGTTTAATAGCTTGAGATGATATGGGATGGTGACTTATAAGAAGGATAGTCCTAGATTTTATGGAACAAATTATTCCGTGGAAAGCTCGAATGGAGTGCCATCTGAGATGCATTGGTGAACCCTACTGGAGCATTCCATGTAATAGATATGTTATACCTCTAAATAGTACTTATGTTGAATATAATATTAGGGCTAAGGAGGCATTTTTGAGTGCTTTGACTGATACTGAGATGGCAAATGTGATGGATCTAAAGACTGCTTATGAGATCTGGAAGAAGTTGTAGACCTTGTATGAAGGTGATGCAAATGTGAAGATTGCTAAGCTACAAAGTCTGAAAGGAAAATATGAAAAGTTGAAAATGGGTGATGATGAAAATGTTACTACTTTCATGCAAAGAGTAAATGAACTTGTGTGTGGTATCAGATGTGCTGATGGACAGATAGACGAATTAGAGATTGTTGCTAAAGTGCTAAGATCTTTGCTTGATTCTTACAAAGTCAAGGCTAGTGCTATTGAAGAACTTCAAACTGTGACAAATGTTACAGAGATATGTTGATTGGTAAGCTTACTGCTTTTGAGTTGAGTGAATTTGGTGATGCCCTTCCTAAGGTTTAATTTTCATTTAAGGCTACTACTTCTAGAAGAGATAGACAAAGATATGATCTAGGTGAAATTTGATCAAGAAAGACATTCAATTATGAGGATGAAATGAAACAGCTAGATGAAGAAGAAAGAGAGCTTGAAGAACTTGAAGCAATGATTGTGAAAAGAGAAGCCAAAGGAAAAGGTAAGTATAAGGGATATTTTCCTATTAAATGTTTCTCTTGTAATAAGATAGGTCATTTTGCATCAAGGTGTCCTAAGAGAGTTTCCAAGCCAAGATTTAACAAGCCTAAATTCCAAAAGAAGTGTTACTATGTTGTTGATGAAGGTGTAACAAATGATGAATCTAACAGAGGAAATGCAAGTGAAGATGAATTTGTGTTTATTGCTATCAAGGAAAATAATCTTGTGTCTACTAAATTTGCTAGTTGTACAAATTTGGAGAAATCCCTAGCTTCTTGAGTTGAAGAGAAAGATGAATGGGTAATTGACAGTGGTTTTTCTCGTCATATGACAGGAGATAAAAGTAAGTTTGTGAATTTGGAGAAGTATGATGGTGGTGTTATGAGATTTGGTGATAACATAGCTAGTGTGATGCTTGGAAGAGGATGCATTTCTCTTGATGGTAAGCATAACACTGATGATGTATTGTATGTTGAAGGTTTGAAGCATAATCTTTTAAGTGTTGGTCAAATGGTTGATAAGGGATACAATCTTTAGTTCATGGATGGTAAGTGTAAAATATTGGGAAATTATGGAAATGTGATTGCATCAGGTACACAAACAAAAGGTAATATCTTTCATCTAAATGTTGCTAGTAAAAGTTGTTTGATTGTTCACGTTGATGAGAGTTGGTTATGGCAGAGGAGAATGTGTCATGTTAACTTTGATAAGATTGTCAAAATAAGTTCCACTAAAGTTGTGAGAGATCTTCCTAAGCTGATAAAACCTACTATTGCCATATGAAAAAAATGTCAGTTAGGAAAGAAAAAAAGAATTTCATTTCGAAGCAAACAAAAAAACTCAAATGGATTGTTGGAAATTGTGCATACTGATTTATGTGGTCTTGCTAGAACTAGAAGTTTACAAGGTTACATATACTTCATGTTTCTTATTGATGATTATTCAAGGATGATGTGGGCTACTTTCTTAAGGGAGAAATATGAAGCTCTAGAAAATTTCAAGATCTTTAAGGCAATGGTTGAGAAAGAGACTAGTTTGAAGATTAAGTGTCTGAGATTAGATAGAGGTGGAGAATTCACTTCCGGTGAGTTTAATTCCTTTTATGCAGAGCATGGAATAAAGAGACAATTATCTGCACCGCAGACCCCTCATCATAATGGAGTTGTGGAAAGGAAGAACAAAAAAGTTATAGATGTGGCTAGAACCATGATGTTGGAAGGAAATGTGCCTCATATCTACTAGAGAGAAGTTGTGAGTACTGTTGTGTACACACTTAACTGGGTACAAATCAAAGGCGATACATGTAAGACTCCTTTTGAACTATGGACTGGTCAAAGCCTACTATTAGATATTTCAAAATATTTGGAAGCAAGTGTTATATCAAAAGAGATGAAGATATAGGAAATTTTGATGCTAGGAGTGATGAAGGAATCTTTCTGGGTTATGCTACTAAAAGGAAGGCCTACCGGTGTTGCAACAAAAGATTGAAGAAAATGGTTGAAAGTGAAAATGTTAAGGTTGATGAAGACATAGTTGCACTATCCAAAACCTATGGATATGATTATGATGATCAGAATGACAGTACAAGCAAAGGAAAGAAAGGTTAGACTATAAGTCAAGTTCAAATCATTCTGGTGAATCAAGAAAATCAAGAAGGAGAAACTGATGGAAGAACAAAAGAGAGATCAGAAGAGCCTGAAGTTGAAGAAAATTCTAAGAAGACTCTGAGGTATGTGAGATTGAATCATTTACAGAATAAAATCATAGGTGATAAGAACAAAGGTGTCCAGACTAGGAGAAAAATTGCAGAAGAGTATTGTTTAATTTCAAAAATTGAGCCTAACAATGTGAATGAAGCATGCAACGATGAGCATTGGGTTGAAGCAATGAAAGAGGAACTGCAACAAATTGAGAAGAATGATACATGGATTCTTATTCCTAGACCTAAGGAAATTAATGTAATTGGAATTAAACGGGTCTTTAGAAACAAACTGAATGAACAAGGTGAAGTGGTTAGAAACAAAGCACAACTGGTTTGTAAGGGATATTCTCAAATGGAAGGTATTGATTTTGAAGAAACCTTTGCCCCTATTGCTAGAATTGAAGCTGTGAGATTGTTTCTTGCTTATGTTGCTTATAAAGACTACAAGGTTTATCAAATTGATGTCAAGTCTGCTTTTCTAAATGGCGAATTGGAAGAAGAGGTATATGTTGAGAAACCTGATGGATTCCAGTTGACTGATTAGGAAGATATGGTGTGTCGATTGAAGAAAGCATTGTATGGTCTTAAGCAAGCCCCTAGAGCATGGTATGTCATATTGGATAAGTACTTGGTGAAACTTGGATTTAAAAAAGGTACTACTAATAGTAATTTGTATTTCAAGAATGATGATAAAGATTTGATTGTGGAAGTTTTTTTTGATGATATCATATTTGGAGGAGATGATAGCTTTTGCATGAAGTTTGCTAATGAGATGCAGAATGAATTTGAAATGTCAATGATTGGAGAGATGAAATTATTCTTGGGATTGAAAATTACTTAGTTAGATAACTTAGGGATTTTTATATCTCAGTCCAAGTATGTGGAGGAATTGCTGAAGAAATTTCGTATGGAAGACTCAAAGCTTATTGGTACACCCATGGTGTCCGGATGCAAGCTGACATCTGATGATGATTCTCCAAAGGAAAATCAAACAAGATATAGATCAATGATTGGTGGATTGTTTTATTTGACTCAAAATAGGCCTAATATCATGAATGTTGCATGTATTGTTGCTAGATTTCAAGCTGATCCTAAAGAATCTCATGTGACTGCTATGAAGAGAATTTTCAGATACTTGAAAGGGACAGTTGATTTTGGTCTATGGTATCCTAAAGATGATGATCTTACTTTGAGTGCCTTTACTGATGCTGATTGGGTAGGAGATGTGAATGATAGGAAAAGTACTAGTGGTGGAGCATTTTTCCTGGGAAAGAAGTTGATTTCATGGTTGAGTAAGAAGTAGAATGCTATTTCTTTATCTACTGTAGAGGTAGAATACATTGCTACTGCTAATAATTGTACTCAAGTACTGTGGATGAAACATATGTTGAAGGATATCAGAGTTGTGTATGATGAGCCTATTGTTATATTCTGTGATAACTCAAGTGCTATTAACATTTCTAAGAATTCGGTGCTACATTCAAAGACCAAGCATATATCTATCAAAATTCACTTTTTGAGAGAGAAGGTAAGTGAAAAGGAAGTCGGATTGGAGTATGTGCCTACTAAGGAGAAAATTGCAGATATCTTTACAAATTCATTGCCTAAGGATACTTTTGAGTATCTTAGAGGGAAGTTAGGGTGATTACCCCTCCTAATCAGAACTAAGGATGCATTTCTTTGCATCAATCTATGCATTTCATGATCATATTTTGATCTGGATTGATGTTGTGGTGGCTACTACTCAGGGGGAGTAGTCAGATGTTCACATGTTCAAAAGTTCAAATATGTGGTTTAGAGCTTGTATTGAAGAGATCTTTGTCATTGATGTCAAAGGGGGAGAAGAGTAATGTGAAAAAAAATCTGTTGATTATCTGGGGAGAAGAGCCTTGTGGGGAGAAGATCATGTGAGGAAAGAAAAGTCAGAACTTACAGGAAGAGTAAGCGTAGTTGTGTTGATGGTATTTTTCACATCATGTGTTGCCATCAATGCCAAAGGGGGGGGTTTTTGTATGTTGTGTTTGTCATTGATGTCAACACTATTAGCATCATTGCATTAGAAGTTGTATATGTTGAGGATATTGAAAAAAATGTAATAAGAAGTGCTACAGGTTGTCAATGGAGAAGTGAAGTTCTTTCTATTGGTGTGTTCAGTACGTTGTTGTTCTAAGATTGTGGACTAAAGGGTTTCTTGTTGAGTATGTCTAGTTTATCCACATCGAGTTTTAGAGATCCACATGAAGAGTTGATCGAGTTATGGTGATTTTCATTTTGACAATTTTTTGGTCACTTCAGTTAGTGTTCTTGATTGAAGATTTTGTGATTTCAATAAGTTCAGTTGTTGTGGATGCTTCTCTGGTGTTTTATGATGCTTGTGGATGTTTCTAGTTTGTTCTCTATATTTTTGGCATGTCTACATTGATCTTTGTGCTCGTGAGTTGAATATTTTCTCTTGTGTGTTCATGTTTTTCATGTTCTTGGCCGACAAGGTGTTGAAGTGTGTTGTGGATCTTCAAGGAGAAATTAATTGAAGTGTTTTCATGTTGGAGATGTTTTCGGTCTTCACTATGTTATGGCTGACCTTGGTTGATTCACATGAATAATCTTTTTTTTTTTTGTTTGACTGTTTGTGATTATTTTATTATCTTTTTGTGGCCGACTTATAGTGATGTAATTTCTTGTTGCGGATATATAAGAGCGATTGTTTGAAGTGTGGAAGAGGTATGAATGCGAAGTGTATGAGTCTTGTGTGTGAATAAAGTTCAGATCATTTGAAGGAAGAGCAGAGAGTGAAGAAGAGTGAAGAAGTGTTCATGTGCTTAACCGAAACTGTAACCAGGCATTAGCAGATGCTATTTTCTCAATTCAAATCCAAATGGTTTTAATCTGAATCTTTCTGTAAGACAGTGTGTCTTCCTTGGGAAGTAAGCCTTGTATTTGAGTAGTGAGCTCTAGGCAATGTGCCTGAATGCATGTGCATTCCCCATTCATATTTCCTTATACTTAATAGGGTATAATCGTGTGGATTGACCTCCACTATGGTTTTTCCCCTAACAGGGTTTCCACATAAAAATCTTGGTGTTATGTGTGCTTTTGTTGTGTTGTTCATTTATTCTTTCATGATTAATGATCAGATTTGAAATTAAGGTTAATAAGTTGAATAATTTTATGATTCGGTGACAACTAATTCACCCCCCCTCTCAGTTGTCTTCCCTTGAGCTTCCAACACCTTATTGACTGCAACAACACAATATTCACTCTGATAGCTCTAGAAACATCTGTGGTAACTTTCATGCATTGAAAATAGGAACATATATGCTAAAAACACTTTTCTCTATCTAACTTCCAAACCATAAGGCCATATATTCAAATGCAGAGGAATGTAGAGAATTCTTTGGAGCTTTTCAAAACAACTTCCTTATCTACTAACTACATGAAAAAATTTCATCGATTTTTTCATATCATATCCAATGTTTTACATTAAGAGACAAAAAATACAATCATTCTCAACATTATATTCCACATTTATAGAATTTTTCATCAACATAATGAAACCACAACTTCACATCACAGATTGCATCACATGCAACTGTCCATAATATCACACTGTTGACATCAATGACAACACTGACATTAATGACATAACTCACAACAATCTCCATTATGTTGACATCAATGAAAACACCTGCAACATTCTCCATTATGATGACATCAATGACAACATCTACAATATTTAAGTGGAATGGTGGATCATTCAAGTTTGGAGAAAATTCATCTACAAATATTTGTGGAAAGGTCACCATGAGTATTGATGGAAAATATAGAACATAAGATGTTCTCTATGTAGAAGGTCTCAAGAACAATCTTCTCAGTGTAAGTCAGATGTGTAGAAAAAGATACAATCTCATATTTCATGACCAAGGATGTGAAATCAAAAGATCAAAATCTGGTAGATTGGTGGCAGAAGGATCCGGGACAAAAAACAACCTGTCAACCTAAAGGGTTTTAATGAAAAAAGTTGTCTTCTAGGAAAAATAAATGAATGTTTATTGTGGCACAAGAGGATGAGACATATCAACTTTAATAACCTTGTATAGATCATATCTATGCAAGAAGTAAGAGATATGCTAAATATTATCAAGCCTAAAAGCACCTTGTGTAAAGAGTGTCAGATTGGGAAGCATACAAGGATAAGATTCAAGAACAAGGAGTATTATTATACAATGCCACTGGGGTTGATTCATACTAATTTGTGTAGAACTACTAGAACAAAGAGTCTTCAAGGTGAAAGGTATTTCATGTTACTCATTGATTATTTCTCTAGGATGACATGGGTTACATTCTTAAAAGAAAAATCAGAATCTTCGAGTTGGTTTAATATTTTCAAGTCATTGGTTGAAAATGAAATGATGATAGAATCAAGTTTTTAAGGTCTGATAGAGGTGGTGATTTCACATCGAATGAATTTGAATAATTTTTTGAAGAGAATGGAATAAAAAGGCATCTATCTACTACTAGAACTCCTGAACAAAATGGAGTAGTTGAAAGGAAGAATAGAATTGTTAGATTAGAAAGAAGTAGTCTATACTACTATTTGTATTCTTAATAGAGGTCAAATAAGGGTGAACATCACCAAAACCCCTTACGAGCTACGGTATGGAAGACCAACAATTGTCAAGTACTTTAGAATTTTTGGAAGAAAATGTTACATTAAAAGAGATGGAGAAAGTTTGGGAAAATTTGAATAGAGATTTGATGAAGGAGTTTTTCTTGAATACTTAGCTAGAAGGAAAGCTTACGAGTGCTATAATAAAATACTGAGGAAGATAATTAAGAGTGAAAATGTTAGGGTTGATGAAGAGTCACATCAAATTACACATGAGCAAGAATATTGTTGGTTAGATGAGCTTTCCTTCTCAAAAGAAGAAGAAGAAATTGAAGAAAAGGAAGAAACACAAGAGAAAATCACAAAGACTCCTGCCAATTATGTTTAGAGGAATCACTCAAAAGACTAGATAATTAGAGACAAGAATGAAGGAATGTAAACTAGAAGAATATTTGCAAGGATAAATGAACATGTAAAATTTTATTTACTATCAAGAATAGAACCTAAAAATTTTGTTGATGCTAGAAAGGATGAAGGATGGATATAAGCAATGGAAGAACTAAATTAGATAGAGAAAATTCAAACTTGGGAATTGGTGCCAAGACTTGCAAACAAAAATGTGATAGGGATAAAATGGGTGTTCAGAAATAAATTGAATGAAGATGGAGAAGTGGTGAGAAATAAAGCAAGGTTGGTGTGTAAAGGTTACTCACAATTGGAAGGAATTGACTTTAAGGAGACATTTTCTCCTATGGAAAGAATGGAGGAAATCAAAATGTTTCTTGCATTTTCAGTTCACAAGGACTTCAAGGTGTATCAAATGGATGTTAAATCTACTTTCTTGAATGGTGACTTAGAAGAAGAAGTTTATATCAATCAGCCTAATGGATTTTAGTTATCAGAAGACCCAAAAATGGTATGTATACTTAAGAAGGATTTATATGGTTTCAAACAATCCCTTAGGGCTTGGTATGCAAGGTTGGAAAAGTATTTACTCGAGTAGAGCTTCAATAAAGGTACCACAGATAGTAATCTTTACATCAAATTGAGGGTGAACAAATTATAATTGTTGTTGCATATGTTGATGAAATAATCTTTGGTGGTAATGATGAAATGTGTAAGAATTTTGCAAAAGAGATGTAGAAGGAATTTAAAATTTCTATGATATGTGAGTTGTTATTATTTCTTGGACTCTAAATTTCTCAATCAAGTGATGGTATTTTTATCTCCCAAGAAAATATGTCAAGGAGATGTTGAAGAAGTTTTGTATGGAAGATTACAAACTAGTGATTACTCCTATGGTATTAGGTTGTTATTTGAACAAAGATGATGAGTCACTTGAAGCTGTTAAAGATTTTCATATGTCTATCATTGGGGGCCTACTGTACTTAACTATCTCAAGGCCTGAAATTATGCAATTTTTCTATTTGGTTGCAAGGTTTCAAGTTGATCCAAGAGAAAATCATGTGAAGGAATTCAAGAGGATTTTTAGATATTTGAAGAACACTCTAGATTATAGATTGTGGTATCAAAAGGGTGATGAATTTTCCTTGAGTGCATATATTGATGCAGATTGGACTTGTAGTGTTGATGATAGAAGAAGCACCAGTGGTGGGGCTTTCTTTTTGGGAGATAGACTGGTCTCATGGTTTAATAAGAAGTAGGATTTATTGTCCTTATCAATAGCAGAAGTAGAGTATATAGCTGCAACATCCTGTTGCACTCAAGTGTTGTGGATGAAGTAAAAATTGATGGATATCAAGGTAATGTATGATGAGACCATTCCTATGTTATGTGACAATACAAATTCCATAAATATTTCAAACAATTCAGTGATGCATTCTAGAACTAAGAATATATCTATTAAGTATCACTTCTTAAGAGAGAAGGTTGCAAATGAAGATGTAAAATTGGAATATGTACCTACAAAGGCTCAAGTTGTATTTACAAAGGAATTGTCTAAGGACACATTTGAATATGTCAGATATAAGTTATGGGTTGTTGCCCCTCCTTCTAACTAGATGCATAGATGGTGCATCTTCCTAGGGGGATAAATTCAAGACATATTTTTATCCTTAGATTGATGAGGCCTACCTCTTAGGGGGAGTAGGTAGAAAGTGTCTGAGAAGGATGATAAGGTTTGTGAAGATAGGGGGAGATTGTATGTTGTTGAAGGCATAGATGAAGACCACAAGCCCTTTTCCCTTAAAACATATATCAGGTTAGTGTTTCCATCAATGCCAAAGGGGGATATTGTTGTATGCTTTGTGTTTGATGTCAACAGTGTGGTATCAATAGAGTGGTATTGTGGAAGGTGGTGATCAAATATTTCAAAAGGAAGAGAGTTCAAAGGAGTGTTGATCAAAAGTGTTGTGAAGTGAAGGATATGGTGATGAATGTCATGAGCATACTATACACAATTATACCATATATTTGTTGCTCATGAATAGGTAAAAGTATACAATTGAAAATGTATGCTAATATGAAGAAGTGGTTTCTAGATTTTAATAAAAAGAGGTACATTTTTTGTCTATGGAAGTGTGAATTTGTATTCTCTACCTCTTGATGTAAATAATTGATGAAAGAAAGTATGCAATTTTCTCAAGCAGTCGAAGGAACATGAAGTTTTACTGAAGAAGCTTAGGAGAATGCTTCATATTCCTCTTGGTTATTGATTTCAGAACATAGAAGTTACCACAAATTTTTTAAAGCTAGCAGAGTGAAGAATAGTAATACTGAGTGATTGTAGTTAGGAAGGGTCCGAGGAATGCTCTACATTCCTTTACATTTGAAGTTGTGATCTCACGGTTTGGAGAATATGTTCAAATTGTTTTTATTTCTTCTCATTTCAATTTTTAGGTGTTGAAGAGTATCGTAAATCTATTTTTTAATGTTCTATCTCTAGCTTAAGTTTTTTGGGTTTGTAAGAGTTGTTGAGTTCAGTATCTATTTGTTTGTGCCAACATGAAGTAGCATGAAGTTGTGGAAGAAGTGTATGAGAATATTTTGGCATGTCATATAATGTTTGTAAAGTGATCTGCATGATTTTATTTGGTCTCTCTAGTACTGTTTTGGGTTTGGAGCTAATGTTTGGAAGGATAAGTGTTTGTTGGGCTAACCTGGTATGTTAAGTTGATTGCACTAGGTGTTCAGATGTGTGTGCCAACATGGAGATGCGTGCTAAGGTAAAATAGTTCATGATTATCTCAGGGTTTGGACTACATTTGTTTCCCCTCTTACCACGAATATTTTGGAGCCAACTTGTTGTGTCTATTGCACATTTCATGTCACACATTTCATATTGGTCGCCTAAGGAGAAGTTTTTTGAAGCTTGCAGAGGATATAAATGAAAGATCAATTTTATTTCAAAGAGTTTTGATGGATTGAAAAATGAGATGAGGTATGTATGAGTATAAGTGTGAGGAAGTGTTCTGAAAGTAGTGAGTTAAAGGTAGTAGAGGTTGTTGAAGTTATATGTTAGTGTGTAGAGTGTTGCGGTGGTATTTGGTCAACATATTTCATCAAGTATTTTGTACAAAGGTTGTAGCCTCATTCTGTATTTTTTGTTAGCTGTAGGGAGTCATAGCTTCCTTTGGTTGAAGCCATAAAAACTATGTTGAACAGGAAGTTGTTGTTGCACCAAAAGATCAACTTGTTAATGCTTGATACAACCACTGGATTTATACAAGATCTAATATCCACAGGAGGCTTTTAAACCATGTCACGAAGCCCAAGTTCCACACTGGACCACCTCGAGGAGACTAAGGGTGACACCTTGAAACAATCCCCCCAGTGCAAGCGAGGGGTTCGAACCTATGACCTCGTCTTTGATATTAATTGTTGCATAGGCAATTGTTGTTGCACCAAAAGATCGACCTATCAATGCTTGATACAACCGCTAGATTTATACAAGATCTAAGACCCACATGAGGATATTAAACCATTTCATGAAGCCCAAGTGTCGCACTAGACCACAACGAGGAGACCAAGGGTGACAACTTGCAACAAACTGTGTTGTAGGGAGTTGTAGCTTCCTTTGGGTTGTAGCCCATAAAAGTTGTAAATATTGTTTTATTTGTGAGGATGGATTTTGAAAGTAGCTCTAAGAAGCTTGCTCACCATGGTTTTTCCCTTGTAGGGTTTTCCACATAAATATAGTTTTATGGTTGTGTGCTTGTGCTTTTGAATTGTATTTGATACTTTATATGTTTATGGCAGTAAGAAGATTTGGTTAATAAAATTAAATTGGATAACTTTGTAGGATATATTGATTCACCCCCCTCTTAGTATATCATTGTGTTCTAAAAACACATGTACATAATAATTAAATTTATTTAATTATTAAATACCCATGCATTTCTAACTCTTAGTTCACTAATCAATCTAATCTGTCCACTCATCAGTCAAATTCACTTCACTCCCACTCACTTCAAGTACTCTAAGCAATCAATATAGTTCAATAACTGTCAGTTTGATTTAATAGTCCAATCAATTCTCTTAACTAAATTATGCAATTAGTTATCTTAAATCATGCAGTTAGTTAACTAACAATCAACTCCTCTCATCAATTCTCAACCATTGGTATTTTCAATCTCTAATCCGATCTCAACCATTGCTAAATATCATTGAATATCTATAAATGTAGCCATCCTATCATTCATTTTTCATCTTAGATCGTGCAAGAAAACTATACTCATATTTTGTAGGTTCTTTTCTACTATTGTGTTAAACACGAATCTGAGAGAAAAGACTATTATACCATTTCTCCCAAGGTGAAATAGAGGAGAGTAATGGAGTTGTACTTAGGTGAAATTGTATTGTGTTTCAATGATTTCATCATTTGTTTAATTAAATTTATCTTATTACTTCATTTTTATGATCATTTAATTGTGTTTTTCTTTCATTATTGCTTCATTCTTTCATCATTGCACAGTTGATTTATTTATGGTCACACACCAACATATGTTCAACAATGAGGTCAAAGGAAGGACAACTTAGTATGCAGATTGAAGAAGAGCTTGTATGGCCTAAAGCAAGATCCAAGGTAGTGGTATTTTAAATTTGACATGTTTATGATAGAACAAGGTTATAGTAGATGTCATTTTTCCACTATGTTTATTTCAAGAGACTAGATAATGGTAGTTATATTATCTTGTTATTGTATGTAGATGACATAGTTGAACATTTTAGGGTCTAACATGTGTAGGATATAAATGTGCTCAAAATAAAATTAGCTAATTTATTTGTGATTAAGGATTTGGGTGTTGTAAGGAAAATATTTGGTATGAGAATAACAAGAGGTAGGAAAAATCATAAATTAACATTATCTCATAGTGAGTACATAGAGAAGGTATTGAAATATTTCAAATGCAGGATGCCAAATTAATTAGTACACCTTTTCCCAACCATTTCCAACTAAATAAGGAGATGTGTGCCAAGAAAAATGAGGAGATGGATTACATGTTTAAGGTTTCATACTCAACAACTAATATATGCAATGGTGCACACAAGGCCAGATATTGCACATGCAATAGGAGTTGTGATGAAATTTACAAAATATCCAAGAAAAAAGCATTAGAATGTAATAAAGTAGATTCTTAGATATTTTAAAGGTACTACTATCTATTAATTATGTTTTGAAGGTTTAAACTCTACTTTATAGGGATATGTTGATTCAGAACTAGTGGGTGATATAGATAGCAAGAGGAGCACCATGAGGTTTTTTTTGTTAACCTAGGGATGTCCCCATGACTCAACCCAATGCGTGCCCTTTACAGGGTGATCTGAGGTGAGACTATTCCTCTGAGGATGCACACAATAGCCGCATAACACGTGCATTGGGTAAGTTCGAGCCTTAGAGTCAAACCCGAAACTAGTGGGGAGAAAACCCATGGGCCAAGCCAACTCTGCTACCCATGCAGACAACGCTATAAGGTATTTTTCTACTATAGTTGAAACAAAAAAAAGTTGGATTTCAAGATTAAAAAAGGTTTTTGCACTTCCAATAATAGAATAAAAGTATGACACTGTGGTGTAGGAGCACCTTTCACAATTTTGGCTTGTTGTTGCATTTTGAAGTCTTGTTTTGGTTTTGTCTTAGTTTGATGTAAATAAGGTCTATTAGACCAATTTTTGATGTAATAAATGTCATATAGGGTCTAGATTTAGTGTTTTACAAAGTTGTCAATAATGATGTAAAAGTTGCATTAGCAACTTTGTCATTTTTGAATGGTAGTTGAAGGTGAATGGTCACCCCTTTCAAAATCTAGTTGGGGACCATTGGATTTTGGGATGGAAACATGTTTAAAATTCTCTAACATCTTCGAGGTAGGGTTATTGAAGGTTTTTCTGGTGAAGAAGCAAACTATTACTCCATTTTTGGTGAAATTCCTAAGTTTTCTTGTGTTTCTAGATTTTGTACGGCCCCATGCAACAACATAATGATGTGAAACTCATGTGTAGTGTTGTAGATATGAATTAACTTTCATTTGAATCTAGTTTGGTTGTTTTTCATTTAGTTTTGAGGAAGAAAAAAGGATTTTTATATAAGTTGTCCATAAAGGTAGGATTTCTAGGGTTTTGAAGAAAATCATGTAAAAACAAGCCATTCCACTGTAGGAAAATTAGGAAACTTATTGGAATGGGCCTTGTAGGAGTGCTTTTTTATTTTTTTGTTAGTTGTAGAGCAGGGTGATGGTGTTTGGATGGATTTTGCACGTGCCCTAGTCTAGCATCTCAATGTGCTAGGCTTAGTTTTGATAGGTATTGATTAGGATAGCTAAATTTTGTGGGGTTTTGATGAAACAAGTTGGTGAATCTGACCATATGTGACTAGTGAAGCATGTTGGTGATGAGTTTTGGAATTTTCAAGGTGAATTTTGAACACTTCCTTTGTAAAAGTGGCCTATTTAGGCCTAATTCTAGCATTACAGGTCAGTTTTGACTAGTTTGTTCCAAAACAGTCTATTGGACTAGTTTGATATGTTGAAGATAATGATAATGGGTGTTTGAAAGTGTGGAGTTTCTTTCCCTTATTAACCTTATCTAAAAGATATAAAAAGAAAAGTTTGTGTGGACACATACTAGCAAGTAGGATAGTTTGTGAAGAAACCAACCCCTGGAAGGGTTTGCAAACTTGAAGATTAGTTTGGATTGATTTTTCAAAGCCTAAATCACCTTGATCTACATCACACTGCTACAAAGGCTAGTATAAATATGATTTGGCTAAAAATATTTATGGAGGAATTGGGAAAGAAGCAAGAGAATATCAGGTTGTATAGTGATAGCCAAAGTGCCATTCATCTTGCAAAGAGCTCAACCCTTCATTCTAAGACTAAACACAAATAACCCATGTACCATTCATATGATTGATTTTGGAAGATAGACAATTGAAGATGGAAAATATATACACTAGCCAAAATCCTATAGACATGTTGAGAAAGGCAGTAACTCGAGAGAAACTAATTTATTGCTCAATTTTAGCTAGCCTTCAAATATGATGGTGCAAATGAGAAACTAAATACAAGTCTAAAGTTGGAGCCTAGTAAAATGGGTGCATTATTAGTGGAGTTGTAATCAATCTCAAAGTGAGAGATTGTTGATATGGAGACTAATTATCTTCCTGATTTAGACATAATGGAGTTGTAATCAGTCTCCAAGTGGGAGATTATTGATATGGAGCATGATTATCTTCTTGATTTAGAGATGATGGAGTTGTTGTAATCAACCTCCAAGTGGGATATTATTGGTAATGGAGCCTAATATTGTTAAAGGTCTAATTTGTGGGTGTTTTGTAGTAGTGTTTGGATCCCATTTCATTATGAGGGAGTGAAGGGGGGTTCCCTCCCTTCAAGCTTTGAGGGGGCTATCCCCTTGGTGGGGGTTCAAGGGTTTTGTCCCCAAATTCAACTTTAGGATACATATTCAAATTGTAAAATGTTATTTTATCATAATAATTTTGGATTGTTCATCATTAGTTCCTAGATCTAATGATAGAGGTTATGTTTGATTTTTTCCCTAGAAGGAAACCCTTTTGTGTGAGGGAATTATAATACAACTATGTAGTGTGTGTAGAGACTACGATAGAGAGAAGATGAATTTGTATAAAATTTGTTTTAGGTTGTATCCTTTCATTTTAATGGAAAAATAAAAAGGAAGGACTAACTGTTTCTCCATGGATGTAGCCCATATTGGGTGCGCCATGTATATCTATGTCTCTATTTTTTGTGTTATTTTTATGTTTCATTTTTTGCATTCCTAACAACTACCAAAAAAATATTTCTTAACTCTTTACATGGTTTTTCATCTTCTTTATGAAGGTTGAAATCCATTGAATTACAAAATCAACATAGAAGCACTAAGTGATAGACAAATAGGAGTGTTCTATACAATGGGTATGATTTTTTCAAGGTTTATTTTCATTGCCTATAATTATCTTTGATACACCACCTCAAGGAATACCCACCTTGGCTTAAAAAAGCCTAAATATAAAGAAGGGATTACCCATATTAGAAAATTATTCTATTTTTATCCTTTCATAATCACATTTTGAAGGTTGTATACCTTGATTTTGACACCCCTAGTATGTTAGGAAAAGGTGTGTTGTACACCTTGCATAATATATTTAATGTAATTATTATAGGGGCCACTTTATGTTGCATGTAACATTGGGACATAAGTTAAGTTGTAAAAATGTAATTATTTAATATTGGGGAAAATAAATAAATAAAGCACCCAATATTAAACAAGGGGACATGGTTTTGTAATCTCATGGTTTTAGTCACATGGTTTTGTGGGAGCTTGCTTCTATAAAAGCAACCACAAAGGTAGTTATTGTAAGATGCAATTTTTCATGTTAGCTCTAGTTAGCATTTGTGAGGGTTTGAAGCCTGGCACAGGATGTGTGGTTGCATGCTTGTTCACATGTATTGCTTGGAGAGGGCTTGTTGCTTCAATGGTGTTCATGGAGACTCAAAAGATGTATTGTAATATTTATTGTTGAATAATACATAAGAGATGGATGCTTTTGGAGGTTGGGTTTTTTCCCTCTTGAGGGTTTTCCCAGGGTATATCTTGTGTCATATTTTATGGGTATGTTGTCTATTCTCTTGCATGTGGATTCTGAATACTTAGTTGCATATATTTCTCTTATGGGTTATGTGGAAATTGTCTTTAATTGGCTGCAAGTTTCCAACAAGTGGTATCAAAGCTTTGGTTGTGGTTGTATAACCCTTGGTTGAGAAAAATCTTGTTTGAGTTTGAATCTATGTATTGCATGTGAGAATCAAAGACATGGAAAGATATGAGGGCTTTGCAAGTTGTTTTATTGTAAATTTGAGGGTTTTGGGTTTGTTGTTTTGATGGGTTGTTTGTAGATCTGGGGTGTGAGAAATTTTGGGTGAAATGGGTTTCTTGGTTTTGTATTCAAATGGGGGTTTCAGGGGTGAGCTTTCATAAATGATCTCTTGGACCAAAACATACCTCACAGTTGGATCTAGGTTGTCCAAGAGATGAATTTTGATATATAACTCACCCTATTTTGGAGAAGTTGAAAAAAATGCAATTTTTTTTTGTAACATCCCAATTTCGTAGGCTATACGGATCTTTAGAAAAAATAAAAATATAAAAAAAATTCTTTCCCATCAATTAAATCACCATGCAAGAAAAAAAATCTAATTAAAAAAATCGGATTTGGAAAGTTTTTAACAAAAAAAAAAATTGGAAAAAAAAATTAGTGGGGGTGGGTCGGCCCACACCCAGCCAGCCTCTCTACCCGTCGTCTGCAGGGCTGACACCTTGCAGTCACAGGGTACATCAACCCCTGTTGTCCAAGGTATGCCACCACCGGCGGCCAGTCCAGCAGGTAAGTCAGGCCCCACCAAATCCCTTTATGGGGTATAAACAAAAATAAAAAAATTTATCATTTAAAATGTCCGCCATGGAATATTAATCCGACCCTTTTGTATTTTTTAATATTTGTAAATTTAAATGGAATATATAAAGGTTTTAGATCCGCCACCATTCCACCACCAGGTGAGTGGTGTCACTCAGGTGGGGCCGCCGTCCAACCACTAGGGGTGGCTAAATTTTTTTTTCCTTGAGTTTAAACTATTGTTTTACTTCGAAGGGGCATAAATTTTGCTCAGGTTCTCTGTTTTTCGACTTCTTAGAATCGTTGGAAAGATAACTCAGTGCTCTATGCTATGGTGATAGTGATTTTCTAATATTTTATAGTTTTGATAGTTTTTTTTTTGTTCAAAGTCAGATGTTTGTTTTGAACTTTGAGAGGTGATATCAGGTGCATACGAAGTCGAATTTTGGACTTCGAATAGTCAACAAAAATATTTTTTAGAGCACTCAACAATGGACTAAGTTTGTAGATATTTTTGAATGGTTTATTTTTTGTTTTCTTTATCTGAACTGTTTATGGGTTACTTTGATTATGGTGATACTATGAGTTTATGGATGATTGGATCTTGGAGATTTGATGTTGGATTCATTGTATGCTCAGTAGTACATCTCAGATTATTCTCTTTTGACATGGTTATCAATATATGGTTAGATTTGTATGTTGCTTTGTTGTATCTACAAGGTGTGCAATGTTGTAGGCGGTCTATACTTACATGTTGCATTTATGACTTGGACATGGGTTGTCTTTACCCATTGATATTTCAGTGTTGATGCATGTTCAGTTATGGGGGCTTGGTTTAGTATCTTGGTTTGCTAGTTTTGTTGTCATGTTGAGGAGGTGAGATGGTATTACAAGGTACAGTCATGATATGAGATCTATGTAGTTGACTATGATTATGTAGATATGTGGACATGGTTGGGTTGAGTTGTTGGTACATTTGGTGGTGATCATGGTGTCATGGATATTTCTTGTGCATTAGAAATTTTGGCATGTCATGATGGTTTATGTAGGTGCATTGTGGTGGTGTGTTTGGTTCCTTAACTATGGTACTTGAATATGGACATGTTTGGAAAATCAAATCAAAGGTTGATTTGGTGTTTGAGTCTTTTGGTCTATATCGCCATTCTCTTAGATATCTCAATTTGTAGTTTATTGATGTGATGATGAGTTTGCATGTTTCAGTGATTGGATCTACAAGTCATGCAGGTTGTGGATTAGCTACCTAATTACTTGCAATGGGATGAATTGGTTGTGAATTATCTTTATTCACCAGGTTTGATTCCTTGTTGTTGCAGAATTTGATAGTTGGCCTTTTTTCTTGGTCATTTGTACATTGGTATGTGCACTTAAAGATGAGAGGATGGATGTTTCTTATAGTACCTGGATAGTTATTTTTGGGACTTGTAGCATGTGGTTTATCATGATGTCATGGATAGCTTGGTTACACTTTTCAGTGGGAGTTTTTTTATAGTGATGGATTGGCTATGATTGGATAGGTTTATGATGGTTTGTTGGCAGTTATAGGTTTCTTCTTGTCTTGGAGATCTTGGTTTCACTTGTATGTTACTGATATTGTAGTTGAGTGTGTGCAGACTTGGATGATTTTCATGGAGAGGATGGTTGTCACAATTCCTTGTGTGACTCAATATCACAATTTAGTGGGAGTTGTTGGCAATGATGTGGATTCACCATTTGATGTTGGATGGTCTTCTGCAGTGATTTTTGGTGTCATGGATGGACTCTTGGTTTCTACTTTTATGCAGTGAGGGTTCATTGACATCTTTGGTTTCATTGACAGAGGATGGTTATATTCATGTGGTTTGGATATGTTGACATCTTTGGTTGTCATGCCAGGACTTCTTTAGTCTATGGTTGAGGTGTCATGTTTTATTTTTCCTGATATGTGATCCTTGTTTTTGATATGATGGTTATGTTATTATGTCATGATTTACTCTTGATTCTGGATTGGAGTTTTGGCATAATACAAGTACATGTTATATTCTTTGGATCATATGATAATCTTTGAGGAGGTGTTAGATCATGTTGTCATGTTTACATTCCTGATTCATGATTGGAGATTTGACATTGATCTTGTGTGGTTCTCTTGGTATTGGGTACATCTATCATTTGCTTGATTACTTCATGATGATGCTATGTTGCATTTGGAGTTTGGAATAGATTGGTTGGTTATAGGTACTCATGGATATTGGAGACATAGGTGATGCTTGAGTTATCTTATGGTTAGAGACATGGGTTGAGATGGTTACTCTTGATGAGATTTCAGCAAGAAGTTTGAGGAGCCCACACCTTGGTTGGACGTGAGTTCAACTTTGACCTATGAGGAGGGTGTTCTCAGATGATTCATGATGACTTGGATATCTTGGAGGAGCATTCCCATTCCCCACTCTTGGTCTTCTCAGCGGTTTCACTTGAGAGCTACTAGTGCATATTGATACCTTTGGATTGTGTGTTTGTGTTTGGGATATCAGTTGAGTAGGACTTATGCTTTGTTGTGATAGATTGTGTGGCTTATCTATTGGATGGATTCTTATCTTTGTGCATTTTCATGATGGAGGATGAGAGCATTCATGCTTGGGATGGTGGTCACTTTGATTCTTTTTGTAGGTATCTTGATGGAGCACATGGAGCACTTTGATTCCATGATGGTATATGTGGCTATATGGATTGTTCATTTGATTCATGTTTTGAGGTTACTTGTTCCACTTATGCAATGTATAAAACAAGTGGGAGAATGTTAGGAAAAGGTATGTTGTACACCTTTCATAATATACTTCATGTAATTATTCTTGGGGCCACTTTATGTTGCATGTAACATTGAGACATAAGTTAAGTTGTAAAATGTAATTATTTAATATTGGGGAAAATAAATAAATAAAGCACACAATATTAAATAAGGGGACATGGTTTTGTAATATCATGGTTTTAGTCACATGGTTTTATGTAATACCACTTAGTGGTTTTGGGAGCTTGCTTATATAAAAGCAACCACAAAGGTAGTTATTGTAAGATGCAATTTTGCATGTTAGCTCTAGTTAGCATTTGTGAGGGTTTGAAGCATGGCACAGGATGTGTGGTTGCATGCTTGTTCACATTGATTGCTTGGATAGGGCTTGTTTCTTCAATGGTGTTCATGGAGACTCAAAAGATGTATTGTAATATTTATTGTTGAGTAATACATAAGAGATGGATGCTTTTGGAGGCTAGGTTTTTTACCTCTTGAGGGTTTTTCCAGGCTATATCTTGTGTCATATTTTATGGGTATGTTGTCTATTCTCTTGCATGTTGATTCTGAATACTTAGTTGCAAAGATTTCTCTTATGGGTTATGTGGAAATTGTCTTTAATTGGCTGCAAGTTTCCAACGTAGTACATAGAAATGGCCTAGATTTTGGGATTTGGGAGTCTACAAATTTGAACACAAACAAGCCCCATCCAAGATGAGATAAGAATAATTACCATATTTTTTTAAGGATGAATTAATAAATTGAGCCTTCCAAGGTTCAATCATACTCTAAATATCCTTGGGAAAAATAGATAACTTTGAAGAGGGAGAGAATCATACCCCATAGTCTCCTAAGAAAAAGATTATTTCATTAGAAAATGAGAGATTAATTCTTTCATTGATTCAAATAAGCAACACTTGTTAGGCATAAAAAACACTCCCAACTAGCATACTAGTCATTAAAACCTTATTTTGGGCCAACAAAAAAAGAAAATATTGATTTTATGGATCAAGTGTAGCTACCAAAGCTTTAAATAGTAAGGGGTAGGATCTTGATAAATAAGTAAGGAGAATCCTAAATAAATAAAAACCTTTGAGGAAGAAACTGCCCTAATTATTTTATCTCTCCTAGGGAATTGAGGGATGTGATAGGAAATAAACAAAAAATCTAATTTCCTAAACCAAGTTGGATATTGAAGCCATATTCTTGAAAATATGAGTCACATTCACCACTTCAATATAATAAACCACTTTTATTCCCCTAGTGGATTTATAAAGTTCCACTTAAGGGGCTTCCCATCTTAATTCACCTGAAGGGATTTCAAGAATCCAAACATCTTCCCAAAACTCTATGCTTGTTCCATCTCCTAATTCAACCTCAATTCTTTATTAAGGATAAGTTTTCTATGCACAATGATTTTATATGCGTAGGAACCTTGATGCAACTCATTACTTGAGAGCACATCCATATTTCTCCCTTGAAAATACTTATTGGATATGATGGGAACCCATCTCCTTTCGTTATGAAGTAATCTTCAACTAATTTTGGTATTCAGGGCCGTGTTAAACTCTTTGATCCTTATTAATCCTAGACTCACTCTATTTTTTGCTTACATACCAAATCCAAAGCATGCAAAGGAAATAATTTATTTTCTTTAGTACTCAACCATAAAACATCTTCTAAGTTTCTTAATTTTATCTATAAATTTTATTAGCATACATGGCAATCTCATACAATACATAGGTATATTTTCCAAATATTACTTAATTAATTGTAGCTTACCGTATTAGTTAAAAAGTGATCGTTTCCAAGTAGCAATATTACATTGTAACTAATCTAGTAGACTAATTCAAAAGGAATTAGGAACAATACCAAAAAAAATAGTAAACTAAGGTAAGGAGAACGAAGAAATCCACTTTGATGGCCCATAATAGAAGAAATATTTGTTGGCAACACAAGGGAAGACAACTGAGAGGGGGGGTGAATTAGTTGTCACAGAATTTAAAACTTATTCAACTCATTAACATTATTCTCTAATTTGATTAATAACCATGAAAGCATAAATCATGAACACATCAGAAAAACACATAACACCAAGATTTTTTACGTGGAAACCCTGTTAGGGGAAAAACCACAGTGGAGGTTAGTCCACAAGATTATACCCTGTTAAAGTATAAGAAATGAAAATATGGGGAATGCACTTGCATTCAGGCACACTGCCTAGAGCTCACTGCTCAATTACAATAGGGCTAACCACCCAAAGGAAGACACACTGTCTTACAGAAAGAATCGGATTACATCTGTAGGGATTTGAACTAATAGAATAACATCTACTAATGCTTGAGCATAGTTCCATTTAGGTCCATAAACACTTCTTAACTCTTCTTCACTCTTCTTCAAACTCTGCTCTGCCTTCGAATGATTTAGATCAATATTCACACATATACACATAGAAGCACACCTCAATTGGAATTTGTAATCACTCGTATATATCCGCAACAATAAATTTCATCCCTACATATCAGCTTCAACAAAATAATAAAATGAATATAAACTGTCGACCCAAAATACTAAAGATTATTAATGTGAATCAACCAAGGTCGGCCACAATTTAGTGAAGACCCAAATCAACATCTCCAACGTGAAAACACTTCAATTAATTACTCCTCAAAGATCCACAACACACTACAACCACCATGTCGGCCAAGAACAAGAAAAACATGAACACGTAAGAGAAAATTGCCAACCATGAGCACAACAATCAATGCAAATGTGCAACAAAGATAGAGCATGATCTAGAAGCATCCAAAAACATCACGAATCACCAAAGAAGCATATGTAGCAAGTGAACTAACTGGAATCACATCATCTTCAATCAGGAACACAAACTAAGGCAACAAAAAAACTGACAAAATATAAATCTTCATAACTCAATCAAATCTTCACGCGGATCTCTGAAACTTGACGTGGATAAACTAGATACACTCAACAAAAAACCCTTTAGTCCACAACCTCTAATCATCAATGTACAAAACTTACCAGCATACTGAACTTCACTTCACCACTAACAACCTACAACTCATTTCATTAAAATTTTCTCAATATCCTCAATATCCTCAACACATACAACTTCTAATGGATTAATGCTAATAGTGTTGACATCAATGACAACCACATATCAGCAACACAACCACAATATCCAACAATATTTTTTTTCCTAACCTTGGGAGGATTGAGGAAGAAAATAGTGCTCTTCATAGTATGAAATCATTCATTTAAAATATTTCATCTCCACCACCAAACTCCCTAATAATAATCATATCATCAATAAATTGTTGATGGGTCAACTATTACAAGAGACATGTTTCACTCCTTTGATTCTCCCTTTGAAAACCACATTTATAATATTTTTTCCTAGGGCCTCCACCATGATAATTAATAGGAAGGGGAGATAGGATTCCTTATTGAATACCTTTAGATCCTAGAATTTGACATTTCACTTTTCTAGAATTTAGATTGAATTAAAGAGTAATTTACCAAGAATGCATCTAAATATTTTTCTAGTTTAACAAATGGAAAAGATCAAAAAACTATTTTCAAATTAATTCAACATGAAAAATGTTATGAATCCTTGCTAGGGAATCACAATACCAACTATTATACGACAAGGTTAACTACAAAAATTTCAAATAGGGAAACAAACTATTGAGATAGCTTTTTAGATTTACCAAATATAATAGAATATTTTATAGTATGGCATGAAAATATGTCTTATCCACACTCAAAATAGTGAGTTAATTTATTTAAATCAACATTAATTTCATATTTGTTTAAATGTTTCTTCAATCTCTACTTGATTATCGTGATTTATTCATCATATTCTTGAAGTAATGTATTCCAATAATCACTTACTCTCAAGAACATACCACATGTTGATGTGGTTTCTAACACACCAATATACCTATGTTGGCCCTATGATTGTTGTTGCGCCAAAAGTTTGACTTGTTAATGCTCGATGCAACCGCAAGAGTCAATGGATCCACAGGAGGCGGTTAAGCCATGTTGTAAATCCTGAGGGGAGCGTTGACCATCTACCAACAATCTCCTCCTCAATATTACCTGATGGGATTCAAACCTATAACCTTTGGCTCTGATACCAATTTTTTGCCCCACAATTATCATTGCACCAAAAGGTCAAACTTTTAATGCCTAATACAACCGCAAGAGTTAAAAGATCCATGAGAGGTGATTAAGCCATGTCATAAATCTCAAGGGGAGCACTGACCATATGCTAACAACCTAGACACTGAGAAGCATGTTAGGTGGAATGGGAAACCCACCCCTACTTGAAAGGTGTCCAAACTCAAGAGTCTTCATGAATGAATTAAATGCTTGTTAGAATTATTAGTCAAAGATTACTTCAACTAGTCCATTCACAAGGGGCTCCATGGAGTTGTTAGGAGTTTACTTAATAAATATTATCATTAATTTTTCAAATAAAAGATACTACTTTAGTTGGTTTATTTTAAACTCAACTTCCTACAAATTAATTATCATAATTAAGTTGATATAATTAATTTAAAACTTTAGAAACAATTTATTGATTAAAATTAGAATGTATAAGGATGAAATTTAAAAAGTTATCATTAGATTAATTTTGATATATAGTAAATTAATTGAAAACTTTGAAAATTATAAAAAAAATGTTTCCCAAAAATTAAAAAAATCATCTCATTTCCTATCCCAAGTGACTGAAATATGTTAATTTTTATTAAAATTTAATTGAATATATTTTGACTCATTAAAATATGTAATACAACTCTTTAAAATTTTGAATAGGGAACTTGGGATCAGTGATCAAATTAACACAAAATAGGAAATTAAAAAAAACCAATTCAAATGATCAAAAATCCCTAATCTCAATAGAGTGCGTGCACAATCAAAATGAAAGAAATCAGTAAGAATGTAAATCAACCTAATCAGATCTACTTTACCTCCACCAAAAAATCCCTAGCCTTACTCTATTGTAAAGAGTAAGAATTATTATATTTAATAGATGTTTGGATTGGTCATAAAACCTTAGCATAACCTTATTAAGAAAAATCATGATGAAAAATGTATAGTTTGGTTGTTGATTCGAGGAGATATTGAATGATCAAAGGATAAATGCTTTATAGATTTCAATATATTGGATCAATGATGTGAGATGTGAAATGAGATCAATGGATGAGAATTTTGATAAGAGATTAGGAGGAACATGCATGAGCTTGCATGGAGAGATGAAGTGGAGTGAAGTTTAGTTCACTCGCTAATTTCAGCAAAAAATCACTAAATTTAGCTTGGTCTCTAAATTTAGGATTTAGAAGCATAAATATAGGATTGGATACATTAGAAAATAAATAAAATAATGGTTTTATTTATTTTTAGAGGAATGAGTAAAATAAATAAATAAAATATTTTTTATTTTGGAGGAATAATTAGCTAATTAAATAATTAAAAATTATTTAATTATAGGAGATGAGAAGAATGTATGATTTAATTAAATAATTAAAATTATTTAACTATGGAGATAAGAATGTAATACATGTATAATTAAATAATAAAAATTATTTAATAATGGGGATGGAAGAATAATTGGAAATTAATTAAATAATTAAACAATATTTAATTAAAGTGAATATGAGAAAATGATAAATAAATTAAATAATTAAAAAATATTTAATTAAAGGTGATGGAAGAAAATGATGAAATAATTAAATAATTAAAAATTATTTAATTAATAGTGATGAAAGGGGTGATTAGTGATGATGATGGGAAATGATGAATTTAGAAGAATACGTTAGACATTTTTAGGTGTCTACATTTTTCCCCTCTTTGAGACAAATTACTTTGTTGCGTTGTTTCAAAGACATTGAGACATGCTCTGATGTGGAAAGATTTGGTGATAAGATGCCCCATTGTTCCCTAGTGGGAGGGAATGATGTTCGAATGGTAGGTTGCCCCCTCGAGAGATTAGATGGAAAAAAAAAAATTGGGTTGGGCTCACAACAAAGAAATAGGATAGGTTTAGTGAAGATGAGGATGAAAATAAAATTTAGGTAGGTGAAGAAACAAATCGAGAAAGGTAAGGCATGGTAAAAAATAGGGTGAGGGTGGGTGGTATGCGGGGAATCTAGGATTTGCTTATCTATTTATAGGCCCTAGGATGCCATTTTCAACTCATTTGCACACTCAAAGTTTAGAGATTTTAGAGCCCTTAGAGATATTTTTGCATGAAGCTTCTATAAATATTGTTGGAGTTCCACATGTTATTCACTAAGGAGATCGATTTCAATAATACCAGAGGTCAGTCAGAGCACCTCAAGCAGTATGTTTCTATCCCTTAGGACTTTAGGCATCTTTTCAAGTGCATTAATTTCTAGGTGAAACTAAGAAATCAAAAGCATCAAATTATGAATTAGTGCATATGAAACCTGATGTGATGCATTTGATATGCTATGTGATGCTTTTGATGGTGTGGGCTTGCATTTGATAAAGTGTAATGCCTTTAAATTTTCAAATCACATCTGATTTGGATAAAGAAACAACTTTTAAAAAAGGCTCACATTTGATTTGGGTAAAGTGACACTTTTGATATTTTTGATTCGCATTGACTGAAAATTTATATTTGACTATAAAAGTCACATTTGAAAATTGAGGCTAGTGAAATTAGGATATTTTTAGTTTTTTGACAAATTGATGTTATGTGAACTATTTTGTAGGTTACTCTAGATCCTATTATGTTGCGAGAGAGAAACCCTACCATTCTGCATTGTATTAACTATCTTAGTGAGCTAGATCAGGTGTTCTGAGTGCTAGTGGATTGTTTCACATTGCATGTGTCCGAGATTAGAGAACATAGGGATATGATGACTTCCCTCATGGAGAGGTGGCATAGTAAGAGGTCAACATTCATATTTCCTATTAGAGAGGCTACAATTACACTCAAGGATATATAGAGGATCTTAATGATCCCCATTGCTAATGCTTGTGTGGCTTATGATACCGACACTAGAGATGAGGCGTTGGAGTGATTTTTCATGATGATGATATTTCCATTGAGGATGGAGAGATGGAACTTAGATGAGGGATAGGGAGATATTATGATCTCTAATTAGTACTAGGAGGGTTGATTTTTGGTTCATTGTTCCTAATCATCAATCATAGGGGTTTTCAATTGGTTGGAGACATGTCCTAGAGAGGATTCTCATAGATGGTGTTGTGTATACTTGGGGACCATGTGTATTGGCTCACTTATATCACGATATGCACTAAGTTAGTTTTCATCATACTACCAGTCTATCCAGTGGAGTCACTCTACTACATGTTTGGGCATGAGAGCATATCACCATCACTCATTCATTGGGATATATTCCTTGCCAGATTGGATTTCCATGTATATTCCTATGCTGGTGCTTTGACATATCGTTGATTAGGCGATGTGGATTATTGGAGGTAATGCATAGAAGACATGGATCAATTTGTTTGGAGGCCATGGATTCTCTATGAGACATGGGATGATGACTTTCAGGAATCTTCCTTTCTATAGAAATACGTGATGGTTGATTGGAAGTACCCCTCATATTATTAGGAGATATTTTCTGAGTTGTTCAGGTAGGTGCATGATACACTTCTTGATCTTGCTATGTTTTCTCTTACATATCAAGCTATTGGAGATGGGGGTGATGATCGTCCCACAAACAACTACTGGAGAGTTACATGGACTTGTCCTTGTTTAGTGGGCATGGACTACATTAGTTGAGGGTTTGAGGAGTACCTCCAAGTATGATCTATGGTGGCTAGCACATCGACTAGTTATATTTACACATCTTGATGGTGAGACCATAAGGAGGGTGGGGTAGGTTCCCAAGCCAACTGCTGATCACAAGGTGAGGTAACAAATGAAAGGAGTCAATGGAGGTGGTAGTGTGGGTGGAGGACCTAATCAAGAACCTAAGATGATGGGAGGGGGAGTAGGATCAAGGAGATGATGGTTAATTAGGAGATGAGGAGTGAGGGGAGGATAGAGGGGATGCTGGCTAGCAAGGATGGGATGAGGATGATATGGGTGTGTGACTTGGATTCACATTGTCAAAGTGGCACCAGGCCCACAAGGAGGGATAGATAATGGGCGGAGAGGGATAGCCTCTCAGTTTAGCTGGTACAAAGGATAGCAGAGAGAGACGTCGAGGTATCTCAATAATAATAAGTTCAAAAACAAGAGGATAGTAGATAGATACACCAAGGTAGCTCAACAATAGAAATTTGAGACATAAATAGCATTGGTGATAGCTAAGAGGGACACAAAGAGGGCATATCACTAGTAGTTGGAGACAACAAGTGGGATCGGAGTAGGAGGAGAAGTCTTTATGGAGAGATTTATGGAGGACATGAGGAGGTTGATACAAGAGGCTACCTACTATAGGACACTATATGAGGTAGTGATTCCACTAGTGATGAGCACACCTAGCTTCTCAGCTAGGAGTAAGGCAGGAGTCTCACAATCTGCTAGATCAAAGAGGAGGTTAGATGGAGTGTTAGTGGTATGTCCACCATTGGTTCCACAATATATAGTGTTGTTAGTAGCACAAGATTGAGGGTCTCAACAAGTATGATAGCAGGTTGTTACTCCTCATCCACCCTCTCCTTATTAATTGAAGGGTGAAGGGAGTTCGATGTAGATTGTCTTTGTATAACATTTTTTGATATGCCTATGGGAACATTACATATATATATATATATATATATATATATATATATATATTCATGGCTCTTAGTAGCCCTTATACAAATATCTATTTATATGAATGATGTATCATGACACATATTTTGATGTATATATGAGATTAGATTTTGATGAGGATATGATGTGATGTTTATATATGATGTTATTTATATGTGATGGATGGATTATGATGATTCTTATATTACATGATGTCATGATGTGATGCTATGATTTTTTGTATTTTCTTGATGTTATGATGACCTATATGATGTTATGATTGATGATGCTATGATTATGGATGTAGGATGCATGATGTTATGATGGTACTAATGATTTGTTCATGCAAGGATGTGATGGATATTTTTTTGTTTGTCATGATACTTGGATATAATAGTTAGTATGATGAGTAGGATACAAGAAATAATTTTGGATAATGATGGATAAATGAACTATGTTGATAAAATGTTGATGAAACCTATAGTTATTGGCATGATTTGGGACCTTTTTTGGAAAATAGGATAGAAAAATATCTTGTATTTTTCTTTTGGTTATACTAAAAAATGTAGAGACCAATCCTTATTTTGATATAGTAAGTAGACACTATGCACCAAGGTATGAAGAACTAGGGTGGTGTTGTATCTATTGCATGGACTTTGAATCTACAAACAAATAGGAGTATCCTTATCCATACCATACATATAGACACATTGTTTGATCATGTGAGAAAATACATCTCATAGCAAGTTAGGCCAATACACAAAGTTATGAATAAACTGGTATGCAAAGATCATTTGTTATGCATGATGCTACCTCTACACACACAATGAAAGTATTCATCGTGGTAGTATTACAAGAACATCCCACAAACACAACAGATGAAAGAAATTACTATGCTCCATTTCATGCTTCTCTAGACACACCAAGATATAGGAGATCGAGGTGGCTTTGAGTAATATTTGTAGAATGAGACAAAATATAAATAAAAAGAAAATAACGACTGACAAAACATATCATAGCCATCATATCTCTTGCCAAAGAGATTGTAATTGTTGATATGTGATTGTGCTTATTGTAGGAATGATGTATCCATTAAGAGAATGATTTTGGATGTTGAATTAAATGTTTTAGGAAATTGGTATGTAGGTAGTCGCTTTGTTTCGTCAATGATTGATGTTTACAATTTTTCATGTATGTTCTAGTTTTTGATGATTATTATATTTTCTTTTTCTTACTTTGTCAAAGATGAGTGTGATAGTAGGCTTATTATGGTTAGTCATTTTACTATGGATGGGTGAGCTACGTTGATTTGTTTTTGTTGAATTTTTAGAATACATGAGTGTTTTTAAACTTTTTTGGTGTATTTTAGGCTGTATTTGAACATTTTTGGAATATAATTTGAGTATTTTTGGATTTCTATGAATATTTGAGGTTGTTTTTTATCTTTTTGGAGTATTTTATTATTTTTGGATTTTGGAATATATAAATGTTTTTGGATTTTGAAATATTTGGATGCTTTTGGATTTTCAATATCTAAATGTTTTTGGATTTTGAAATATTTTGATTTTTTTGGATTTTAAAATATTTGGATGTTTTTGGATTTTTTTAATATCTAAATGTTTTTGGATTTTTAGTTTAAGGTAATGAACAAGGATCCAGTTTGATCACTAGGTTTAGGAAAATTCCCCCAATTAGATGTAGAATCATTTTATTATGGACTAATTGAAGTGATCCTAGGATGCGACTAGGTGAGATGGGAAATGCTAGATACTGGTAAATTACTAAGCCATGCTAGTTGTGTAGGCAAAAATATGATAGGTAGATGGATGGTTATGAGTGGAATGTTGGTTTTATTTGGATGAAATGGAATATAATTTGATAGATGGTATATGATGCTCATTACACATGGTTCCTTTTTTCCATGCTTTAACCAAGGTACTTGTCTAAAGTGCCACCGAAGTTGTTTTCACTAGAGAATGATTTTTATCTTTACTATTTTTTTTTATTTTTTTTGGATTTTGAACACACAAAGAACTTTTTTGCAAGTTTTTCATTATGACACTTCCCCAAGGCACCACTGAAGTGGTTTTCATGAGTGGATGGATTATTTCTCCTTACTTTTTAATTTATTGGGATACCCTAATGGGTATTAATCTATGGTGATTGATCATGCTCTGTGTTAAATTTTGGTGAATTTGACAACAGTGTTTTCCCCCCAAATTAATTGCCTCATTTTTAATAAAGGAATTTGTTAATAAATTTGGTTGAAAAATAATTTGTAATTGCCAAAACCATGGATATTTTCTTTGTTGCAAATATGAAAGGCCAAAGGTTGGGCATGTGAATGTGAAGCAACACGTAGTAGTGCATGGATGGTGTATCATGTATTGAGTATACACTAATAGTAGTATTACATAGAGTTTGAAGTCATTTGGTGTATATGCACATAGTTGTAGATATTGTTGTGGGTGATTGTCACATTGTGACTTGTATTTTGTTAGATATTAAAACAACATTGGATAGATATTTTATGGATGTAGGCCATATTGGGTGAACCACATTAAATTTATGTGTCTATGTGTAATATTTTTTATTAATTTCTATCATCTATGTTTACAATTGTGTTATTTAATTGCTCCATCTCGCTAGAAGATATTAACATTGGGATAAGAATGGAACTGCTTGAGGTGACTTATATTGATGGGCTCCTATAATGTCTCACCTTCAGGTGTTGCTAGTTGATAGGATCTTGATCCATAGATCATTGTGACTACAAAAGGCCCCAACCAATTTGGTTCAAATTTTTCCTTCTTGTCTTGATCTAACTGGCTCTTCTTATTTTCCTTGAGGAGTAGATCACCTACTTGAAAATTTTGGTTCTTTATCCTTTTGTTATAACTATGATGAAGATGATTTTGGTAAGCCTGTAAATGATTTAATACATTGATATTTCTTTCATCTAGCAATTATAGCTCATGCAATCTAGATACTTTGTACTCTTTGTTGTTGACAATATGTTGCAACATCACCCTAAAAGAAGTAAGTTAAACCTCGATAAGAAATATTGCCTCAATGCCATAAACTAAGGAATATGGTGTAGCATCAGTAGGTGTTTAGATACTTGTATGGTAATCCCATAAGTCCAAATTAAGTTGGATGTTATAGTCACGAATAGAGTAATAAATTTATTCTTTAGGATTTTTAGGATGGTTTTGTTAGATTCTTAAACTTCACCATTTCCTTGGGGGTAGTATGGTGGAGAAAAGTGGTGTTGGATATAGAATTGCAAAAAAAGACTTCAAACATCCCAATTTTAAAGGGTGTATTGTTATCTGTGATGATGGTGTGGGGGACATAATACCAAAAAACTAGATATTTTAGGATGAACTTCACTATGTGTTTGCTAGTGATGTAGGTCAATGGGATGGCTTCTATTCACTTTGTAAAGTACTCACTCGTGGTAATAATGAATTTATGACCATCGGATGATGTGGGGAAAATCTTTCCTATGAAGTCAAGTCTCCATTGTGAAAAGGGCCATGGTGTAGTAATAGGCTACAAATCTTGTGTTGGTGTGTGAATAATATTTCCAGGTTGCTAACACTATAAACACTTCTTAGTAAGTTGGTGTGCCTCTTGATCTATGGTAGGACAATAGTACCATGTCCTTAGTAGATTTTTAAAAAGGGTAGGGCAACTAGAATTTGAACCAAAAATATTTCATGTACCTCACATAGGGTAGTTGTTGCCTCTTCCAATTTAATACATCTAAGTAATGTACCATCAAGACTCTTTTAATATAAGGTATCACCAAGAATGTGAAGCAAGATGATGGATGTATAAAGGTTTCTTTAGGTTCATGGTAAGGTTAGGTGGTATGATACCATTTTGTAGGTAAGTGTAAATTTAATGGTACTAAGGGGAATTACGACCAACAATTTTGTACATAAATTTGGATTCAAGAATATTGAATGTAGGAACCAACAATTGCTCAATGAGGAGCTCACACATTTGACTATTATGAGGCATGTCTAGGAGAGACCTGATAGTCTCCATAGAATCTAAAACCTTGTTGTTCACTCTAGGTATTTTCTCAAAAGAGATAGTAGTAAAATATTTTTTGAAGCTATCAATCATTCTCTTGTATGGGAGCAATTTATCATCCTTTATTTGGTAGTCATCATTAACCTATCTAACCACTAGCTATGAATCTCCAGACCTGTAACTCTTTTGATTTTCCATTAGATATCCATTCTAAGATTTGTGATAAGTGCTTCATACTCAGAAATGTTATTTGTGCATGGAAATGCTAATTAATATGATTTTGGCATACAATCACCTTGAGTTGTGATAAATAGGACTATTTCCCTTGAACCATGTTGTGTATATGATCTATAAAAGTATAATTTATATTGACTTATGGGAGTGATAGTGAAGACCAATTCATGTGGAAAATATAATACTACCATCATACAATGGTGCTTTAGCTAATTGATCTTCTATAGCTTGTCCCTTTATTGTTTTCATGTCTACGTACTCTATGTCGAAATTGCAAGTGTAGAAATTGAAAAGTGTCCTAAAGGATATCATACACTTGAATTAGGTATACTAACATCATTTCATCTTGAAACCCATCCGATTTTCACTTAATTGATTAAATTAGCCTAGCTATTTAATTAATTTTAATTTGCATCTATTAACCTAATTAATTTAATCGGGTTAATTCACCCCTTTTCATGCTAACACTTCATCTCATTAAATTAAATAAATCAAACTATTTAATTTTAATCCCTAAATATTCTTATTTAATTAAATAACCCTAAGTTAATTAATTAAATGTCATTTCACCTTTCCCCCATTCATTAAATCATTTTATTTAATGAATATCATCTTAATTCTTCTAATCCCCTAATTGCATAATTAAACATTGTTTAATTATCAATTATTAATTAATCTAATTCCCCCCCACTTGCAAGGGAATATTCCTCCAAAAATGGAATTTTCCCATGGAATATTCCTCCAAAAATGGAATTTTCCCATGGAATATTCCTCCAAAAATGGAATTTTCCCATGGAATATTTCTTTGCACAATTTAATTTAGTTTTAATTAACTAAATATCCTTTTCCTCACCCACAAGAATATTCCAAAAGAATATTCTCTCTCCTCACTCATTTGAAAAAGGGGGAATACTCATTTTTCTAACAAACTTACTTGGCTTCATGTGCAAGTTAACTTGTGACCTTTTGTGCAAGTTAATTTGTGACCTCTTGTACAGGTCAAAAGTGTGTTTGTTTGGAAAAAGGTGAACCCTTTATTAAATTTCATCTTACATTCTCATCCGTTGATGAGAATACATGATCCATGCCTCCAATTTCTTCCATCCTTGACCATTGATTATATTTTTGATCTCAACCCTCCATTTCTCATTTGCTCTCTTATAAATATATCACTATTTGGAGACAAATGGATCCATCTTTCAGAGCAAACTTATGTTGAAATCACTCACACTCACACTCATATTTAGCACCTTTTAGTTCATTTTAATTGCATTATTTAGTTTTAAGCTTCCATTAATGGCTTCCATGATCACATAATGCATTCATTTAGCTTGTTTATTAATTAGGGTTTGGATCTTTTAGGGTAGAATCCATATAGATTATCTTTGTAATTGCATATATATATCATTTTAGCATAAAACCATATTAAACTAGCTTGCATCATGCTCGTTTAGATTAAAATCATGTTTTCATACACATCTCACAACTATTCCATTAGTTTTCTTCAATAAAATTGACTAGGGAAAGCTCATTTATCCACGGGATTGGGAAAGGGTCATCGATCCACATCAATGTGACACCACTCCCACAATGGGATAAGTTTTGAATGGATTAGAGTAGGCATTTAAACACTTTCATAGTTTAGAATGCTTAGTTTTGATAAATGTTTAGTTTAATCTACATTTGATTGATCTTGTTGAGATTGACATTAGTGGCTTCATTATGCTTCGATTCTTCATGGATCAAGCATAATCGGCCCGTGCTAATTTGTCAGTCACATTCAAGCACTAGAAAGAGGGATTAACAGATCTAATTTAATCAATTTTTTATCTTGAATTCTATTTTTTCTGATTTCTCCAGGATATAACGACGCCCAAAATAATTTCAATGACGCCTTTATTGGGCGTCACCATACATTGACACTATCATCATCAGAAACAATGATGCCTATTTAATATCCTGACATTGATTAAACTAAATGATGACGCTAATACTTTTAAGAGTTATCAAAATTTGCAAACGACAATGCTCCTCCAATAGCAACACTATCATTGTCACTTTTTTTCCACAGAGCGATGCCCAAATTCACCAAAGTGATGCCCAAATGATTTATAGTGACGCTATCATGAATAGTGATGCCCTTCTCTAGTAAGAAAAAAGATGATCAATTTTTAGCATGTGCTTTAATTTTTTTACTTTATCTAATCATTAACATGCCTTTGAATTTGTTATGGTTTTTAGACTAACTGAGTTTTGCAAGTTTGGACAATACAACTTAAAGAAAAGAAGCATACTATTATCATTTGAACTATAATTGTAACAAGTGTTTTGACACTTTTGGGGCAATTATAACCCATTTTTAATTCTTTTTTATTTCACGCTTTAGGATCACACTAGCTTTCAATTGGGTTTTAAAATGAACTCTCAAATCAGTTAAAATTGAGCCCTCACATCATTTTTACTTGTTGGGTTAAAATTGAGCAAGGCAAACTCACACTTAATTTGGTGCTTAAAATGAACTCATATTTGCTTTGAGGATTAAAATTAACAAGTGTTTTCTATGTCTTATGGTTTACATTTTCATCATTCAATGCGTATGCTCTTCTCTCACGCCACTCGGCGATCTTGGGAATCAAAAGCATTTCTTTGAAATTTTATATAATCACCCACATATTTCAATTTGGATTAAAATTTACCCCATGCTAGTGTGAGGAAAAGGCATTGTGAATGCTCTCTCCTTATGTCATATGACTTGGGAGATTGAAAAACAAATGTACTTCCTTTATTTTGTTTATCTTTAGAGGGCCTGCCTCCCTACTTTGAAAGGAGGGAATTGTTAGGGTTAGAAAGGCAGATATCTAACAATTAAATGCATATTTAATTAATAAAAAAAGAAACTAAAACACCCAGAATAAATTATAACATAGAGAATTTAACGTGGTTCACCCAATCCGGGCTACATCCACCAAACCACAGCCATCCAATGATTTTATTATCCAGTGCAAAAATCCTATTACAATCTTGCGAATAATCGTGTTTTTCATCATATTGTAACACCCATCCGAATCCCTTTTTAACAAGCTTAGAAGCTTCCAGATTTTGGGTTCTACAAAGTCGGATTTTTCTTTTTTCGTTGATTTTTTCCTTTTTCGATGATGATGCGAAAAAGTAGGAGGAAAATTTTTCTCAGGGGCTGCTGCCCCCGAACCCCTGGACCCCAGCAAAGATACATGTCGAGATGTACAGTATAGCATGATCAGTCGCCATACACCAACAAGAACGACCCAAGCAAAAACAAGCTAAAGCCAAGCTCTTTCAAACCACTATATTAAAAATGTGTTTGTGACGAAATTCATAAGCAATAGGTGCAGATGTGTCATACAGGAAAGTTCCACCCTTAGTGTCCATGTGCAACATCAAAATAATTTCTTAGGAAGGGACTGGGAGGCCTCTTAATTGAAATAATCTTGAGCTAATCTTGCCGCATGTATGGCCACATTGAATGAAAGCCCTTATTACGAACCAATTGTTTAGAGGCAAAAAAAACCTTTATGCTTGGTGGTGCAGGAACAGTCATTCTGAAGCTGCCCCGCATTTTACTATTCATTATTGAAATAGGAAAATCCTTAGGATATTTGGATCTTCGGGATTTGAGATTTGGTGGTCCCAAGAAGTGTGTTTCATGGAGGGGAGCCAGTGTCACCAAATCTCTATCTGTTCACATTGTCTTAGTGTTTGGAGAAATCCAAGTGGGGATTCAACAAGTAGTATCTTCTGAACCTAAGGTGGTAAATTCTTGTGAGTTAGTTTAATACTTTACTTGGTTCCAAAAAATTGCAAACAAACATTAACAAAGTCTTCAAAATTTCAAACCCTTTGGTCTAAGTATGGATACCCTTTGACAAAACCTTGATATTATTGCTTGTCCTAAGAATTTATTCTTAGAGACTTCTAAATATTTTGGTTTACATCTCATTCCATACTTCCCAAAGTTAACATAGGAAACTATGGCTTCAACTTCATGATTTTCACAAAATGAACTTTGTGGAATTGATGATGTTTTTGACATAGACATTTAGTTTGAACTTAATCAAGACAAGTGTTTTTGGTAAAATAAACTCATTTAAGCAAGATAAATTGACAAATTGAACCCCACATGACCATTTAGAGACCAATCACTCCGATTGAACAACCAAACCTTACGCTCGCTATCAAACAAGGAAAAGATTGCAAAACATTGAGTCCAAAATCTATGTTCAAAATCATTGGGTCCTATTTCCAAAAAAATTTGAGTTCAATTTTACCAAAATCATTGAGTCCTTAGGGTTTGATCACTTTAGAGGTATAGCATGTTTCTCACTACCTTGGTCTTGGAAAATGAAAGTTCATTCTAGGTCAACATTGGGTCAAACATTTCATCCATCCTTCATCATATCTCATCCTTCACTTCACCAAACTTTGCAAACTTTTGAACACACCAACACTTTGGACTTAGACATCAATCAACCCAAACCCTAACTTAGCTACTTTATATGTGAAATGAATCCTTTTTCCATGCATTTGGTTAAGTTAGTTATCATTTTTGGACTAGTTTATCTTGAAGGTCACAAGTCTACCCTAAAGATTCACAAGTTCATTAACATCCTCTATCCAAACATCAAACAATCAAACCTTCCAAGCCAAAAGTGTTGTCCCAAAATTTTTGCAAAGATCATCCCCTCATCATTCACCTTTTTCATCTCCCATTGTCACCATTGGTCCAAAACACCTTAGAGGTTCACTTTTGCAACAAGGACAAAACACAAGAAAAACATGGAATATTGTAGACGTGTAAAATTGACTTAACACTTATCACAAATTCATAATGTCTCGAAACAACTCAGAATCAATCCGAAACGACTCGGAACATCTCGAAACAACTCTAAATCAACTCAGAAAATCTCAGAACGACTCTAAATCAACTCAAAATGACTCAAAATCAACTTGGAACAGATCTGAATCAACTCAGAATGTCTTGAAATGACTCTAAATCAACTCAAAATGACTCTGAATCAACTTAGAATCTCTCATAATGACTCTGAATCAACTCATAGCCACTCTGAATCATCTCGGAATGACTTCGAATCAACTCAGAACATCTCTGAAACATCTTGAAACATCTCAAAATCATCCACAACATCTCACAACTCATCAAACGGCATTCAAAACCATATTTCCTCTATTAATTGAATAATACAACATTATTTAATTAATTCACTTTTTCATCATTCTCGACAAATTAAATAAATACCGTTTATTTAATAGTCTTGAAAACCCTAATTTTACTATTAATCGAATAAAACAATGTTATTTGATTAATTCACGTTTCATCATTTCGACCCATTAAATAAATTACATTTATTTAATAAATTCCTAATCTAATCTTATTTCATCTTGATTAGTCAAATGACACCGATTATTTGATTATGTCACTAATTCACCTTATTCCTCAAAATTAATTGAATTATTAAATCATAATAATTTAATTATCACATTTTCCCTCCAAAATTTGAATAATTAAATCAAACTATTCAAATTATCAAAAATCAAAATCAAAATGGAATTAATTAATTAAATTAATTAATTAATATTCCTTACCCACTTTTTGATTGAGAAAATCATGGATTGCTAACTAAGCAATCTATTTTGCTAACAAAGCAATCTAATTTTGCTAGCTCAACTATCTAATTCCTAACTAAACCCTAACTGATCAATAATTGCTAACTACGCAGTCAAAACCTTGACTAGCCAATCTATTCTTCAATCACCCTAATTGTGCAATAAACTTTGCACACTCTTCTCATGTCTAAATCCTCTCAACACATGTTGACCGTTGATTTGGATATTTTCCAACACGATCATGATTGTTGATTCAAAATCTCTTTTCCTATATAACAAACCTCTCTCCTCACAAATATGGATCAGAATTTCAACTTACCTTATGCAACGAAGTGCTGTCGCAATCACCATTGATAGAGATTCAACCTTTTTTCAACCAACCAAGCATTGTTCATCAAGCTTTTGCACATAAGAAATGAAGGCTTTGTAGTGATACAAACAACTCAACATCATGCAAATACACCCCAACATGGGATGGTAAACTCTTCTTTTTTTTGTTTGAATTGGTTTTGAATATCTTAGGATCTCATTTCATTCAAATAGCTTAGATTTTCACATTTCATGAGTGATGGAATAGGATCGATTAAGTGTTTTGGATTAGATGGTTTCTGATTTGAATCTTGCATTTGATCTTGTTTCCGCATCTTTCCTGATGGATTCTTTCCCCCTCACACAAATATAAACTTGGTTCATACATCATGAGTGGTCTAAATCAACGAAACTATCAAAACCTTACAATACCAATTGATTATCAAAGATCACATTTATACAATCCACACATGGGATGATTATATCCCACAAACCTCAATACTACAACAAATGTGAGTATGCCCAATCTAAATTTTGGAATACCTTTCCCTATGGTAGATTTAAATCAAATTCAAAACCTACAAATCTATTAGCCAAATGATCAATACATGAGTCTTCAACAAAATAACATTATCCCATCAAATCAATACATGCCAAATGTGAGTATACCAAATACAAACTTACCAAACATGAACATATCAAATCCACACTTGGTGAACTATGTGACAAATACATTTTCAAAATTACATCAATGTTGTTCAAAATCCAAAAAATATACTGAAAACTCAATGTATTGATTTGAATCAAGGTAACACCATGCAAAATCAAGGTTACCTAAATCAAAGCAATGTGTTTCCCAACCACAACAATGTTCAATGCCAACCTATAATGTAAAACCTAAACATCATCCCAAATCAGAAAATTGTCCAAAATTAATTTATGCATGATCCCATACAAATACCACAAGTGTCTATTCCAAATATGCTTGACCAACAACCAAATCAACTACACCAAGGGTATCAAAATCAAAATCAAGATCAAATTATGCGAAATAAAATTACTATACTTAGAAAATTTGTTGATTCATATCACCAAGAGACATCTCCACCCAAAAATTGACACACTTCCACATTGGTTAAACCATGTCATCAAAACATAGAGTTGTGTCCACAACCATATCGAGAACAACATCCCCAATATCAAGAAGTTAGATGTCAAAATCAACAACCTCAACAAGATCAATCACCACATCTCCAAGATGAATCACAACAAGATCAAACACAACAAGCACAAGCTTCACAAGATAACACCACCATCACCAAATTTGAATACACTCCTTTAGGGGATCCAATTGAATCAACATTAAACATGTTAATCCATGCTAAACTTATCAAACTTCTAGAAGCATTAAATGGGGGTGAACCTAGCATCAATTTCGCATGGGATGATGATAATTCTTATTGCAAATACCATAGAACAAAAGGTCATAACATGTTTGATTGTATCAAACTCAAAGATCTCGTCCAAGACCTTCTTGATCAAAGAAAAATAACTATTGAGGACAATGACCAAGATTCAACCACTAATGATAGTAGTGACATTCTCTCCACCACAATTGTTGAAAACAATGATCAAGATCTATCCATCAATGAGCACCTTGAAGATGTTTCTGCCATATCCGATGATCAAATCTACATCAAGAGTCACTTTTTAATCCTAATCAAAACCCATCAACAATATCCAACAAGGGTCCCTTTCAAGAAATTTTAACATCATTTGATCTCATGGTTGAAGACATCGACAAGGTTTCTACCACAATTGTTGATGATAAAATTCAAGATCCATCCACCAATGATCATGTTGATGATGTCTCTACATCACCCAATGAGTTAGATGACATACCTCAAGAATTTATTCCAAAGAATGATAAAAATATTTCACCAAAGTCTAGTAATGGTCCTTTCCAAGACATATTGACATCCTTTGACCTCATGGTGCACACATAGAAGGAATCCTCATCTCAACACTTGATCTAAATTCACTTGAAGATCAAGAAAATATTGAGCCAATACCCATGCCTAATGAAGACCAAGAACCCTTTGTAAGAAATCCATCCTTTGAAATTTATCCATATCAAGAACTTGATTCAAATCATGTCGAAAGAAATTCCAAAATTAATAAAGATCAAGGATCCATATCTCCAAGATACTACCATGATCTAATTGGTATTTTCCAATCCATACCAGATGTCACAAATAATTATCATATCCATATATAACATACTCCTCCATCTACCCATGAGATGCTAACTCCTAATGGACATGTAGATGATCTTCATCCAAAACAAGAGTCTCATACTCTTGATATCATTACCATGGAACAAGAGTCTCCTACTCTTAATATTTTTACACATGATCAAGGCATATAAAAATCCATAGATATATCAAAAATTGATCATGAAGAAGACCTCTACATAGATGGTAAATCAAAAACATCCTTTGAGAGAACGCAAAAATGGATCATGGGGAAGACTCCTATATGGATTGTAAAGCATCAACACCTTTTGAAGAAGCATCAAAATCAGGCACATCCTCCATACAAATTGAAGAAAGTGAGTATGAGGATATCAAGCATTGTCAAGAATCAACAAAGCTAAACCATTTTGAACAGCAAGGAAATGGTTTGTCAACAACAAAATCAAAGCATGTCAGTGATAATCCCATAATACTGGGGGCAACCTTATCTAGTGAAAACACCAACATGGGGAGCATGAAGAGTCCTTATGATGAAATGGCTACCAACACTCCAACCATTCATATCATGAATCTTTGTTTTCACATCTTTCCACCCACTAATTGGGACCAACCACAAGAAATAGTTCTATATCAAAGAAAAGAGAAAATTATTAAAGCAAAAGAATCGACAAAGAAAAATGGAAAAGAAAAAAAAATGGATACCAAAGAAAAATAAAGAAAATCATCCCTATCACACTCCATTAGTCAAAGAAACTAAGGGGAAAATCAAAAAGGAAAGTTCATCCATCAAAATTGTCTGTCAATACAAAAGAAAGCTTTAAGAGTGACCTGCAAAGTATATGAAGAAGTTGATCCCAATTGAATCTCCATATCCACCCATCACTGCTTATCATGATCCCAAGTTTGGAGAATCAAAGATTCCAAATTGTCGACTAATCCATCTACATCTCATATCCCTCAACGCATTCCACCATCCACTTCAACATCCATGATATCCAACTCTTGTATTGACCATGTGTTGGCAGAAACTCTTTATCATAAGGACTTTAAGGGTACTCTATCGTGATGTGCTCATCTAAGTAAGGTTAACTCTTGTATCGATAAAGAAGATGAAAAGATCTAGGGGTTACATTCAAGTGCATGTATCTTAACAAAACAACTCCTCCAAGCAGGATATCATTGGAACATCATGACAACAACATCTATATTAGCACCATCAGTGTCTACATTAGCACCCCTAGGTGGCTCGACATGAGCATAAACTTTCAAAAAATCAAAAAAATCTAGAAAATAGTCAAGAGAAAAATTGTCCTCTAGTGAAAACCACTTTGGTGGCACTTTGGACAGGTACCATGATGAAAACCTAGCAAACATGCATCATGAGTAGAATCGAGCATCTATGTGCACCATTTTACGTGGAAGCATCTCATCCCATCCATAATAAATCCCACATTCCATCCATTTTATCCATAATAAATCCAAGAACCCTTCATTATCTAATCCATTTTCATCCCATCTAACTCGTCTTGATCTTGGAAAAGGTTTGGTATGTACTTCACACTTGCTTATGGAAAACATCTTGACATGGGTCACTATCATTGATCATATCCTAACCAACATTATTTGAGCCATAAGGCATACTCTATCCAAACATGTTATCCTATCAAAAAATAATTCTTGGCATTCTATGCATACCTATCCATCAATCCATTCATTTATCCATGCATCCACCCATGGAATTTCATACATTGCTAGACACTGGGGGTAGATAGTTACATCTTGCTTCAAGAATAAATCTTGAGCTATATCCTATAACTTATGTGGTGTTCTAAAAAAATTCTAAAACAAAATCAAATTGGTCAAATCATTTGAAGAAAAAATCCAAATCACTAGCCCATTGTACATTTTGACAAGAAGATGTTCCTTATCAAGCTTTGTCGTTTATAAAACATCAATCCAAATAATTCATATCAATTGAATCCAACTTACACTTTAACATCACATCAACTCATTCCAACAAACTTTGTTCCAAGCCAAGCTTCAAAATCTTGATCAATCTTATCCAATTTATCCATCATCATCTTGGGATATCCTTCCTAATCCTCGTGTTGCTTAACACTATCCTTGCATTGTTGTGTATCCTCAACAATGTTATCATCATCAATCTATCAATCTGATCAATCAATCCTAGCTTGGTTTTCAAAAAAATATCAAAATAGATCACTAAAATCATCACATATTCATACACTCATCAAAATCATGCGAAAAATCCAAAAACACTTGCAAAATCCATCAAAATCCAAAAAAATTTGCAAAATCCTGTACAGCTAAAATCCAAAAACATTAAGAAAATTATAAAGTCAATCCAAAACATCCAAAAAACATCAAAATCCCTAAAAAGTTCGAACATTGAAAATCTAAAAACAATACCTTGTCGAACTACGAGTCTATAAGCTTGAACGTAGGTAAGGCGATCATTGATGTGCCCCCCGGACACCCTAGGTTAGTCTTTAGGAGTCTATCATAATAAACTGGCATTTCCTCAACTATTCATATCTCATTGTCAATAATTCAAGTCAATCAAACTACACAGTCTTTGCATGTATAATGTAGGTAAGGATTATCTTTGGTCAACCCCTGAGGCTCCTAGGATAGATCTTTTAGGTTAGGTCCTTGGTCAAAACTTAGAAAATCCCTAAACATTTGGAAAACTAACAAAATCCCTAAAAATTAGAAAACTTAAAAAACACAAAAATTAGAAAACATTCAAAAGACCTAAGCAACATCAAATATCTCAGAAAACCCTAAACAACCTCAAATAATCTGAAAAACCAAAAAAATCACATAAACTTTCAAAAAGACCAAAAATAGCCTCAAAACATTTTCAAAAATCTTAAAAACATTGAAATATTCCAAGAAAATCCAAAACCATCCATCCCATTTCACTTTCACTCACAATAAACCTCCATCCATAATAAATCAAATCATCACCTTCAACCTTTGGCTAACCAAATAGAAAAAAAATATAACATGTCATAAAGTGCGAACTTAAGTGTCAAAATCTAAAGTCTAGATCATAGGTAAACGAGTTATTGGAGTTTATATGAACGGCTTATCAAACACCTCATCCTAATCAAAACCTTTGATCAACATGTCCTAGGATGTATCCTTCCTATGATGGACATCAGTATCAGAAATCACCTTAGTTAAGTTAAACTAGCAATAGATATAGATAACACTGACTATTTGTCTTTGATCTTTTCTTATGATTCATCTTAATGAACCATTCCAAGGACCTCTCAATGATGTCTATCAAAATGATGTAGAGAGAAAGGAATGGGGCATCGATCATTATCTTTCATTTCTTGTGCTTGTGGGTATTCTTGTAAAATAATCTTAGTGCATACTTGCTTAGCTGTGTGTAGGGAAGTTTTTTGGAATACATTGTTGACTATTGTGTACAATTTGGTCCAATATATTTTGAACTACTAAACTACACTCCAACGAGGTTTTCATATGTCAAGATGTGAACAAGAACTATCCTATCTATTTGCAGATTCAAAGTCCATTACAATAGATACAATGCCATCCTAGTTATCAATACATTGATGCATCATGTCTATGTGTTATATCCAACAATAAGGAACAACAGAAAATCCCAATCCAAGGATATAAGAAAAATCATCACCATCTCTAATAAAGTCTCAGTGGATCATAGACTTGTTGGATCTTTCAAGGTAATCATCAAAATCAATGGTCAAATCATCTTGTTTCTTCTATCTTCTTTCCGCGCTAACCTGGTATCATGACAGTCAACAAAAACATCATCAATGCATCCATCCTGCATTCACAAATCATCAACATGCACACATCACAACATAATCACAACATATCATATTGCACCATCATTATCATTTACATTGTGATGAATAATATAGATTTTTTATTCTAAGCATCTTAAATCATGGCATCACATCTCATAAATATTCATCATCATAAACATAAACATCTGCATTATCCATCCATACATCATCACATCATAAAACTGCATAAGAAAAATACTAAAAAAGAAATGCATCCATATCATTTGCATAAACATAACATAAGATATCATATCATCCATCCCATAACATATCATGAAAAGGTATTGAAAAAGAATATAACATTGCATCCATTCCATATCATTAAATCTCATACCATCGCATATCACATAAGAATAAAAAAAAGAATTGCATCCATACATGATCATAATATATATAATCATATCACATCATCTCACATCAAGTGCATCCATGCATTCATAAAGCATGAAATAAAGAACACATCACATCACATCATAAATCTGTATCATCTCATATATATCAAAAAATGGTAACTGTCATGGTACAATATTTGAATCAGTGTATGTATATCGATCAAAAAATAAAATATCCATGAGGCTATCAAAAAGGATCCCATGAATGTATATCTGTATAAAGAATCAGGAATAATAAAAAAAGTGTTTGTACAAGCAAGATAGCCTTGATGGCTACTCCCCTCACCAGGTTGTCTCTCTGGCTGATCCTCAACCCTAGGATGTGCCCCACTTCTTTGCAAGTAATCTAGATGTCTAAGTGCCTGTGGGACATCCCAATGGTAATGCATGCAATAATAGGCCACCTCAGTCACAACCTCTCTATACAATCTGGCAAACACTATCCACCCCTGGACTGCAACTATCATGGTCTCCAACTGCTAGTGTTGCTCAACCTCCTATGCTAACTACATCTTGGCAGTTTGCCTAAGCTGACACTCCCGATTTCTCTTTGCCATGACAACCTATACCTACTTCCTAGCCTGGTCTCTCTCAGTAGCAATAATCAAAATCTATTGACAAGCCTGATCTCGCTCACTTGTAATCACCTGTATCTGTTGTAGTTGTTGAATCTGTGCATCACAGGGATCTAGCCCTGGTGGCGACTGCTATGGAAGCTACTACTATATCGATGGCTGCTGTGGAGGTTGTTGATCCAACGGGGGTGCACCTAGGACTCGTCCATCCTACTGATCCTGACCATCCTGGCCATCCTGCCCTTTGCCCTATCCTCTACCCTGCCCATCATCAAGCTTCCCTCTGCCTCTGCCTACACCTCTCCCTCTCAGTTTCCCTCATGGAGGTGCACCTGCTGGATCTTTCAATCAACGAGGGGGTATGAACATGCATCATAAGCAGGCATCATCTATGCATCCACCTATCCCTGATCGTATTCCCATGGCTTGGAAACCAGCTATCGAAAGCCCTTGATAACCTCATGGGCTAGGATCGTGTGTCCCCATGCAGTCTCTCAAGCGGACCTGGAAAAGATGGCGGTGTATGAATCATCGGCCCTATCCCGCCTCTCGCCAAACTATCTGGAAACCCTATCGGGCAAGTATCTCTCTATGATCATGTGCTCTCGGCCCTACATATATCAAGTTTGTTGAGAAAAGAACAACTATTGCACATCATCATACCAAGCTAGCATCTAAATCTAGGGATACCACCTAAATACTGTCATGTCATCAATCACCCTATGCTAGTAGGGAATCCTGAGCTTCCTTGTATGTTGTAATGTGATGGCACCCCTGCACCTCCAGACAATTGGATCATCTGGCTCTACATCCACCATCTGAACAATCAGTCGAAGCACAATGATGTGCTTTGAAGCCCAAATGTGAAGTAAGGTGACCCCTGTGCCAATAGACCTACCATCACAATATACAAAATCATGCATATCATGGTATAAGGAGGCCAACATCACTAGCCCCCATGCATACTGAGTCCTCTGAAACAACATCCTATGCCAAGCCAAGCCCCATCCTAGACTGAATCCTTTGCTCCGTTGATCTAGAGCAACCAAACCTGATATCACTATTGCAACGACCAATTTGAAGGTCGACACCTGACCTATGTACATCTCAAGGTCTATCTAGGAAGTGTCCAAGACAATGTCCTCCTAATCAAGCACCTTGTGTCAAGCATCGTGACTGAAATCAACATCATATATCACGTGCTCACCATGTATTGGTAATCGCAATATCCGCCATACATCCTCCAGCGTAATTGTCGCATCACCGGTAGGTAAGTGGAATGACGAGGTCTCACTATGCCATCACTTGCACAATGTTGTCATCATCACAAAATGTTTCTGGACGACAAGCATGTAAGGAACGTGCCACAAGCCAATCTCTCTCAAATGCTCCTATCGCAACTCAAACAAATCACCAAGTCTGGAAAAAACTGTCAGTCAGTGTTCGTGGGACATCAAGGGAAGAATAACCTCCTGCACCCACGAAGCATACAACGTCAAAATTCAAAAAATATGGCTAAGTTTGGAGTTTTTTATCCCCCAAAATGATAATAGCATCACTATAATTCAAATTCCAAACTATGAGGCTCAAGGCATTTAAATTGCAAATCACAAATTGTGTCGCTAAACACATATACATCATAATTTAACTTTGGAAAAACCCTAACCCTAATTTTCAAATCAAAAGATACATGTCACTATTTACATATGTGTCACGATTTAAAATCTGAAACCCTAAATCTAAATCATGAATTGTGTCGCTATAAATCCAAATAGCATCGCTATATAGTAATGCCGCCAAAGTTCAATTTCAAAATGCAATAAATGCACCTAAAAGTCAAATTTCAAATCAAGTTTTGAATCACATATCGGTGGTCCTGCACCTGGAAGCCTCTGGTACTCACAAACCTAGTCAAAAATGTGTCGTGGGAGCACTCATTGCACCATCTTGTCAGAGGGTTGGAGCTCAATTTGCAAGAATCCTCTAAGGTGTGAATGCAAAAATGAATTGAAAGTGACCCTTCCTAACCTATTTAAGCTTACAAATTAAGGTTTTTTTTCCCTAATTTAACCATGAAGCTAGGGTTTTTCATCACTTTCATCAATTTTTCCAAAATGAAGCTTATTTTGCATCGTTTTTTGCATTTTTGGCATGTTTCTTGCATCCCGAAGCCTTTTTGGACCCCTAGGGTAGCCTTTTACCTTTGTCAAGAAATCCACCCAAAATTCAAAATTTCTGCCTAATTTCTTGAGGGGGCAGGGAACCAGCTTAATCCTTCCAATGAGGCATCTAAAAAATTAGAATTTTTTTTTTTTTAATTTAAGCAGCATTTTTTTTCATCCAAAGAGCATCAGTCTTTAAACCAACATAGCAAGTACCTCACTTCAAAGAGGGGCAAAATGTAGACACTAAAAAAACATCCTAAAGGATATCATACACTCGAATCAAGTATACTAACATCATTTCATCTTGAAACCCATCCTCTTTTCGCATAATTGATTAAATTAGCCTAGCTATTTAATTAATTGTGTCATTTGCATCTATTAACCTAATTAATTTAATCGGGTTAATTCACCCCTTTTCATGCTAACACTTCATCTTATTAAATTAAATAAATCAAACTATTTAATTTTAATCCCTAAATCTTCTTATTTAATTAAATAACCCTAAGTTATTTAATTAAATTTCATTTCACCTTTCCCCCATTCATTAAATCATTTTATTTAATGAATATCATCTTAATTCTTCTAATCCCCTAATTGCATAATTAAGCATTGTTTAATTTGCATAATTAAGCATTGTTTAATTTGCATAATTAAGCATTGTTTAATTATCAATTATTAATTAATCTAATTCCACCCCACTTGCAAGGGAATATTCCTCCTTTGCACATTCCTCCAAAAAGAGAATTTTCCCATGGAATATTCCTTTGCACAATTTAATTTAGTTTTAATTAACTAAATATCCTTTTCCTCACCCATGAGAATATTTCAAAAGAATATTCTCTCTCCTCACTCATTTGAAAAAGGGGAATATTCCTTTTTCTAACAAACTTACTTGGCTTCATGTGCAAGTTAACTTGTGACCTTTTGTGCAAGTTAATTTGTGACCTCTTGTACAGGTCAAAAGTGTGTTTGTTTGTACAAAGGTGAACCCTTGATTAAATCTCATCTTGCATTCTCATTTGTTGATGAGAATCCATGATCCATGCCTTCAATTTCTTCCATCCTTGGTCCTGTTGATTATCTTTTTTGATCTCAACCCTTCATTTCTCATTTTCTCTCCTATAAATAGGTCACTATTTGGAGACAAATGGACCCATCTTTCAGAGCAAACTTATGTTGTTGAAATCACTCACACTCACACTCATATTTAGCACACATTTAACAACTTTTAGTTCATTTTAATTGAATTAGTTAGCTTGAAGCTTCCATTAATGGCTTCCATGATCACATAATAAATCCATTTAACTTGTTTATTAATTAGGGTTTGGATCTTTTAGGGTAGAATCTATCTAGATTAGCTTTGTAATTGCATATCTATATCATTTTAGCATAAAATCATATTAAACTATCTTGCATCATTCTCATTTAGATTAAAATCATGTTTTCATACACATCTCACAACTATTCCATCAATTTTCTTCAATAAAGCTGACTGGGGCAAGCTCATTTATCCACGACAATGGGAAAGGGTTGTCATTCCACATCAATGTGACACCACTCCCACAACAGGATAATTTTTGAATGGATTAGAGTAGAAACTTAAATGCTTTTGTAGTTTAGAATGCTTAGTTTTGTTAAATGTTTAGTTTAATCTACATTTTATTGATCCTATTGATATTGATGTTAGTGGCTTCGTTATGCTTCGATTCTTCATGGATCAAGCGTAATTGGCCCGTGCTAATCAGTTAGTCACACTAAGTATCATGACCCACTTATCCATATGACTAGTGAGGGTTTATTTGGATAACAAATAGTTCAATGTATATACCTTAGAGATAAGCTTAATTATGTATCTGAGCATGTATTGCCAAATATTTTGCGAAGCAAAGATGATTGCTAGAAATTCTTGATCAATGGGAGTGTAATTAAGCTCATAGGCTACTAATGCTAAAATAATATAATAGAATTCTCTCTTTCCCAAATTCATTATGGCGTACCAAGAGAGTTCCTAGTGTTGTTGATGTAGCTGATATGTACAAGATTAATGGTCTATCTAGAATTGGAGGCATCAATACTGGAGGTGATGCTAGGTAATCCTTAAGCTATTGAAAGGATTTCTGACATCTCTCATATCATTTGAATATGAAATTGTTATGTAGGAGATGAGAGAATGGATAACACTTATTCACTAATTGTGTTTTGATTGTTTAATGGATTTTAGCTTCCCTTGAAGACTACGAAGTTGCTTGAGAGTATTTGGGAGAGGCATCCCAATTATGGATTTAACCTCTACGGGTCTACTTCAATACCTCTATGAGATACAATGTACCCCAATAGCTTTATTAAAGTGACACTAAATACACATTTATTTGGGTTCATCATCACTTGATACTTCTCTAGCTTATCAACTATTTGTGCAAGAACATCTAAATTTTCTTTCCATGTGATTGATTTTTCTAGGAGATCTTCTACATAGTCTTCTATTATGTTACAAAACATTTCATGGAAGATCACTATTGTATCTTATTGATAGGTTTCACCAGTGTTCTTAAGACCAAATGACATGACATTCCAGCAATATGTACCCCAAGGACATATAAAATTTATCTTATGTTGGTCCTCTTTTGTTATATGGATTTAGTTATATCCTGAAAAACAATCCATGAGAGAAAGAATCTCATCGCTTGCTGTCAAATCCACTATGATATCTATGTTTGGAAATTGAAAGTCATCCTTAGGATAGGCCTTGTTGAGATCTCTAAAATCTATGTATATACATATGCTCCCAGTGGGCTTGGAAATAGGTACTAAATTGAACACCCATTCTAGATAATAAATTGGTCTTATGAATCCAACAATTAAGAGTGTTTTTAGCTCAACTTTCACTAGTAGTACAATTTGTGGATGCATCTTATGTAGCTTTTGTTTAACAAGTTTTTCCTTTGGATATACTATCAAATGATAGACCACTAATTTTTTTTCTAAACTAGGCATGTCGACATAGGACCAAGTAAAGTTAATTATCCATGCCTCTAGGAATGATGTAAGACCCTTTTTCTCTCCAGGTGTCAAAGATGCGACAAAGAATGTGATCTTAGGAGTGTTGGTTGTTCCAAAATTTATTTTCTCTGAGTCTTCTACTAGTATTTATGATTTATCTTGATGCTTAGTGATACTAGTGAGGTTGAATCCTTCATCATTAGGTGCCTCAAAGAGTTTTTCACCTTTTGATACATCCTTTATTTTTCTTTTTTCATGATCTGAAAGTGCCACATTGTGGTTTTCACTAGGGATTCTAAAATTTTATTTTATTTTTTCTCTTTTAGGGCTAAAGGAACCAAATTTCCCCCCAAAGTATGCTTGTACATCAAGGTCTATGTCAAATCCTTCTTTGTGATCTCTAGGAGGTATTTCATATCTAAGTCCTATAAACTCAATAATAACGTCATCATTTTCAAATATGTCCAAAATTTATGCTTGTTGTTGGTGCCAATCAATGAGTTAGGGGTAAATGAGTTGAAGACCATTAGCTTGTGAAGATGATGTAAAGGATAAGGTTGTATTAATATTGAAGGATGCATTCTCAAATAGTTCTATGATGCACATGGGAGAGCCTTCAATGTTATCATAGTTAGAAGTATCAACTATGGGAGAAACTCCAATTACCTCACTAGGGGCACTCTCAATGTTAGGAGAAACATTATCTAATGAATCATACCCAAGCCCTTGATATTTCTATAATTTCTCTAGAATAATGAGTTCTCTTATTCCTTGTTGATATAGACCAAGGCCATAATGAGTTATCTATAATTTCTATAATTTGGAAACCCTTGCTAAATTGATCAATTGGTAGAGTTGCTTGTTCTTTATCATCTTGGTATAACCACTTGGAGATGTATTCCTTTATAACCTCTTTGTTTAGATTCCCCACTTGGAGAAAACTATGGTCTCAAATTTGATAGTAAAAGAGGTTTTTCTGTGTTGTGGCTTTCCATACATCTTATGAGAAGACAAAAGTTGTCCTAAATAAGAGGACCCTTTAAGATCATAATCTCCACAACCCTTGTCTTGTACTTGGACCTTGTTATTGTTAGCCTATTTTAGTCAAAATAGTCTTAACAATATTAAGAGGGGTTAACTCAAATGTTCCTATTTCTTGACTTGGGTGCCAAGCTATAAGGGGAAAAAAAGTAAAATTTGCTTGTTAAAGGTAAAATATACTTGTTTCAAAAGGAAAATGGAAAAATGCTTGTAATTGTGAATTTCAAGAGAGAGGAAATGAGTTTTAACTAAGTCTAAGCATGGGCAGAAGAGGGAAAAGAATAGAGTTGTTTTCTTTTCAAATTTTCACCCACATTGTAGAAAATTTTTACAATTCTCTTATTCATGGTGTTGAAGGAGTCCTCCTGTTGTAGCATTGAGAAAGCACGTTGTGGCATTGAAAAAGAATGTTTCAAGGTTTCAACTTCAGGTTGCAGAGACTTAATCAAACATTAAGACATGCCTATGAAGGGATTCATCTGATTTATGAGCAAGGTATGGAAATAACTGTCATTATCCCTTAATACCAGTGTGCTAGCTTTCTTAGATACCCCTAGAATGTCTATAGTTTTGGTTAATTGTCTTTCCAAATCATGAGGGGCAGTAGTTGAGGTCAAAAAAATACATACAAGTATGTCATAGTTGTGATTTTTTAAAAAAATTAGATGATGACATTGTTGTTATCAATGCTCAAAAATCTTGTCAAGAGAGATTTTGTCACTAGGGTTATTTGGGTCATCATGATCACATCATGAACAGGTGAGAAATGGAGACTCATAACAGAGGAGCTTAAAGCTAAGAAATGATAGCCATGTGATATGTCTGGAAGAGTAGTGTCAACCATAATGAATTATGGCCCGTTATTATGTCCAAGGAGTATTTTCAGAGGATTTCATTAAGAGGTATAGCTTGACATTTCCTTGTAAAATTACTATCATGAAAGACATTAGGCAGTCCATAAAGTATATTTTGCAGACCCTACACATTTTAGATGATCACATGACAATCACAAGGTGGAGTAAAGGTCTTGAGGACAGTCACCAATAATGCATAACAACAACATGATAGAAGGATTTCATAAAAAATGAGGGATGTATACTGAGGCATGTGTCTTGAAAGATTAAATCTTCAACAAAAGTAAGGAATTCATGTGATAGTCTAAGGCAAATGTAGTTATAAAGGACAATAAAATCTTATGATGACAGTGATCATATGAGGAGAGGAACTTCAATAAAAGTAAAATTGGTCAAGTCATAAGGGACAGTTAAAGAACAGTCAAAAGTTGCAAAAGACCATAATCTTCAAGAATATTCTTAAAGAGAATGACAGTGCAGGGGTAATGGGAAAGCACACAGTGAGGAGTAGAAGGAGGCAATTTTATATTCTTCTCTAGTTCATGCATCAAAATTCCTAAGGACAGTGCCTATTTGATATATGACAGTATTATCAACAAAATTTCAAGATGACAGTGGTAATATAGTTTCAATTAAATGTATGACAGTGGTTTCGCATCACAAGGATAGTTATACAATGAGAGGATTATGTGCTATGGATAGTCAATGTCATAATAAAGAGTGATAGCCATTTGGGGGCTTCAACAAGGAGCTCACTTCATTGAAAGGAGACCTTCATCCTAGAGAATGGTAGTGCTACTTGCAACTTTACTATTTAGTTGTATAAGGGGGCAATCCTTTGATAGAAAAAATTGGTTTAAAGTGGCAGCCCAAAAAGTGACAGTGATTAGAGGACAACAAGCTTGCACATAGTCCTATACAAATAATTTTCATTTTCATATGGAAAACTTATGAATTAAGGTCTCTTTGAATATTCAATAGTGGCATGACTCAATAAAGGAAATGAGCTTTAAAGACAAAAAATACTATGAAAAGGACATTGAAGAGCATGCAAGGGCTAAGTTTGATGCTAAGGGTATTCAGTTGCTATGACAACAATTGTGGTTGCCAACATCCTTGATTACCTTGGAGTTAGAAATAGTTATGCGCAATGGTAGAGACATGAGTAAGTTGGATGAGAGGATTATTACTTTATTGTGTTCAACCATTGGTTTGAGATTGTTGATGGCATCAGTCAGTGGGAACTTGAAGGAATCAATGCATGAATGTATGCTCAAGAGTTTATGGAGAATTATAGGGAGCTTTTATCTAAAGAAATTCAAGCATCAATCCAAGATACATCTTTGTAAAAATTACAATAGAATCTAATCCTCAAGTGCTAGGAATAACTTGCAATCATTTGTTCCTATCATATATGATGTTTTTTGTTACTATTCTCATTGATGAAGATCCTCCTATGATGATACAACGTTCCAAGTGCCAATAATTTGTATTGCAGGTCTATGAAAAGTTGTTTGAGGTATCTTAGAATTCAAAGGTACAATGAGGTAACAGTGAAGGAAAGTGATTGGGTTGCTACTCTTACACAGGCTTCTCCATCTTATTCTTGAAGAGTAACAACCATTGCATGTTCATGGATGAAGAAAGGTCTACAAGTAAGAGAAAAATTTGGGATGACAATGGTAAGTCATCATACAAAGACTATGGAAAGGTCCTAAAAAGGAAGTGAATTCATATTGTAGGCAACTAGTGTTCTAATGATAGTGAATACAGTGCAGTAAGATGATGATTATAAAGTCCATGATAGTCATATGAATATCTTGACTTGATGTATGATATATGAAGAATGTAAAGTGTGAATGTGACAATGAGTTGCATATAGTAAAGGTTTTATGTAGATCATAGTGACCTAAAAGGAATAGTCACAATCATGAAAAAACCTTCACCATGCAAAGAGCAACCAAAGACAACAAATATTTTGTGTCTGATGATTGATGTGTGGGAGTATGATAGCCTTTAGAGGGAAGCAATGCCACGGAAGAAAAATGAACTCATGATGCTTTCACCATGCTATATGGTCATCAAGAGAAGAGACAAAGGATGTTTTTCCATGAGCATGATGAACATGTCTATACATGAGGTTTGCAAGAGCAATCTAAGGCAAAAGCTAGTAATTTTTTTTTTTTTTACTATGTTGCTATAGATGTGTTGATATTACGGTTCATTCTAGAAGTGTGTTGATCTCTTATGTTGGCATCATTTGGTGTTCATATTAATCAAAATGACTGTGCAAGGACAAGGGAAACATGGATGGTAGAGTTTGGAAAAGAGGAACTGTGGTCTCAAAAAACAAGCATGATGAAAATATGACTGTGGAAAACCTTATGGAAATTTGATAACATGCAGTTGTAATAGCATATTCTTACCACCATGTACCCCAAAAGGAGGCATCAATATGTGTGATAGCTATAGGAGGATATAAACACTGTCTACAATCAGGTTTAAGGTCCTACACATGAACATAACGATAACAGTCCATGATAAAGCCACAAAATACTATGATATAGAGCAACATGATAGTCATGGTGATTTTGATACATAGGGCAATGTTCATGTGACAGTGATAGATTTTTATGACAGTGTTAAGGAATAGAATATGTGCCAAGATACAAGCTTTAAAGGTCTCCCATGCCTTTATGGAATTTACTCACCTTCAAACCCCTTTTCACATGTCCCTAAAAGTGTGCAACTAAATTTCTAACTGTTGTTGAGAAGTTATGAGTAGTTTGGTGATTGTGTAAAATAAATGGAACATATCTAGGGTAGTTTGAAGCATTTTGAGGGAATCTGGGGGTTTTTTTAAGTTCCTTAATGGTAGATAACATCAAGACTTGACCTTTTCAACATCTTAATGCCTTTCTGGAGTAGTTTAAGGGGCTGAAAAGTTGGGGGAACTATTTTGGACGACCAAAGGAAGATTTGCTCAGCCAACTCAAGTGAAGACTTATCCTTCTCTTTTCCACACATGCTCCTATTCTTTTGTAATTTTTTGAATAGCATAAAGGCAAGGCCTTAGGAAGATTTTCCATTAGTTATTTTTCTCTCTAAGCATTGTATTGTAACTTTTGGAGTTCTTTCATGCTAGAGTAGTAGATGTAACTCCTATTTTTAGAATTATACAGCTATGTAAACACTTCTTTTGATCAATAAAGACAAGTATTTTTCCTTCTCCAATCTAATTTTTGTGTGAATGTATGAGTGATAGATGTATTTTTTTGTGATTTGATATGAATCCTCAATATATGTCTAATTCTTTAAGCACCTTTTTGTAGAAATATACATGCCTTATGCAGATCATAGGCTATAATAATAGTTTTTCAACAACTTCTAATTGTGAAGATAGATGTTTTTTTCCTTTTAGAATTGAAAAATACCTCATCTTTCCTATGAAATACTTATGTGTAAGCATGTAGAAACCTAAGTTGTGCTGAAGCAACTTGCTCATTTTGGTCATATTGTAAGTTCCAAATAGTAGTGTAGGTTTGAAAGAATCATTCGATGCATCACCTTTTAGAGTTTAGGTTTCATTTTCATGTTGTCCTTTCTCTCTTTTCTCAGCAAATAGTTAGTTTTTGGCATGCCTGGTGGGACTATTTGAATCAAAACAATTCAAAGAATACATCTTGTTGGTTTTGAAATGCAACTAGCAATTTTCAGACCTTTAAGAGGTTAAATTTCCATATCTGGTGACTCTGAGTTCGAATCTACTAGCTTGAGCAGATTAAGTGTTGGTATGTTCAAGAAAAAAAACCTAATTTGCTTTCATTTCAAAGAATTTTTAATAATTTTTCCATCTTTTTCAATGCTTTAACATGTCAAGCTTTCATGGAAAAAATGTCTTTTTTCCTCCATTCCATGAAAATGCTACTTATATGCCTTTTTATCGCCATACTGCATAGAACAAATTACTAGTTTCACTCCAAATGACCCTATAACAAGCTATCAACAAAATTATCATGTTTACCACCCACCCCCCTACTCAACCTTCATGGAAACCTTCCAATTATTTTCAAGAATCCATTGCTATGCTAAATCAGCCTTGTTACATTCCTATCCAACCCCAAAATACTGAAAATATGGGGATTAGTGACATCAAAAACATATTAATAGGCTTCAATAAGCAATTGGATTATATTAAGAGCTAGCAAGAATTCGATTTGCAATAGGAGGAGTTGGTTTACCAAGCCTATCAATACCAATAGGATATGGATGCACAAAGGAAGCAGTATGAAGAGTCTCTTGCAAAATATATTTTTTCCAAACAAGAGCAGATGAAGCTATTACTTGCTCAAGTACAAAGGCTGGAATCTGAATCAGCCTCTTGCATTCCAAATCAGCCTGTGAAAGAGGAGCACCTAAGTACAATTTTCCAAGTTTCAAGCAAGATAAGCCTCCTCAATTCTCAAGTAAGTATGATAAATTTGAAATACCAAGTTTTAGGAGTACTTTTCCATTGCGAGAACATGTGCTTGAACAAAGTCATCCTACTATTTCTCATGAAGAGTCCCCTCTAGAACTTTTCCTACCTCAAGGGACTCAAAAAATTCCTCAAAATCATCTACCAAATCAGTTTTTTTTTCCTAGTACTAATTCCCTTTTCAAGGGTGGACCTATTGTTTATCGAGATCCCTAGTTTAGTTGAAAAGAAAATGAATTTTCTGAGGTAAGAGAAGAACAACTTGCAGCCATTGAACATGCACATGAGGTAGAAAATAAAAAATCATTTTTTTTTTCAAGGGATGATGAGTATGATCAATTAGGACAAGTTGAAAAGGAAGTAATAGGGGTTGAATGTGAAGTGTTGACTATTTTGTTTGATGAACTCCTATCTTTTGTTGAAGATGAGAATATGTCTATGTCAACAAATCATTTGGGACAACAAAATGAAAAGCAAGAAGGAGGTGGTGAACAAGAAGAGTCTACCTTATGGTTTGATAAGCACAGGAAAAAGAGGGAAAATAATAGAGTTGTTTTATTTTCAAAGTTTCACCCATGTTGCAGAAAATTTTTAGGGTTATTTTATTCATGGTGTTGAAGGAGTCCTTCTATTGTAGCATTGAGAAAGCACATAGTGGCATTGACAAAGTACGTTGTAGAGTTTCAACTTTAGGTTGAAGAGACTTAATCAAACATTAAGACGTGTCTATGAAGGGATTCACCTGATTTATGAGAAAGGTATGGAAATAACTATCATTATCCCTTAATACTAGTGTGTCAGTTTTCTTAGATACTCCAAGAATGTTTGTAGTTTTGGTTAAGTTTTCTTTCCAAATCATGAGGGGCAATATTGGAGGTTTAAAAACATACATATGAGTCTGTCAAAGTTGTGATTTTCTTTAAAATTTAGATGATGACATTGTTGCTATCAATGCTCAAAAACTTTGTCAAGAGAGATTTTTTCACTAGGGTTATTGGAGTCATCATGATCCCATCATGAGTAGGTGAGAAATGAAGACTCATAACATAGGAGTTTAAAGCTAAGAAATGGCAGTCATGTGATATGTCGGGAATTGTAGTGTCAACAACAATGAATTATGGCCCATTATTATGTCCAAGGAGGTTTTTTAGAGGCTTTCATTAAGAGGTATAGCTTGGAATTTCCTTGTAAAATTACTATCATGACAGACATTAGGTAGTCCATAAAGTATATTTTGTAGACCCTACACATTTTGGATGATCACATGACAGTCACAGGGTGGAGTAAAGGTCTTGAGGGAAGTCACAAATAATGCATAATAGTAGCATGATAGAAGGATTTCATGCAAAATGAGGGATGTCTACTGAGGCATGTGTCTTGAAAGATAAAATATTCAAGGACAATCAAGAATGCATGTGATAGTCTAAGGTAGTTGCAGTTATAAAGGACAATAAAATCTTATGGTGATAGTGATCATATGAGGAGAGGTGTATGCAACCTAAAATGGCCACCTAGACTTTGGGCCTCATTTATTTAATTTGTCAACATCAACTTTCTGAATCAATGATTGTCGCATTTTCAAATCAAATTTCTTAATCAATTCATAACTATTTCAAATGTTTCAATTTTCCCTAAGGTTTGAATGCTTCATTAATTTTATTTAATCAAAAGAAATAAATCTCTTTTAATAAATAAAATAATGTTATTTAATTGAAGTTAATATTACTTGCCGGTCCTAGCTCAGTTAGTTAAGGTGTTCCCTGGCAGGGCGCCCACCATGGGTTCGACTCGCTCCATAGTACGATTGGTGTCCCCACTGCCGTCCGCGGTAAAAGTTTCGTGGGGGGGTTATATGGGGGCCATCTTTTGATTCCCCTCGTTAAAAAAAAAAAGTTAATATTACTTAAATAAAATGATGCTATTTAATTAAATCTATTTTTAATTAAATAATTTTATTTTATTTTATTAATATTCATTTCTAAATTACATAATCTTATTTTATTTTATTAAAAGAGATATTATCATCTTAAATAAAATAAAATAAATGAAATATCCTCTCAAGAATATCTGTGATGAAAAAAAAGGAAACAAATCAGTTAAAGGGAAATAAACTAAAAAAAGAATTCCAATCAAGATTTGTTTCTATTTTTCTATTTATCCACATTATACTGAATTTGCCTTCAATTCCACTTTTGCCTATAAAATGAGCCCTCTCATTCTCATTTCAAAAAAGAATCATGAATTTTTACATCAGACTTATGCTACAAATTTTCTTGAATTTTATCATTTGAGATTACACATTAGTTTGATTTTATAAACATCTTAGTTTTAGAGCATATAGTTTAATATTACATTTTAGCTTAATCTTCATAGTAGATTAATTTGCAAAGTAATTCATTTATGGCATTGCATGTAGATCAATTTTCACTTTCAATAAATTAGTTTTGTTTATTGCATTTTACAGTCATTTAGATTAGTTTTCATTGTTGCATTGCAAGAACAGGATTCATGGAGATTGTCATTCTTGCTTCTCCTCTTTGAATCTCTCGTTCCGAGACTGTATTAGCAGGGGTAACTGGGTCAATCTGAGGGCCACAATATCAATCACTGCTCTTCTCGGATAGAGAGCTGTGAATTGATTTGCAAGGACTCATTATTGAGTATCCTTGCATGCAAGGATTCACAGAAGTATAACATATTTTCAGTTATACATTTTGGCGCCCACCGTTTTTCATCATTTTTTAAGAAATTTCGACTTTGATCTCTCAAACAGTGCATGCTAGTGCAAAACGGACTTCATAGATGTGCTCAGAAGGCCCAAAAACCCCTATTTTCATATAAAATATGATAGGGTTTGCTGAAAATTAATTTTTTAGTGTTTTGAAAAATTTCAAAACAATTGCCAGAAAAAATCCGTACGGACACATCGATTTCTGTACCATTTTGATTTCTGTGCATGAAGGTTCAGTTAAATATTTTATTAATTTTTTCATCTTTAAATTAATAAAAAATTTGGTTTAAAGCCTAAATGAGCATATTTAGTAAAATGGTCATATCTTGAGCATATGGTCTCCGTTTTTCGAAAACGAGATATCATCGGAAAGCTGCTTCCGACGCCGTTCCAGTGGTACTAGTATTTTTTTCTGATTTTTCTATTTTGATACATTTTTCGCCTGTCAAAGCCAGAAGTTGTTGTTTTCACTCCGGAAGGCGTAACTTTTGCATCCTGACTCTGTTTTTCGAAAACAAATAGGCGTTGGAAAGCTGGTTCTACCTTCTTCTCAGATATCAGACCTATTTTTTGCAAAAATTTCACCAGGTATCTGATTTATTTGTCAGAACTCAGCGTTTATCTTTTGAGTTATTTTCTTGGGAAACGTGCAATCAGGTTTTTCTTTTTAGATCCAAGAGGAATTTTTTTTTTAATTTAGATTAGATTTTTAATTTTATTAATTTAGATTAGTTTTGTTTTAAATTTTTTAGTTTAGTATTAGATTAATTTAGTTTAATTTTAGTTTTGTTAACTAATTCTTTTTAGATTAAATTTTGACTAGATTAAATTAGATTTTTAATTAATCTCTTTTTTTTTATAGATTCCAACTTTTGTTCTTCTGGTTCTTCTGAATTCTTTTTTCACAGCATAACAGTTTTTGTAGGACGCTAGTCAGAGAACTTGAAACACACTAACGGTTTGATTGCAGGACGCGTGACAAAGACTTGAAAACAAACACTTACACTTGTCAAAGATCTTATTTAAAAAAAACATTGTGTTTGTTTTCCTGCTTTTCAATTCACATAGTCTAATTAGGGCTTCGTTAAAATTCTTAGGAGTTTTGATAGTGAGTAGGGAATTTGGCTCTTTGTTACATGGAGGTGATGACCATGGACAAATCCAGGCTCCTGATGATCTTACTAATATGATGAACTCTTAGGGAGCGGAGCAAGGTAGTGAATCTTTAGCACTTTCACTCGTCAGGGGATTATGCTCTTCTCTCATTGAGAGAATCAGAAACCCAAAAGCGTGTGGATTTGGTGAAGTGAAACTAGCTCGGTGATTAAGGTTGTTTAGCGGGTTTGGGTAAAGAGACGGGCTAGAGAAGTATGCTCTTCTCCTTTTGGGAGAATCAGAAAATCAGAAACCCGAATCCGAACCATGTCCAGTGTCACCTTTAGAGGGCCTGCCGGAAGTTGAACCTCGGGAACGACCCAAGTGAGTACACACCTATGCCGGTGATTCCACCTCACTATAATAAAGAACATCTTGTTGAGTCTAAAGACTCAAGACCATAGTAACTTCTTTTCCATGACTTGGACGATCATCATGGAAAAGCTCTGTTTATTGCACTGAGCGGCGCCGCTCCGAGCCCTGCTTGCGGGGGTGTGTGATTTTCAGGTGTTGGTGTGGACTCCTGTCGGAAACGCAAGGTTGTGAACGGAAGCCAAGTAAAAACCTCTTAGTTAGTTGCCTACCCGGTTCACCTCCGAAAGGAGTCATAATCTTTGCACAAGGAGGGGGAAGAATCTCTCTATATGTTGATCATACACAGATTCCCATCATAGGCATACACCTGGACGTTTGGAGGCGGTTGCGACACTGGCCCCTGCTACAAAGGTAACCTTTGAACGTACACTGTTGAGTCCTTGGAAACACCAAAACCACAGGCACCCTCTAGGGGGTATGCAGTTGTGTAATTACGCGTATCACGCGCATAAGCAATGGGGCAGGTTTGGCTTCTCCACCATTTTCTTTGGTAGGGATAGCTATGTGTTTGTTTTTTAGTCTTAAACATTGTCCAAACATCTTCAAACAAGACTCCCCTGATACTATCAAGTTGCTTTGTCCTTGATAGATCTGTTATCGACTACTTTTTGTATCACAACTTGTCTGATTGAAACCTATGTGCTTGATCAAAATCTGTTGATATACTTACTTGATCTTTGAAAACAAACAACAAACTGAAATACTGAGTTCTTTGATTAGGTGACTTGTCCCAGTTTTAGAGACCTGTTCTGTATTTAGGGTTTATGTGTCCTTGACCTTTTGAATTAGTGATCCTTGATCTCATAAGCGATTTTGCTTGAGATTGGCAAATTAGGAATTGTTCCTGTCAAATAGATGAATTGCAGACTCTTTGATAACACATGGAGATGCTAGTAGTCTCATGTCCACCATTTTCGCCTGGCTAAACTGATTACACTGTATAATTCATCACTCCCGATCCATATGTGTTGGGAATTTCACCCAGAATTGAGCACCTCTGTGGCAGTGTTGGTTTGCACCTATTTGCAACAGTTCTATTTCACCATCTCTCTCGGATAAAAGAAAACTTTTACTATCCTAGTCTGGTATTGACGTTTCTTAGAATTGTCTGTTTACCTGAACTCTCCCTTTCATGTCAGTCACAACAAGATATCAAGTGAGCCAAGGAAAGCGACCTCAGATAGTCTTTAACCAACTACCCCCCAGTTCAGACTCGTCAAAAGAGAAAGGAAAAGGAACCAATATTTGACCAGTCACCTAGGAGTCAGTCTAAAACCTATTTTGACCCAAAGAGCCATTTTAGTGAATTGAGTACCCCCTCAGCACCTTCCCACTCAGGTATGGATATGAGTTATACTATCACTCGGCGGGAGAGGGAAGCCATGGATCAAAATCTTGATGATATCTATGAACAACACAGAAACAACATGATATTTGGAAATTCTTCTCATGATGATCAACTTGGTTCACCCCTCATTAATGCAAGATATTTGGATGCCCATCAATGGGATGAAAGGTATAAGAGACGAGCTCACCAAGAACAATGGTCACAACACGAAGACCAAGACAATGAACCTCGTGATGCTCATGTCAATACAACGTATGCCAATGACTTGTTCAAATAGTCTAGACCAAGCTCACCATACCAATGACTTGTTCAAACAGTCTAGACCAAGCTCACCACTTCAACATACCTCAAGGTTCACAAGTGATAGGCTCAAAAGAATTGAACGCGAAAAGAAAGCCTTTCTAGATGAACAAGCTGCAAAGCAAGAAAATTTTAGACAACTTGAGGAAGAGAGCCAAGCTTTATTAGAGTACAAAGGAAACTGGCTCAAAGGGGCATGATGGGAGATTAGCCCACCAATTAAACAAACAATACAATACAAGGGGTGCTAGGACATAATTCTCCTCTCCCTCCACCTTCCAGACACCCGAGAAGTGAAGGTCAGGACCCTTCTAGATCTCCCTAGTCCTAGAGGAAGAAGGGCCTCTCAGTATGCTCACTATGGGAGGCAAACTCCTCCCAGAAATTCAAGACCACACTCCCAACATGTACATCCTGGTTCCCAACATGGAGGTGGTAGCTCACATTATGACTTTGATACTCAAGACTTCATGCGAATACAACAAGAGCCTATCTTCCAACAGTATGTGGAGAGGTATTTGGAACAAAACAAAGATAAGTTCTTGGAAAGTCTAATCCAGCAAGGGTGCCATAGTCCTTATAATTTTGATGTGGACAACAAAATGCAAAAGAAAATCCTCTCAAAGGAGGAAGAAATCTAGCCAAATGGAAACCAAATGATGGAGAAAATGATCACTGACCTAAGGCTCATTCTCACTGGGCTCAATTTGTCCTAATCCATTAGACAGAGTGTGGTATGAAAGATTTTTCCAAAGAGAGATTGGAATTTCCTGTCTGATAAATATGATGGCGGTGGTGATCCACCTGCAGGACCATGTCGTCAGGTTCTATACCCTATGAGCTTTGAATTCCTCGGGGATGACTCCTATTTGATGAGGAGTTGTTCCCCTAGGAGTCTTAAAAGACAAGCAATGGAATGGTTTACCAATATCACTCCTCTTGTCAAGACTTTTAGAGAACTTGTTCATAGATTCATTCAACACTTCGCATATAATCTGTCAAGATCTGTTACTATGTTGGACCTATGCAACTTGAAACAAAATCAGGGGGAACCCTTTGTTACCTTCTTGCAAAGGTGGAGGAGACAATGCTCTCGGTAACCTAGGATGATCCATGAGGATGAAAAGATTGACATACTTGTTAGTAATTTGGTGCCTGAAATGAGACATGAGATCAAAAATATAGTCTTCACTTCATTTGATACCATGATTGAAACTGCATGCCGCATTGAGGATGTTCTAAAAGAACAAGGCATTTTGACCAGACATAACAATAATACCAACAATGGTCAACACAACAATAAGGATAAAGGGAAGAACAACAATTGGAACAAAAACAAACAAGTTGTCAATGATGGAGTTGTGGATTCTTCCCAATCAAGAGATCAAAGTGTTCTTAATTTGACTAAGGTTGTGCAAGCAATGAAGCTTAATGCACCTCCGCAACAAGAAAGTAAATCAAGATATCAGGAGAGGCCCAAAAACCAGAAGCAACAATTTACCAAATTGGGTGACTCATATGAGGATATTCTCAAAACTCTCATTGCTAACAACTTGGCACATCCTCAGAATCCTGCAAAATTTCACATTCCAGATCCTAAGCCACATTGGTGGGATGACAAGGCATTCTGTAAATTTCATAATGGCCCTGGCCATACTATTGAAAACTATTGGAGATTAAAACATATCGTCCAAGATTTTATAGAAAGTGGAAAGCTTCAAGTTGATGGCCTAAATACCAATGCTGATCATAAGGATTTTAAGGAACCTTTGCCTAATTACGACAAGGGGGAAACCTCTAAATCTGAATGTAAGCAAAGTGCAATCAACTACACCTATCATTGTGAAAATGTGATAAACATGCTTGAAGTTATTGGAGCCAGGGAATGTTAATATGATAAGGAGTAAGGACATGGTTATGACTCTCCCCCTATTTTTGACAACCAACATGTTGTGGTGCTGAGAGGTCCTCATTCTAGGTTATCTTCCCAAGCCCTTAATGCTGTTACCAGGAGTCAAGCCCTATTATTCTCAGAGGGCCTAGTTTAGGTCCATCCAACAAATCCAAGCAAGTGGCATCCAAGAATGTCACTATAAAGTATCTTAGCTCTCAAACCAAACTACAATCTTGTAGATGGATTCTGAGAAAACTCCGTACAGTCTCAATCTTAAGAGCTTCTAGAGTTGTCCTAGACACATAAAAGCGAGATCCTTGAGGGCTGCTGTAAATGTCTAACAACATTGATATAGACCAATTCCAAGGCATGGTGAATCACATTACTAGCCCACATTACCTCTCTTTCTATAGAGATGATGACAAATCCCTAAGCCATCCACACAATCTTTCCCTTCACATTGAAGTCACTTGATTCATAAAACAGTGTCAGTGTGATTGATGGGAGTCTTGATTAATCTCCTTTGAATTTGTTAAAAATTTGGGCTATTGAGCCATTAGTCTGACACTAGAAGAAGATCACCATAAAGGCCTATGATGAAGCGGAAGCGAAGTTCTAAGGAGTTGGCTATCCTTCCTGTCAGGATTGGCCCAGTTGAAAAAGATATCTTGTTTCAAATTGTTGATACTGGACCCCTTGCATACAACATTTTACTGGGTAGACCATGGATTCATGATATGCAGGCAGTGCCATCTACCTACCACCAGTGTGTTAAGTTCCCCTACAATGGAACAAAAATTTGCATACCAGGGGATAACACCTTATCAATTAACTCAATCTCAGCTAATGTTCATGTCCCTCTTAACCGAGCAACAAAGGATTATGAAACAACTTTAGCAGACTGTCAAAACAAATTTAAGTCAGTAGACCTTGGCATGGGGGGGTATCAACTTGACTCTTTTGCAAAGATGCTTGTTTCCCCTAGGACATATGGAAAGCCTTCACAGGAGATGAAACCATCATCTTCAACAATGACACTATTTGACAAGTTTGTTGAATCCTCAGTACCAATACAAGATGAAAAAGAGGAAGTAGCTGTTCAAGATTGGATATACAAAGAGGAGAAATACCCGACTGTGAATTCCCCCCTCTCCCACAGAGAAGTCTATGGGAGAGGATATACTTTTAATCAAGAAGATGGGTTATCCGGGATATGACCCTCTGCGTCGGAGTTGATGCAAAGCCAAACCCACTCAATCATGATCTTTTTGCACGTAAGTCTAAGAAACCGGTTGGCCTAGGCTTTATGAACAACAATAAATGCACTGTCCCCATTTCTGATAGGTGGGATAGTAAAGATGACACAGAATATGTACCAGATTTGACCAATCAACAAGACATAACAGATGATTGGGTACCTTCAACAAATCTCCTTTGGGGAGATTCAAGAGATTTAATAATTGATAGTCCTCCTATCTCATTTGCAATAGATAGTGACTATATGAATGCAAGATTGACTATGGATAGTGTCTCCATCCCAGCTGCAACAGATGGTGATAATTCAGATAATTTTGTGATTGAGCAAATTGCTAGAGGAGAAGAGCCTCTTCCAAATCTTGAGGCTTCTACATCACGAGGCTCCAACAATAATTCAGAAATAGACTCTCATGACTTTGAATGGGATTCACTCTCAGATGCAACAGTTGACTTGGATATGGATGTTTTCCACGCTTATAGTTCTCAACCTGATGTAACTGATGAGTCATGTGTTAGATTAGAAGATTGGAACCCACATGTCACATTAGTAGACGATTCTTCGCTTGCTAGGATAAATTTTGATTTAGACACTTTAGAGGGAAACTTGACAGATTCCAATTCTACAGTCACCAGAGATGACACCACCTATATCCTTAATCTTGAACCGGTCATCAACCTACCCCTTGTTCACCCCAACCTTGTTGATTGGTCTCAACGGTACCAAGAGCCTCAACTCTTGACATTTCACAATGACTGAGATCACGCTATCTAAATGCCATTGAACACCTTAGTCTCTTCACGGTGAGCCGGCTACCGGTATGATAGAGACGACATCAAGTACCTTAGTCACAAGATAAAAGAAAGAAAAAGAATAAGAGTTCTGATGGTGAAAACCACTATGTGGCGATGTCAGAACCAAAAAAAGTAAAAATAAAAGACGTATCCAAAGGTGAAAACCTCCTAGAGGCACCTACGGATGAGGTACTTGATAGTCTCCCAAGCTATTTCTAGGACAGATCATCAGTATTGGTTGAACCTACAGAAGCTATTAATTTGGGCACAAAGGAAGTTCCAAAAATTGTACACTTAGCTAAATCTTTATCACCTGAAGAAAAGAAAGCCTATACTGAGTTCCTCCAAAAGAAGGAAATTAACTTTGCATGGACATACTCAGACATGCTAGGGTTGGACACTAATCTCATTATGCATCATTTTTCCATAGCTCCAGGTGTGAAACCAGTCAAACAGAAGTTGAGAAAAATGCACCCTCATATAGCTCTTTTAGTGAAAGCTGAATTAGAAAAGCTCCTTGGTGCAGGATTCATTAGAGCCATAGACTATGCTGACTGGATTTCCAACATTGTACCTATTTCTAAACATGATAAAACAATTTGAATCTGCACAGACTTTAGAGATCTTAATAGAGCATGCCCAAAGGATGATTTTCCACTTCCTAACTGGCCGTATAGGATCTAGACTAGATTGCAGTATTTAAATGCTTAACTTTTACAATGCTATTACAATGATTATTCCAAGTTAATTAAATCAAAATTAACTTAAGGAAATAACAAAATGAAATTAATAACAAGGTGATTATAACAGAAAGGAAGGAAATGAGAGAAAGAAAGAGAGAGAAGAAGAGAAGTGCAAACAGTTGTTAACGGAGTCGTCACGAAAGTGACTACGTCTCCGGGTCCACTCCAATAGAGAGACCGATCCGATTAACTCCAAAAATCAATTACAAAGCACCACAATCATTCTCCAAGCACTTCGGCAGCATAACAGCGCTCTAACGTGCAAGAATGGAATCTCTACAAGACCTCTCTTTCGATTATCTCCACAGCTTCAAGACTTCGTCACCTGAAAGAAAACTTGGATCCAACTCTCACCTCAAGCCCCCTTTAAATACATAAAATTTCCTCAATTTGGCCTTTAACCAATTGATTTGAAAATATTCTCCAAATCTCCCAATTTAACATTTAGATTTTAATAATCTCCCTTATCTCTCCATAATATCTCAAATCTCCTCTATTTTACATAAAATCATTGAAAATCCCCACAAATATTTGATTTAAGCCCTTTAGATTTTATCTTTATTCGGGCTTTATTGTTGTGGTTTATTTAAAATTAGAGGTTTGTTTTTTTTTATTTAAATTGGGGGTTTGTTTTAATTTTATAAGGCATTCGGTTCTGATTCTTTGTTAAATAAAACCGATGCCATATATACATATGAACTGCTCGATGGCTCGACGGTGAGCTAAGCCTTTTGTAAGCCGACGGTTCCGGGTTCCACTCCCGGCCGTCGGCATTTTTAAACCAAACTCAGACAAAATCTTAGTCAAAATAAAACTGTCGCCGATAAAATTTGAAACCGTTGGCTCCGGCGCAACGGTGGGCGCGGACGTTTCGGTGGCTAGTGGTAGAGGTTCAAATCCACGCCACTCCTTTTAACAAACATAGCAAGGAATTCCAAACTACGGACGGAGCGCGCCAAGGCCACGTGGCGAAATGTAATTCGCTGACTATGCCATGTGTTGCCGAACTGGATGCCGACGTGGGTGCTGGCGTGTCCGCCAACTGGATGACGAGGATGCCAACTATGTGCTGACTGGCCGACTTTCTGTTGACGTGTTCCCGCTGACACTGATGGCGTCATATGTTATTTCGAATGGCTGACAATGCTGACGACGTGGCACAGATGCCACGTGTCAACACTTCATTCGCTGCTATTGACACGTCACTGCCGACTAGACTGCTGACTCGGATGCCATGTGTCAGACGCCGATAAGGCCGTACCATCTGACTCACATGCCACGTCATTGTACGGACATGACACGTGTCAACACCTGGTTGGTCCACATCAAATTCCGTACTATGTGCTGACGTCATCTGTACGGATGATGACGTCATCAGTGTACCCTTTGTCCACCAAGTCAACCTGAACTTTGACCGCTGATAACTCTCGCATACGATGTCGGATTTCGACGAAACGAACGTTGCCGGAATCGTCTCGACGAGCTCTTCGACTTGACGCTACTTCCGTCGATTTCCAAAACAATCATTTTTTTCCGCTTCTTGGACGCCCCTGATTCCAGTTTGACCAAAGGTTTGACTGGCCATAACTCGTGCAAACAGACTCCTTTTCACTCCGTTCGAGTTGCGTTGGAACCAGGATGCTGAGATCTTTCTAATGGTGCAGATTTTGGAGAAAAATGAGACATTTCAATTTTCACTGAAAAATGTCCACCGGATCAGGCCTCCCCACTGAAGACCTTTTGGACCTCCAAAAGTGGCATTTACTCTGACATTAAGTGAGGACTTGGCCTCCCCACTTGTCTTGTATCTTCTGTACATCTGAAAACCTGACTCACAAGCACAATGAAGACTGCAGAAATATTGTTGATCATAAACATAACTTTATCACTTCCATAAGCTTCTACATCAAATGTCGTAGCCACTAACCAACAAAAATTGACTAGCATCAAGCTGAACAATAATGCAGAAATGAAAGAAAATAAGTCAACAACAAATCGATCCTTCACAACAGTAACATTTTTACCCAAGGATTCATCAATGCTTTCAAGCATCCTTTTCTCATGCTGTACTGCAAGTGCATCCTGCAACATCTGACCCTGGTTAGCTACTCCAAGTTCAAGTGTAGAACCACCTGTACTGACAGACATAAGAGTTAACTCTTTACTTGCATTAATTACCCTCTTTAACTGCCCTATGTTTGCAAAAGAACGATCAGTCTTAATTTTGTGAGAATGTACAATATACTGAATGCCATCTTTAAACAAGTGATAATGATTCTTTTCCCTGTAGAAAATAGCTTTCCTGTCATATAAATAAGGGCTTCCAAGCACTATCCCACAGATATCCAGTGGAACTACATCAAATTGCACTTCATCCACAAATTTACTAGTGATTGTGAATCTTAAGATGCATTGCCTTGTTACTTGCAACTTATCATTTTCACAAATCCAGCCTAGTGGATAAGGTTGCTTATGTTGTGTAGTTTTTAATATACTAGTATTGAAAAAGCTTTCCTCACAGTAGTGTTTGCTTCTCAAAAATTACGACACTATATGCTCGCGCACACCATACACCTCATAGCAAAAATTGATCCTCTCAAATACTTGCTCGGTAAAGCTGCTCTCACGGGTAGACTTGCTAAATGGATGATGATTCTTTCTGAATTTGACATAGAGTATATTGAGTGCAAAGCAATCGAAGGCCAAGCTATTGCAGATCAACTGGCTAATTTCCCTATTCAAGATACTATGCCCATTCAAGTCAACTTTCTAGATGAGCATCTTATGTACATGACTCAAAGATCCCTGAAACTATTCCCTTTTGATGGTTCCCTTTATGCAAAATGGTTTTGATTGGGTGTGTTGTTTTGCTTTCTCCTCATGGGTATACTATTCCTAAACGCATAAGCATTTCTTCCATGCACAACAAATATAGTCAGAGTATGAGGTTTTGACAAATGGACTAAAAATGGCCATAGAGTGGAATATCACATAACTACATATCTATGGGGATTCTCAGCTGATCATCAACCAAGTCAATGAACAATACCAAACAAAAGATGACAAGTTGGTACCTTATAAAAAAATGGTTGATTCATTAAGACGGTATTTTACTTTTGTCACCTTTCAGCAAATCCCTAGGGCTGAGAACAAAGCAGCTGATGCTATGGCCACCCTTGCTTCACTTCTTCAGTTAGAGGAATATGAGTCCAGATATGAATTCCTGGAAGAGCTACACACCCGCATATTTGACTCCACCCGAAAAGCCATGTCATTTGTACCCTTGTCAATCATGAATCCTCCCGCTATGGTGCTATTTACTCATATCTTCGTGATGGCATCATCCCCGATACATTTAACCGATCTGAAAGAAGAAACCTTATCCGCAACACCTCTCGCCATTCCCTCATCTTTGGTGATTTGCATAGAGGGGTCTAGATGGAACACCTCTTAGGTGATTAGAAAAGGAGGAACTGATCGCTTAGCTGACATCCACTTCCAGGGCATATGTGGAGGACATTCTAATGGTCTTTCCATGGCTAGAAGGTTGCTTAGGGTAGGGTACTATTGGCCTACGATGCAGATAGATGTAGTAGCATTTGCTAAGTCTTGTGAAAAATGTCAGAAACATGGACACCTAATACATGCTCCAGGTAGGGAGCTAATTCCTTCTATATCTCACTAGCCATTTCAGCGATGGGCCTTTGACCTTGTTGGGTAGATTCATCCCAACTCATCAGGTGGGTATAAGTTCATTATCACTGCTACTGACTACTTCACAAAATGGGTAGAGGCTGTTCCACTTTCTATTGCCTCAAGCAAGACAGTGTCTTTATTTATTTTAAACCATATCATTTGTCGACATGGAGTGCCATCTGAGATCATCACTGAAAATGGAGGCCGCCCAGTGCCGCACCCCAAAATAATCCCCGCTAAAGATTCAAGATAAAGCAACATTGGTCCTCCATTTACTTCCCACAAGGAAATGGTCGAAGAGGTTTCAAACAAACCATTCTCAAGATTTCCTTTGCAATGCACGCTCATAAGAATGGTAGAGACCGGCACTCCATAGATAAATCCAAAATCAGGCCTATAGAACGAAAGTATTCTGCATTCAACCGGGCTACCTTTTGCCCTCACATACGGCCAAGCAGTGTTACCTTTTAGAGGTTGAGATTCCATCACTGGCCCTCTCTCAAAGGTCTAGTTACGTATGAAGACTATCGCACTACGAGATTGCAAGAATTGGAACTTCTTGATGAGAAGCTTAAAGCATCATTTGACCATATGAGGGTCTATCAAAAGCGGATGTCCAAAGCCTTCAACAAAAAGGTTCGCCCTAGAGAATTCCAAGTAGGAGATCTTGTCCTGCGAGAGAATCCTAAGAACCAACAGAATCGAGAACAGAAGGGCAAATTTGAACCTAATTGGCTTGGACCCTACATCATCACAGCAGCTTTTGGCACAGGTGCCTATCTACTATCTATTGAAGAGGGGGAGTAGCTCCCTGAGCCTATCAATGTTTTGCACCTGAAGAAGTTCTATCCTTGATGCCCGTTCTGTCTGGGGGCATCCTTTGTATATAATTATGACCCTGAAAAAAGTTCCAAAAAAAATTGATATATGATACTGAAAAAATTACAAAAAAAAAATTTGATATATTGTCAAAAAATCCAAAAAAAAAATTCAAATATGATGCTGAAAAAATACAAAAAAAAAAAAATGAAAAAATACAAAAAATTCAAAAAATCTAAAAAATTCAAAAAAAAAAAGAAAAAAGTGCTCTGTGAAAACTCGGAAACAAAATTTTGGTAGCAAAATTAAAAATATATATATAAAAAAGTCCCAAAAAAAATTCTTCCAAGTGGTGAAAACCTCGAAACGTGGGCTACTTGGAGGCCTTTGCATCCTATTTCTTACGCATCCCATTATCTCTTAGCCTTTCTCCATCATGCCTTGTCCTTATTGCCTTGGTTTGGAATTGGTCTTTGTCTTTGTCTAGGGGCATCATTGTGTTAGCTTTGGTCTCTTGGATATGCTTGTCTTTAGGACACCTCGCAAACGGTGTTTTTCAACACTAACCCAACTATGTTTTTCAACACAACCCCTGACATCGTGTGTTTTTCAACACTTATCAATTTGGTCTTATCCAGTTCGGTCATGTGACCTTACCTACTTGCAAGCATTCGATCCTTATCCTCGGAACTCAGTATCAGTTTACACACTTAAAATTTTTTAATTGCAAACACTTAATGCTTGAGATATGCCATGATCTTTTCTTTGTGTGCTGACTGATATTGATTTTCGTTGAGTGTCCTTGTCTAATAAGTCTCTCTATGATGCATAGCTAGAGGACTTGGGGCATGGGGCATGTTTTATTTGCTTTCTCGCTTGTGGGTGTTGTCTTGAACCTCTTCAGGTCTCTTGTTGTCTCCTTGACACACTTAAGAGATTTATGGCATCATCCTTGAATGTTTTTGCACAACCATTCTCATGGTAATCCTGGCGTTTATGTCTTGATGCGAGCATGGTTTTGCTACATTAAATTGGGTAAGCTAACATTGTAGTCATCTTGACCTTCATGTCTTTGATGCTCATGTTAGAATCTTTCCACATTCCAAGCTGATATAAATCACATTCATATCTTCATAGTTGTGTTTGTGACTAGTGATGATTGTGTGATTGTTCGATGTCCGGTAATAATGGCCCAATGATGAAAATAAGTTCTCTTACATTCTCTAATGAATGATGAACACACAAAAACCTATGTTACCCTATTGCAAGTACACCTTTGCATTTTCATGTAGCTTGCATTATTTAGACTTCATGTTAATTTGCACTTTTAGGCTGTATTATGGGTTTGAGAGGGTTTCCTTCATCTTTCTTGTGGATTTTTCATCAACTGTGATCACATTCTTCATTTCCTTATCTTCTTTCGTGATCTCAATCGAAATTCCCTATCTTAAACAGTTGATTGATTTTGATGCATCCTCTTTATTGAGGCAAATTCTCTTCCTTCTCTCCATTTCTTTCCATTTCTTCCAAACTTCTATCTTCCATTCGATTTCACCCCACTTCTTTTCTTCTAATTCAACCTTAGGGCATAATTTTCTTGCTGATCTACTGGGTTCTGTGATTCTTATATTTTTCATCTTACATCAAGAACCTTATCTTTTGTTTGATTTGATCAAATTTTTCAATTTATTATTTCTCCTCTATCTCATTTCGATTTCGATCACGAGGGGGCAGTACCTATCAAACTTCAATCCTTGATTCAACTTTATCAATTTATCAATTGCTTCTCTTGGGGAAACCTTGCTTGAGATTCTTATCTCTCACTTTGGATGTGATCCCGAATCGACCTCATGTTCAAAGGCCTTTTGTTTATGTTTGTCCAGATGTGATCCCGAGTCGACCTCACATCTGAGTTGTTTTGTGATCCCAAATCGATCTCACATTGCAACTTCATTCTTTGACTGCATGTGATCCCGAGTCGACCTCACATTAGTCAAAGAGGGGCAAATGTATGCAACCTAAAATGGTCACCTAGACTTTGGGCCTCATTTATTTAATTTGTCAACATCAACTTTCTGAATCAATGATTGTCACATTTTCAAATCAAATTTCTTAATCAATTCATAACTATTTCAAATGTTTCAATTTTCCCTAAGGTTTGAATGCTTCATTAATTTTATTTAATCAAAAGAAATAAATCCCTTTTAATAAATAAAATAATGTTATTTAATTGAAGTTAATATTACTTAAATAAAATGATGCTATTTAATTAAATCTATTTTTAATTAAATAATTTTATTTTATTTTATTAATATTCATTTCTAAATTACATAATCTTATTTTATTTTATTAAAAGAGATATTATCATCTTAAATTAAAATAAATGAAATATCCTCTCAAGAATATCCCGTGATGAAAAAAAGGAAACAAATCAGTTAAAAGGGAAATAAACTAAAAAAAGAATTCCAATCAAGATTTGTTTCTATTTTTCTATTTATCCCACATTGCTTCTGAATTTTCCTTCAATTCCACTTTTGCCTATAAAATGAGCCCTCTCATTCTCATTTCAAAAAGAATCACGAATTTTTACATCAGACTTATGCTACAAATTTTCTTGAATTTTATCATTTGAGATTACACATTAGTTTGATTTTATAAACATCTTAGTTTTAGAGCATATAGTTTAATATTACATTTTAGCTTAATCTTCATAGTAGATTAATTTGCAAAGTAATTCATTTATGGCATTGCATGTAGATCAATTTTCACTTTCAATAAATTAGTTTTGTTTATTGCATTTTACAGTCATTTAGATTAGTTTTCATTGTTGCATTGCAAGAACAGGATTCATGGAGATTGGCATTCTTGCTTCTCCTCTTTGAATCTCTCGTTCCAAGACTGTATTTGCAGGGGTAACTGGGTCAATCTAAGGGCCACAATATCAATCCCTGCTCTTCTCAGATAGAGAGTTGTGAATTGATTTGCAAGGACTCATTATTGAGTATCCTTGCATGCAAGGATTCATAGAAGTATATCATATTTTCAGTTATACAAGAGGAACTTCAATAAAAGTATGATTGGTCAAGTCATAAGGGACAATTAAAGAATAGTCAAAAGTTCCAAAAGACCATAACCTTAAAGGATAGTCTAAAAGAGAATGACAGTATAGGGATAATGGGAAAGCACATAGTGAGGAGTAGAAGGAGCCAGTTTTATATTCTTCTCTAGGCCATGCATCAAAATCCTTGAGGACAGTGCCTATTTGATATATGATAGTATTATCAACAAAATTTTAAGATGACAGTGGTAATATAGTTTCAGTTAAATGTATGACAGTGGTTTCACATTGCAAAGGATAGTCATACAATGAGAGCACTATGTGTTATGGACATTCAATGTCATAATAAAGAGTGGTTTCCATTTGGTGGATTCAACAAGGAGCTCACTTCATTGAAAGGAAGTGTTGCTTGCAACTTCACTATTCAGTTGTATAAGGGGGAAATCCTTTGATAGAAAATTTTGGTGCAAAGTGGCAGCCCATGGTTAAAAATGACAGTGATTAGAGGACATCAAGCTTGCACATAGTCCTATACAAATAATTTTCATTTTCATAGGGAAAACTTATGAATGAAGGTCTCTTTGAACATTCAATAGTGGCATGAATCAATAAAGGAAATGAGCTTTAAAGACAAAAAATATTGTGTAAAGGACATTGAGGATCATGCAAGGGCTAAAGTTGATGCTAAGGGTATTCAGCTGCTATGACAACAATTGTGTTTGCTAGCATCGTTGATTACCTTGGAGTTGGAAATCGTTGAGTAGTGGTAGAGACATGAGTAAAGTTGCTTACTTTATTGTGTTCAACCATTGGTTTGACATTGTTGATGGCATCAACCAATGGGCACTTGAAGGAATCAATACAAGACTGTATGCTCAATAGGTTATGGAGAATTATACGAAGCTTGTATTTGAAGAAATTCAAGCATGAATCCAAGATATATCTTTGTAAAAATTACCATAGAATCTAAGCATCTAGTGCTAGGAATTACTTGCAATCATTTTTTCCTATTATATATGATGTTTTTTGTTGCTATTCTTGTTGATGTTGATCCTCCTATGATGATACAACTTTCCAAGTGCCAATCATCTTTATTGCATGTCTATGGAAAACTGTCTGAGGTCTCTCAGAATTCAAGGGTACATTGAGGTAACAGTGAAGTAATGTGATTGGGTTGTTGCTCTTACATAGGCTTCTCCATCTTGTTCTTGAAGAGTAACAACCATTGCATGTTCATGGATGAAGAAAGGTCTACAAGTAAGAGATAGCTTTGGGATAACAATGGTAAATCATCATACAAATACTATGGCAAGGTCCTAAAAGGGAAGTGAATTCATATTGTAGGCAACTAGTGTTCTAATGGTAGTGAATACAAGGTAGTAATATGATGATTGTAAATTCCATGATAGTCATATGAATATCTTGACTTGATGTATGATATATGAAGAATGTAAAGTGTGAATGTGACAATGAGTTGCATTTAGTAAAGGTTTGATTGCAGATCATAGTGACCTAAAAGGAATAGTCATAATCATGAAAAAACCATCACCATGTAAAGAGAAACCAAAGACAACAAATATTTTGTGTTTGATGATTGATGTGTGGGAGTATGATAGTCTTCAGAGGGTAGCAATGCCACAGAAGAAAAAGGAACTCATGATGCTTGTACCATGCTATATGGTCATCAAGAGAAGAGAAAAAGGATGGTTTTCCATGAGCATGATGAACATATTTGTACATGAGGTTTGCAAGAGCAATCTAAGGCAAAAGCTAGGAAATCTAACTTTTTTTACTATGTTGCTATAGATGTGTTGATATTAAGGTTCATTTTGGAAGTGTGTTGATATCTTATGTTGGCAGCATTTGGTGTTCCTCTTAATCAAAATTATTGTGTAAGGACAAGGGTAGCATAGATGGTAGAGTTTGCAAGAGAGGAACCATGGTCTCAAAAAACAAGCATGATGAAAATATGACTATGGAAAACCTTTTGGGAATTTGATAACAAGCAGTTGTAATAACATCTTCTTACCACCATGTGCCCCAACAGGAGGCATGAATATATATGATAGCTATAGGAGGATATGAACACTGTGCAAAATGAGGTTTAAGGTCCTAGACATGAACATAAAGATAACAATCCATGATAAAGCCACAAAATACTGTGATATAGAGCAACATGACAGTCCTGGTGATTTTGCTATAGAGGGAAATGTTCATGTGACAGTGATATGTTTTTATGACAATGTTAAGGCATAAAATATGTGCCAAGATACAAGATTTAAAGGTCTCCCACACCCTTAGGGAATTTATTCACCTTCAAACCCATTTTCACATGTCCCTAAAAGTGTGCAACTGAGTTTCTAACTGTTGTTGAGAAGTTATGAGCAGTTTGGTGATTGTGCAAAATAAATGGAACATATCTAGGGCAGTTTGAAGCATTTTGAGGGCATCTGGGGGTTGTTTTAAGTTCCTTAATGGTAGATAAGGTCAAGACTTGACTTTTTCAACATCTTAATGCCTTTTTGGAGTAGTTTAAGGGGCTGCAAAGTTGGGGGAACTATTTTGGACGACCAAAGGAAGATTGACTCAACCAACTCAAATGAAGACTTATCCTTCTCTTTTCCACACATGCTCCTATTCTTTTGTAAGCTGATCAACAACATAAATGCAAGGCCTTAGGAATATTTTTCACTAGTTCTTTCTCTCTCTAAGCATTGTATTGTAACATTTGGAGTTCTTTCATGCTAGAGCAACATATGTAACTCTTATTTTCAAACTTATACAACTATGTAAAAAAAAATTGATCAATAAAGACAAATATTTTTCCTTCTCCAATCTAATTTTTGTGTGCATGTATAGTGATAGATGTATTTTTCTATGATTTGATATGAATCCTCAATATATGTCTCATTCTTTAAGCACCTTTTTGTAGAAATATACATACCTTATGTAGGTCATAGGTTATGATAATAGTTTTTCAACAACTTCTAATTGTGAAGATAGATGTTTTTTTTCCTTTTAGAATTGAAAAATACCTCATATTCCTATGAAATACTTATGTGTAAGCATGTAGAAACCTGATTTTTGCTAAAGTAACTTGTTCATTTTGGTCATATTGTAAGTTCCAAATAGCAGTGCAGGTTTGAAAGAATCATTTGGTGCATCACCTTTTAGAGTTTAGGTTTCATTTTCATGTTATCCTTTCTCTCTTTTCTCAGCAAACAATTAGTTTAGGTGATAGTTCCAAGGGAACCAACCCTCTATGGAGGCTCTCTTCCATCATAGGCGACCCACGAACCTGGAAGAGATCCAATGTTTCACCACTAACTAAGTTCTGCAACTTAGCAAGGGTGCAATATTAGGTGATAAGAGGTATCTAAAAGGGGTTTATGTGAAGTGGATGATGAGGCTGAATTGGATGAATAAATATAAGATGGTGAATGTGAGGCAATATAATTTTTAGGCACTTGGAGTATTTTTTATATTTTTCTTCCAAGTTTTGACAATAATGAAAAGTTCGAGGGTTCCCATAAATGGCGAGTTTAGTTTTATTGTGAGGGAATATTATGCATTGGTGATAGGTTGAAGGGAATTATTACATGACATGTATCCATGAGTGTCCTAGGAGGATGTTGTATGGTAAATCAAGGCCAAATACTAGACATGTCATCTCTACAATAGTGGGACCAACTTGGATAGGAAGTTTGATTATCCCTTTTGTTTCATGCTCATTATCATTATATACTCTGATGGTGATGCTCTTTTGTTTCTCTATAACTCCACTTGAGTATCCCATTTGTTTTACAAGTTTCAAAGTAAAAATGTTAAATCTTGCTCCACCATCTATCACGAATCTTTTGATTTTATGTTTGTGGATGAATACTTCTAGATATAAGGCTTTGTTATGGTATGTTGTGGCAAGAAGATATTTTTCGGTCAATACGAGGTGATTCATAGATCCAATATGTTCTGCCATGGCCTAGAATTTCTTAGTATCTATGTTAGTAGGAATGGATGATTCTAGGAGTGCCTTCTCTAAGACTTATTTATCCACTGGAGAGATCCTAAGAAGTTATAGAAAGGATATTTTGGTTGGATTTTTCTTAAGATGATCTATTAGATTGTACTTAGCTATTAATAATACAATTATGATCTTAGGTTGTGGTGGAACTCTTTGTAGAGTGACTTTCCCTTGTCATGTAGTGACTCCACACTCAATATTTCTACTAGGTACAATAACAATGAAAATATGATTATTAGATTCTTGGACATGTCCTACTATGTTATCATATGAGTGGTTTACTTTATTATAGTCATTTTCTTTACCTGAGTCATTTCCTTTACCATGGTTTGGGATTGGATCCTTGTAAATTCTTATATCATTGTTTCCATAAGTTCTAAGATGTTGTTCAATATTGGCTTCTCCTTGATCAATGAGGTCTTGTATGAGATTCTTGAGTTTCATGAAATTTGGTGTTTTATGACCATTTTATCCTAAGGTATTCATCATAATCATTATCATTATATTACAAGGGTTTAAATTGGGCTTTATCATTTTTTCTAAGCTCTAGAAGCTTGGTAAGGTTGGTTTGAATTAACTTGTTCAAGACTATCTCAATTGGGTCCCCTAAGGGAGTGTACTTATGTCTAGTGGTGTTATTTGGTCTTAATGGTCTTTTTGGAGGATTCACTTTTTATTTATTTGTTGATTGTTTGGTGAGGGTTGTATGTTTTGTACAAACTTTGCATCCATGACACCATCTTTGGTAACATTCTTGTTCATAGCCCGCGGATGAGCTTTGTTATTATAGCTTGACATATGATATTTGTTGTCCTTATAGATTTTGCGAAGTCCCTTAGAAATAAGAGCCTTCTCAATGGTGATCCATTTTTCTACGATTTTATCAAAGGTGTTGGCACATTGCACAATTAAGTGAAAGCCAATTTCAGTATTAATATTGCAGATGAAGATATTGAGGAGTTTCTTTTAGGAATAGGAAATTTACATTTTCAGCCATGTTCCTCCAACATTTTAGGAATGAAGTGAATTCCTCTCCCATTTTTTTGTATGATACATAAATCAATCATGGTAACTTCATGTTCTATGTTATAGGAGAAATAACCGATAATTTTTTTAGCAAGTTTGTGGAATGTTTTAATACCATGTGGTAAATTGAGAGTCATTATATTGCTTGTCCTCCTAAACTTTTAGGAAAGAGGTGCATTAAATACATGTCATTGTTTGAAACCTATAGAAATATGTAAAATTCTTGTGTATGTTCTTGTGGATCTCCTCTTCCCTGTATTTTTCAAATTTAGGCATCTCAAAGTTATGAGGGAAAGGTATCATAGCTATTGCTCTATCAAATGGGTAAGGACAAATTTCTTAAAAAGGGTGTATTATTTTTTCATTTATCCTAATTGCATGTCGGTAATATTTTGGTGTAAGCTTTGGATTAATGCCAAGTTGTCATTTGGGTTGTTTTGTGGTTGATTAGATGGAGTGTATGTTTGATGTTGAAAAATAGATAAAGAATTATATGATTGATTTTGGTTTTGAGGGATGTTTTGAGGAATATTATATGAGTTGTATGGCATGTTTTAGTGTTCACAAATGAGTTTTTGTTGAGGTATACTTTTTGTTTGAGGAATATTGTATGAGTTGTACGAGGAGTTTTGATTTTGTGGTATGGATTGTTGTTGCAGAATACATTGTTGTTGAGGGGTGTTTTGAGGGATGTTATATGAATATTTTTTAGCTTGAGGGACATGTGTGTGTTGGGATAGTTAATGCAATGGATTGATTTGTGGAATGAATTGTTGTTGGGGGATGTTTGTGTTTGTAGATATGTTAAATGTTAAAATCTGTGAAGAATGTGGGATGTTGTAAACTTTGGGTATGTTGGATGTGGAAGATTTTCTTGAAATGGTAAGTGACAAAATTTGTGGAATAGGGGGTTGATATGAATGATTAGGATTGTATGTGCTCATTGTCATGTTTGGTGCTAGTGTAGCATATGAGATGTTGGGAGGAACATGAGATGTGGTGACTTGGGCTATGAAAGGATTGTTTGTGTAGTTTTCATTTTTTATGGTGATGCATGAGGAACTTTTTTGAATTTTTTTGTTTGGTGGATTTGGGATATGTTTTTTTTTGGTTGGTTATGTGTGGTGATGTATGAGGAATATTTGTGTTTGGTAGGTTTGGGATGTGTGTGATTGTTTGAATGGTTATGTTTGGGTTTTGGTACAAAAAAATTATGTATTATTTGAACATGGTATTGAATCCATAAGATGGTATAGATATTCGACTAGGTATGTTTGGCATTGAAGGTTGTGGCATAGCTTTGTAAATAGCTTGAACTATAGGTGTGCTCTCACTTGATAAAATATTAAATGACATGACATGTGTGAGGACTTGTTCCTTAAGTGTAGCAATGTTGTAATCTAAAGGTAGATTAGCACCATTTTGTACAAGTATACGAAATTATTTTCTAGGATCCAAAGAAATAAGGGAATCAAGTGCTCTAGCTAAGGAGGGATATTGTTGCATTTCTAAATTTTTTTCTTCAGTCAATTCCTCATATTCCTCAAATTCATTTGTGATGTCTTATATGATAATTAGTGAATATTGAGGTTGATGTTGTGGAGTTTGGTATTTTCTTGGATTGAATAAATGATGAGGCATTCCAAAATCTAGCTCAATAATCCCCATGGTTGTAGTGACATTTGAACTACTAGGATTAGACTCCTTGAGTTTCTTGTGTTGTGACCTTGTAATAGGCATACAATTTTGATGACCTTGTGAAATATGGATGTAAGTGAAGGTTGGTGATGTAATATGAATGAGTGATGCTCAAAATGTACTATGAGAGATATGTTGGGGTATATTTGGAAAAAAAGTGATAATGTTTGTTTGATTGATGAAAGATAAAAAACACTAAAATTTAAAGTTAATGTAGATCTCTATTTTGATAAGTTGTAATGATGGTTTTCGCTTGTACTAGACTGATGAGTCTAAGAAAAAGGATGATGTTTAGTTTACAAACTTAGAAATAGTTATGAATCTTAAGCTAGTTTTCTCATAGATATTGATGTTAATCCAACTATATACTTGAAAAGGTTGACTTCCAAGAAAAAAGATAAACTAGATATAAGATAGGAGATCTAGACAAGATTATGACTAATATTGGTTGTTGGTGGGTTTATGTTTTCTCTTGGTGATGATGATGTTTTTTTCCAAAGATAAGATAGATAACCCTAAAATTCTAAGAAGAAATGATATGAAATGGATGTGAAAATTGGTTTTTTGTTGAATAATGAATGTTGGTTGTAGGTCTATTATACTAAAAGTCTCATATCCTAGGTCTCTATGCTTAGTAATTTTGGAAACTAAAAATTTAGAGTTTTCTAGAAATTTTTACATAGTTAAATGCATCACTGTAGGTTTCAAAGATGTCATTTTGGGTTTCAAATGTGTTAACATAGGTATCGATGCATCAAATTATGATGAAATGCATCACTATAGGTTTCAAAGGAATTATTGTGTTTTTCAAAAGCATCACTATATGTTTTAAAGGTTTCACTATGAAAAGTAGGTTTTAGAATGAAAAAACAAGTTTAGTAGGTTTCAATTCATATGCATCGAAGTACTATCAAATGCATCAATATACAGATTATATGTGCCACTATGCATATCAAATGTGGTTCAATATAATTAATAGATGCATCAAAGGATAATCAAATGCACTAAAAGATAATTAGATGCATCACTATAACAATAGATGTATCACAATAATAGTCAAATACATAATTTTATGACTGTAATTAAATTTTTGTAAAGGTTTGACTAATTTTTATTGATTTTGATAAGTTGTAAGACTATTTTTGACTTGTTTTGATTAGAAAGAGATAATAATAATATAGAATAGTAGAAAAATAAATCCAAGTTATGGTATGATTGGTATTCATGAGTCTTCATAATAAAAACATGTTAAGAAGTACAACCTAGCTAGTATTAAAGGCGTGTCACACTAATGTGGGCCCAAGAAATAAAATATTGTAGGATTGTGCATGCACGCTCCACTCTCAAGAGAATAGATTGGTATCCAGTGGCACAAGAGATCACCTTCATCCTTCCCTTGTAGGTTTTTAAACCTCCAAATAAATTATCTCTTCTCAGGAGGGTACATGTTGAGTAACTTTAGGCATGATATTGTACCTTGCATCACAACTAGATTAACAACCACGAATCATAGGTCTCTAATAAACATGGTATAACTTTCGTTCTCCCCCATTTATATACTCCATTGGTAAACATTGTTGAGTTCCCCCTTGGGGTGATGAAATCCCAAAAAAGGCCTCTTATTGAAATTAAAAATAAGATACTAGTGTTTCTAATTCTTTGGCTCGCACGAAGCGTAAGCAAAGAGCATACTTTTCTAGTACTCCTTGGGTGTACTTGACATGTGTAAACTAAGAGTTCTTTTGATCTCTAGGCTCACATGAAGTGCAAGGAGAGAGAATAAACACTATAATTTCACCAAAAATGACATAAATAATTAATTATCCCAAATGAAGTGTGAACTATGCTAGAAATCAAAGCAATTGAATTTTTTTTTTCCCATCAAATACATCAATAGTATGTTTTTACCAGTATTCTCCCAACATTTTCCAATGCTACAAATATATGTTAATTCCAAAAAATAGAGCAAATGTTAGGGTTAGAATTCAATCAAAATTACCGAATCAAATACATCATTTTAAATATCAAAAGTGTCACTATGATTTTTAAATGCATCGATATACCTTTAAAAGCATCAATTTACTTGTCAAATGCATCAGTATGGATTTAGATGTGCCATTGTAACTTTCAAAAACATTGATCCATAGTCAATTGCATCACTATAATATTAGATGTGTCATTGTATGGAAAATTAAACCTACAAATAGTAAACATAGAGAACCAATTACAAGCCTATATGGTCAAATGCACCACTGTAACTTCAATTTTAATGTATCAAATGTGTTGATTTGGTTTCAATTGTGTCACTATAACCTATAACTTGAAAAATTCAAGAAACTCAAGTGAAACGTTAAAAATCAAGGACATGGGTCCCATTGGGTGTGCTAGAATGTGAATATAGAACTTGGGATTAGTGATCAATTGAACTCAAAACAATACGAAATTAAACAAACCTACTTCAAATGTTCAAAAAGTCCTAATCTCAATAGAGCATGTGCACAATCAAAATGAAAGCAATCAATAATAACGTAAATTAAACTAATGTAATCTAATTTACTCCACTGAAAATATAGCCTCACTCCATTATAAATTTTAAGAATTGTGCTTTTTAGTATGATATGTGGATTGTTCATAAAACCTTAGCATAACCTTGTTAAAAAAAAGAGTGATGAAAAACAAGTATAGTTTAACTATCAATTCGAGGAGAGATTGAATGATCAAAGGATGGATGATTTATAGATTTTAGGATATTAGATCAACGATGTGAGATGTGAAATGAGATCAATGGATGATCAATTATGAGAGATTAGGAGGAATGTGCATGAGCTTGCATGGAGAGATGAAGTGGACTGAAGTTCAGTTTACTCATTATTTTAGCAAAAGGTCACTAAATTTAGATTTGGTCTCTAAACTTATGATTTAGAAGAATAAAGTTATGATTGGATATAATTGGAAAATAAATAAAATAATGATTTTATTTATTTTTAGAGGAATGTGCAAACTAAATAAATTAAATAATTTGTTTAATTTTGGAGGAATAATTAGTTAATTAAATAAATAATTAATTAATTAATTATAGAAGATGTGAAGAATGCATGATTTAATTAAATAATTAAAATTATTTAATTATGGACATAAGAAGATAATACAATATTTAATTAAAGTGAGAAATTAGTTAGTTTAATAAAAAATCTAAAAAACATTTAATTAATAGTGATGAAAGGGGTGATTAGTGAAGATGATAGGAAATGATGAATTTAAAAGAATGTGTTAGATATTTTTAAGTTTCTACAAAAATAAAAACTTATATGACTGATTTTGCTTAATTTGTTAACCCCAAAATTTATTGTAAAAAGGTTGTAATATCAATTAATCTTATAAAATAATTTTTTTATTGTGATATTTATATTGTTTATATATTAATTATATTCAAATTTAAACTCATTTTAATTTTGATTTTATAAAACAATATAATAAAATTCATTATTATCATAAGTAAAAAAATCAATGTGTATACTACCCTGCATAAATGAAATTTATCATTCATAATTGAGACTAAACTAATTTAATATCAATGTGTTAAAAATTTAAAAATTTAAAAAGAGGGGAGAAGAGAAGGGATAGGTATTTTTCTTTAAAATCCAAACCCACATCTGATCCTCTTATGCTTCATTATATGAATGGATGAAATTGACATAAATTGAACCCACAAAACCAATTACCCATCGTCCTAATGTGAGCTAGTGCAACATTCAAAGGATGGTGACATGCAAGAAAGTTGGTGAATTAAAACTAACACACACATCTTTAGTTGAGCACACAAGGAAATTGACGAGTGGTTGAGGGCAAGTGGCCCAACATGTCAAGATTTCATCAACATATTCTAAAATAAGTGAGTAAAAAAAAGAAAAGAATTTGTAGATTTAGAGGCTATAAACCACATTGAATGAAACAAAATTGTTGAAAATAGAAGAAAATAAATAGTTTCCATTTATGTTTAATGGTTCCAAACCTAAACAAATTTCCCCATGATTTTATAGTGAACAATGTACAATTATTTTTAAGAATTTCATATGGGAATATTAGTAGATATCACTCCAAAGATATAATATTATAATGAAAAAATGTGAAAATTTAAGATTGTCCCTTCACCTTCAACACTTTCTCTCCAACTTATTTAAAAAATATTTGTACATTCAAAATAATTGTAAATTTTAATTATCCTTTCATTTCATCTACAAACATTTCACAACCCTCTAATTATGCTAAAATAAATAAATAAAGGCATAATAACTAATGCTTTGTTTGATCTTAATAAATAAAATGTTATGTTTAAATATTTATTTCCTTTTTCAACCTACAAATCCTTAATTCTGGTTGTAAAACATTTTGCATGATTAAACTAATTATTTCACTCCCATGTCACTTAGTTGAATAGTTAATATTTTGTATCCATCCCTTTGGGAGCATGGATTATGGAGTATATGTTATAAGAGAAAGCTATATCAATAGGAAAGTGGGTGGCCAAGGGTGTATTTTCAAATTCATCAATCTTCTTATTATCTTTCCACTTAAAATTTCTATTTTTCAAGAGTAATAGGACCAAAAAAAACCTACTTGGCTCATTCTCACTATCCTCTTATATTTTTATTGGCTCGTCTAATTAAAGGAAGAAGATTGATTTGGTATCTTGGTTTAGGCTATGCACATGATAGATAAACTGGTATTTTTGTTCTTATCTACTATTAGATACCCAATGAATTGGTGATTTCAGGTATGCACAACAATGATATATTTATGTAATAGATCCAATTTAATGGCATTTGTTTGACACAATTACAAAGAATATGTATTTTGATTAGAATGGTTGACATATAGTAGAAACCCTAGGTTTTATAGAAATAATGGAGTCATTTCTTGTTTCTATTTTTGTGGATATATTAAATGTGAAATCATAAAATAAGAATAATGCAATGAAAGTACCTATATCAACATTCAATAATCACTTACAATAGAGTAACATAATAAATAAATATAGTAATAATCAATATTACCTCCCCAAAGCTTCACCTTTGCTCCATTGAATTTAGATATTCAGGTATGAATTGATATGTGGATTGCTCTTCAAACTCAAGCATAACCTTTAATAGCAATGAATAAGATGATAGCATATATTTTTTCAATAATTATGGATCATTTGATAGCTTGGAATGATGATTGATTTATAGCTTTCACCTGATATTGATCAATAGTGGAGAATGATTAGAAGTATCAAAGGATGAGATTGATTGAGAGGACATGATGAATGTGTAAATGACATGTGTCTTTTGATTGGTGAGTTAATTGACTACATGGATGAGTTGACTAACTGCATGGATGAGTGAAGTGGTTGCATGGACAAGTGAAGTAAGAGTGGGTATGAGTGAACCAATGATGTTTTCTTTTTGTTTTCTCACTTAGAAGAATTATAATAGAATTAATTAAATAAATTTATTTAATTCATGTGCATGAGGGATGATATTATTAGAAAGTAAATAAAATATTAATTTTATTTACTTTTATAAGAACTAATGATAGAATTAACAATTATATAAATTAGATTAATTTATTTAATTTTAAGATGAAATATTAGCTCATTAAATAATTAAAATTATTTAATTATAGTGGATAAGAAAAATTAATAAATGAACTAACTAAATAATTAAAAATCATTTAATTAATGTGAATGGAAGAAATTATGCACTTTCAAAAATCACCCAAAAGTGTTACCGTAGGAGCAAGAATGGACCCCCAAAAATTCCCACAATGAGAACAACTCAGCAGCACCTATGAGAATCTAAAATTTATAAAAACACCAAATAGAGCACAAAATTATACCCAAAATAAAAAAATTCTCAAAAAAAGGAGTTCAGATGACTGAGTTATAGCCGTTTGAAGTCGGATTGCAACTTCAAAACTATTGATGAAGAGGGGGGTAGCTTGGAATGACCTGTTGATGATCATTTGGTAATCAAATTTAATGCAGTCACTGATGATAGTCATTTGAATATCAAATTTAAGACAATAATTCTAACAATAATTTGGCCATCAAATTTAAGCCAGGTTTTCATGATAGTCGTTTGGACGCCAAATTTAAGTAGTTGATCAAAAATTAAAAAATCATCAAAAAAATTTGACACCAAAAATGAAGTATTATATATTAAAATAGGGGTTTCTAGGCCTTTTGAGTGTAATCGCAAAGTCAAATTTGACCCAAAATGCTCAGGAATGATGGATTCTTGCTACATTTGACAATGAACCTCCCACTTTAAATCCTCTTAGATATTGCCTTAGATGTCCGATTTGGACAAAACAAAACGAAAAATAACTTTCTTGGACTCTATGAATTCAATGGTGAACTCAGATATGCACCAACAAACTCCAAAATGAATTTGGAATAAAACGTCACAAAGAGAAAACCCTCACAATCGCACCCATCAAAATCTTCAAGCCAAGATTGGTCCCTTAGATCTAGAAAGAAGTTTGCAACACTAAAGATTTGATACCATGAAGGAATTTATGGTGAACTCAACACCCTAGGATCATTTGTAAGCCAACAATAACTTCCACAAGAGATAAATGGCAGAAATATCATGTTATGATTATGGATGCAAGATTGCCAAATTAAATTATTGACAATGTGCATATGATGCCTTGCTTAATAGGAAAGGTGTGATGAAGTACCAACAGTAAATGACTATTAAAGGTGTGATGAAGTACCAATAGTAAATGACTATGTCATAATTAAATGACATGAGCCAACATTAAATGACCTAAGACACAAGAATTAAATGCCAAAAGATAAGATTAGATCTAGTGACAGCTAACACTAACAAGAAAGATTCCCTCCTAGGAGGTCTAAGTGGAATTAACATGTAAATATGACCTAGATAGGGTAAAACACCTATTTACACCATGTGTTAGCACTATAACTTATAACTAAACATAGGGATACCCTACTCCCCTCACCTTCCTTGTAATTAGATGAGCCATAGATATATGCATCCAAGCCCAAATGTGTAACAAGGTCACACCACATGCAAGTATAGATCCATATCTATAAATAATGTGATGCATACATGATATAGATGCACCAAAGTGAAGGGACCTTATACATAGACCACTCTATCATTGATCATGTGCTTTGAAACTTGACCCCATCTGATGCAAACAAAAACCACCCCAAAATCCACAACTCACAAAACAACAAAGATTAAACAAAGAGAGAAACCATTTCAAATCAAATATAAAACTTTTTTCATTCAAATTTATACAAATACAAATTTTTCAATACATTTTTAAAATCAAATCTCCATAAATGTTCTCCATGTAGCTTCTTCTTGATGCTCCAAAGCTCTTATTGCTGACCTTCACACAACTCAAAAATCTCTATACCTCTCACACACTAGTGTCTTATCTTTTCTTCACTGGTGTTGCTAAAACCTGCAACCAAAACCTCTAATGAATACCTCTACAAAGGTATTTTTCTCCTTCACATTCCTCATTAACTTCTTCCCACGTTTTTCCTCAAAAACCCCCAGAAATATATAATAAAATCATCAATTTTGGCCCAAGAATGGGCTCCCAACTCTCCCCCAAGAATAACTATCTATATTCTAAGTTTATGCAACATTAAATGAGACATTTTAAGCCTCCATTAACTCCTACAAGTGTTGTTACTCCAAGAGGCGTTTTTCTCTATTCTCAACATTTTAAAATATCTAAAATCTTGATTTTTTGTCTCTTTTATGCTCCAAACGCCCCCCACATTATTTATACAATAGATAAACAATTAAATATGAAATAAAAACTAATATTTGACTTTCATTACCTCCACAAAACCTTTCCAAAATAAAATTAATCAAATTGGTGCTTTGAAAGTGCGGAATCGAGTGTCGATAGGCGAAAAAATGAAAGTTATCAGATTCACACAAAAATTGGCATGCAAGCTTGGAATGGTATCCCATGGACCCCTACAAAAAGATTTACTCAAACCTTCACAAATTTTTAAATTTTTAACTTTTTTAAAATTGTCGACATTATTTAACAAATTTCCAATATTAAAAATCTCTCAAACTCAAAAAGGTATGATTTTGATTCTTTTTGCAAATTTTACATGCCACCTCGATGAATACCTCTACCAAATTATTTTACTCCAATCCTTACGAGTTTTTCAAACTACTTGCAAAGCCTTAAAATGATGATTTTATAAAAATTGACTTTATGCAAATTTGAACACACCAAGAGCTTTCCAAAGCCAAGAGATGTCAAATGCGTTGGCAAGAGACACTGCAATTATGCTTTGGTGTTGTTATTGATGGCAACCCTAGTCAGTAATTGGATCTGCATGACATCATTTGCTTATACCTGCAGTCAGATTGAGGGTAGTTAGGAAGAACAGAGCATCCAAAAATTTGGTGTTCAACGATTCATGTGCAAATTTTTAGTTGTTATTTAGAGTTGTGGATCTCACGAAAGGTGCATTAATGTATTTCTTGTGTTATCTAGAAATCTTAGTGCCTTGTTCCAAGTCATGTGTAAGTTTGGAGATCCGGTTGATACTTTTCTATTTATCAGTATTTTGGGGCTGACTCAGTTGACATTATGTGTTGCAGATATTCAAGGAATGCTTATTCAAATATTTTTATGTTCGCTCATCTTGATTGGGGTCAGAGCTAAGTTGTGGTCGACCGTTGTGGATGCACATTGAATAATTCTTAAGATTTGAGGCGACAATTGCTAATATTTTTAAGTTTTATTAAAGCCAACTTGTTGCGATTAAATTGTTAGTCGCAGATATATATGTATGATCTATTATATCATTTTAGTGTGTGTGTTGGGTGTTTCAATGTGTATTGCGAATATCAGAAGAGTGTTAGAGAAATTTTATGCACAATTTCACTTGCGCATAAAGATTGTGTGGTGCGAGTCAGAGCAGAGCATAGCAGAAGTGCAGTATCAGTCAGAACGACAAAAAATTGCCAGTACAGATATGGGCTACAGATTTATCTTGTAATAAGGAAAGCACTAGTTATGTGCAATTTGATAATTGTTTTGCTTCCAGATTAAGGGCTAGATTAATGGTGAATATACCTAGGATCCCTGAGGAATTACATGATTTCCTCAGGCCAAAGGAGAGGAAGCCAAAATTGAAGGTTTACCATAACTGGGGTGGCATTATCCCATACCCAGTCAGCACTGTCTTGAGAGTATATGGTTTTTAGGGAGCCCCTCATATACTTCCATACAATGTGCAACCAAGAGTGGGATTTACAGAAGTTATGTGGCAAATAGGTTGTATTCATGAGACAACCTCACTAGAAGGGGTAAGGGAATATTTTTCTCAGATTATACAGTGGTTTCTGATTTTGTATTTTCAAAGGGAGGTTGGACGCATTTTGATAATTTCTTTAATGATTACCATTTGAGGTGTGGACCAAAGCGGTAGCATGATCCTGAGGGTTTCTTTGCTCTTTTCAGACAAAGAATAAAAGCTGAAAAATTTGTGCATGAGTTCAATTTCCCTGAAGACTTGATTAGAAATGAATTTGATTTGAATAGACAGGAGTTGAACAAGGAGAAATGGATAGCTTATGGTAAGCTACTAGATGTTGTGCACAAAATGGATCCGAAATATGATCCACTGTTGGAGTTCAGTCCCCACCATAAGAAAATTGATTTTCTGATGGGAAACTTCAAGGAAATTATAGGCACATTGAGGACAAAAAAGATAAATTTAGAATTGAGTCTGGGTGTACAAGAGCAAGGTACCAGACCAATTGAAACAAGGCCAGCATACCAACCAATGGAAAGGTGGCCCATTTACAGGAGGAAAAAGGATAGTAGCAGTGATGAAGAAGAAGTGGATAGAAAAGAAAAATAGATTATGAAAGTGCCTCCACAACCAAGTCCAAAATTCAAAGTGCCTGGGGCAATCAAAATTATTGATTTAGAATCATCACCGGAAGACAATCCCTCATCACCACCATTCGAGCCAAGCCCTAAGAGGCAAAAAATTAATCAACCACAGGAGGATCTGATGGATGATATTATTGTTAATGATCAAGACATGGAAGTTGGTATGTCTTCCCCTCCTAGGCTAGCTGAATTAGTTTTATCTGATTTAGATATGAAAGGTAAAAGTGTAAAAAATGCAAGAATGGAGGCATGCAAGGAGTTTCTAGATGACAATACATTTGTAAAAACTCATGTATTCTTGCAATTGGTATGGAGGATGAAATTTGAAGAGTATCAAGATAAATGTAGGCAGAGAAGAGAACTAAGGCCTGATAGGTTAGACCAAGAGAATGACGAGGAGATAAAAGCTAAATTAATCGAAGAATTCAAGAACATCACTCCTGAAGAAGGAAGAAAACTGGTGAGTCAGGCTGGTGTATTAATTCTTCCTGAATGGGACATTGCAGATGCAGTAGCCTTTAATGCTATTATGAAGTTTAAGAATCCCTTTCAAGATTCTGAAGAAGAGGTCAAGGCAACATTGCAAAACTCTGCTTTCAGTGAGGAATATGAAACTCTGGCAATTTGGGCATTGGCCCCACAAGGGAGAAAACAAGATGTTTATGATATTAATCCAAATTTCAAGGGAGGATTGATAATAAAGAGAGCTTCATAGACCTCAACCACTGAGGCCACTAATTTGACTGTGAATGTGGCCAAATTGGCCCAAAAGACTGCTGAAAGGAAGGAAGCTGAAAGGAAGAGCTTAATGGAAAAATATAACCTTTTGATTGAGGAGTACAACAAGATGCAGTAAAAAAATATTGAGTTGCAAACTGAAGTGGAGAGGTTTAGGTATAAGCAGATTGGGGAGACATCAAATGCTCCACAAACCAATACATTACCTTCCATAGCAGGGTCAGTGCCTCCTACTTCTCCAATTGTTTCCACACCAGGATCTCCAAGTTAGAATCATGTCCTCACCCTTTCTTTAGAGGAAGTTGAAGAAGAAACAAAGTGCTCTATCAATCCTACAAAGAAGCAGCTCTTACAAAAAATTGATGAATTGCAGGCATCATTAAACAAAATTAAGGAGGGATCTCTCTTAGAGAAAAATGAAATTGTTACTACTATTTTGAGGCATTTAAATGAAAAGGTTGATAGAAAATTGCTATCTATACATTATTTATATTACTTGTTAGCAACAATAAATAATATTGATAGGGATCAGAAAGTAGCGATACCAATAATTGAAAATTGGATCCCTAGGGCTAGTGATCTAGATATCATGTATAAGGCCTCAAGGTTTGATATAAATAATAGGCCTTAATCATTAAAGCCTACTCATGTGTTAGTAAAATCATTGCAAGGTTTTCAGACCTTACCAGATGACTTGAGTAGGAAAATTAGGGAGATGGTGAAGAATTTCAATGATTGGGGTAACACATTGCTACCTGATATAATTGAAATCAGGTCATTTCAATAATGGCAGGCTCAAGCAAGTGAGGCCATCAATGATCAAATCAATTCAATTTGTGATGAGTCATACTATGATTTGTTGGTGAGTTGTATGGACAAAATCATTAGTACCAGCTCATTTTTGGAATCTTTTGAAAGGGATGTGAATCAGGTAGCAGTAAAATACACACCTTATAATACCAAGGTGGATGAGGTAATTAATTTTGACTAGCTGACTGATGATGAGTACTAGAATTGGGTAACTAAATATTTGAATGAGGAGGAGTAAAAGGAGTGAACTACTAATAGGTGGCAGATCAGATGTTACAGTTGCAACGGTTCCAGTTTTGTGTTGACGACTTTCTCGGTACGGTTTTCTTGTGGTTTTTTGCATCAACGTTCCTCAGCTGATATGATGAACAAGAATATTTTTCAAGGTGGTGGCTATTGTAAAAAAATTTGGAATATCACCAGGTGCTCCAATTGATTGGGGATAGGTGTACTTTCTGGCCCGGTGCTTGTTTGCTCCTTCATTTTCTATAAGAAGGATTTTAAGGCCAGAAGTACGGGTTAGCAAGTTAGATAATTTTTGTAGAGTCTAGGTGAAGTTGCAGAGCGAATTGTAAAGTTTGATGGCTTTAGAGAAATGCAATTTAGGTTTTGAGTCATTATGTAAGAGGTTTTGAGTTCATAGAGATTTAATGTTGTATAACAGTACTAGCATTTGAGTTGAAATAAAAATTTGAGCTCATGTCTCTCCATTGTACATGCATATCTGAACTTTGAATGAAATAACTAAGGGCTATTTTATCCATCTCACTGTTGTGGTGTGTATGATGCTATTTTAGCTTTAATTCAAGGAATTAATCAAAATGCTTGAATGGAATTATAGGCGGATATGTGTTGTATAAGGATTTGATAAGTAGTCCTGGGTTAGAATGCATACTGATGAAATTGTAATGCAATATTATCAGGGATCTTATATGTGATGTATTAAATCTATTATAAACCTCTAGATGCTTATGTATTTGACTCTTACAATGGATATATGGCACTGATCTAAGTTGTAATTATTAGTGTAGTTCAGTATTTGTTTGTCTTTGCCTAGAGCTTGCTACAAATTGCAAATCATTGACTATCTCATACAATGGATTGTGTTTAGTTATCTCACGCTCTAGATAGTTGATATTGTCTATGAACAACCAATTCTAGTTGATATTATCTTATCGTGTTGAGCTATTAAGTGAGATCATCTACTATTGTTAATTTTGTTTATAATAATGGTGCAGAGGTTGTAAACACATTAACGGATCACCTTCCCGGGTCTTGCAGAGCTCGAAGTGTAGGAGGCTTTTAAAGTCCTCATGAATTGGTCTAGGTCCTTTGAGCTGCCTTCGATTAGAATTAAAAATTTCATAGGTAGATTAGAAGACAAACCTGGTTACATTGTAAAAAGAACCAACATACACGTCAACCACTGAACAACCACCTCTACAACTGACTTTTTAATCTTTTATGATCACATGAAACATAAAACACACTAATTTCAAGGTTGTTAACATCACTATTGAAATATTTTATTTTTTGACCTTTCAAACATTAAAAAGTACATCATTAAATTAATTATGTAATGGCATAAAAATTTAAAATATCATGAATTAATTATGAAACCACATAAGTCAAATATAATTCTATCAAGAAATTAATATCAAATAGATAATATAATCACATAACTTATACATTTCAATGTCATTGATCTTCTTCTTCATCCAACTCTTTGTCTGTATCATCCAATTCAGATTCGACATTGTAAGGATTAGTCATATCATCATCATCGTCATCGATATCAGTTTCGATAATATCATCATCCACACGGATATCATCTTCATGAACATTAACTCTTACATCATCATGATCTAGTTCCTCCTCTTCAACATCTTCGTTAAGGACATCATCAACTAACCGTTGATCCTGGTCATCATCTACATCATCTTCTAGTTCTTCAAGTATCTTCTTCTTCCACCACATTATACTTTATCGTCCTTCCTCTTGGATCATGTATAACAACAAATGACCAACCCGGTTTACCTGGAACCACTGAGTAAAATACCTGCTCATATTGGCTTGGAAGAACATAGGGCTTATTTTCAGCTCATTCAATCAACCTTGTATTAACCATGGTAAATTCATTATCATTTTCAATAACAGTTCTCTTAGGATCATTTTCATTCAATCGTAGCCTGTACCATAGGATGACGAATAGAATTAATCTGAAGGACTTAAAGTCACACTCAAGTATATCATCCAAAATCCCATAGTATTGATTTTTTGAGACTTCTAGATGTATGTCGCTTCTAGATGACACATTAGTCACCTGAAAGACTGCAGTTATACCAGAATCACAAGTTTTCTTCATGTCATCCAACATTTTGATTTGAAATTTATGACCATTGCACCACATAGCCTTGTGGTGTTTCACCTACAATATGTCAAACATGTAAAAATTATTGCAATATCGTCAGTTGATAAACATATTTATTCTTGGCCGAATGTATGCAAAGAAAACAATCTCAACATATATATACATCAATATACTTGAAAATAATTAAATAATATGGGTGATTAATATATTTATACGTACCTGTTTATCTCTTAAACCATATGCTAAATCAATTTCCGTTTGTGTAACATTGGAATCTCCATTACGATGAGCTTCTTTAACCAATGAAGCCACACCTTCCCATGTTAATGCGCGACCAAATTGTTGACATCGTTCAATCCATACCGTCATCCAATCAAGATTGTTTGACATACAAATGTAGTGCATCCCACTCGACCAACTGTACCAAAAAAATTAAAATTCACAAACGACGTATAATTAGTTAAATACCACATTATATGACCTTAATTTATAATTGATGTATATTGAAGATTAAAAATTAAATAAGTACAATATACATAAAAACCATATGTAAAATGTATTCCAATTAATCTCCATGACCATCTTATAATTACCTCTCACTTTCCTCAATCTACCTTTCCCCAAGGTACTCCCCTTCGAATTTTTTAATGGAGTTGGGATCCCAAATGCGATCTACATGGATCTTTGCTGCAAACTTAGGAAGATATTCACTAATGTACACCATGGTCTGGTATACCATATATCCCTCCACCATAGAACCCTCAGGATGTGCTCTTTGTCTAACCAAAGCCTTCAAAAATTTCAAGTGTCTCTCAACCATCCACATTGACCTTGTGTGTACAGGTCCACACAATTCAATCTCCTCAACTTGGTGTATGAGGTAGTGTTCTTGTGCATTGAAAAATGTTGAAGGTAGACACTTTTGCATTTCACACATTAGATGAGGAATTTTTCTCTTCCAATAATTTATATCTTCTTTATGGATTTCTTTAGATGATAGCCATTTACAAGTGATTCAAGGCACAAATATATTAACGAGATTTAACAAAAATATACAATATATTACATAACAAGTAAAACAAATGGCAATTATAAGATGTATATAACGAATTGAACAAATCTTGCTACTTACCTCATGTATTTTTCAAGATCATATATAACTTGTTTGACATTGTTGTCAAAGTTGTCTGAAAGAGATAGAGGTAGAACGTACTGCAACAATTATAAAATGATCTTTTCATTATTTTTTCAAAAGTAGTAAACACAATACATTGAAAAGTACATGCATTATACAAGTGTATATAATATACCGAATAATTACCTTAATGAAGGTATGTCAATCATGCATTTTCATCCCTGACCCAAATTCACCTTTCTTTGTTATTATATTGTTTATGTTCGCAGCAAATCCTGTGGGAAATCAAATTTTTGTATGACTTCTTTTATAGCATTGCTTTGCTGCTCTATTAATAACCAAGGAAGGGCACTTATATTAATTTGGTCTCCATCGCTATTTAATTGAATGACATTTTTCATTGCATGATTGGCTTCCTGAATGTCATACAAATTTTAACAATTTTTTCTTTGTCATGCCTTCCATCCAATATTTTTCATAACGTTTTTGTTATATTCTTTCGATATGCATTGTATCAAACAAATGCACAATTTGTAGCTGCTCATAGTAGGGCAACCTACTAAATTGTCTAGAATAACTTTTCAGTTCATGTGGAAGCTGGCCATTAATGCCTTGACGACCTTCATGAAGCATATAAGTTAAACAAATTAACAACAATCATTGTCAATTACAACATGCGTAAACACAACACAATATAAAAATATAAATTCAAAACATATCATAAATGATAGATAAACAATTTGATCCGATGCATAACCTTGACGATTAATTCTATTATATTCCAACTTCCATAGGTGAGGTGACATTCTTCGTGGTTTTGATGTAGTCTCCTCTTTCCCATTGAAAAGATTTTTTTCAGTAGTTTGATACTTATGATTTCTATGGAGGAAGTGCCTATACTCATCAAACACCTGCTTTCCTAAACTTTGGACCATAAATTGGACATGCAAATTTTTTCTTTGTTTGAAGACCTGCAAGATGATATATAATTGGATTAAATATGTCAATTTTTTTAATTATATATAATGAATAGATTATTTTAAAAACATGGATGATATCTACTTCATCAAATTAAATATTTTTAAAGTGCAGTCAAACGCTATAACATACCACAAAAATGTGTTAGCCCTGGGGCATCATGAATTGTCCATAGAAGCATTGCATGGAATTGAAATTTTCTTTGTCCTATTGGTCCGGAGACGTCATACATAGTGACACCATTCCATAACTTTAGTAACTCGTCGATAAAAGGCTCGACATATACATTCATATCTTTAACTTGGTACTTACCAAGTTGAATGAACATAAACATTACATAATTATTATAACCATTTTACTGCAATATATATAAATTAATGTACATGACTATTGAATGAAAAAAATATAAGTCATTATGCAACAAATAAGACAAATAAAATGCTACTACATTAAAGAAAATTGATGTAAACAAATACCTAGAACAATCATTGACAACATTATGTGCTCCATCTTTATTGATATCCATGGAGGAATGTTATTATTGATAACAAAAACAGGCCACACTGAGTAAATAGATCTCAGCTCTCCAAATTGATTGACACCGTCCACTCCCAATGAAAGTCTGAGATTACGAGGTTCTTCTTTAAAGTGTGGCCATTTTTCCTCCATGTCCCTAAATGCAGAACCATTCGTAGGCATTCAAAGAATGTCATCTCCACTTCTATTCATCTACACTTCTATTTTGTGCATGGTAATCCATAAATTGCGCTAAGCTTTCACACCTAAATAATCGTTGCATATGTGGAATAATGGGAATATAACAAAGAACCTTGCAAGATACCTTTTTTGTTAGTTGATCTGTCCGATATCTACTGATATGACATTCTGGGCATTCTGCTAAAAATTCTTGTTGTTTATAATATATAATATGATTATTGGGACATGCATCTATTGCTTGATACTTCATTCTAATATCTTTCATAATGGCACATAAATCTCGGTATGAGCAAGGTAAAATATTTGATGGTGGTAACAAAAACTCACCAATCAATCTACAACAAAACATAATTTGTTTATATAAAGAATATTAATGGTACATATTTCATCATTTATTTACTAGTGATGAACTAACAACAATTAAAATAGATGAAAAAAGATGGCATATATGACATACCTTAACATCCATGAGATTGCTATGTTTGATAAACCATTCATAACTTTCAAGTTCAACAACAACAATACAACAGAGAGAAGAGTTGTTTCGGAGCCTTCATAAAGGAGCTCGTATGCCTTCTCAATAAATCATGAATATCATCAAAGTCATCTTGATCATCATGATCAGCTCTACCACTAAATGTGTCATAGATTAATGTATTCGTACCATCATCTTCAACTGTGTTTTCTGGTGCATGATCATCTTCTTCTATAGGATCATTAACTTCATCTTCAATATTCACAGCTCCATGTTCGTCTGCTTGCAAAACCACATTCTTCAGGCCGTGATAATCCATATCATCTACCCTAGGGCGCCCTACCTTTATAATAATAATTGACACAAATAAACCATGATCATGATCAAGTGATTATATATATAATGTTAAAACAATATAAATATTTACAAATTCAATCAATATAAACACATATAATGAACAACTTACCAATGGACGATAATCATGCTCCCCTTCAACGTGACCATGTTGCCTACAATGTTTCTCAGCTGTTGTGATTAAAAGTCATCTCGTCTTTAAGCCCTTGCAATTATTGTAAGGAAAATAGTATTTCCCATCACCCTTTATTTTCAATCTAGCCCACAATCCATCAAGTGTCTCTTCATTTTGTTCTAGACTAATATTATCTGATATGATTTTCTTTACCAAGTTTGACTATTTGGATCTTTAAAAAATATCAAACTCACACTCCAATAATTTTTATTCATAGACAGGTAACATAATCTAATAATTCTGATATTTTACACCAAAAAAATTTGGCATGCAACCACCCCTGCAAAAGAGAAGATAGTCTAAAATTAATGACCCCAAAAAACATTTTAAAATGCTAATTCCAAAACTTATTAAATTCTTATTTTACTATGATTTCCAACCGTTAAGACTCCTAAAATCGTAATATTGAACTTCATCACAAACTTCCTACAACAATGGAGGTAGCGAGCTAGTAAGAGCAAGTGACCCATTCCTAAGGAGCAACAAGTCGGAATCATCATTGCTAATGTCAATACAGATTTATCCTTTTAGTTAAAGATGCAATATGTCACTTCTTATGACGAGCTTATCCTTAGGGCCCTCAACATTGAGAGAGCCCTAATAAAAAACAATAGAAGCATTGGTAAGAGCATGATTAGGGTACAAACCCTAGGCCTTCGTAGAAACATAAACAATAACTATAACGGATTAGTGAGGTTGCAATACCAGAAAGATTGAGACATTGTAGGTAATAACAAAATATTGCAATCTAAAGATTGTAGCCAATAACAAGCACACTATGTAGCTTAGTGATATTTGTAAATGCAATCTATGGTAAGAATAATGACAGTCACTTGAGATGTGACAGTCAAAAAGAGGTTGAGCAGTGACAAGATAATAAAGCCCAAACCTTGCATAGTAAAGTGGAGATTTTAACAGTGAGTTTCCTTACCCCCTTGCTGACCTTAATGGTTTTTCAAATGCTTTTGGTAGTGTTAGACAAGGAAAATGCAATCAGGGAATGACTATCCAAATGAAGTAACAATGGTAATCATAGGTTCAATGTTTCTTCTTAGCCATTAATGTATAATGGAGGTAGTGGATTGCATGTTTGAGCAATGTTTTGAGACTCATCAAAGATGGGAGAATAGTGAATAATACCTTGTGGACTGTGAAGTAGTGTCAATAAGGTTGAAGGATTTTAAGAACTGCAATACCATGAAACAATGAGTCCCCTGTAGTAAGTAGGAAGTCTATAGGGCATAGTTTGATTTTATAGAAGGATGCTCATGAAAGGAATCTTCAAGTAATAGTGAGTGAGATGTTTGAGATTGCAGCTGAGGGTGCAATACCCAGTCTTATAGGAAGTTAGCAAAATAGTAAATGTGCAAGAAAATTGAATCGTACACAAAAAAAAAATTCACAATGTTATCTTCCATAATGCCTTGAGTTTGAAGACAAAAATCTCATTGTATCTTCATAATGAAAGTGGTGACCTTAATGGTTAATCACTAGCAACCATGATTTTAAAACATGTTATTGTGCTTATGGAGGCAACATTTTAAGCAAGGTAGTGAGTAGTGGTTTGGAACAATGGCAAGTATGAAAGACTTGCTTTATATGCATACTATGCAGTCTAGCTTAAGACATCGTTCTTAGAAGAGATTGAAAGTGGATTATGGAACTCAAGGGTTACCATGAAAAGGATTAAAGCAAAGACTGAGATCTATTTAAAAGCCATGATCATGAAGATATTAAAGATGTCACATACAAAACCCTAGTAGTTGGAGTAATGAATACAGTGCCAAAGAGGATAGTGTGCTGGGGCAGATTTAGGAGATCTCCACATTATCTAATTACAGGGAAATACATCATTTATTTATTTTTTTAATTAAAAGAAATCATTCTAAACCCTATATAGGATACATTGATACTTCAAAAGCCTCTGAAGGAATTTGAGATTATGCAAATATATGTCAAGTAACATTCATAAGGTTTAGAAAATCTTGATCACTCTCTAGAATAGCTCATTAAACATGGGTTGTGCTTGAATGCACTACATAATTGATATAACACAACCAATTTGCATATCAACCAGAGTTATAGGCTCTTTATTGCAGCAAGAGGTAATCACTCTTCGATCATGCTATAATTACATCCTAACCTGTTGAACTTGAGACAACCTGAATGCACCCAATGATGATTGACACCTACATTATACAACCTGAATTAACTACATTATATGAGTGCCTCCATTTCTATCACAACATAGCCACATTAAACTTGGGTCACACATGAATGCATCTTGTATTTGTTATAGCACAACTGTGCCACATGACCAATAGAGTTATGGATCACATAATTATAGTCACAAGAATTTTTTCCTTGGTTGTGATCTTATGGTGATTCCACACAACAAAATCTGGACATGAAATTCTCAAAACCCTTAACCTCTAAAAATGAAATCTGATGAGATGTTGCTTTAAAATATGATTTTCAAACCTGGAACTACCCTCAACCTGGCGATATCTTCTTGAATTTTTTATAATTTTTTCCAAGAAAATCGTCCTTAGTTCTCCACAAACTGTCTCAAGTAGAGCAAAACATTGTCGCAATTAATCAGGCGCGAACTCACTTTTCTTTATGTCGGCCACAATTTGATTTTTTTTCTATTTTTCATGTTTGTCAAAAATTCATCGAAAATGATAGCCGACATTTCGAGGAACCCCAGGTTCATCGAAATTTTGACAAATGTAGGGGATAAACTTTTAAAAAGTTGAAAATTACACATCAAATTTTACATATTTCGCTGAACAATTTCATCAGATTTTGCAGTCAAATGAGTTAGTGTGTGTGTTTCTGATGTGTTGATGATTTATGTTTTCATGGTTAATAATCATATCAAAGAATAAGGTTAATAAGTTGAATAAATTTTGAATTTCTGTGACAACTGATTCACCCCCCCTCTCAGTTGTCTTCCCTTATATTGCCAACAATTGGTATTAGAGCAGGTTCCTTGGAAGAAGTTTAACAACTTAAGGTGATACGAGATGGAAACTTACAAGAAGGATAGTTTAAGATTTGATGGAACAAATTATTCTTTGTGGAAGACTCGAATGGAGTTCCATCTAAGATGTATTGGTGAACCCTACTGGAGCATTACAAGTAATATGTATATTATTCCATAGAATGGTCCTACTACTTCTATTGAGATCAGAGATGCTGAATATAATATCTAGGCTAAGGAAGCTTTGCTGAGTGCTTTGACTAATTCTAAGATGACAAATGGTATGGATCTGAAAACTTCTTATGAGATTTGGAAAAATTTGGAAACCTTGTATGAAGGTGATGCTAATGTGAAGATTGCTAAGTTGCAGAGTTTGAAATGGAAATATGAAAGGTTGAGAATGGGTGACGATGAGAACATTAATACTTTCATGAAAAGAGTGAATGAACTTATGTATGGTATTAGATGTGTTGGTGGAAAGATAGATGATTATGAGATTTTTGCTAAAGTGCTTAGATCCCTGCTTGATTCTTACAAAGTCAAAGCTAGTGCTATTGAAGAGCTCTGAACTGTAACAAACATAACCAGAGATACATTGGTTGGTATGCTAACTGATTTTGAGTTGAGCGAATTTCGTGATACCCTTCCTAAGGTTGAATTTGAATTTAAGGCTACTACTTCTGGAAGAGATAGATAGAGATATGATTTGGGTGAGAGTTCATCTAGAAAGACATTCAAGTATGAGGATGAAATCAAACAAATTGAAGAAGAAGAAAGAGAGCTAGAAGAGTTGGAAGCACTTATTGTCAAAAGAGTACCGAGAGGAAAAGGTAAGTATGAAGGAAAATTACCTCTTAAATGCTTTTCTTGCAATAAGACAGGTCATTTTGCATCAAGTTGTTTAGAAAGAGCTGCTAAACCAAGATATAACAAGCCTAGATTTCAGAAGAAGTGTTACTATGTTATTGATGAAGGCATGACAAATGATGAATCTGATAAAGGAAATAGAAGTGATGATGAATGGGTATTTATTGCTATCAAGGAAAATAATCCTGTATCTACTGAATCTGCTGGTTGTACAAATGTGGAGAAAGCCCTGGTTGCTCGAGCTGAAGAAAAAGATGAATGGGTAATTGACAGTGGATGTTCACATCATATGAGAGGAGACAAAAGTAAGTTTGTAAGCTTGGAAAAGTATGATGGTGGTGTTCTGAGATTTGGTGATAATACAACTGGTGTGATCCATGGAAGAGGTTGCATTTCTCTTGATGGTAAGAATAATAATGATGATGTTTTGTATGTGGAAGGCTTGAAGCATAATCTTTTGAGTGTTGGTCAAATGGTTGATAAGGGATACAATCTTCAGTTCAAGGATGGAAAGTGCAGAATATTGAGTTCCAGAAATTAAATTGCATCAGGTACAAAAACAAAAGGTAATATCTTTCACTTAAGTGTTTATAGTAAAAGTTGTTTGATTGCTCAAGTTGATGAAATTTGGTTATGGCATAGGAGGTTGTCTCATGTTAACTTTGATAATATTGTCAAGATAAGTTCCACTAAGGCTGTGAGAGATCTACCTAAGTTGGTGAAACCTACCAATGCAATATGCAAGGAATGTCAATTGGGAAAGCAAACTAGGATTTCATTTTGTACTAAAAAGCATTTTTCAAATGAATTGTTAGAGCTTGTGCATACTGATTTGTGTGGTCCCTCTAAGGTCAGAAGGTTACAAGGTTATAGGTGTTTCATGTTACTCATTGATGATTATTCTAGAATGGTATGGGTTACTTTCTTAAGGGAGAAATCTAAAGCACTGGAAAAGTTCAAGATCTTTAAAGCTATGGTTGAGATAGAGACAGGTTTGAAGATTAAATGTTTGAGATTAGATAGAGGTGGTGAATTCATTTCCAGTGAATTTAATATTTTTTGTGAAGAACGTGGAATAAAGAGACAATTATTTGCCCTGCGGACCCCTCAACAAAATGGAGTTGTGGAAAGGAAGAAAAAAACAATTGAAGATGTTGCTAGAACTATGATGCTGGAAGGAAATGTTCCTCATATCTATTGGAGAGAAGCCTTGAGTACTACTATGTACACACTCAAAAAGGTACAAATCAAAGGTGATACTAGTAAGACCCCTTCTGAGCTATGGATTGGTCAAAAGCCTACTGTTAAATGCTTCAAGATATTTGGAAGCAGATGTTATATTAAGAGAGATGAAGACATAGGAAAGTTTGATGCTAGGAGTGATGAAGGTATCTTTCTATGTTATACTACTAAAAGTAAGGCCTACCAGTGTTACAATAAAATATTGAAGAAAATGGTTGAAAGTGCAAATGTTAAGGTTGATGAAGACTTTGGTACACTATCCAGAACCTATGGATATGACTCTAATGATTAGGATGATAGTACAAACAAAGGAAAGCAAGTTCAGACTACAAATCAAGTGCAAATCAATCTGCTAAATCAAGAAAATGAAGAAGAAGGAGAAACTAGTGAAAGAGCAAAAGAAAGATCAAAAGAGCCTGAAGTTGAAGAAAATCCTAAGACTCTAAGGTATGTAAGATTGAATCATTCAGAATATCAGATTATAGGTGATAAGAACAAAGGTGTCCAGACTAGGAGAAATATTGCATAAGAGTATTGCTTGATTTCAAAGACTGAGCCTACTTGTGTGAATGAAGCATGTAAAGATGAGCATTGGATTGAAGCAATGAAAGGAGAGTTAAAACAGATTGAAAAGAATGATACATGGATTCTTGTTCCTAGACCTAAGGATAAGAATGACATTGGAACCAAATGGGTCCTTAGAAACGAACTGAATGAGCAAGGTGAAGTGGTTAGAAACAAAGCAAGACTGGTATGTAAAGGATATTCATAAATGGAAGGAATTTATTTTGAAGAGATCTTTGCCTCTGTTACTAGAATTGAAGTTGTAAGATTATTTCTTGCCTATGTTGCTCACAAGAACTACAAAGTTTATCAGATGGATGTAAAATTAGCTTTTCTAAATCGTGAATTGGAAGAAGAAGTGTATGTTGAGCAACCTGATGGATTCCAATTGACTGATAAAGAAGATATGGTGTGTCGGTTGAAGAAATAATTATATGGACTCAAGTAAGCCCCTAGAGCATGGTATGCAAGATTGGAGAAGTATTTTTTGAAGCTTGGATTTAACAAAGGTACTTCTGATAGTAATTTGTATTTCAAGAATGATGATAGAGATTTGATTGTTGAAGTCTTTGTTGATGATATTATTTTTGGAGGAGATGATGCTTTGTGCATGAAGTTTGCTAATGAGATGCAGAATGAATTTGAGATGTCTATGATTGGTGAGATGAAATTATTTTTGGGATTGCAAATTACTCAGTTAGATAAAGGGAATTTTATATCTTAGTCCAAGTATGTGAAGGAATTGTTGAAGAAGTTCAATACGGAAGATTCAAAGCCATTTGGTACACCCATGGTGACCGGATGCAAGTTGACAACAAAAGATGATTCTCCGAAAGAAAATAAGACAAGATATAGATCAATGATTGGTGGATTGTTGTACTTAACTCAAAATAGGCCTTATATCATGAATGTTGTATGTATTGTTGCAAGATTTCAAGCTAATCTGAAAGAATCTCATGTGACTGTTGTGAAGAGAATTTTTAGATACTTGAAGGGAACGGTTGATCTTGGCCTATGGTATCCTAAAGATGATGATCTTACTTTGAGTGCCTTTATTGATGTTGACTGGGAAAGAGATGTGAATGACAGAAAAAAGTACTAGTGGTGGAGCATTTTTCTTGGGTCAGAAGCTAATTTCATGGTTAAGCAAGAAGTAGAATGCCATTTCCTTGTCTACTGTAGAGGCCGAATACATCCCCGCTGCTAATAATTGTACTCAAGTCCTGTGAATGAAACATATGTTGAAGGATATCAGAATTATGTATGATGAACCTATTGCTATATTTTGTGATAACTCAAGTGCTATTAAAATTTCCAAGAATCTAGTGCTGCATTCAAAAACAAAGCATATATCTATCAAGTTTCACTTTTTGCGGGAGAAGGTAAGTGAAAAGGAAGTCAGATTGGAGTATGTTCCTACTAAGGAGCATATTGTAGAAATATTTACCAAGTTGTTGCCTAAGGATACTTTTGAGTATCTTAGAGGGAAGTTCAGGGTGATTACCCCTCCTAATTAGAACTAAGGATGCATTGCATTGCATCAGTTTATGCATTTCACATTCATATCTTGTCTTGGATTGATGTTGTGGTGGCTACTACTCAGGGGGAGTAGTCAGATGTTCAGAAATTTAGATATGTGGTTTAGAGCTTAGAGAACTTTGTCATTGATGTCAAAGCGGGAGATGATTCATGTGAAAAACTAGTGATTATCTGAGGAGAAGAACCTTATGGGGAGAAAGATTATGTGAAAGTGTTGAGGAGAAGATGAGTCAAAACCTAAGCAAAAGTTAGTTACGTTGATGGTGTTTTTCACATCATGTGTTGCCATCAATTCCAAAGGGGGAGATTTTTGGATGTTGTGGTTGTATTGATGATATGCGGTTGTCATTGATGTCAACACTATTAGCATAAATGTATTTGAAGTTGTATATGTCAAGGATATTGAGAAAATTGTAATAAATGAGTTCCAGGTTGTCAGTGGTGAAGTGAAGTTTAGTATGGTGGTTATTTTTGTACATTGTTAATCAGAGGTTATGGACTAAAGGGTTTGTTGTTGAGTGTATCTAGTTTATCCACATTGAGTTTCAAAGATCTGCATGAAGATTTGATCAAGTTATGAAGATTTTTATTCAGATAGTTTTTTATGTTTCTTTAGTTGGTGTTCTTGATTGAAGATGATGCTATTTCAGTTAGTTCAGTTACTGCAGATGCTTCTCTTGTGATTCATGATTCTTGTGGATGTTTCTAGATTGTGCTCTATCTCTTTTGCATGTCCACATTGATCGTTGTGATCATGGTTGGCGATTTTCTCTTGCGTGTTCATGTTTTTCTTGTTCTTGGTCGACATAGTGTTTGTAGCGTGTTGTGGATCTTCGAGGAGAAATTAATTGAATTTTCTTCATGTTGGAGATGTCGATTTGGGTCCTCACTAATTTGTGGCTGACTTTGGTTCATTTGCATTGATAATCTTTAATGTTTTGGGCCGATAGTTTGTATTCATTTTATTATTTCTTTGTGGCCAACTTGTAGTGATGAAATTTCATGTTGCGGATATATAAGATCGATTTTTTATTTGAATTTAAGAGTGAAAAAGGTGTGCTTTTGTGTGTGCGCATGAATAATGTTCTAAATCATTTGAAGGAAAATTAGAGTGTGAAGAATTGTGAAGAAATGTGAAGAAGAGTGAAGAATTTTTCATGTGCTTAATTGGAACTGTAATCAGGCATTAGAAGATGCTATTTCTCATTTCAAAATCCAGATGACTTTAATCTAAATCTCTTTGTAAGACAGTGTGTCTTCCTTTGCAATTGAGCAGTGAGCTCTAGGTAGTGTGCTTGAATGCATGTGCATTCCCCATATTTCATTTTCATTATACTTTTAACAAGATATAATCTTGTGGACCAACCTCCACCATGTTTTTTCCCCTAACATGGTTTCCACGTAAACAATCTTGGTGTTATGTGTGTTTATGATGTGTTGATGATTTATGTTTTCATGGTTAATAATCAGATCAGAGAATAAGGTTAATAAGTTGAATAATTTTTGAATTTCTGTGACAACTGATTCACCCCCCTTCTTAGTTGTCTACCCTTGTATTTCCAACAGTCTTGACCTTTGTATCCCATGTTCTCTATTATATGAAATCCCTTAGTATATTTTTCAATTGGTATGATAGCTTTTTCTTTGTCTTATTTTTAAAACAATTTGGAGATATGGACTCTTTTATTACCTTTTTATTTAGTTCTCACCAATGTGAGAATGTTGTGGGTTCATATTTCACAACAAATGTAGATGTTATTTGGATTGTTTGAGGTTTTCCATATGATCTAGGTGAAGACAAAAGTTGTCCCACATAGAAGGAACCTTACATGTCATATTCTTCACATCCTTTATAATTTACTTGGACCTTGATCTTAGGAATGAGAATGTTTGTAGTGGATGATGAAGATAGAGTGGATGGGTCTATATCAAATGATGAAAATGAGGTGGTGTCATTTTTAGGTACTTGGTTAGTTTTTTTATATTTTCCCCTACATTTTTACAATATTAGAAAGGGAAAGATCTCCATAAATGGTTACCTTAGTATCATTATAAGGAAATTTTAAGCACTAGTGATAGGTGGATGGTATGGCCTACATGGCTTGTATCTATGGGTGGCCTAGGAGAATGTTGTGTGGGATATCTAGGTCCAAGACTTGACATGTAGTAGTTGTTATGGCAGGACCAACTTGGATAGGAAACTTGATTATTCCTTCAGACTGACACTCAAAATCTATAACACCATAGGAATAAACCAACTATTTTACCAATTTGAAGGTACAAATATTTAAGCTTGCTCCACCATCCATCAAGACTCTTTTAATTTTATATTTATGAATGAAGACTTCTAGGTATAAAGCTTGATTATGGAATATGGTGGATGGAATATCCTTTTAAGTGAATATGAGATGATGGGGTGAGCTGATGTGCCCTACCATGACCTGAAATTGATCAATATCTATGTTAGTGGGTAATAAAGACTCCTAAAGTTATTTTCAATTATCTCCTTATATGCACAAGATGTGCAAAGGAGTTTTGGGATGGATATTTGAGTAGGCATTTTTCCTAGATGATTCAAGAGGTTTCATTTGAAGAATGGGTTATAGATTGAGCTCCTTAGAGGGTGACTTTACCATGGCATGTGGTGAATACACATTCAGGATTTTTTTATTGGAATGGATATGGTGGCGATTTGAGTATTAGTTCCTTCGATATGATACACAACAGAATCATAGGAATAATTAATATTTTTGTAATTTTTTCCTCAATGGATGGGTTTCCTTTACCATGATTAGGGATTATATTCTTGTATATGTTGAAATAATTATTGGATGAATTTTTTGGATGGTATTTAGTGTTAATATTTCCTTGGTCAATAAGATCTTAAATAAGGTTTTTCAATTTCATACAATCAGGTGTCTTATGATCTTTAACTCAATGGTACTCACAATATTCATTATCTTTGTAATGTGAGGGTTTAAAATATTATTATTCATATTGTCTAAGTTCTATAAAATTAATAATATTAGATTGGACTATTTTTTCAAGGTAGATTCAATTGGCTCCCCTAGGGAGTGTATTTTTGTCTTGGGTTCTTGTTCTATCTAGGTGGTCCTCTTGGAAGATTCAAATTTTGATTGTTTGGATGCATGTTTGATGATTATTGTATGTTTTGTATAAATTTTACATCTACTACACCATCATTGATAATTGTTTTATTTTTTCTCCTATAGGCGGGGTTTGTCATTGGAATGTGAACTAATTTCTTTGCTCTCCTTATATATTTTAAATTGAACCTTAGCAATGAGAGATTTTCCAATGGTTATCTATTTTTGTATCATTTCATCAAATGTGTTAGTGAACTTCACTTGTAATTTAAATTCCATTTCTTGATTTATATTTTTAAGAAATATTCTCACAGGTTATTTTTCAAGAATAGGCCATGGGAATTTTCTCTCCATATTCCTCCATCATTGTTGGAAGGTAGTACATTATTTTCCATTTCATTGTTGTGTGTTACATCAATCATGGAGATTTCATGTTTGATGTTATATGAGAAATGACTGATATTTTTTTCTACCAAATCATGAAAGGTTTTGATCCCATGAGGTAAATGAGAGAACCATTCAATTTAATGACCTCCTAAACTTTGAGGGAAAAGACACATTAAGTATGTCATTGTAAGAAACTTATAGGCAAGTTATATGAAATTCTCATATATATTCACATGGATCACCTCTTCCCTTATACATGTCAAATTTTGGCACTTCAAAATTGTGAGGGAAAGGTATCGTAGGGAATGATATATCAAATTGATAAGGACATATGTCTGCAAGCGTGCAATTTATATTTGTGTGCAAAGTTTAATGTTAGCTATTTTATTTTGCAATATTTAGATTTGTTGTGCCAAGTGATTTGTAGGTGTGGTGGTGGACATGTTGGTAGGAGGTTGAATGATAAATTTTGAGGGGTTAGATTATTGATGTTGTTGGGTGTTGGGTTGGTATGAATGATTATGATCTCGAGGGGCATATGTGTTAGTAAGTATGATGCATGTGGAAGATTGTGAATTATTTGGGATGTATGTGTTTGTACGTATATTGAATGTGGAATATTGAGATGTATGTGGGATGCTTGTGTGCATAGGAATTTTGAATTTGGAAGATTGAGAGGTATATGGGATGTTTTTTTTCATAGTAATTTTGAATGTGGAAGATTGAGAGATATATGTTTAATGCTTGTGTTTGTAGGAATGATGAATGTGGAAAATTGAGATATGTATGGAATGTTGAATGTGGAAGAATGAGTGGTATATGGAATTTTTGTGTTTGTAGGAATGTTGAATGTGAAAGATTGAGAGGTATATTAAATGTTTTATTTGTAGCTATGGTGAATGTGGAAGATTGAGAGGTATATGGAATGTTTGTATTTGTAGGTATGGTTAATGTGGAAGATTGAGAGTTGTATGGTATAGATGAAGATATCTTATGGTTAAGAATGAATGTAGTGGTATGAATAGATGGGAGGGGTCCTTGATAGATTGGATTGATGTATTGTTTAGAAAATGTTGTTGAGTGGGTGTTAATTGAAGGTATGGAAGGTTGGATTGAAGTAATTGGGATAAAAATTTGGGGTACGGAGAAGCTGACTAATTGTGGTATGGGGATGTTTGTGATTGATATTTTGGATGAATTTTTCCCTCTAAGGCATGTGATGAAGCTATGGTTGTAGGGAATTTTTCCCTAAGTATGGAAATATAAAAATGAGAAGGTAGTTTGGCACCTTTTCAAGCTAGCATAAGAAAATATTTGTTAGGATCTAAAGCTAGAAGACTATCAATGGCTTTCATTATGTTAGAATATTGTTAAATTTCTTGTAATTCATTGGTGATAATTTAGAGGCATATTTTGTGTTGAATCCTAAAGTAGGAATAACCCCTGAGGAATATGGTTGTGGTGTTTAGTAATCCTTTGGGTTGAATATATGAGGAGGCATAACAAATTCGTATTGATTATCACCCATGGATATTGTTATGTTTGACTCATAATGGTTTGAATCCATGAGTTTATTGTGATGAAACCTTGTGATAGGCATACAAGTTTCAAGACCTTGGTAAATTATGTGAGATTAAAAGTGGATGATTGGTATGGATGTGAGGTTTTAGAAATTTTTATGGAAATGATTGGACTTAAACAAAGATATGGTGAATTGGATTGCTTATTTTGGTATTTTTGATTGATAAAGGATGATGTTGGGTAAAAACACAACAAAAAAATGTTAATCTAGATCTTCTAGTGATGATAATTTCTAAGATATAGATGATTTTACTTATAGTAGACTTGTGAGTTTGAAAAAGGATAAGGAGTGGATTTTACCAACTCAAGGGTAGCCAAAGATCCTAAGCCAGTTCATCCTCTAATGATATGGACCAACTCTCTACTTGAAATAATAAATTTTAAAGAAAAAAATGCAAGTTATAGAGAAAAGATGGAAGATCTAGATTAGACTCTTACTATTTTGGTTGTTGGATGCAAGATTTAAGGATATGATGAAAATATTGTTGTCCAAGTCTAGGATATAATGTTCCTAAGGTCAAAAAATATGAGATGAGATATTTGGATGGATGTGTTTGACTCAAAATTTTGTTGATGGATGAAGATGAAAGACTCATTTGAGATGTTTCAAGTCTTTTTATAGGTTTTCCTAGTCGAAAGTATAAATAAAATAAAATAATAATCAACATTACCTCCACAAAGCTTCACCTTTTCTCCATTGAATTTAGATATGCATGTATGAATTGATATGTGGATTTCTCTTCAAACTCAAGAATAATATTTGGTAGAAATAGATATGATGATAGCATATATTTTCTCAATAATTGTGGATCGTTTGATAAGTTGGAATGATGGTTGATTTATAGCTTTCACTTGATATCGATCAATGGTGGAGAATGATTAGAATAATCGATGGATGAGATTGATTGAGAGTACATGAAGAATGTGTAAATGACATGTCATTTTATTGGTGAGTTAACTAACTACACATGGATGAGTGAAGTGAGAGTGAGTATGAGTGAACTAATGTTGCTTTTTTCAGTTTTCTCATTTAGAAGAATATTAGTAGAATTAAATAAACAAATATATTCAATTCATGTGTATGAGAGAAGATGTTATTAGTAAATAAATAAAATATAAATTTTATTTAATTTTAAAATAATTAAAGATAGATCAAGTAATTAAATAAATTATATAAATTTATTTAATTTTTAGAGGAAATATTAGCTGATTAAATAATTAAAATTATTTAATTATAGAGGATAAAAATAATTATTAAAAGAATTAACTAAATAATTAAAAATTATTTAACTAATTTGAATGGAAGAAATTAAAAAAATAATTAAATTATTAAGAAATATTTAATTAATGCGCAGATGAGAATCAATGATTTAATTAAATAATTGAAAATCATTTAATAAATGTGAAGAGAAAAAATGATAAATTAATAGGATAATTAAAAATTATTCAATTAATGTGGAGAGGAAAATTTGATGAATTAATTAGACAATTAAAAATTATTTAATTAAAGTTGATGAGGAAATTTTATGAATTAATTAAATAATTAAAAATCATTTAATTGATGTGGATGAGTAAAATTGATTTGAATGATGTTAGCTTAATTAAATAATTAAAATTATTTAATTGATATTAACAGAGGAATTGATTGAGAAGTAATAAGGTGATGAGATAGAATGCATTAGTCATTTTTAGGTGTACATTTTCCATTTTTAACTATGAAATATGGTAGAAACACTATGGCTATGGAAGCAAGGTTATCACCTCTATCCATGAGAGGATTTCAAATGATCTTCAAATCATTGTTGTCATTAATGTCTACCATAACTTATTGTTACTAATTTAAATCTTGTATTTTGATAAATGAAAGTGTTGGAAGTTTGTTTGTTTGTTGTATAATGGATGTTTGATAAGAATGATTGAATATGGTGTTGTCATTAATGTCAAATCATTGCACAGTTGAAGAAGTGTTGGTCCGAAGCAAATCAAATGTGTTGGATAAAAGCCTAAGTTTGAAATGTAGTTTTTAGTGTTCAGAGAACCTGTTTTATGGTCTACAGTGCTTTGCTATGAAGAATATTGTCATGCAGTTCTAAGGTAATTTTGGTTCATGTTGGAGAATCTAAATCCAAAGTTTCAAGCCTTGAATCCCTTCATATTTTAAGTTAGAGTTGATAGTGTATTGCTCAGGATATGGAAGAGTTACAATGACAAAGTACCTAATTGGAATGCTCTACATTCCACCGCAAATTATTGTTATGCTATGTGGTTTTGAGGATTTTTTTATAGGTGTCAGAAGTGTGTATGCTCTAAGTGGCAAGTATTTTGGAAGTCATTGTACCGAGTTGTGAATGAATAGTTGGTTCATTCTACTATTGCTTCACCAATATTGTCGACCTAAAGGGTTTGAGGTCGTGTGAAATTAAAGGATGTATGGATAAGACTTATGAGAGTAATTATGGGTGATGTCAACCTATTTTGATGTGTCGCACGTTTTTGTTTATTTTGTGAGGTGTGTGTGGTTAATTTTTGAGCCGACAGATTGAGATATTGCGTAGTAATCTATTTAGGCTAACCTAATTGATGTTTGTGGATGTAATGCATATTAATTTTAGATCATTTCGGTGTTGTAGGAGTGTGGAAGTAGTAGACTGAATATATTGATGCAAAAGTGATAGGGTGTGATGCAAATGTAATGTGATAGAGCAGAGTATGATAGTTGTGAAGCATGAAGTGTGTTAAGTCAGTTTACAAGGCTCAATTGGAACTATCTCTAGCATATTGTAGATTCATTGTATCATTTCAATCTCTAGCAGTGAACCACCCTCTTTTATATCCTGGTAGTGAGCCAATCCTTCTATTATCTAGGTAGTGAGTCCTCTGGATAGTGAGTCCAGCTGGTAATGAGCCATTTTGTAATATCATATAACCGGTTATAATATATTTTGAGATAACCCTCACCGTTGCTTTTCCCTTTTTGGGCTTTCCACACAAATCTAGTGTTATTATTTTCTTATATATGATGCATACTTTCTATGTTCATTTCTATTACTACAAGTTTAATGTGATGCATTGAATGGATGGCTAAATTTCATGAAGATAATGAACTTCAGTAAATACTGATTCACCTACCCCTTTGTTAGTATTTTGGGTGTTCAAAAATTGGTATTAGAGCTTGGTTCCTTCAATTGGCTTGATCATTGAGGTAGATCTTGGAGGTTTAACGCATGGCTAAAGGGAGTATCCTATTCCTCTAGAAGTGAAAATCCTTGAAGGGTTTATTGAAGAACATCATGAAGTTGACATGGAAGGTGAACTCAAATCAACACTCGATGATCTGGATAAAGTAGAAGTTGAGAATAGATATTTGAAAAAGGATCTTAATGATGCATATGAATGTATTAATAAGTTGAGAGAGAAACTCAAGAAAGCTACAGAAAGAGTCAAAGAAACAAATGAACAACTCAAGCAATCATACGAGACTATCACCAATCTGAAAGTGCAAGTTGAAGAAGGAAAAAGTGTTAAAGACTACCTAAATTCCAAATTGAAAGATAAATCTAAAGAATGTTTAAAGCTTGAACAAGAGATTGTAACTTTTAGATCAGATCTAGAGAAGGCAAGGATTCAAGAAGACAAATTTAAGAAGAGCTCTGCACTGCTTGATGAGATGGTTGTTGGATAGAAGGATTCAAAGGATAAAGAAGGATTAGGGTTTGAGAAAGGAGAAAGTTCAAAAGTAGATCAAATTCCAAACATTGTTGAAAACAAGAATGACAAGAAAAACAATGGCAAACAAATCCAAAACTACAAGGAAGAATTCAAAAGGCTTCCTATCAAACAAGCAAATGCACAAAGGTGCCCATCTTTTAATGGTTACTGTTATTCCTACAATAGATTTGGACATAGAGTTATAGATTGTATAAGAATAATGAATCAAAATGCTCAATCATTCCCTAGTTAGTGCTTTACATGCAATAGATTTGGTCATAGAGCTAGTGACTGTTGAAATCAGATAATGAATGTTTACAATAATAGCATGATGTTTCAATATTTCAACGGATACTATTATACTTGCAATGGATTTGGGCATAAGGCTAATGAATGCATATCTAGAATGGCTAGGAGTGAGCTTGTTCAAAAAGGTGTCACTTGTTACAAATGCAAAAAATTAAGACACATATCAAAGTTTTGCAAAAGCAAGAATGTGAAACCATTTATTTCACAAAAGGAAGTTAATTTGGTAAAGAATGTGGATCTAGTTGAAATGAAGAATGAAATGAACAAGATCTAGAAAAAGAAAGAAGAGAATGAGGTGAAGTATGAGTCTATGCCAAATCCTGGTGTAGATGTTTCCTCTAGAAACTAGATGAAGAGCTTTGGCTCAAGGGGAGTTTTAACAAAAAATCTTTAAGCCCCTACCAAAGATATGGTGTTGATGCCTTCAACATGATGATACAAGGTGTAGTTTAGTATGCTCAATCTATTGGTGAAGTTATCACTAAAAAATATCTTTATCCAAAGATTTGTGGAGTATTTGAAGGTGTTTGTGATGATACAGTTAGGGTTTGACAAATTTTTAACCTAACTTTGAATCAATGTAATCAATGCTTTTTAATCCATCCAATAGTTGTTTATAAGTGGTTTCTTATATGAAAAGTTCATTTGTGATCGAATTCTTAAGTGAAGAGTGGAGCAAAGGAAAAGTAAAGTGTTTCCAAATTGTTGCACGAAACCCTAACTAGGAAGGATTCAAAATTATTTATAGTTTCTTGTTTATTCCTTGTTTCAGAATTTGTTCAAAATGTTTACACCTCAAGTAGTTAAATTTTTGTAATGACCTAGACCTAAGTTTAAGAAGCACCCCAATAAATCCATGGTGACGGATTTAGAAGGCACATTTTCACATATTCCTTATGGTGTATTGTATATTGAGGATGTGAGAATTTATATTCATGTAAAATTGGATGAGCATAATCATGAAAAGTTGTGATAATTTTGAATTGAAACTAGAATATGAAAGTTTGATAGAAAAGAAACTAGATGTGTGGAACAACTTTCCTATCTTTTTCTATGTGGATGAATGGGTTAGATACGTGTTGAGAAGAATTCATGAAATATTCATTTAGTTAAACCTGCCATACATGATAAAAAAGGAAGCCATTAGGGTTGTGACAGGGTTATGCTCCATCGGACCAGTTTTGGCTCTCAAATTTGTAAAGAATGAAGTGGTAATGAAGTTAACCAGTGCCAAATTTGGTAATCATGTCCTAATAATAAAGGATAGAAAATATGGTAGTAAAGTGTGCGTCTATGATGATAGGATATAATATTTTCTTCTAAAATAGAGAAAACTTTGTTTAGCTACCATGATTAACATTGCCTATGAGATGGTGAAGAAAGGCATGGATGTAGACTTGTGTGAATTTCTAAGACAACTATTGTTGGAGAATCTTCATAATACCAAAGAGTCTCGCTACCCCTTCCAGTATGGTACCTTGATTATATGCTTACTATTTTACTTTCTTAGAGAAGTTCCCAGTACAAGGAACATTGTGTGGTTGAGAGATGTTCTAGTTGTTATACAAATCAAAGACCACTTGAGAAGATTGGGGAATGCAAATACTCAAAATTCTGCTTTGTGGGGTTTCTTTAAAAAGTTTCAAGAAAACATGCAAGAAAGAGAAAGGATTCTGAAAAGTGTTGTTGAGAAGTACAAAATTGATATTATCTTCATGTTTAGAAAATATTGTTGTATTATAGAAGTTATTGAACCGAGAATAGTGTAAATTCTTGAAATAGGATATGAGGTAGCAGAGGATGTGATTACTAGTCTAGTAGAACATTTCTTGAGTATTCCTAGAGATCCTAAAGAAGGAAGATATGGCACATATAAAGAAAAATCCAATGTAATATATATGGAGCAAAAGAAAAGGAGATCAAGAAAAATGTTGAGAAGATAAAGGCACAAGTTGAGGAAATGATGGGTATATGAAAGATTCCTACGGAGAAATTCAAAGGCATATCCAATTCCCTAGAAGATTATCCTAGCATTAGAAGGTTAGGTAGGACCTCTACCCCCTCTCTAATAGTTCATAAAGTCTCTAGAACTAAGCCTGCTATTGGTGTGAAGAAGAAAGCAACATCCAGTGCCTTTGCAGCACAATAGAACCCTCCATAGAGGATAAGGAAAGAGAAAGCTACAAGAGAAAGATATATCACCTATGAGGATAAAGAGGACATAGAAGAAGAAGAACCTCAGTTGATTTAAAAAAGGAAATTTGACATCTCTCAAGTAGAGACAAGTGCAAATAAAACCAAAGTGGACATAGTCGATATTGACAGTGAAGAAGAAGTTCAGAAGTAGAAGCAAGCATTCAAAATTCATGTGAGGGAGAAAGAGTCAAGGTCTGAAAAAGATGAAAAATTACCCAAGGCTAAGGGGGAGAATAAAGAAAAGGCTCCTCTAAAAAGAAAACATAGCCTCCTAAGGCTAGATGCACTATTTAATGGTATTTCAGAGCATGAAATTTTGGAAGAAACCACAAAAATGTATCTAGAATAAGATGATACAAATAAAGAAACTATAGAAGAAACAATTGTAAAGTACATGGTAACATTTTGTACTAGCTTAGCACAAATTGAAGATCAGTTTCCTGAGGATTTGAAGAATGTATTGAGTGCCAGAAGGTAAGAGGTTATAGAAGAAGATGAAAAAATTGGGACATTTTCCTTGGAGAAGATTGGTTCTTCTCTTTCTGTTGAAGATAGATCAATATTGGCTCAACTATATAGTAGATATTTTAAAACAAAGCAAAGAGTTGACACTTTGATGAGTAGGGACAAGGAAGACATACATAGATTGAAGAATGAAACACTACATAAGGTTGCATATTTGGCAAAGGAGTTGAGAATGTCTCCTGATGAAGAAATTTAAATGCAACATGACACCTCTATCCCAAAATTCAATGAACCTGGTACTGAACATTATGATCATGAGCCTACAAAGGAAAACGTTTGAGAGGATGTAATGATAGAAAATATTCCTCCAGATGTGGAGAATATGGTTGCAGAGGAACATGAGAAAGAGAGAGAGGACATCCCAGAGAAGGATGAAACACATGTAGAATAAAATATTCCCTCTCTGGATATGAAGAAGGATAATGAGAAAAAATAATAAGAGGTCTCAAAGAAATCAGAGGCGCAAAATATTGAATACATGCCTCCTCTATATAATAAGAAAATTGCAAGAGAATAAAAGAAGACTTAGGATCACTTTGGCCGTGATAAAAGGGAGAAGAATGAGTAGAAGGAAGAAGAAAATGCAAAGATTGTTGGTGAATCCTCCAAAGCCTTTGGAGATTCATTGAATAGTATAATAGGCATGTAGTTACAATTTGAACCAGTAGTATCTACACAACTATTATAGCTTCCAATGCAATAGGGACAAGTGGACATGAAAAAAATCTCTCCCCTCTAGAAGCTTCAACTTGGTGATGTATTGCATGCCTCTGCAAGGAAGGAGATACTATCAACACACCAAAAGAGCACGAAATTTATTGAGGAAGCAGTTAAAGTGTTACAATAAGGAATTCCCTAAGCAACGATTGATGAATCTTTTCCTAGTGTAGAGAAATTAAAGTTGTTGTTGGACTCTTTCAAAGACTATTCTACTAGTTTGGAAGAGATTTTGGAAAAATAAATGACAAATAAGGTCAATGATGGGATATTGATTGAAATATCTAACAAGTGTAGTGTTGCACATGGAAAAATGCAAGAAAAACTGAAAAATGTGAAGAAGTGTTTGGATGAAGCATGGATTTTGTTTCAATTTTATTTAAAATGGCCTAACTTAATGAAGAGGATTAAGGACTAGATGGACTCAATAGAGTCACATATTGCTCAGGCCTTAGATGTGTATGATCCAATAAATGATGCAAATGGTACTATAAGGATAGCAATAGAAAATCTGTATGGATAGTTTTTTGAGTTGCAAGAGCAAAAGGAGAAAATAATAGTGCACTACAGTCAGTTGAGAGATCTGGTAAGTGCAAGGCTTACCCCCTTGACTAGTGTATTAGCAAGTGCAAAGAAGTTGGCACAAAATAATCTAGTACCTATTTCACTAGATGAAGAAGACCTCCTTATGCAATTTGAGAACCAATGTTGCATTCTTTCCTTCACACAAAAGGATTAGGAGGCACACCTTGCAAAATTGAAGGTGTCTTACAAAAGTATTTTGCCTTCTTCTAGTTGATTATGTAAATTTATGTTTTATTTATGCAATTTCAAATTTCTTTGTACATATGTAGATGTATTAGAGAATGTTGTACATTTTTTTATCATTTTTTATGGATAGCATTGTAAGGGGGAGCTATTCTCATGAATATATATATGGATATACGTATATATATATATATATATATATATATATATATATATATATATATATATATATATATATATATATATATATATATATATATATATATATATATATATATATACGTATATGTATATGTATATGTATACGTATACATATGTATATGTATGTATGTATGTATGTATGTATACATAAAGGGAGAACAGTTGAGATAGTTTGAAAAGATTGATATTTAGAGCCCTTTTCCCTTGATGTCAAAGGGGGGTAATTTGAGATTTTTTCAAGGATGTGTTGCCATCAATGACAAAGGGGGATATTGTTGGATTTTTTTTTCATTGAGAATATTGGTGGATGTATGGTAGATGATGTTATCATGGTGTTGTCATTGATGTCAACATTGTAGTGATGTCAACATTGTTGTATAGACGATGTTTGATAAGCATGATTAAATATGGTTTTGCCAATGATGTCAACTCATTGCACAGTTGAAGAAGTGTTGGTCTAAAGCATATAAAGTGTGTTGGATAAATTTCCTAAGTTCAGAATGCAATTTTCAGTGTTCAAAGAACCTATTTTGTGGTCTACAATGCTCTACTATGTAGAATCTTGTCATGTGGTTCTAAGGTAATTTTGGTGCATGTTGGAGGAATATAAATCCAAATTTTCAAGCCTTTCAGCCCTCCGTAATTGAAGTTAGTGATGATATTGTATCACTCAGGATATGGAAAAGTTACAGTGACAGGGTACCTAATTGGAACTCTATGCATTCCACCGCACATGATTTTTATGTTATGTGATTTTCAAGATGTGTTTCTAGGTGTCAGAAGTGTATGCTTCAAGTGGCAAGTATTTTGGAAGTCAACATGTTGACTAGTGAATGAAAATTTGGTTCATTCTACTATTGCTTCATCGACGATGCTAACCTAAAGGGTTTGAGGTCGTAAAAAATTAAAGGATGTATGGATCAAACTTATGATAATAATTATAGGTGATGTCAACCTATTTTAATGTGTCACATGTTTTGGTTTTTTTTGCGAGGGGTGCGCGATTAATTTTTTAGCCGACAAATTGAGGTATTGCATAGTACATCTAATTAGGTTGACCTAATTAATGTTTTTGGATGTAATGTATATAAATGTAAGATCAATTTAGTGTTGTAAGAGTGTGGAAATAATAGAGTGAATATATTGATGTGAAAGTTATAGGTTGTGATGCGAATGTAATGTGATAGAGCAGAGTATGATAGTTGTGAAGCATGAAGTGTGTTAAGTCAATTTACAAGGCTTAATTGGAATTTTCTCTAGCATATTGTAGATGCATTGTATTAGTTCAATCTCTAGCAGTGAGCCACCCTCTTTTCTATCCTAGCATTGAGCCAATATTATTATTTGGATAATGAGTCCTCCAGAAAGTGATTCCACCTAGCAGTGAGTCATTCTATAATATCTTATAACTAGTTTATAATATATTGTGAGCTAATCCTCATCGTGATTTTTCTATTTTTTGGTTTTCCAAATAAATCTAGTGTTGTGTTCTTAGATGTGATGCATGCTTTCTATGTTCCTTTTTTATTACTGCAAGATTAATGTGATGCATTGAGTGGATGTCTAAAGTTGATGAAGGTAATGAATTTTAGTAAATACCAATTCACCCCTCCTCTTAGGATTCTGAGTGTTGAATGAAAATTTGTCCCTATCAATAGGAGGTAGACCAACGATATGGTTAGATTCTTATTTTGTGTAAACTATATTCATGCTACTCTCACAACTATGAATTAAGCTAGAGATCTTCCAAGGATTTTAAAATTTTCTAGGTTGTATTAACAAATTCCTTTGGCATACTTACTAGGGATATCCAAATTGTTTAACTAGTCAATGTTGCCTACTACTCACTTCAATCACATGCCTTTTGTTAAGGCTATTTGAATAGGTATTGCAACCAGATTTCGAGACTCAAAATCTCACTAAATATTATGAAACAACCATAATTTATCATTGTAGACCTATAATGTCAATTTGCAAGAAGTTATTCATGATTGTAGATTAGGCTTAGATAGTCGCCTATGCATTGGTATTAAATTTTTAGGAAATCTAGCTAATATTTTAGATTTATCCTATAATCATTGAAATATATTAACTGTCAATGAGCATTGGACTTCTTAACTGGTGCAACTTAACTTTGACCCTTATTAATTATTATTGGAATTATATTTACAATCAGGTTATTTATTAAAGTAAATGTTAATATTGATGAAATAAGAATTATTATTACACTTATTATGAGTTTATATATTATTATTGAGAACTAAGTTTTTTAATTTTTACAACTCAAGTTTGAAATTTATTAATACTTATTAGAATTATGATTCTAATTATTACTAGTTAATTATTAATACAAATGTTAATATTGAAGAAATTAGAAAAGTTCATTATGGAAAATGTTTTAATGGCATAATATTAGTAAATCTTACCAAATATTATGATAAGTAGACCTCTTATGAGAACTTATTGAATAGTAAGCTATTATTAATTACTAAATGGTTAAAAAGGTAGATAAAAAATTATGGTTACCTATATTCTCAATCATCTTGTGTAAACTTATATGTTATTCTTAGCCCAAGAGAGTAATCAAGTGAGGTGGGTTTGATTAGTTGTAAATATCATAATAGGCCAAGAGTGGGATTTATCTATCTCCTTACATGATAAAATTTTAACAAATTATGTCAATTAGATATTAGAGAATTTATTTAATAGAGGTTTTCTTAATTTCATTTTGTTATGCAATACAATTAATTCTAGTTATAAGTACTATATTTTTTACTTTGATATAATTTTAGTAGTAATTTTTTTTACTTTAATCTTTTTAAATTATATGTTTAATTTAATTTAGTTTTTATATTCATGTTAGTTATTCTAAACTATTTAAATTTCTATTTTATTTGAACTTAACAAGATATGAAAAAAAACCTTGTAGCATTTAGTATCAATGGTTCCCTTGGTTCACATTTATGGGTGATGTTCTCACACTTGAACTATTACACTTATAGTCTAATATAGCTACAACAATGCATTTGTGGAATCGTCCCTAGAAATCATCTAGGAGTAATAAGAGACATCTTATTTATTCAAATATAAGGAATGGGTAATCTTCCTTGGATAAAAAACTAAAGAAAGATTAAATGAAAGAAAAAAATAACAATAGTTCTACACTAATAAAATTGTCATCATCATCTAATTTTAAAGGAAAGTTGAATAATCATTATATAGTTTCAAAGGAAAGTAAAATCATCATCATATAGTTTTAAAGGGAAATAGAATAATCATCTTATATTTTGAAGGAAATAGAACTATCTTTCAAAGAAAATTTTATTCTATTAATAAGAAATAGAAAAAATAGTAAACAAGCATTGGTCAAATAAAATAAATACTTTTGAACCATACACTTCCCTTAGTGGGTAGTAGTTGAAGAGGAATTGCTTAGGTAAAAAAGGCCCTAAAAAGGGATATGTACACATACTAATAATTCATATAAAAATAGATTAGAAACCATAACTACATATTTAATACACCTTGATCCTATTTAGAAGTGGATCTATGGGTAGTTTAGTGAATGAAGGAGGTTCCTAGTACATAGGTTTCTAGGAGTGACTTTGGGAGTTTTCATGTGTTTGACTTATCAATATATGCTAACAATTTTAAATAAAACTATTACAAACACCTAAATTTTCCACACCTAGCTATACTTGATATCCACCTAAATTAAATAAATATAATTATAAATTTAACACCTTCAGTTAATTTATTAGTCAAAACTAGCCATATACCTTCATCAAACCTCTAATAATTTATAAAGGTATTAGAGTTCATCCTTCTTTGATACCTAGGAAGGTATAAAATTTCAACAAAGTTAAATAACCATAGGTATTAGAGTCCCAAAACTCTAACATTTTGGAGTCATCCAAACTTTGATATATCAAATTTACCTATACTCTGACATATCAAAGTTTCCCAAAATATGATATATCAAATTTACTTGAACTCTATCATACATAGGTATTAGAGTTACCCAAACTCTAATACTCGTAGGTATCAAAATTACCCAAAATTTGATACACAATGCATTGGGGTTACCTAAAAATTGACACCAAATGTATTAGAGTTCCACAAATTCCAATACCATCATACTTATTGAAGCTTCCCAAAATAAAATACTGTAAATGATGATTTTGGCACCTTAATGCTCTCTAACTCTTCTAGGGTTTTTCACCTAAAAGGAGAGAGATGGTTCAAAATGCTAATGTATACACTCAAGATTAATGTGAGGGATCAAATGTGTCTAAATGTAATTTCCTAAGTGCAATAAACTAAAAAAGAAAGATGATTATTAATGTAAAACCTAAGAAATACAAAGTGTTGGAAAACACATTGTGATATGAAAACATGAACTAAATGACCTAGAAATGAAAATAAAACCAAATAGAAAGCTTCAAGGCAAAAGGTGTGCACTTGGAAGTGTGTTGCAGACTTGAAGAAACTCTAGAATTCTGGAAATTTTGATTTTTAAGCTTGACGAGACATTTGTGCTAAGTGGGGCGACTTAGTCCACTTTTAGAAAAATTCTAGAAAACTGTACTAAAGTCCATTTCGGCCAAATGGGTATCCAAATCTACAAAAATTTCCAAAAATTAGGTTTAGTGGGACTAAGTCGCCACTAGTGGCGACTTAGTCCACTTCTAAATTTCTAAAAATTTGGAAGTGGAAACGAAAGCCCTAGGTCTGCACTTTGGTTTCCCACAGGTGTCTGCTTCTGAAACTCTGATTTTCGGGCTTGAAGGTGACTTTTTGTTGATATTTTGGCTAGGTTAACAAAGAGATGTCTTCAAAAAATCTTCAATCTTTTCTTCAATGATCTTCAAACCCTTAAAGTTCCTAAATTTGCAAATACACAAGACAAGAAGGAGAAAATATTGATTGTTAGGGCATGGGGGTTTGCCTTGGTCAAACCCCTTTTAGGTAATTAAACCAAATGAAGAAAGAATGTAATGAAGCATGAAACAATGGAGTTAATACCTTGCCATGATGTTTGATCTTGAATTTCTGCAACAAAACATGAAGAATCTTCCCTTGAATGTCCTTGAAAGCTATCTTGATGACTTGCAATAATAAAACCCTAGCTTGCTTGAATTGAGAACATGATGAGTGATGAATGATAATAAGTTATGATTTAAGATGAGTTAGGAGATTGTAGGAAATTAGGAGATTGCAAAATGAGGAGAAAAACACTTATTTATACAATCTTATGCCTTAGTAACCCGATGATACCTCATCATAGGCCGACCTTAGGTCTTAAAGAATAAAAAATTGAAAGAAATTTGAATTAATTTTGATTTTTGTGCCAAATGGGACTGAGTTGCCCAAGGTGGTGACTTAGTCCACCTGGGAAATTTTGAGTGGATGTCGAAGATTGAGATGTATTAAATGTTGTTTATCAAGTTCTTCAACAAGACAATTAAGGCCTATAAATGCATAAAGGGGCCATTTAAAGCATAAGAAATGTGTAAATATTGATGACAAGCCTAGGAAAGTGTGAAATTTTGTTACAAGACTTTACAACACTTTGAAATAGGTCTTGGTAAGGTTATTTAGGTGAATTATAATATTATGGTCCTAGAAAAGTGTGAAGATGTGTTACAACACATTTACAAGACATCGTTAAATGCATTTCATTCAATTTGCAAGGGTCCAAGACATAGTGTGGATGTGTAGACACCTCACAACACCAAATCAAGGCCTCATTAAGTCCAATTTATCATCAATTATTCCCAAATCAAGCAAAGTATACACTTTTTGGCAACACAAATACATTATGCATAAAAGTTATCCAAACTTTGATACCTAATATATCAGAGTTCCACAAGCTTTGATAATTGCATAGGTATCAAAGTTACCCAAAATCTAATAATTTAGGTAGCAGAGTTCACCAAACCTTGATGCCCTCTATGGCATTAGAGTTTCCCAAACTTTGATGCCCAATAAGGAATTGGATTTCAACCACATTTGATACCCCGTGGTATGAAATATCATTCCATTCCCTCATCCCCCAAAATTTTGACAAAGGACCTCTAGCTAATATAATTTAACCATTACATGTTGAATTTAGTTTCCTCATTATTACTCAATTATATCAATTAATACAACTAAAAGGGTGGGAAAATTGTAAAATTAAATGTGAAATAAAACATATTTATTGTAAGATTTACTGTTAAATAAACCCAAGATACAATGAAATATTAGGAAAGCATCAAAGAAAAATAATATGCTAGAATAAATTGTATTCCATATAGAAATGAGAGTGCATGTGTAAAATATACAAAGAGCCATTGCTTTATATAGAGCAAGGAAATGCATGAGGCAACCCAAGATCTCACATGAAGCATGGAGTTCAACTGGAGTTAATCTATGCAATAAAGCAGGAAAGCTTATCTAAGAAGGAAAGTTTATCTAAGAAAGCTTATCTAATAAAAGAGGAAGCTTATCTAAGAAATCTTATCAAATAAAGCAAGAAAGCTTATCCAAATCTAGAGAAAATAAAGTAAATAACTAATAAACTAATTACTTAAATAAATAAATGCAACTAGTTAAAAATGTGACCTAAGTAAGCTTAAGTAACAAGATTGAAAAGGGACCTAATAATTAAGTAAATAATTAATTAGGAAATACCTTTTACTCTAACACCCCCCCTTAAGTGAAACTTAGGGAGAATCTCAAAACTCTAAAGATGAATGCATGATGGGTCCCATCAAACAAGGCCCGGTGAGGTACCATGTACAAAAAAAAAGATCTATCGCAATTAGAGAAAAGGAGAAAACCTCATGGGAAAAAATCCTCTTCAAAAGAGAGAAATAAAAGTGAAGGTCTAAGAAGCATCCCAAAAAAATGTCCCAAAAGAGTAGGAACAAAGGATGAACTTGAAGAACATCACTAAAGCATAAAGAAGCTACAAACATTGTTGAAGAATGACTGTTGTGATGCTGAAATAAGAACCTCCTCTGAAACAAATGATGACCAGGATCAAGAAGACAAGAATCTACATGAGTTCCCCCAATGATACTACTTGAATCAGATAGAAAACAAAGGAAAACATATAGAACTTGAAGATACAGATGGCACAGGTACCAATAGTCTGAAGAAACTGATCAACTAAAGATGGAAGGTCACCTCCATAAAATATGAATACAAGAATGTTTATATGGTAAATGTCCCATCTCACCAAAATGCATGGGTAATAGGTCATTGCATCTACCTAGTACATAGGAACAAAAACTAAATATGTAGCTCACTCTAAATCAAAACCAAGGAAGCATTAGCATCGATAGTATGATACCCCCATAATGCAAAGAAGGGAGAGATATGACAGGTCCATTAAAACTGAATGTTAGAATGTAGTGTGTGAAGAAGAACTAGCTACATCATATGGTGCATGAAGATGAACTAGCTACATCATACAGTGCATGGAAGTGATCAATCCCACTGCATGACAAGTGTTTTCCATATTTTTCTCAAACCTGCTAGATATTAGTCAATCTTTTAAAGAATTAGAAGGCATAGCCCAAAGGAATTTTAAGTTTCAATTTCTTCAGGGCAATGCACTGTTAGTAGCAGTTCAGAGGTATAATGTGTTTAAAGGGAAAGGATTGGTAGGAGGTCTATTTTCACGTAAACTTCTTAAACAATTTCAAGGATTTTAGGATATTTATGATGCAATAAAATTGGGTCTCTAGTTTAATAATGATAGAATCTTTTTGAAGGAACTACGAAAGAATTGCAAATGTTTTTGCTCTGGAATGGAAGCAGCTATAAAAGACAAGTATTTTGCAATTGCTTTTTTAAAGTCTCATGATTGTGTGCTCTTTGACCAAAACCCCATGGGACCTGGGAAAGTTGCAAGCCGCTTCTTGGGCATATGTAGCTTTTGGAGTTAGGATGTTGTCAAAGAATGTTATGAGGAAAAGATCTTTTGTGGATTTGACACCTGAGAAGGAAGAAGGTGCCCGTGTTGTTTTAGAGGATCGAATGAAGAAGTTTTCTAGGAAGAAAAGGATCGGGGTATTGGAAGTTCATGATTTAGAGGAAATCCAAGGGGAAAACAGTCCAGTAGATATGGAAGACTAAATTTTTTAGCTAGTAATTCCTGAGAAATTTTGTTAAAAAATAGTGTTTATAGTTATCATTTTCATAGCTCAGTGGGGAATTTTGTAAATGGGAATGATTTTTTTCTATTATGGTCTGTATGATTAGTTTATGGTTGTGTTTAGGGGATGGGAAACTAGTATTTTGTAATGTTATGTAAATCAACGGTGCTAATATGATTTGGGTAGATATTTTACTATTGGATATTGTATGTTTAAAGTTCTCAAACACATTTCCAGTCTCAGGTGGCAATCATAGACAATTTTTGTACTCTTATATTCTATATTAATATATATAGGCATCTTGCCTCTTTACTTTAAAAAAAAATGAATGTTTTGTTTTTTACTTCTAGTACAAAATCTAGAAAATCTACATGGATGACTATGTAGAGAACTATAATACCTTTCCAAATCCTATTGGAACTCAAAAAATGGAGCTCATGGGTGCAATTTTATGTCTTGGCGATCAAAAAAGAGGAATAGTTGGCTTTCTTCATGTGTTCAAAGAACTAGACTTCTATAAAATACATAAAAAATATTTTCTCCTTCACATGTAGTGACATGCAAGCACATGCATGTTCATGCAAGTCACATGTAAGTACATGATAGTACATGCAAGTACATACAAGTCACATGCAAGTACATGCAATTTACATGCAACTACATGCAACTAAAAAAGAAGAATTTGATTTGGTGAAACGAGAGGATGCTCTAAATTTTTCAACTGTTCTGAACATGATGGTGAGTCCATATTCGATCGAGGAGGTAGAAAAACATACATAAAAAACACATGCAACTAAAAAAGATGTTAAACCCTCAAAATCTGGTATTTTTTTTGCAATTTTTTTATTATCTAGATCATCTGAGGATGCAAGAGAAGAGCATACTATTTTGATACCAATAAAACAAATTTTGAATAAATATTTTTCTAAATAGTAATCATATCAATCATGAAGGCTCTAATACCATGTAAGATTTATTGTTAAATTAGCCCAAGATACAATGAAATATTAGGAAATCATGATAGAAAATAATATGCTAGAATAAACTATATTCTATATAGAAAATGAGAGTGTGTGTATAAAATTTACAAAGAGCCATTACTTTATATAGATCAAGGAAATGCATGAGGTAACCTAAGATCTCACATAAATCAACTTCAAATGGAGTTAGCCTATGCAATAAAACAAAAAATCTTATATAAGAAGGAAAGTTTATCTAAGAAAGCTTATCCAATAAAATAGGAAGCTCATCTAAGAAGGAAAGCTTATCTAAGAAAGACGATCAAATAAAGTAGAAAATTTTATCCAAATCTAGAGAAAATAAAGTAAATAGCTAAATAAACTAATTACTTAAATAAATAAATGCAACTAGATAAAAATATGACCTAAGTAAGCTTAAGTAACTAGAGTGAAAAGGGACCTAATAATTAAGTAAATAATTAATTAGGAAATAGCTTTTACTCTAACATTTATTGTATACTTGCAAGAATCCTAAATGGATTGCATGAATCTTCAAGGATTGAGGAAAAAAATTGAGGTGGGAATAAAGCCTATTATTTTATGAATAATAAATAACTCCTAAATGATGACAACCTCAATGCAATTCTACAAAGGAAGTGTAGTCTTTAGCAAGTGACTTGGGACTTGGTTGGTCCCAATGAGTCTGATTCTCTAACAAGAGTAGTGTACCTATCCTATATGGATAGATTCTTATCCCATTTGGATAGATTCCCATCCCAAACGGATAGAGTAATACTTTTCCCATATGGGAAATTTCTATCTTATATGGATAGATGATTGTTTCTTATGAACAAATACTTATCCTATACAAATAGAAGTACTTGAGTATATATGAATGAGTATATAATAGGGTTAAATTATAGAAATAAAAAATAGTGGTAAATTTGAGTAGAACAAAGAGGGCTATTACAAAATTGATAAAAATAGGAGAAAACAAATAGTTTTCATTAATGTTCAATGGTTCCAAACCTCAATATGTTTCCCCATGAGTTTACAATGAATAATACACAAGTATTTGTATTAATTTTAGATGAGAATATTCATAGTACTCCCTCAAAAGATGTAAAAAAATCACAAAATGTGAATTTCATGGTTTTCCCTCCACATTCAACACTTACCCTGCAAGTATTTTCCTCCAAATTTAAAAAAAAAAGATATTTTCACATTCAAAAATTACTATAATTTTTAATTGTCCTTTCATTTCATCTAAAAAAACCTCCATTCTCCATTTGTCTTTTCCTCTTCAAAGGAATTTCAATTCCTTATTGACCCCTAAGGCCTTTATTTGACTCTAAAACTATATCTTCATGTGCCTTCTTAGTTATCTTAGTTATAGCTATAAATATTCGTTTATGACACTTTGCTTGTTTATTACCGCATTACTACATAGATATTTCAAAAATTCCATAACATATTATGTTCTTATATCATCCATAACCAACTAGTATTACTTCCTTGATAGCCCTCCTCTATAGCTACTCCATGATCCTTTGAAGATTGGATCTTATGAAAGGTAATAGCCCACACAAAAAACTTCCAACATATTCAATACTTTTTTATTCATTAATTTGATTTATCTTATGATTCCTTGAAAGATAAATAAATTTTCCAACCTTTTAGTCACAGATAGAGACAAAATAATCAAATTCATTTTAATACAAGAAATATTTAAAAATAAAAAAAAAATGATATTAATTTTATCTTGCACTATTCAATTTTAAAATGGAATGGATAGTGCAATATCAATGATTTTATATTTCTTAGGAATTTCCACCATATAATATAATATTGATACTAATTTATCAAAAACTATATTACATTGAGAACAAATAAGAACCCTTTATTTTCTTGTCCCTCCCATCCTAATATAATTCATACTTTGTTGGTTGTCTAGCAAATGTAGCACCTTGTCATGACCTTACTTTTGCAATAGAATGATTCAATGATTATTTACCTCAAAATTTGTATGAAGAAACAATTTTTTTTTAAGATAAACTACTCTTTTCCATGCCTTTGTTTGAAAATTTATTAATAGAAAGAAATAGTTCTTATTTTCCTAGTCCATGGGGTTTTCTAGTCTTACACTTTGCACTCTACCTCCTTAAACCTAAAAAATATTGGAATTTATATTCAATCAAAACCTTTATATTCATGGAGACATTTTATCAAATAATTTACATCTAACACTTTGTAGTTTATATTATTGTATAGCAATTCACACACCTTGTTTATAATTCCACAATTTATATGTACATGTTTATCAAGGAAATCACAACTATTACATCTAACAAAATCCTCTTCATATAGATTCCCATACTAATTTATAAATCTCCCTTTTGAGTGTTGGACACCCAAAATATAGAGAGGGGGGTGAATCAATATTCTTTTAAACCACTTAAACATTTAAACATCCAATGCTTATAACATATTCAATTGTAGTAACGAAAGAAAGCATGAAAACATCCAACAACATCACATAACACATGAACACCAAGATTTTTATGTGGAAATCCCAAAATGGGAAAAACCAAGATGAGGATTAGCTCACAATATATTATAACTAGTTATAGTATATTACAAAAGTTCTCACTGCAGGTGGACTCACTACCCACTGAGAAAAGGAAAAGAGATAGAAGATATTGTTACAAAATACATCTACCATATGCTTGAATACAGTTCCATTGAAGCTTAAAATACAAACTCAAAACTCTTCATACTGATTTGTATCAACACTTTGATCTTCTCTGCATTTGCACTAACTTCACACAATTTTCATTCACTAACTCATTTCATATATCATCATTCACAAAATATTGAAAAAGATCTAACTTATATATCCTATTCACTTATAACATCAATTAGGTCGACCTAATTAGATGTTCCATTCAAAATATACAAAATATAACTTGTCGGCTCAAAATCCTTCCACACACGCCTCACACCAAGACTCAAATCTCAAAACACTTTGAAATAGGTTAGCATGGACCTATAATAGATCCCACATAACTTCACAATACTTATTTAAGCTTTGTATACCTTCAAACTTATCAGGTCAAGACCATAGAGGACCTAAAACAAACATTCTCCAACTGTATACCCATATTCGGACATGCGTACCTCAAAAAATCATGCCAACTATAATGCACACTCATCTAACATCTATCAACACTTCCACAACTCTACAAAGCCAAAAACCAATCCGCAGAGAAGTGCAGACTCTCCAACTCATATGTATAGAACTGGAAAACACCTATAACTATTAATCCAAACTTCTGTTACCCATAACTTTCACACCAAAAGCCAAAATAAGATGCAATTCAAGAATTACATTCCTCTATCAACCAAAAAAATACTATTAGAAGTGTAGAGAAAAATCTTTAGCAGCAAACCAATACAGACCCGATTACCAGATCCCCTATACATAGAATAAATGGCATTAACACTTAGTCAATTTTCATCACAATTGTCTTCACCGGATCAAACCTTCTTACAAATTTTCCTTATACAAAACATCCTAAAAAATCTTATAGCAAACCACAATGATCTACAACATGATCTCCAAAGAAAGATACAATGTTGACATCAATGACAACACTGCGATGTATAACAGTATATACCACATGCTCATGTTTCCAACAAATGCATCAATGACATATCCTGAATCTTCTAACAATCTCCCCCTTTGTCATTTATGGAAACATTCCAAAATATTCTCCCCCTTTGACATCAAGGGAAAGGGTGCATACATACCAGATTTCCCCCTAAGAAATATATGCATATGTACAATCTAAAAAAATGAATTGACTCCCTAATTTATGTACTAGAGGAAAATCAAAAACTTGTATTCGAAACCACTCTATATACTTGGAATATGTACAAAGAATCTAAAACTAAAAAGTGGAAATGCATAAAGAATAAGAATATTGTCAACCGAAGTAATTTGACTCTTGAATCTTTTGCACATGTTTCTGCTAGGCCTGATTAACTTCTTCCCAAATCTTATTTACTATCTCAAGCATCCTACATTGTGTCTCTAGCTCCATTAGAATGTATTCTCCTTCTTCTAGAGTGCTAGGTACTAGATTGATCTGTGTAGCCTTGTTAGCACTCAAAAGGGAACTTGAAACATATATGAATTTGGAATTTTACCAAGTCCCTAATGTTCCCAAACTGCAAGATGATCTTTTCATTTTGTCCTTGCAATTGGAAATACTTTTCATGCAAGTCATCAATCACTAATCTTATTCTTCCATCTAGGTCTTGTGTAGGACCATATGCACTGGAAGCTCTCTCTGTTTGGGACTCAACTGAGTCCATTTCATCTTTGATGCTTTTTGTGGCTTCAGACCACTTCATACACAACTGAAACAGGGCCTTCGCTTCATTCACACAATCTTGTGCACCCTTGAGGTTTTCTTGAAACTTATTATGTGCAAGTGCACACTTCTCAGTAATCTCCAACATCTTTTTATTTATCTTCTTTTCAACCTCATTTTTAACTTACCCCTTAAGACCAATAGCATATTCTTTAAAAGAATCAATTAATAATTTCAAATTCTCCATACCAAAAATTGAAGTGTTAATTTTTGCACCAGGTATGGCCTCTTGAAGAGCCTTTACAGCTTCATCCATTAGCTCTCCACTCTTTTCATGGGTCTCTATAATATCCTTTTGGGTATATGCATGGAATACATCTCCTAACTGAAGCTTGTGGAGTGGAGAAATCTTTTCAAGGTCCCTATTGCATAGGTAATTGTAGTAGTTGGGCTAATACAACAGGTTGGAAATTCAACTGCATGATTAGTAAATTCTTCAATGAATCTCCAAAGGTGTCGGAGGATTCACCAATATCCTTCACACTCTGTGTAGTCTTCTCTTGCAACACCTTATCCTTCTTATTGTCACTTGTATTAACAAGTGTCTCTTCTTTCCTTTCCTCATTCCTGAAGGTATCTTCACCTTTCTACTCATATTCCTTCTTATTTTCCTGGTCATTCTTCTTCTTCTCTACATCACTGCACCATAGAAAAATGGTCCCTTGTCATTTTCATCTTCTTTTGGGCCTTTCTTCATGATACTTGGTTCATTTTGCTTTGATTTGATGTGGCAATGTGGCTTGAACATTCACATTAGGTCTTTAAAATTCAAAATATGGTGTCTTGTGAAGGTGTTGTGAAGTGTTGTAAAACATTTCTACACTTTTCTAGACTCTATTCATTACAATTCACCTAAAAATCACCTTTTCATCACTTATCAAGTCCTATTTTAAAGTGTTGTAAAGTCTTGTAACAAGATTTCACGCTTTTCTAGGCATAATTTCACTATTTACACCTTTCTTATGCTTTATTTGACCATTTTATGCCCTTATAAGGCTTAATTAAGTGTTTTTTTGAATGTAAACCCAACAAACAACATTAATTGTGACTTAATTCCCGACACCCACTTTCAATTCCAAGGTGGGACCCATTTGCCATGAGTGGTGAATGAGTCCCTCTTGCCTCAAAATTCAAAATATTTCAAATTTTCTATCGGGTTTTTATTTAAAATCACCTAATGTTGGCCTATGATGAGGTATCATCAGGTTACTAAGGCACAAGTGTGTGTAAATAAGTGTTTCTCTTCTCAATTTAACCCCCATTCATCAAGTTCACTTATTCACTCACTCATTCAAGCATTCAAGCACTTTGCATCATTCAATCAAGTGCTAATCAAGTATTTTGGAGCAACCATTGTTATATCTTCATATTTATTCAATAAGGGTTTGGTAAGTTGATAGAATTTACATGTTATTTGTTTATCATTCTCTTCCTATTTCATTTCTTCATTAAGGGTTTGATTACCGAAGTGGTATTTCACCAAGGAAAATCCCTATAACCTAACCCTTAACCATTTTTCCCCTTTTGCATGTGTGTTTGCAAACTTGTGTATGCATATTTTACAAGCTATTAGGTGTTGAAAAGTGGACAAGAATTCAATAAAGTGTTTCAAGTCAACTAAAACCTATTTCAATCTTGGAGAAGACATTATGTCCATTTTCTGCATAATTAACTTTGTCAACCCAACAAGCAGTCAACCTCAAATTTGGTGCTACAAGATTGGTCCCTAATTTCTTAGAATTTTGGGAGTGAATTGATTCTCCATCAGTGGTGAATGAGTCCCACCTTAAGGCTAGAAATCTAGATTTTGTCAGATTCTGGATCCCGACACTCAGAAACCAGCTTTCAACAGTTCTCATCAGAAGCAGGACTAATTCGCCATCAGTGGTGAATGAGTCCCACTAGTGATTTTCAGCGATCTCTGTCAACATTCAGAATATTCTAGAATCTTCATCAGACCTCCAGGTGCACTCTGAATCAGCCTTCTTCTTCTCTGTTTTGCATTTTTTCATACTTAGTTCATGTTTGCATATCACATTATGTTTTCCAACATTGCATAATTCCTAGGTTTTGCACTCATAATCTCTCAATTTCATAGTTTAATTGCAATTAGATCATTCCATTTAGTCTAAATAACATAATACATTTCATAATTTGAGTGAACCACCTAGACTTTTGAGTGGGGTTTATCTCTCTCCTTTTAGGTGAAACATTCCTAAGAGTGCAAGAGTAGCCTATAAGCCCTACCCAAAAATTGATGGTTCATTTTAGTGAACCTACATATTGAGCACTTTATATTTTTGATTTCCATTGCATATTGCATCCTAGACTTCATTTGCATCAACATTCAATTAGGGCATTGTCTTGTTTTTGCATCCTAGGGTTTCTCATATTGCATTAGTGAAAGACTCATTTAGACTTCATTTTTGCATATAATATCATTGAAAAAACTAAAAAATTGCATCTGCATCCTTCATTGGCATCTGAAAAGCACTTAAATAACTTTAATTTTTTTGAAAAACACAAGAACATCTCATAGTTGGATTCATTCGCCACCCTGGGCGAATCAGTCCACCTAAACATTTTAGACAACATTTTTAGACATTTTCTGGGTATTTCCTGCATTTCTGATTTTTGTAATTACTTTCTATTTTACTTTCCAAATTCTCTATCTTCTTCTATCTCTTGCATCTTAGTGCACTTACATCATGGAATTTTCTTTTAATAAGTTTTGGAATTCATTAAAATCCTTAATAGACATGTCCATTTGTGCCTTTGGCTGTGACCCTAATGACCTTGAGCTTCCTCATGCTCCTTCAACTCCTCATGATTTCCCTCGTGATGTTGACATCATTGGAGAAGACGATGATAGCATGAAAAATTTCTTCAATGAATGTCTTGATAACCTTGAAGCCAATGTAGCCTTTTACCCATCCATGAACCCACCAAATCTTCCTACTGTTGCACCTCCTGATCACTTTGGATACCTTCATCTTGAAACTCAAGAGGGACCTAAAATCCCTCCATCAAGTGGACCTAATCCCTCTCAACAAACACACCCTCAACCATTTTAAGATCACAAAGTCACAAACACTCCCATCAACCTTGAACAAACATATGGAAGAGGCTTTACCATCCTAAGCAAACAAGGTTGTAACACAACACATGATCATGACATTCATCAACTTCTAGAAAAAAAACCAATAGAAGAAAACAAAATAGGAGTAGGATATCAAGATCCTCTTCATGTTGACAAGCCTCCTTTTGAGTATTGGAGACTTCGAGATGATGGTACCATGATCTTTGATTCTCCTCCTGACTTGAACATTCTTCTTCCACATGAACAACCATTACCTGATTCTCCTAACAAGGATGCTAGCATCCCCATGGGTCCCCTTCCTCCTTCCATTCATGAAAAATGAGAGTCTAGCAAATGAAAATGGCCTTACAAATTCAAAAAACTCAAGTTTCCTACTCATTCTTCACCTAAATGTGAAAGGAGACTTTAACTGCTTTTAAATAGAGGCCTTATACTCTTACCACCTATGAATAGGTTGGTCATCCGTCTAAAGATTCTAACATACCATTTGAAAATATCATCATGTTCTTGGACATCGAACTGAAGAATGTTGAACATTAAATGACATATTGAACAAGTATCACTTCACTGATACTGATTGTGTTCCCATCATTCCTTAAAACAAAATCCTTTTATCATGCCATAGTTGTAGAACTTTCCATTATCACTATTGCATGGCTCATCCCATCACCTTTCTTCGCTCATTCTTTCCTCACATCTGGTGGGGGAAAAGAAGTTGTTAGACTTATCCTAGTAATGCATTTGTTCTTGTCTCTTAACTGCGTTATTTCCCTTCCACTTATACTAATTGATATTGTGAAGCTAATAACTTGGTTAATGGTTGACTTGTATTTGCATTACTAGCCCCTTTTTCACATTTTCCTTTGTGTGTATCATGTTCCCCCGTAACGTGTGTTTTATGTTCTCTCTCTTTGTGCACTTCCTCTATTTGTATCTCCATTCTTCTATATTTTGTACATTTTACATTTTCTTTGTCGCTTTTATTTTGTGTTCTCCTTTTGGGGATGACACAAAGAAAGACACCCTATTTCTCTTCCATGTTGACCCAAAAGGTCCTTTCTTTTTCGATTTTGTTTTGTGTTTTCCTTTTGGGGATGACCCAAAGCATAGAGACACCCCATGTCTCTTCCATGTTGACCCAAAAGGTCCTTTTCTTTTTTCGGCTTTGTTTTGTGTTTTCCTTTTGGGGATGATGCAAAGCATAGAGACTCCCTATGTCTCTTCCATGTTGACCCAAAAGGTCCTTTCTTTTTCACTTTTATTTTGTGTTTTCCTTTTGGGGATGACGCAAAGCATAGAGACACCCTATGTCTCTTCCATGTTGACCCAAAAGGTCCTTTTATTTTTTCGCTTTTGTTTTGTGTTTTACTTTTTGGGATGATGCAAAGCGTAGGGACACCCTACGTCTCTTCCATGTCGACCCAATCGGTCCCTTTTTCTTTTTCCTATCTTTTTCTTGTTTTTTCCTTTTGGGGATGACACAAGGCATTGAGACCGAAATATCTCCTTCATGTTGACCCAAAAGATTTTTCTTTTCATTTTCCTTTTCACTTTATTTTCACTTGTGTTTCTCCTTTTGGGGATGATGCAAAGCATTGAGACTGCAATGTCTCTTCCATGTTGACCCAAAACGAACTTTGTTTTCCTTTTTTTTTCTCTCTTTGTGTCATTCTTCTAGTTCTATGTGCTTTGGGGAATGATGACAGTTCCAAGCTCTTTCATAAAAACATTGCAGCAATGAACATATTGACCCAAAATCCATAGATCCCTTATGTGTTTGGTTTGTTCCTTTTTGGGGGGAAACTCCCTTTTCTTTTGTTTTCTCTTTTGTTTACATGAAGCAGCCTAACTTAGAAACATATGAATTGGCATAGGGGATTTCCAAGTTGGCTCTCATGTCTTGTTTTCATTTCCATTCTTCCCTTTGATACTTTAAAGTAATTGCTCATAGAACGGTGTGTAGTAATTCCTTTAAAGTGGGGGCATACATTGACATAATTCATTTGCATTTTTGGTTCTTAGTGTAGCCTTGTCACTTCATACGATGTGTTCGTCACTTTATGGATGACATTGGGTTTGACGTCCTTCATAAGTGTGGTCTATCTTAGCATATTACATTCCTCTTAGTGGCCTGATGCGACACACTGCATCCCCTAAGTTGTGAATATTTTATTCTTTGATTGGTCCTCTCTTTGAGACATTAGACACAATGTTCCCTAAGTCACAGACCTTGCATGAACTTAACAAGACTCCTTTGAACATCTTTTACATTTTACATGTTACATTTTTTCATTTTACATTTTTGCCACCTTGCATAACACAGCTTGCATGTTTGTGGTACCTTGCTCTTTGTTCGTGAGTTCTAAGCATACGAAGATTTGCTTGTCTCATGAAGCATGAATCGACATTTTTCTTTGTAGCGCCTTGTTAAAGTTATTAGGAGGTATAACTTTGATATGGTTGAGCGGGAAGCCCATTCAACAGCATGACTTTCCCCATAGCCACCTTTTTGTTTGTGAGTGCATACCAACTAGTGTATGTACTTCACCTTTTTGGGTCTTCTCACCTTGTGGACCGCCATGAGTTCTATCGCCCCAAAGTGAGTATGCATTTTATTTTTCAAACAAATAGCCTAGATCTAATCCACAACTAGTTGGATAGATGATCAAAGCTCAATTCAATTTCACTTTCACATGTGTGTTCCTTTGTTCTTATGTCTAGTTTTCCATGGGATCTTCATCCTGTGGGCTTGATCATCCCTCTTGATTGTTGTCGTTCCATCTTGCTAATGTAAGTACATTGGGACCTCTATCTTGATATGCATGGCTACTTTAGTGTGGGTTTGAAGCAAGTTCATCCTCTCACTAAAGTGGGGGCTAAATGCACCATAGAAAAATGGTCCCTTGTCATTTTCATAGTCTTTTAGGCCTTTCTTCATGATTCTTTATCCATTTTTCTTTGATTTGATGTGGCAATGTGGCTTGAACATTCACATTAGGTCTTTAAAATTCAAAATATGGTGTCTTGTGAAGGTGTTGTGAAGTGTTGTAAAACATTTCTACACTTTTCTAGACTCTATTCATTACAATTCACCTAAAAATCACCTTTTCATCACTTATCAAGTCCTATTTTAAAGTGTTGTAAAGTCTTGTAACAAGGTTTCACACTTTTCTAGGCATAATTTCACTATTTACACCTTTCTTATGCTTTATTTGACCATTTTATGCCCTTATAAGGCTTAATTAAGTGTGTTTTTGAATGTAAACTCGAAAAACAACATTAAATGTGACTTAATTTTTGACAGCCACTTTCAAGTCCAAGGTGATACCCATTCACCATGGGTGGTGAATGAGTCCCTCTTGCCTCAAAATTCAAAATATTTCAAATTTTCTTTCGGGTTTTTATTTAAAATCACCTTATGCTGGCCTGTGATGAGGTATCATCAGGTTACTAAGGAACAAGTGTGTATAAATAAGTGTTTTTCTTCTCATTTTAACCCCCATTCATCAAGTTCACTTATTCACTCACTCATTCAAGCATTCAAGCACTTTGCATCATTCAATCAAGCACTAATCAAGTATTTTGGAGTAGCCATTGTTATATCTTCAAATTTGTTCAATAAGGGTTCAGTAAGTTGATAGAATTTACATGTTATTTGTTTATCATTCTCATCCATTCCATTTCTTCATTAAGGGTTTGATTACCAAAGTGGGATTTGACCAAGGAAAATCCCTATAACCTAACCCTTAACCATTTTTCCCCTTTTTCATGTGTGTTTGCAAACTTGTGTATGCAGATTTGACAAGCTATTAGGTGTCGAAAAGTGGAAAAGAAGTCAATAAAGTGTTTCAAGTCAACTACAACCTATTTCAAGCTTGGAGAAGACATTTTGTCCGTTTTCTACAAAATTAACTTTGTCAACCCAATGAGCAGTCAACCTTAAATCTGGTGCTATAGGATTGGTCCCTGATTTCTCAAAATTTTGGGAATGAGTCCCACCTTAAGGCTAGAAATCCATATTTTGTCAAATTCTGGATCCTAACACTCAGAAACCAGCTTTCAATAGTTTTCATCAAAAGCAGGACTAATTCACCATCAGTGGCAAATGAGTCCCACTGGTGATTTTTAGTGATCTCTGTCAGCATTCAAAATATTCCAGAATCTTCATCAAACCTCTAGGTGCACTTTGAATCAACCTTCTTTGTTTTGCATTTGTCCATACTTAGTTCATGTTTGCATATCACATTGTGTTTTCCAACATTGCATAATTCCTAGGTTTTGCACTCATAATCTCTCAATTTCATAGTTTAATTGCACTTAGATCATTCCATTTACTCTAAATAACATAATACATTGCATAATTTGAGTTAACCACCTAGACTTTTGAGTGGGGTTTATCTCTCTCCTTTTAGGTGAAACATTCCTAAGAGTGCAAGAGTAGCCTATAGCCCTACCCAAAAATTGACGGTTCAATCACCATTCTCCATTCCATCATCCTTAGTTGTATTATTTTCCCTAGAAAATGGGTCTATGGTATTCGGAGGAGTAACTGTCTTCAGTTTTCCTTGTATGTTCTGAACATTTTCTTTTGATACTAAAGGAGTATCCTCCTTTGCAATGTCTTCTCTGATCAATGCTTCCTTAACATTCTTCTCTATCATTTCTTCCATTTCCAGAGCTGTATTATCTTATACTTCTTCTTTTTTTTCCTTATGCTCATGTTGAGCATCATCCATCTGCACATCACCTTCAATATTTTCTTTTGGAGAAGGTGTCTCCACATTCACTTCCTCTTTGCTCTTTGGGGTCATTCCCAACTTTTGTGCTATCTCTTTTTCCTTTTCAACACTCTCATTTTTAAGTCTCTTGAGATCATTTTGATCTCTACCCATAAGGGTTGTCACCCTCTTCTTAGTTCTAAGTTCCTTATTGAACATTGTAGCCAAAGTGGCTTTGTTTTCCTCGAAGAGAGGAGCACTTATCTTTTCCAAAGAATAGTATCTTAACCTTACCTCTTCATCTATAACTTATTTCCTTCTTTTTATCAAAACATTCCATAAATCTACAGGTATTTTTTTCTTTATGTTTAGCATGTCAACATCAAGAACAAAAATGTACTTAATTATGGCTTCTACATTAGTGGCCTTATCCACCTCATTCACTTCATTATATAGGGTTGCAATTTTTGCTAACATCTCATTTTGTACTATATCATTGAAAAGTGTTTCTAACTTCATGGGAGTGTGTGTTCTTACCAGATCTTTCTTCTTTTGTGTCTTTTTCTGGTGTCTTCTTCTTCTTACTTGTTTCTACTTTCTTCTTTTTTGGTGACACCTTCTTGGTGGCTTCTTTCTTTTTCTCTCACATGTGAACTACAAAAGCTTTCTTTTCCTTCTCTTTTTCTTCTTCACTATTTGTATCAATATATCAAATTTCTTTCTTTTAACACTTGCTTCACCCTATGAAGCTTCACTTTTCCTTTTGCAAACCAAATATGGTCCATATTCCTCCTCTTCTTCTTATTCATCCTCTTCAACATTTACACTTGCAACTTTTTCTCTCACTTCTTTCTATTTTTTTCTCTTCTTTGCAAGGGTTACAAGTGGTGTTACTGAAGTAGCCTTCTTCTTATACCTTGTACTCTATACAACTAGAGTGGACTTCTCCTTGACTGCAGAACTTTTAGTTGATTTTCTCTTTTCACCGGTAGCGGGCTTAGTTTCAGAGGACTTATGAATAAGAGGGGTGGTAGTTTTTCTACCAGATATTCTAGTGTCTGATGAGCTTCTCGAAGCTCTAGCCCTTGCTCTTGCTTGCTCCACTTGCTCCTTTTTGAAGCCCATATCCTTTGCAAAGTGTGCAACCATCTTCTCAACCTTCTTCTTTATTACTGGTTTCTTCTTCTCAATATGCACCTCCATTGATTTTTCTTCATAGATGTCATATCTTTCTTTTGTTGTTCCCTTAGGCTTACTAAGCATAAAATTAGTTGAGGCAATAATTTCTTGTTCAGTAATCTCATATACATTGTTGGGATCCAAATTTTCCTTTGGTTCAACTACTTGAATGATGCATTCATCTTTCGAAACCATGAATATGATTTCATCCTTGTCTTTTTCACCATTTTCTTAGGGATTCTTTCTCTTTCATGCATCCTCTTCTGAAACTCAACAAATAAAGCTTCTAGAGATTCATCTTGTGCCTTTGCATCACCAATACCTCTCAAAAAATCTATAATCTGATGTGCAACAAGTCTTCCTTTCAACCATGTCACACTTTTAGTATAGGGTAGTTCTCTCAAGAAGTAGAAGAGTAGACAAACAATCAAGGTGTAATACTTAAATGAGTGTTTCTTTTCCTTGGTCTTCTCCAAATTTTCCATTAGTTTCTATCTCAACAACTCACAAAGATCATAGTTGATTCCTTTTTCCACCATTTCATAGGCAGTGTTTATTGTGGTGGCAGATACAAAATTATCTTTGTTTGTGAAGTAAAGCTTGTAACCTATCGTCATAGCTACATACTTCACAACTGGATTTATAATTTTGTTCACTGTCAAATCCATTTTGGCATATGGGGCACCGGTTAATTTTGTGACCACTTCAATTTTCATTGATTTAAGTATCGAAATAGGTTTGTTGTAGCACAAACCTATAACTTATCTAATTAAATCCTTTGTGATTAACCCAGGCATGTCAATCTAGAAAAATCTATCATTGCTTAATTCAATTCTAACCCATTTACCATCAAAGAAAAAATTTGGAAACCCTTCCCACACATCTAGTTTCTTCGCAACTAGGTTTTGATATTCTAGTTTTAGGGTAAAGTTATCTCCAATGAATTCATTCACCCATACCTCTCCTAGCTTAGAAAGATTATTTTCTTCCAATTTGTAATGAATGTAAATCCTTACGCCTTCCATATGCAACACACCATATGGAACCTTAGAAAATGTACCTAAGCAGTCAACCTCTATGGATTTAATGGGATGTTTCTTAAACTTAGATCATGGCCTATCAATAACCTCAATAACCCTCAGTGTAGCTATTTCAAAATGAATTCAAATTGCTTTGAACAAAGCTCTCTATGAAACTATGGAAAACAAATATTGTAAATACTTTTCCTTTGCTTTACTAATTAAGGTTTGAACACACCAAATCACAAATTTCCTTGATCAATTCAAATCTTTTCTTCGTTGCTCTACTCCTCAATGCTCATTGTGAATGAATTTGGCTAATTAAAATCACTTATAACAATTTGGAGTTTACCTAATTTCGCATTGAATGCTTTAAACAATAAATCTGACAAACCCTTCACTATGTGCATAGTTACCTTCTATATCAGGGTAGAATTTTTAGATTAATTGAAAATAGTATAATAAACCAAACCCCAATCAACAATAGAGAACAAAGAAAGCAAGAAACATAAAAGAATCAAACAAAGTCACCTAGTCTTCAAGCCTCCATTGATTGACCTCTATTGATCTTCTCCACCTTGCTATAAATAATATAATTGCCCTCAGATTTGAAGTGAAACTATAGCCTATGCCTAAGACCAACAAAATATTGAATAATTTAATTATCTCAACAACACGATAGCCTATTCAATATTTTCTCCAAATGATCAAAATGATAAATATCAACGCTATTTATAGAGAGCCAATTGGAAAATGGACGATCGAGATTGAAAAGACATTAATTTGATCAATGGTTGTAATTAATTGAGATGACACGAGATAAGATTGGAAGTGAAAGAACAAGAGGAAATTGAACGATTTTTTGACAAAATCAAGTAGTTCGAAGAGGGAAATTGTATTTTAAAATAATGGAAACATTATCTCATTGCAAGAGAAAAAAGAAAGTTCACTTTTTGATTAAATAGAAATTTAATTCAAAAAGTTAGAGGAAAATAAGTGTAATACTCTACCTCTCCTATAGTTAAAGAAAGGAAACTAACTAACTACTTTCAGCTAAAGATACAACTAACTTGTTCCAAACTTGGATTTCCTTTACATTTTGAACGAAAAAGAACTTTCCATTTAAAGTAAATACATAACATACAATTCTTCAACTAATTTTATAGTTTCAGCTGAAAAGAAACATCTAATTGATTTCCAATAACAGAAAGTACAATGAACTTTATCTAACTTTTCATTTCTTCTGAAAAACAAGAACATTAATTACAACTAAATAATTTATAAGCTAAGTAACCATTTTAGAAAATTTAAAGAGAGAGAAAGGTACCAAGAGTATATAGGTAAGAAGCTAAAGCATTTGCACTTGACTGTGTCATCATGGGAAAAGGAGATATCATCATGGGCTTTACCACCCATCTGAGGACCTACTAGCCTCATGTGTTTCTTCTACTGAAGAAACCAGTCCCTTCTTGAGGGTAATCAACAAGGATCATTTTATCATCATGCCTTTGAGCCTGGTGTCAAGGACCTGTATCTCCTAATCGAATCTTCACTAAGGGTACCTCCCAACTAGAAGATTACTCTGATCAATGATACATCTGGTACTTGATGGCTGACAGATGCTAAATCTAGCATTGTACCTTGGCCAAGGATTTCATTTTCATTACTGGCACTCTTGTGCCATCAGCACTCTCACCCTTGCTCGACATGATTGCATTTATCTCAAAATTTATATTATAATGTCAGGTTTGATATTCATTTTCTTTACTTCTCAAGGTTATATTATAATCATAAAGTCTATACATATACAAGAGATTGATTTGGTATAGAAGGTTTTCAAAACTCACAAATATATCCCAAAGAATCGGTGAGCAAAGGAAAAGAATAAATCTTCTAACCAACTTCTGTTATAGAGGAGAAATTCAGTTTGACAAGTTGGAATAAGTTCATAGTAAAAATTTGAATGGTTCAAGCTAAAACCCTATTCAAAATTATTCTATTGACAGAGATAGTTACGAAAGCAAGAAATGATGAGGATTCAATTCTCCTACATGAATTTTCCTAATAGTCCAACTCTAGAAGATACATATGTGTTCCCGATTTCACCTTAGAGAGAGACTAGATCAAACAAATGTTTGCTTTCTAACATAAGATTCTCAACAAGATGATTTCATTAATATGAGAACATTGGAAATATTACACGAGAACTTGCTTGTGATTATAAATTTGAATCTTCAAGAATCCAAGCTCTTCCCTCAGCAACTACATCAAGCTAAGAAACCACTGAAACTTCCAGTCAAGAGAGAGGCAGAGATGCAATTCAAAGAACTTGACACCACCACCTCCGAAGGATTTAAAAGAAAATTATTCTCCAAACTCCAACACATACAGCTTCAAAAAAGTTTTATTTTCAAGAATGAAATTAAAGAAGTCGCCAACAGTAATGGAAAGAGATGGAAGAATGGAGTGAGCTCAGGTTGAAAACAATGCGATTACAAAGAGAGTTTTCCAATCATGAGGATGAGAATATATGAACTAGGTGGATGGATAATTTGATAATAGTGTTGAACCAATTTAGTAAGTGTGGAACATGAATGTGGATATAGAAAAATTCCCAACCTTCTGAGAAAATGCGAGAAGCAAAGATGAGTGAATAAAAGAATGAAGAGCTCCCTCTCTCCAAAAATGAAAGAAGAATGAATGCATAATTCCCCAAAGGAAACTTGAATCCAAACCAGATGGTTACATCCCCAATGCCCAAGAATCTCTTCGTCTGCCTAATCTTGGGCATTTCATCAAGCATGGGTGTCGAGTTGTCGAGAGTTTCCACCTCAAAAGCACCGACACCATTTCCTCTTCATTTTAATTTTTTGATGAAAACCATTTGATGATTTCCACTTCAAATCGATGCCATTAAATTAATATCTTTCAAATGTTAATTCGATATTCAATAATCACTTGCAAAATATATTTACTAAGAATTGATTTGCTCCACTCCCAAAGGAATATAATATTTTAATTATATCTTTTATTATCCCATTGCAATCTCCTTTAAAAATGATTATAGATTTATATATTTAAATTTGCTTATAGAATAAATAATTATATTGAATTATTTATGGCGAAGTTACGACTTCAATACACTATCTTACACCAACTTGAGATTGACGATAAAATTGATCCTTGTTACCACATCCTCTCCTTGATGGTATTTCCTTTTCCCTCGTGGTGTCATCAATTCCTACATCTGTTGACAAGAATTGTGGTTAATAGTTCTTCATTATTTATATATATATATACATATATTAAATAAAATCTCATGAACATATTCATTTCCTCATGAATAAGAAAATCACTTGCATCAATAAGATTGTTTACATTTATAGTTACGACAAGCTAAACATTTATTTTATTCTCAATTTCACATTCACATGAAATCAGTTACTTGCAACTAACATAACGACCATTGTCCCCTTAAGAATCATCATCCTCGATGATGCTTTATTCAAAGTATCAAATTAAAACATAAACATAAATATAGTGTTCTCAATTGTTCATCAAAAGATAAGAAATTTTTTGAAGGATTTCTTCATAATCCTCCCAAGTGGCATTTTCTTCAGAGTACTGGTCCCACTAGACCTTGCGGTTACATAAGCGCATCTTGTGCACCTTGAGAACTCTAAGTGGCTTGACTGTGATCACCCATGGATCCCACACCTGCAAAGAATTCCAGTCAATTTGGTGATCAAATATTGCATAATATTTCTTAACTAGGAAACATGAAATACATTGTGTAATCTGGTGAGAGCTGGTGGTAGAGAAATTTTGTAAGCTACCCAGTTAATAACTTCTAGGACTTCAAATGGTCCCACATATCTCGGAGCTAGCTTTGAGGCTTTTCTGAATTTAATTGAGCTTTTCTGGGGTTTTACCCCATAAGAGAACTTTATCCAACTGCAAACTGCGTAGGAGTTCTTTTTTCATCCACGTAGCTCTTTTGTCGATCATTGGCTTCTTTTAACCTTTGCTTGATCAACTTAACTTGTTCTTCCATTTCTAAGAGCATTTCAGGTCTGAGGATGATCTTGTCCTCCATTCTGTCCCAACTGACAGGTGTTCTACACTTTTGGTCGTAAGGCTTCAAATGGTGCCATTTTGATAGTTGACTGATAGGAGTTATTATAGGAAAACTCTACCAATGGTAAATATTCATCCCATTTATATTACTAATCCATACAGTACATTCTAAGTAGATCTTCCAAATTTTGATTTACCCTTTCCGTTTGTCCATCAATTTTGGGATGATAAGCTATGTTGATATTTAACTAAGTTCCCAGAGCAAAAAATAGAGTTCTCCAAAATCTGGATGTCATCCTAGCATCTCTGTTGGAGATAATCTTCTCTGGAACTCCATGTAATCAAAAAAATTCCTGCACAAACTTCTGAGCAACCACTAAAGCTCCATCTGTCAAATTCCCTAGTATAAAATGTGCTACCTTGGTGAGTTTATCTACCACAACCAGTATCACATTATTCCTATTCCTAGTCATTGATAATCCCTAGACAAAATCCATACTAATGACTTGCCATTTCCATTTGGGTACATTGTGAGGTTGTAGTAACCCTGTTGGGTGTTGATGCTCTACCTTAACCTCCTGACATTCAAAACAACCTGCAACAAATCTGGTTGCATCCTTTTTCATTCCTTTCCAAAAATACAGGGATTTGACATCGTCCAACATTTTTGTTACCCTAGGTTGTCCTGAATAGGGTGTTGAGTGAGCCTCTTTCCACATTATCTTCCTTAACTTTGGAGAATCGGTATGTACATTCTTCCCTTATACCGTAATAGCCCATCTGCCTCAATCTGATAACCTTCATATTTAGGGTCATGTGGATTTTCCTGAAGAGCCTCCCACACTTGAAGGTAAAATTCATCTTCACACATTTTTTGCAACACCTGAGTTCTAAAATTTGTGTTGACCGATGTCATAGAAGTTATATGCCTATGTCGGCTCAATGTGTTGGCTATCCTATTTTCCTTGCCTTTGATGTAACTAATCTCAAAATCATAATCAGATATTAACTTCATCCACCTTCTTTTTCAGGCATTTAAATTAGGTTGAGTAAATAAGTACTTTAACCCTTGGTGATCTGACTTGAGTTCAAATGTTTTTCCCAACAGGTAATGTTGCCACATTTGTAAGGCATGAACGATAGCTGCTAATTCCAAATCATGTGGTGCATAATTATGCTCATTTGTTTCAATTTTTGGGATTTGCATGCCACCACCTACTCATCTTGCATCAATACTCCACCTAATTCATCACCAGATGCATCTATGATTACTACAAAATGGTTGTTAGGGTCTGGTACAACCAAAATGGGTGTTGTGGTTAACTTCTCCTTCAATGTATCAAAAGCTTCCTAACATTTCACATTCCATTCAAACCTCTTCCCCTTTCTTTGAAGGGTGGTGATGGGGTGAGCAATTTTAGAAAAAAAATTCACAAACCTTCAATAATACCCAGCTAGACCCATGAAGCTCCTAACCTCATGTACGTTCTTAGGTACCAGCCATTCTACTATAGCTTTTATCTTTGTAGGGTCTACTGATATTCCCTCAGCTGAAATGATATGACCCAAATATTGTACCTCCTTCTGAAAGAAAGTGCATTTTGACAATTTACCATAAAGCTAGTATTCTCTTAATCATTGAAGGACTATCCGAAGATGTTGAAGATGTTCTTCCTCATTCTTGGAATAAATGAGAATGTCGTATAGGAATACCAATACAAACTTGTCTAGACAATCATGAAAAATATTGTTCATCAAATTCATGAATGTTGTTGGAGCGTTGGTAAGTCCAAAAGGAAACACTGTGAATTCGTAGTGACCATACCTAGTTCTAAAGGTTGTTTTGTGGATGTCTTCCTCTTTCAATCTTAACTGGTGATATCCTGATCTTAAATCTATTTTGGAAAATACGACTGCCCCCTTCATCTGGTCAAAAAGATCATCTATCCTGGGCAAGGGATATTTATTCTTGATGGTGAGCTTATTCAACATGCGGTAATCAATGCATAATCAGAGTGTCCCATCCTTCTTCTTAACAAATATCACTGGTGCACCCCATGGTGAAACACTAGGTTGAATTAACCCTTTATCTAGCAACTCTTGCAACTGTGCTTTTAACTCCATCAACTCCACTGTGGTCATACGATACGGGGCTTTAGAGACAGGTTCAGCCCCTAGAACTAAATCTATAGAGAAATCAAATACTCTTCTTGGTAGTAGCCCAAGTAGTTCCTCTAGAAACACATCCTGATATTCTCAGAGATAAGGATGTCTCTCTGAAAAAGTTTCCTTCTTATGGTCAATTCTCGTTTCCTCACTCTGGTTCTGAGTTTGCATAATCATATCATCCAAAATTACACTTTATTTAAATTCCCTAACTTCCTCCATCTTTACAACATATATCTAACACCCTTTCTTTTTATTTCTTTTCAATTGCATGGTGGAAATTTTCCACATTCTAACTTCCCGTTGCACTCCTTGCAAAAACATTTAATTTCCATGATCATCTAGACATTTTGTTGTCTTTTCCAAGCAATCAATCTTGGCCTTATGCTCCTTTAACTAGTTCATTCCAAGTATTACATCATAGGAACCCAGGGGAGCTACATATAGGTTAACTTCAGTAGTGAAGCCTGGAAGTTCTACCCTAGCCTCAAACAAACACTGCTCTACATGAGCTCTCATCTGATTATCATATTCTATAGTCCAAGAGTTTTCCATAAACCCAGTTCTTTTTGGAAATCTACCAAGTATTTTTGGTGATATAAAACATTCAGTAGCCCCAGTGTCAATTAATATGGTTATTAGGTTCCTGTAAAGCATACCTAGGGTTTTAATTGGAGTGACTTGATACTCTGCCTATCTGTTGTCTACAGCTGCATGGATTCTCTGTTGGAAAGCTGTCTGTTGGGGTGATAATGGCCTTCATTGTTGCTGCCCCTGTTGATTCTTATTAGGGCACTGATTTGCATAATTCTCTCCACCACAATTAAAACATCCCCCTGGTGGTCCCTTCTTTTCTAGACCTTTGCTTTCCCTAGTTTCATCTTTCTAGTTACTGTTATTTCTCTTTTTATTCTTTTTTCTATCATATCGATTATTCTTATTCCCTTTCCTCTTGAAATTCTAATGAGACTGTTTCCATTTACCCTTACCGTGATTCTTGTCCCTAATGGAATCATTCTTTTTCAATCTTTGTTCCTGCCAAACTGCTTTCTCATAAGCCTCATCCATTGTACGAGGATCCAAAACATCTACCAGACCTCCAATGTGGTTTTTCAAACCCAAAATGAACTTTCAGACTTGAAATTTTTCATCTTGTTGATATTGAGGTACATATTTTAGTAACCAGGTATATTTTTCTCAATATTCATCGACTGATAAAGGCCCCTGCTTAAGGTTCTCAAAATCCAAAAGTTTTTTATCATAGAATAACTATGGGAGCCATCTTTGCCAAAATATTCTTACAAAATGCTCCTAGGTCACATCTACCACTTCAAGGCCCATTTCTACTCTTTTTTTTCCCACCATGTTGTAGCTTCTCCAGCCAACTAGTAAGCTGCCCAAGTTGCCTTGGAAGTGTCTAAGTAGTCTCTCAACTCAAAGTATTTCTCCATCTCAGTTAGCCATGCCTCAATGGCATCTCCTGATGTGGAGCCCTCAAAATTTGGGGGTTTAATCTCTTTCATATCCTTGGCCAATTCATTGGCCAACCAACTCCTTTTATTACCCAGACTTATGGTTTTTGAACTTTTTTCACGTTGATCACTACAGGTCTCAGACATTTCCTCACGCATACCAGTCTTCCCGTCCACTTTTCTTTCTATATTTAGCAATCGGTTTTGAGTTTCACTCATCAAATTCAATAATTGATCTTGTTTGGCCATAGGGTTATCATTTTCTCGATCTCCTCTAAACCCATTTCCAAAATTCTCCATTCCAATGAATTTCCTAGAGATTTGGTATTACTTATTAGTCTATGTTTGGTTTAATTTCCATGGTTGTTTCTATTAGATTTCATAAACAAACAATTGCTTTAAGATATCAACATGATATGCCATCAAATTAATTATATATTCCATTCAATAATGATTACAAAATAACTATCACTCTTTGTGATAGATTCAATTACAAAATGATTATTTAAATAACTCACTCCTAGTGATAGGTTCAATTACAAAATTGATAACTATCACTCCCTCTGATAGATTCAATTACAAAATGATGATAAATAACTATCACTCTCTATGATAGATTTAATTACAAAATGATGATAAATAATTATCACTCCATGTGATAGGTTTAATTACAAAATTTGTTACAAAAGAGTATATATCACTTCCTATGATAGGTTTTCATTACAAACCGATTATATATCATTATCACTATCAGTGATCAGTTCCTCTTGATCACTGAATTCAAAGAAAGGTATGAGCCTATATCCAAGGTTTGGTTTCTATTTTTCAAAAGATTCGGGCAACTTGGTTCCAGTATTGATTAGGTTCACAGTGCTAGTTTGTTTCATTTCAGCAAGGATGGCTGCTTTGATGGCTTCCTTACTAGAAGGTATCCACTTCCTTCTTTCTCGTTGAAGTCTCCTCAGAGCTTCAACCATGGTCTCCAAGTCTGTAGGAATAGGGCATTTGGAATAATCATATTGGATTTTGATTTTCCATAGTCGTTTGGATACCAGATCTCGGATGTTCTTCTAGGATGTTTTTTGTATCCACATCTTGGAAAAACACCAAGGGTAGAATTTAGTTTGCTAGATTTTCATGATGAGCCCAAGGTTTAGTGTCGAACCTAGTAGCTCTGATACCATATGTAATACTCTATCTATCCTACAATTAAAGAAAGGGAACTAACTAACTACTTTCAGCTGAAGATGCAACTAACTTGTTCCAAACTAGGGTTTCTTTTGCATTTTGAACGAAAAAGAGTTTTCCATTTAAAGTAAATGCATAACATACAATTCTTCAACAAACTTTCAATTTACAGTTTCAGCTAAAAAGAAACATCTAACTGATTTCCAATAATAGTAAGTACAAACAAACTTTAACTAACTTTTAATTTCTTCTAAAAAAAAGAACATTAATTATAGTTAAACAATTTACAAGCTAAGTAACCATTTCAGAAAATTTAAAGAGAGAGAAAGGTATCAAGAGTATATAGTTAAGAAGCTAAAGCATTTGCACTTGACTCTGTCATCATGGGAAAAGGAGATATCATCAGGGGCTTTACTGCCTATCCGAAGACCTACTAGCCTCTCATGTTTCTTATACTGAAGAAACATGTCCCTTCTCGAGGGTAATCAACAAGGATCATTCAATCATCATGCCTTTGAACCTGGTGTCAAGGACCTGTATCTCCTGATCGAATATTCATTAAGGGTACCTCCCAACTAGAAGATTACTCTGATTAGTGATACATTTAGTACTTGATGGCTGACAGATGTTGAATCTAGCATTGTACCTTGGCCAAGGATTTCATTTTCATTACTGGCACTCCTATGTCGTCAGCACTCTCACCCTTGCTTGACATGATTGCATTTGTCTCAAAATTTATATTATAATGTCAGGTTTGATATTCATTTTCTTTAGTTCTCAGGGTTATATTATAACCATAAAGTGTATACATATACAAGAGATTGATTTGGAAAATAAAGTTTTCAAAACTCACAAATATATCCCAAAGACTCGGTGAGCAAAGGGAAAGAATAAAGCTTTTAACTAGCTACTTCTACAGAGGAGAAATTCAGTTTGAGTAGTTGGAATAAGTTCACAGGAAAAATTTGAATGGTTCAAGCTGAAACCTAATTCAAAATTATTCTATTGATAGAGATAATTACAAAAGCAAGAAATGATGAGGATTCGATTCTCCAATAGGAATTTTCCTAATAGTCCAACTCTAGAATATAAATATATGTTCCTGATTTCACCTTACAGAGAGACTAGATCAAACAAATGTTTGCTTTCTAACATAAGATGCTCAACAAGATGATTTCATCAATACAAGAACATTGGAGATCTTACACAAGAACTTTCCTGTGATTATAAATTTGAATCTTGAAGAATCCAAGCTCTTTCCTCAGCAACTAGATCAAGCTAAGAAACCACTGAAACTTCCAGTCAAAAGAGAGGCAAAGACGCGATTCAAAGAACTCAACACCACCACCTCCGAAGGATTGAAAAGAAAATTATTCTCCAAACTCCAATGTGTACAACTTCAATAGAGTTTTATTTTCAAGACTGAAATTAAAGAATTCGCCAACAGTAATCGAAAGAGATGGAAGAATGGAGTGAGCTCGGGTTGAAAACAATGAAATTACAGAGAGAGTTTTCTAATCATGAGGATGAGAATTTATGAACTAGGTAGATGGATAATTTGATAATAGTGCTAAACCAATTTAGTAATTGTGGAACATGAATGTGGATACATAAAAATTCCCAACCTTCCAAGAAAATGTGAGAAGCAAAGATGAGTGAATTAAAGAATGAAGAGCTCCCTCTCTCCAAAAATGAAAGAAGAATGAATGCATAATTCCCCAAAGGAAACTTGAATCCAAACCAAACGGTTCCATCCCCAACGCCCAAGAATCTCTGTGTCTACCCAATATTGGGTGTTTCATCGAGCGTGGGTGGTGACCTACCAAGAGTTTCCACCCCAAAAGCATCGACATAATTTCCTCTCCATTTTAATTTTTTGATGAAAACCATTCGATGATTTCCACTTCAAATCAATGCCATTAAATTAATATCTTTCAAATGTTAATTCAATATTCAATAATCACTTGCAAAATATATTTACTAAGAATTGATTTGCTCCACTCCCAAATGAATATAATATTTTAATTATATCTTTTATTATCCAATTGTAATCTCCTTTAAAAATGATTATAGATTTATATATTTAAATTGGCTTATAGAATAAATAATTATATTGAATCATTTATGGCCAAGTTACAACTTTGATACACTGTCTTACACCAACTCAAGATTGATGATAAAATTGATCCTTGTTACCACATCCTCTCCCTGATGATATTTCCTTTTCCCTCATGGCATCGGCGATTCCTGCATCCACTGACAAGAATTTTGGTTAGATTGTTCTTCATTATTTATATATATATATATATATATAAAATCTCACAATCATTTCCTCATGAATAAGAAAATCACTTGCATCAATAAGAAGATCATTTACATTTACAATTACGACAAGCTAAAAATTTATTTTATTCTCAATTTTACATTCACATGAAAGCAGTTACTTGCAACTAACATAACGACCATTGTTCCCTTGTCATAAGCATATTCAAGTTAGAGGGGATGTAACAATAAGTTATTTAATTAAATAGAATTTAATTTATTTGTGTCGAAAAAGGATAAAATGAATTAATTAAATAATTTATATTATTTAATTAATAGAAGAATTTATGACATTAAGTAATAATTAAATAATTAAGATTATTTAATTATCAAAGGTGGAAAGGGGCTTTTAATAAATTCACAAGTTTAGTGGTAATTTCTTGGTGTCTACATTTGCCCCTCTTTGATACAATGCAGTTTATCGCATTGTGTCAAAGAAAAAGATATGCCCCAGTGTAAGGAAGAATGATGAGGAGGTAGTTTGAAAGTGAAAGAGCAAGAGCAAGAGGAAATTAACCAATTTTTCAACAAAATTAGTTAGTTTGAAAAGGAAATTGCATTTTGAAATAATGGAAACGTTATCTCATTGCAAGAGGAAAAGGTGAGTTAACTTTTTGATTTAAATAGAAATTTAATTCAAAAAGTGAGAGAAAAGACAAATCATTCACTTAAATAAGATTTAATTAATTTGTGTCAAAAAAAGTTAAAAGTGAATAATTAAATAATTAATATAATTATTCAATTATAGTAGAAAATGGTAATAATTAAATAAATAAAGTTTATTTAATTATAGAGGAAAGAGGACATTAGCATCATGATTAAATAAATATAATTTATTTAATTAATCAAGATTAATGAAGAAATGAATTAAATGAATTAATTAAATAATTAAGAATTATTTAATTAATAGTAGAAATATGACCCTATACAATGGAAAAAATGGTGTTAGCAAGCCTAGGACATTTTTTAGTGCCTACATTTGCCCCTCTTTGATACAATGTAGTTTATCGCGTTGTGTCAAAGAAAAAGATATACCACAGTGTAAGGAAGAATGACAAGGAGGTAGTGGTATGCCCCCTTGAGAGGACAAGAAGGTTCAAAGAATGCTAGTGTGCTCTCAAAATGGATGAGAAGACTAGAGGATGAAGGACAAGAGGACATAAAAAAATAGCTAAGGATGATGAAGATGCAAAATAGAAGAAATATTAGAGCAGAAAAGATGGATGTTAGCATAGATGCTGAGAGAGTGCTAGTTGAGATAATTTGCAAATGAAAAAGTTTGTAAGAAGTCGTAGAGTATGTCAGATGGTGAAAGGAACAAGTCAAAATACTAGATTGTATAAGCCATTACCTGTACTTGAGAGGCCATGAGAGGATATTAGCATGGATTTTGTTCTTGGCTTGCCAAGGACACAGAGAGGGAATGATTCCATCTTTGTGGTGGTGGATAGATTTTCAAAGATGACACATTTCATTCCATGTCATAAGACCAATGATGTTGTTCATGTTGCAGAGTTGTTTTTCAGAGAGGTGGTGAGGCTACACGATCTACCAAAGAGTATAGTCTCAGACATAGACCAAATTTTTTGGTTATTTCTGGAGGACATTATGGAAGAAGCTGAAGAAAATTTTGAAGTTTAGTTTTGTACATCATCCAAAAACTTATGGACAAACAGAGGTGGTGAATAGGAGTTTAGGAAACCTGCTAAGATTCCTAGTTGGAGATAAGCCCAAGGGATGGGATTTGATTATACCATAGGCGGAATTTTCTTACAACAATTTTGTCAATAGAAGCACTAGTAAATCACCATTCCAGATTGTATATGGGAGTAGTCCAAGAACTGCTTCAAAACTGAGAAAGATGGATAAGGGGGAGAAGAGTAGTGCTGAGGCTGAAGATTTTGCTAAGCACCTGAAGAATTTGCACGAAGAGGTGAAGAAACATATCAATAAGATGAACTCGTAATATAAGGCTCAGGCAGATCAGAAAAGGAGGTATAAGGAGTTCTAGGTAGGAGATGAAGTCATGGTTAATTTGTGAAAGGAAAGGTTTCCAGTTGGTACATACAACAAGTTAAAGATGAAGAAGTTTGGACCATGCAAGATCCTGAAGAAGCATGATTTGGGAAATGCTTATGAAGTAGAGTTGCCTTGTGGAATAAACATTTCTCCTGTGTTCAACATTGCTGATTTGATAGAGTATCATGAAGGTGATATAGAGGAGGGGCCGATAAATGAATAGTTGAAAATTCCTACACCTAATTCAGAGAAGGAAGAGATAGAAGAAATCTTGGATAGTCGTGTGGGTAGAATCACAAGAAACGAGCAATATACAGAGTACTTGGTGAAATGGAGAGGAAGGCCTGTTGAAGATTCATCATGGTTGTCTAAGGATGAGGTTAATCATCTTGGTTTCCCTCTAACTTCTAAGAAGTGATAGGGTCACTTTTCAAATTACCCTAGGTGTCTAATGCAAGAGCATCCAGCGGTGTAGAGAAGTATTGCATCACCCAGAACAAATTGTTTTCTTTATTTTCTTCATTTTTTTTGAGTCCCATGATGGCACTTAAGGGGTGTAAGATAGTCAGGCATCAGAAATAGCAAAAAATGGGCACTTACTATTTTTAGTAAGTTGGCCTAAATGGGCTCGTATGGACCTAAAAATTTACCCCAAGGAGCATAACTGAAAAAAAATTCCATAGCAAAAGAATCACCTCAATACCATGCATGGTTTGGGAGAAATTAAAGTTTTCATCCTGAGAAATTTCCCCAATGTAGCTTCAAATTCAGATATAAAACTTTAGAGGCCCCGAAATAGCTCAAAAATGGTCGAACCTACCTATAGTTGTTTGAGCATTGTAGAGCTCATCAAGAGCTTTCCAAAAATATGCAATAATAGAAAATCGGACACCCGGATCAAAAGTTATGGCCCTGCGAAGTTGGTCCTCTAAAAAGTGAATTTCATTAAAAATTTCTTCCTAGGCCAAAAATCAAATGGTGGGACTATTGGCACCAAAACAAAAGGGGAAATTTGAACTTTCTAGAACATTCTAGGGTAGTTATTGGGTAAAATAAAAAGGGTTAAGTGGGGGTTGTAGAAGGTGGCCCCGATAGTGCAGATTGTGGCTCTGAATAGTAGATTTTTTTTTCAAAGTTGATTTTGTTGTAATGAATCAAGCCATGAGGTTGTAGCATGTAAGCTTTGAATCTCTAATTTCATTTTCTGAAAATATTTGAAATTGAGTCATTTTTCTATCTCGCATCTTCTGTGTTGGTATTTGTTGTTGTGATTTATGTGGATTTTAGGTTGTGTTTCCCTCATCAAGTGGTATTAGAGCAGGAGTTCATAAGCCTGTAATAGAGTGACAAATGTGAGACAGTTGCAGCAGGACCTGTGAGTGTGGGTTGAGTTCAAAATGCCTCCAAGACTTGCCCAGTATGACAGAGGTAGAGGCCAAGGTGGTGAAGGAAGAGATCCACCTAGAGATGAAATCAAAGCCCTTAGAAGGAAATTAGAAACCTTGCAAAATATTGAAGAATTTAATTATCTCGACAACACGATACCCTATGAATTCAAGATTTTCTAAGATATTCTAAGATATCAAAATGATAAGTAGCAACACTATTTATATAGAGTTGGATGGAAAATGAACTGATCGGGATTGAAAAGACATTAATTCAATCAATGGCCGAAATTAGATGAGACGAGATGAGATGAGATCGAAAGTAAAAAAGCAAGAGGAAATTAACCTATTTTTCAACAAAATCAGTTAGTTCAAAAAGGAAATTGCATTTTGAAATAATGGAAATGCTATCTTATTGCAAGAGGAAAAGGTGAGTTAACTTTTTTATTTAAATATAAATTTAATTCAAAAAGTGAGAGAAAAGACAAATCATTAATTAAATAAGATTTAATTAATTTGTGTCAGAAAAATTTAAAAGTGAATAATTAAATAATTAATATAATTATTCAATTATAGTAGAAAATGGTAATAATTAAATAAATAAAGTTTATTTAATTATAGACGAAAGAGGACATTAGCATCATGATTAAATAAATATAATTTATTTAATTAATTAATCAAGATTAATTAAGAAATGAATTAATTAAATAATTAAGAATTATTTAATTAATAGTAGAAATATGACCCTAGACAAAGGAAAAAATGGTGCTAGCAAGCCTAGGACATTTTTCAGTGCCTACACCTTCAAATGCTCCACAAACTTCTGCATTTCAACATTTTCTACCGAAATTTTCTCCAAAAGATCAAGCATGTTGATCTACACCACATATCTTCATGATAAAGCATCAACACCATTTTCTTTGGCATGGGATAAAATATTTCCATTAAAGCTCCCCCTAAGCCAAAGATCTCAACTTAGTTTCTAGAGGAAACTTCTGCACTGGATGTTGGTATAGATTCATCCTTAACCTCGTTCTCTTCCTTCTTTCTCCAAATCTTATCCATCTCCTTTGTTTCTGTCAGATCAATCTTCTATACTTGTTGATTATTTTTTACTGAATTATCCTTCTTCATATTTTTGCTTCTATAAAACTTAGAAATGTGTTTAGGTTTGTTGTAATTATAGCATATGACATTCTTTTGACTAATCTTATTTCCAATCATTGTAGATCTGCATTGATTAGCTTTATGCCCAAATCCATAGCGTGTATAATAGTAGCCATTGAAAGATTAAGCCATTCTACCATTGTTATGGCCATTCATCATATGACTTCTACACTCACTAGCTCTATGACAAAATTTCTTGCATGTAAAATATTGACTAGAAAAAGGTGGAACATTCTGATTCATTTTGCTTCTATATTCATGTTATCTTCTAGAGTTGCACCCTAACTAAGCTACAAGATTTAACAAGTTAAGTTGTAGGACTTAGCACTCTAGAGAAAACATTGAATCACTCCTAGGTTGTGGGTCACCTAAATTTTGGAGTGAATCTCTAGATAAGGTTGGCTCCTAACTGGTTATCACCTAAAACTATTGATTTTGCAGAGGAAAAGGGAGAAGGAATGCTTAAAACAAAAACTAAAACTAAAAATGAAGGGTGATTCACCAAACTCACAAGGGTTATGAAGATTCAAACTTGCATACACTTGGCCACTAATGATAGAGCTAAACTGCACAACTTATCTCTGTAGGCTCATACATAAATATTTCACAAGAAGGTTTGAATGCATTAACCTTTAAAGAGGAAAAGTAAATTTCACAATCTAAAAGATATATGCAACTTTTAAACACAACTTGTAACCTGCATAAGCATACTTTTGCAGAAAAGGCACGAAAACATAAGAAAAAACTTCAAGGGGATTAAGATACCTCATAAGTAGCTTGATCAATCACTCAATAATGCACAAATGCTGCAATAATATGGAGGCAAAACTTGAAAATCAGTAGAATCCAAGGCATTGTTTGTATTTGATTCTCCCAAATGAGTTACAAAGTATGCTCATGTTTGAGAAAGGACTACAAAATCACTAACTCTAGAAACTGCATCCTATGAACTAACTCACAAAATGAGTCAAAATAAGAATATAAACATCAATCCCAAGCAGTCGCACCAAAATAGGAACCATCAACTGACTTGGGTCGGATCCCTCAAAAAACCCTATAATTAAGCCATTAGATTCCCTCCAAAATGGATTCCAATGTGTGGAAAAGGTAGGTTTGACCATGCCAAGCATCTAGGCATGCAAAACCACTCCTATATTCCCTGCAAATCCTCCAACAAGATGCATAAAAGCTCCTACATGCATGGCCACATGTTTCCAAACTGTAATAACTGCCCCTATATGCTTGCAAAAGCATAAATCCTCAATAATGCTCATGAAGGCATTTACATGACATGATTTTCCTTATTTTTTCATTTAAAAATAACACTTTAAATTAAGTGATTTACAAGCTATCACTTAATTAAAATACTTTACAATTTATAAAAGAAATGCAAGAGGAAAAGTCACAAGGCAACATCGAACCTTTTCCACATTTGAAGGCCTCCACTCAATTAAATTTTGGCTAAGGCATAAAACATAAGGTTTTAGCCCATGACCTCAATAGCTTGCATTTTATTTTCTTAAAAATATAGCAAAAAATACCAAGTTTCCCATTAGCCACTTAGGGTTACAAACCCTAGAACAAAAGAAGACAAAAAATGAAACATTCACTTCATTTGTATGTCGAGCTTCTGGAAGAAACTAAAGCTTTGGCCGCCGACAAGGGTTTACACAGGAGGTCTGCAAGATGACTCTTATGGTGGATTTATGTGCACAAAGACCTTTCTGAGTAAAAACTTCTCCAATAGAAGACCGGCAAGTGGATTTTGAAGCAAAAAGAGGGAAATGTCTCATTTTTCAATAATATTTTTGGCCTCTCAGGCCACGGCTTCCTATAGCTTGATCTAATATGTTCTTTTTCATTTGTTTATTTTATGTTTCTGCTTGGCCGCCATGAGAAACTCTCCCATTGAGCACTAAGAAATAATTTTCAAACAGAGTCTTTAGGAGAACAAAACTACAGTTAGCTGGGTAAGCATTTTTTGAAACACTTGTCTTTTGAATTTCATTTTATGAAGAACTAAAAGCTCCAAATCTAGTCATATTGGAAAGAAAAGAATGTTTTCTATAGATTTCCACACTTTCATTGTTGTTTCATGTATCTATTTTGAAGAATATATGACATTTCCTGTAGAAAAATGAAGCATAATCCAATACAGGTCGCAACCATGTTCTCCTTCAGGTATTTGTTTGAGGTTCTAGGTTTACACGAGCCCACACCACTATTAATTTCTCACTAGTACATTTTTTTTCCTCACAGTAAAAATATCCATGGCTCGGTTCCTTGCTCATATGCTCGATTCCCTCTTTCTTTTATTCACAGTCAGCTAATGCACTAAAATGAATGAGATTTTATCTTTGTATTTTAAAAATCTCTCTTCACAGGCTCTTGAGGATTTTACCCTTCACTGTGGCCATGAACATTGTGAGCTTCATTTATATATCTGGGTAAATCATTCTTTTATTCATAAAAAACTCTTTGTTCTTGGCTTCTAAGCAACATCTCCTAACTTGGGCATGTACCAATTATCAATGTGGGATTGGTATGTGACAAGCAAATATATCATTTCCTTATTAGTTGTTTGTACCTGATCATAGTCATATAAGATTTAACACGCATCTCTGTAATCATACACCATATTTAAAGGCTCCTTTTCATAGTCATTATTAATAACATTTATCACAATCCTGAGACTGAAACCAAATGATTTGAGTTTGTCACATGAAAATATATTGCAGCATACTTGACCTTCTAGTGATGTAGTTATGCTCCTATAGATATCACTGCCATGAACCTCTATTCTTTTAAATATATTATCCTTTGTTTGACATCATGATAGTCCTTCAACCATTGATCATAGCTCTTGTCATTTGCATTGTTATAATTGTTCATATATCTTTAAGCATTAGCTTTGACAGAAAATGGTGACTATGATTTTCTCCAAAGATTGTTCACAAGGAGAGGGCATGGTGAATTCATCTCATAGTGACTATCACACACTAAGTCTAAAAGATCAATGAGTTCTTTCATGTCACCTTGTTGCTTTTGAGGGTAATGATGACCACTTTTATTGATTGCACTGTAAACTTATCATATGACTTATAACTTTCACTATCCTAAATGATACAATTATGAAGACAATGAACATGAGCTTGTTGTCCTTTAGATTGTTCTTCATGGAATTTGTAATTTTCCTCCTCCCTTTTACAATCCATTAGAGCAATATTGTGACTTAATCTTTGACATATGACGGTCAATACATGATTGTGATTGTTGACTGTGACTTTGTCTTGATGCATGATGTTGTATTAGATCACTATTATGATCTTACAGGGAATCAATTTCTTGTTTTCTCATTTGACTTTTGAATTATAAGACAAAACTTATTTACATGACCTGCATTCTGATAGCTTATGATACAACCTTCTAAGCTTACCTTTTGTATCAAGTCCTACATGCAGGGAATTATATACTCACTGTTCTCTAACCTTGACAAAATTCCCCTTATTGTCCCATGTTTGTATGGTCATTGTCCTTGATCATTCACATGCAGCCATGTATGATTTAAAGAAACATTTTGTGCATACTCTTGATAGTTGCATTACATCACTTAATTCTTGTAGGCATTGTTATAATATGATTCCATTCATGCATATGAGGCTGCCATAATATGATTCCATGTATAATATCCAATGCTTGGGCTATGATCACCTATTGAATACACCTCTTTTGCATTCAATGTCATCTGTAGAAACAAATAAATGTGTCACTATAGTATCATGATATTGATTCTATGGATATTTTGTCCCTTAATGTTGAAGTATCATTCATTTTACATTGTCATGTTTATGGACTATCTTCAATAGAAACTGACAGATAGCTCACTGTATTTTGAAAAATTTGAAAAGTTAAGTGTTGTATGAATGTACTTCCCTTTATCATTAACCTGTAAAAGCATTGTGCATAATGCATGCTCATGGAAATTATCTGATTACAGTCAATACTTAAAAGCCTTTATGCTACCTTTGCTTACTTGGCTCTTGAACACACAGGAAAAAATGTGGTTATGTGTCTTACTCAATCATGACATCTTTGGTATCATTACGTACACCCACAGAATAGCATTTCCATTTGAAAGCAGTATTCTTTGCATTCATAATGATATTTGCTTCTGAAAGATATGTGTGAAATCCTTTCAGATCTATTGCATTGATGATCTGATAGATAGGACTTGACTTCCATTTGTCTTGTATTGACTCATACCTGATATATTTTTCTAAATCCTTCAAGGGATAATGATAGATGACTTTAGCATAGGAATATTCACCTCTTTGGTAATGTTGTTCAAGTACTTGAATAACAGGACTTAAGAGGTGGATATGCCTACGATATGGATGAATATTTTATGTCTTGATACTTGCCAAAATGTGCAGAAATGATTCAATAAGGCATCTAGATCAATAACACTTCATTTCTCTGAGCATATGAGGATAGCATGCTGGGCTCAACCCTCGTAGGAGCCACATTTAATCCCACATGCTGAAATTTGATGAAACAAAACAACAACATTACTTTTCCTATACATGCACAGGAAGGAAACATGTTACAAAAATGTGTAGATGGTAGATGTGTTTGATAATGCTCCTTGTTTTATTGGATATCAGTAGTAATATTTTCTTTTAATGCACATGGCTGATCAGTTTATATGTTTATAGAGGTATGTTCATATAGTGACTATAGACTTTTCATTGCTCTAACAACATTCTTTCTCACATATGCAGGCAACTAGGACCAACAAGAAAGAAAAATCTGGGAGTAGGACAAGCGCAAGACTGAAGATGATGCAAGGCAACCCAACTAGAACCAGTCATTCAGGAAATGACTAGTCTTCTTTCCCTATATGTGCATGCTTCTATTTTGATGTCTGTAAATGTATATTCTTTTCATTCATGTACATTAAAAGAGCCAGTCTCACGACTTGTGTGAGACAATACACATTTACATTATCAATAAAGACTATGTTTTCTTGGAAAAGATTTGTGCAATCTTCTCCTATGTTATATGCAATTGCATACTGTAATATGGTAGAATATCTTCTAATTTCCTTATGCACATGAAATGTAATATAGCAAAAAATGTACCTATCTTTTCATTTGTAATCACTTAAGCTCAACCTACTTGAGCTAATAAAAAAAATGGGTAACAATTCCATAGCCTTATGTCCAAATTTACTACAAGAATAACATAAACCATTAAAAAATGGGTACCTTTGTGCATTTGGTTTTTTTACTGATGGTATTCTAGCTACATTCCTTTGATTTTGGATCTGCTTGCCATTGTTCTTCTTGTCTTCAATCTCCTTTTCAACATTTATGTTTGATTTCATTTTGAGCTTTCACCCTTTTCAAATCCTAAACCTTCTTTATCTTTAGAGCCTTTCTGATTTGCAATCATTTCATCAAGCTTTGTAGAACTCATCTTGAATTTGTCTTCATGACTCCTTGCTTTTTCTAGATCTGGTCTCAGATTCACAACTTCTTGTTCAAGCCTTGTGCATTCTTTAGATTTTGTTTTCACCATTGTATTCAAGCAGTCTTCAACTCTCTTTCTTTCTTCAACTTGCACCTTCAAATAGGTAATGGTTTAATTTGCTTGCTTCAACTACTCACTGACATCCTTATGCCTTTCTCTAAATTTATTGATTTGCTCCCTCAATTATTTGACACATTCATTTTATTCTTTGAAATTTTCTTTTAGATCTTTATTTTCACCTTCAAATCTTTCAAGATCTTTAAGAGCAACTTTGAGTTCTCCATTCATATCAAATATGCAATCTTCTTCTATAGATCCAATAGTAGGAATCTCTTCCAAAGGAGTAGGTAATCTTCTAACGGCCATGTGTTCAACCTCCAATATCTTCCCCAAGTGGTTAATCTCCTTCCAAGGAACCAAGCTCTAATGCCAATTGTTAAACACCCAGAATACTGAGAGGGGGGTGAATCAATATTCTTTTAAACCACTTAAATATTTAAACATCCAATACTTATAGCATATTCAATTGCAGTAATGAAAGAAATCATGAAAACATCCAACAACATCACATAACACATGAACACCAAGATTTTTACATGGAATACCCAAAATGGGAAAAACCATGGTGAGGATTAGCTCACAATATATTATAACTGATTATAGTATAATACAGAAGTGCTCGCTACAAGTGGATTCACTATCTAAGTAGAGACTCAATTCCCACTAACAAAAGGAAAAGAGATAGAAGAGATTGTGGCACATAGCTAAGTGTTGAACTGATACAAAATGCATCTGCCATATGTTGGAATATAGTTCCATTGAAGCTCAAAATACAAACTCAAAACTCTTCATACTAATTTGTATCAACACTTTGCTTTGCTATGCATTCGTACTAACTTCACACAATTTGCATTCACTAACTCATTTCATATATCATCATTCATAAAATAGAAAAAAATATCTAACTTATATATATGATTCAATCATAACATCAATTAGGTCAGCCTAATTAGATGTACCATTCAAAACATACAAAATATAACTTGTCAGCTCAAAATCCTTCCACACACGCCTCGTACCAAGACTCAAATCTAAAAACAGTTTGAAATAGGTTGGCATGGACCTATAATAGATCCCACATAACTTCACAATACTTATTTAATCTTTGCATACCTTCAAACTTATTAGGTTGGCACCATAGAGGACCTAAAACAAAAATTCTCCAACTGTATACCCATATTCAGACATGTGTACTCAAAAAATCATGCCAACTGGAATGCACACTCATCTCACATCTATCAACACTTCCACAACTCCACAAAGCTAAAAATCAATCTGTGGAGAAGTGAGGACTCTACAACTCATATGTACAAAACTGGAAAACACTTGTAACTGTTAAGCTAAACTTATGTTACCCATAACTTTCACATCAAAAGCCAAAATAAGATGAAATTCTAGAATTGCATTCCTTTATCAACCAAAAAAATACTATTAGAAGCGTAGAGAAAAATATTTAGCAATGAACCAATGTGGACCCAATTACTAGATCCCCTATACATAGAATAACTAGTATAACACTTAGTCAATTTTCATCAAAATTGTCTTCACTAGATCAAACCTTCTTGCAAAATTTCCTTATACAAAACATCCTAAAACATATTATAGCTAGCAAAAATGATCTACACCATGATCTCCAAAGCAAGATACAATGTTGACATCAATGACAACATTGTGATGTATAACAATATATACCACATGCTCATGTTTCCAACAAATGCATCAATGGCATCTCCTTAATCTTCCAACATTAACACATGTATGAGATTCTAGCAAATTTTGAAGAATTTGAGCTTACCTCTTCCAATTGCATTTTCTTGAATGTTTCTAAAACCTTTTAAAAAAGACCATTTTATGCAATTCATACAATCATTGCATTCTATGAAATAACATATCATTAATGAATTTTAGCAAATAGTTTGAATTCCTTCCCTATGCCTTTAGGTCATACCTATTTATTTTACAAAATATTAGTGTGACACCTTATATTCAGTCAAATCCCATATCAATGGTTTACAATATTTTCTTTGTTGAAGCTATATGGCCTTCCACATATCTTTGCATTTTCTAGTAGGCATCTAAAATTTCATCTTCTCATCTTTTCAATATTTACTCATGGTTGCTTCCTCACCAAATTTATTCCATAAATTCTTAGATGATCTTTAATACTGGTATTTAGTTGGTCTTCAAAATTGGTTGTCTCTATGATTATGTCAAATGGTTCTTAATCATTGTCATGCTTTTAACTCTATCAAATATTTTATTTCCTAAGAAATCAACCTACAATATTATCTAAAAGTATCTCATTTTGGTTGTGAAAAGTCATGGAGGACACTGTGAAAAGACATTGTGTAGAAACCTAAAAAATGTCTAACACATTCTTCTAAATTTATCATTTCTTGACATCATCACTCATCGCCCCTTTCAGCACACTATTAATTAAATAATTTTCAATTATTTGATTAAACTAACCCATTTTCAACATTAATTAAATAATTCTAAATAATTTGATTATTTCATCATTATGATATTGTTATCAAGATTCAACCATGTAGTTTCGAGTCAAACTCATTGACCCATGTTTGACTCAAAACTACACGGTTGAATCCTCATAACAATATCATAATTTGACACATTGTGGAAAATACCTCCTACTTATTTCATCATTTTCATTCATCACCTTTAATTAAATAATTTTTAATTATTTAATTAATTAATCAATTTCCCTCATTTTTTTTTATTAAATAATTTTAATTATTTAATTGATTTATAATTATTCTTCCATACCCAAAATTAAATATTTTTTAATTATTTAATTAAACATCGTGCATTCCTCTCATATCCATTTAATTAAATAATTATTCTTCTAGAATTAAATAAATTATTTAAATTTATTTATTTTGCACATTCCTCTAAAAATAAATAAAATCATTATTTTTATTTATTTTCTAATTATATCATTTTCTATCTTTATTCTTCTAATCCTAAATTTAGAGACCAAAGATAAATTTAGTGACCTTTTCTAAAATTATTGAGTTGACTGAACTTCAACCCTAGCCCACTTTCACTCATTCCACTTCATGTCTCCATGTAACCTCATGCACTTTCCTCCTAATCTCTCAAAAATCCTCATCCCATTGATCTCATTTCACATCTCACACTGTTGATCCAAAATCATTGAAAGTTGTATATCATCCATCCTTTGATAATTCAATCTCTCCTCGAATTTGCATCCAAACTACACATCATTCATCTTGATTTTTCTTAACAATTTATGCTAAGTTTTTATGAGCAATCCACATATCATCATAATAGAATAATCTTACACTTTATAATGGAGTAAGGCTAGACACTTTCGATGGAGGTAAAGTAGATTACATTAGATTTAATTTATATTCTTATTAAATTGCTTTCATTTTAGTGTTCACACGCTTCATTGAGATAATCTAATTTTAATCATTTGAATTAGGTTTATTGAATATTAAAATCATTTTCCTATTATTTGAATTCAATTGATTAGAATCACTTTTTAACTATTCACACTTTGGCATGCCATGTGGGACCCATGTCCCTATTTTAATGTTTTAATTGATTTTCTTAAAGTTTTTAGGTTACATGTTATAGTGGTGCAATTGGACCTAGATTAACACATTTTATATGCAAAATGGTGCAATTGAGGTTATAGTGGTGCATTTGATGTTATAGGATCACATCTATTTTTTTGTGTTTTCTCTATCAATAAGTATATTTTTTTGCAAAGTGACACATTTGATACTACAATGATATGCATTTGAAATTGGTAAAGTGATTCCTTTTAATAAAAAGGATTTCATTTGATTTGGAGGGTTGACACCTTTAAGAAAAAGGCTCATATTTGACTATGGAGTGATGCATCTAATATTTACAGTGACACATTTGAAATTCATAGTGACACATACGACAAGTAAATCAACACAATTGGAGGTGAATCAACACTTTTGAAATTCATAGTGAAACATTTGATTCAATTATTTTGATTTTATAACCCTAACATTTGCTCAAGTTTTTGGAACTAACATATATTTTCAGCATTGGAAAACATTGGGAGAGACTGGTAAAACAAACTATTGATGAATCTAATGCAAGGAAAAACTTTCAATTGCTTTTATTTCTAGCATAGTTCACACTTTGTTTGGGATAATTAATAAATTTTATGTTGTTTTTGGTGAAATTCTAGTGTGTATTATCTCTCCTTGCACTTGTTGTGATCCTAGAGATCAAAAGAACTCTTAGTTTATGCATGTCAAGTACACCCAAGGGGTACTAATAAATTATGTTCTTCTCTTGTGCTTCATGCAAGCCTGAAAATTACAAACACTAGTATCTTCTTTTTAATTTCAATATGAGTCCTACTTGGGGATTTCATCACCCAAAGGGTGACCTCAACCACATTTATCTATAGGATATATAAAAAGGGGAGAATAATATTTGTACCTTTAAGGTCTGGCTAGCATTGTTTAAACCAAGTTGCAAGACCCTCAATCCACTAAGTTTTGTTTGGTGAGGAGAAGCTCTTGGAGGAGACCCCTCTTGTATTGGGAATTTTAGATGGGCTCACTATTCTTGAAACCACTACAAACCTTACTTATCATGCTTGAAGTTACTCAATATGTACCATCCTAGAGAGAGATATAATTTATTTGGAGGTGTAAAATGTACAAGGGAAGGAGGAAGGTTAAATCTTGTGCCACTAGAGACCTAACTATTCCCTCTTGAGAGTGAAGCATGCATGCACAATCCTACAGTATTTTATTGCTTGGGCCCATAGTAGTGCAACACACCTTTAATACTAGCCAGGTTATACTTCTTGACATGTTTTATTGTGAAGACACATGAATACAAATCATACCATTACCTTGGAGTTACTTTGATACTATTCTCTATTGTTTCTTATCCATCTCCAATCAAAAAAATCAAAATCATTCTTACAACTTATCAAAATCAATCAAACACCTACACAATTTTAATTACAGTCATAGAATTATGTATTTGATAGTTGTTGTGATGCATCTATTGTTATAGTGACACATTTTCTATTACAGTGATGCATTTGATTATTGCTTTATACATTTGATTATTATTTAAATCATTTTATTATTCTTTATTACATTTGACTGCATTGAATCACATTTGATATGCATAATGGCATATATGATCTATAGATTGATGCATTTGATCTGAGACCCACTAAACTTGTTCTATTAGTCTAAAACTTGCTTTTCATCATACTGACACATCTGATAGTATAGTGACACCTTTGAGACACACAATGACACATTTGAAATATACAGTGATACATCTAACATTAGTTTTCCACATTTGATACCCACATTGACATATTTGAAACCCATAGTGACGCATTTGAAACCTATAGTGACGCATTTGATTGTGTAAACATTTTCTATAATACTCCACTTTTTATTTTCTAGAATTAATGAGCACAAAAACCTAGGATTTGAGACCTATAGTGTAATAGAACTGAAACCAACATCCATCATTCAAACAACAAACCAATTTTGATATCCTTTTCATACCATTTCTTCTTGGACTTTAAGGTTTACCTACCCTAGCTTTGGAAAAACAACATTATCATCATAAACAACAAACATCAACCCACCAACAATCAATATCAGTCATAATCACATCTATATCTCCCATCTTATCTCTAGTTTAGCTCTTTGCTTAGAATCCAACCTTTTCAATTAGATAGTTGGATTAACATCAAGATCTATGAGAAAATTAGCTTAGTGGTCTTGAGTACTTCTAATTTGTGAACTCACCATCATCCTTTTTTCTTGGAATCGTTAGTCTACTACAAGAAAAACCCATCATTAGCATTTATCCAAACAAAGATCTAGATTAACTTCGACTTTTAGAGGTTTTTATCTCCCATCAATCAAACAACATCAACATCACTTTTTGTCCAAATCTACCCAACGTACCTCTCATATATTCCATCTTGAAAACAACATTCATTCATATCACATCACCAACCTTCACTTACATCCATATTATATAAGGTTGTCAAATTTGTATTCATATTACTGTTAACTCTTATGATTTGCACCCAGACTAAGATTAAACACAACCAATCATGAGCAACATGGGAACTTTTCTAAGGCTGTGGGTGACTCTATGACAAAAAAGTACCTCTAGAGAAAGTTGGCTCTTTATTGATTTACCCTAAAACTCCTACTCTTCTTTCTGAGAAAAGGGGAAGAAAATAACAATTTTCAAATGAAAAAAAAAAAGATTTATATCCTATGATGAAATACTTAAGCTGACTAAAAGCATGCAAACTAAAATTTTGTTACACTTTTATTTAATAGATTGATAGAAAAATTACACTACTCATCTTTGCATATCCATTACATAAATAATTTATGAGAGGGTACTTATACATGACTCTAGAAAGAAAAGGACAAATTTCATAACCTGAATCCTTGTATTGCTCACACAACTCATAACCTGTAAATTGATATTTTCTTGCAAAGCAAGTACTTTTGATGAGACAAAAATACAGGGAAAAGCACAAATTTTCACAAGTATATTAATCAATCTCAATGACATGTACACACGCATAAAAAGTGATGAGAAGGTAAAAGTGTATCAATGCTATTAATTTTCCAAGGTACTCACAATTTGCATGACTGAATGAGTTACAGAGAAATGTTGAAAATCTGTGATGAAGACTCTCCAAAAAATCTGCAAATTATGAACTGAGCTCCAAAATGAGTTACAAGAGTCAATATAAACACAACCCAAGTGGTTGCACCAAAGTAGGAAAAACCAACCACCTTGGGTCGGATGCCCTAAAAAAACCTTAAAAAGAGGCACTGGATTCTCACAAAACCACCTCCAACATGTGAGAAATAAAGTTTTGGTCAAACCAAATACCTTAGGTAGACAAAACTACCAACAAGGTGAATTAATATCCCCTACAAATGTGGGCATATGTCTCCAAACTAAAAAAAACTTCCCCATATCCTCTCTATTTTGTTTCCCTCCTTAATTTGCATTTAAATGACAACAAAAATAACTTTAAAGGCTTATAAACACGCCTTAAAGTTATTTGTTTTACAATAAAATAATGCAAAAGAGGGAAAATTCAAATTACAACCATTATGATGAGTGGCATAGTGAAGTCAAAATTATCAAAATTACAATTGCAAGTTGAAGTGGCATCCACATAATACAAACTCCTCCATGTTGGAAACCCATGTGTAGACATGCATTTATCATGACAAACTCAAAAATATTCAAAGGCAAAAAAAATGCCTAACACCTCCCTTGGTCCAGTTTGTCTTATTTTTTAAACAAAATGACATAAAAATTGTCATTTAATTCCTATCGGCCTTGAACTTAGGGTAAAACCCTAAAAAAAAAATAAAGAATATTTTCTTGAAGCTTCATGATGAAGCTAACACCGACACAAGGGTTTCAGCAAAATTTGGTCATGGTGGAATTCTGAGATATCAAAGGGTCAAAACTCAGGAAAAATACTATGAAATGCCTCAGGTAAGCTCCATTCGACACTCCTTTAGTATTCACTCCATTTTGTAAACAGAATATGCTCGAAATTGAGCTATGCCTGATAGAAATTTTGCATTCCTTCAATTTTCTGCATATTATCTTGCTTTTTGTGTAACTGAGGGTAATTTTCAGGATTAGGATTAGATTAATCGAATCAATGTAAAAGAAAAAAACCCAAAGCAATTACAAAACACAATGGAAGTAAATGAAAGAACGATTATACCTGATCGCCAAGACCTCCATGATTCACTTTTGTAACACCTTCTTACTTGCTAGATAATGATTTTCCCTCAGATTCGTTGTGCGAGCAAGCCTTGACGAAGTCCTACACCAAGCTTTGAAGGATTTGATAAATGCCTAAATGTCTATGACTATGACTATGATTGACAATGCCTAAATATGCCAAGACTTGATCAAATAAAAATAAGAATTGCAATGAGAAGCCTAAGTGTGCAAGTGAATAAGTAATATGCCTATAATATGTCTACTCATGTGTGTGTAATCAAAAAGTGAGAGGAAAATGACATTTTATAGAAAATGTCATTTTAAATGGATGGACGAGATCGAATTCTAAGAAAGACCTAGAACGAGAGGTCCAGATTAAATCTGAGAATCCCTAATTAGGGTTAGGGCAAATTCCTTAATCAAACGGTCAAAATAATATCTCAGATAATCGGATCGATGGTGGAGAATAAATGAGATAAATTAATTAGAAAATAAAGATTTTCGAAAATCAAGAAGATAAAGACTGCCTGATTTGTGAGATTCAAAAAATCAAGATGATAAGAGTTGAACTGAAGATCTGATTTAGAAAATCAAGAATCTGCCCGATTACTTAATTTTTAGAAGATTAGTTTCCGTTTTGAATTGAGTTAATTCAAATTATGGATTTTGTGAAATAATAAATAATTGATTTTCCAATTATTTACCAAAGTGAACTGTCAGTTAAGATTGTGATGACATTTTAAATAATTTTATTTATTTAAAATGAGAAGAATATTAATTTCGACAATTAAATAATTAAATTTAATTATTTAATTTAGGAGATAAGACTAATAATTTAATTCATTCATTCATTCATTTAATTATGACAATTAGTGACACATTAAATAAATAAATAAAATTTATTTATTTAATAATCAAGAAGAAATAAATGTAGAAAGGTAATTAAACAAATTAAGACATTCATTTAATTAAGGGAAGACTTTAGACAATTAATGACGTATTTAATAAATAAATGAAATTTATTTATTTAATAATCATGAAGAATCAAAGGACATGAATTAATTAAATAATTATTAATTATTTAATCAATAGTCGAATGTTGACCAAGGACATAATTAAATGTCATAATTATGCTAGGACAAAAGTAGTAAAAATGAAGCTTGCAGGCCTAGGTCATTTTTAGCTGTCTACATTTTTCCCCTCTTTATCATAATGTCGCTTGTCGCATTGTGACAAAGAAAATAAGTCAAAAAAAATGCCCCAGTGCAAAATAAGATGAGGAAGAATGACGAGGAGGGTAGCGGTATGCCCCCTTGACAGGACAGACAGGTTCCAAGAACACGGGTGTGCTCTCGAAATTAATGAGATGAGTGAGAGAAGATGACAAGATTGAAGAAGATGCATGTTAGTTCCTAGACCAAATCCTTCAAAACATTGCCATAGGACTTTAATATTTATTGCTCTTAATCATCATTGGGCGGTAAAATGACACAAATGGACAACAAACACCATGATATAACATAGACCAAGGTGTGCAAGGTCATCCATTTGAAAAAATAGACAGTCACAGACAAGGAATGTCCTAACTCATACTAAGGGCGAAGTTGCCCCAGTCTTTTTTTCAAGACAATCCATAGACAGCAGTCAAAAAAAATAAAATAGGCTAGGAGACATCATCGCACCTCTAAATCCTTCATGGGACATCCTCGAGGTAGCTAGTAACATGACCAAAAAGACAAGACAATAAAAATATAAGACAAAAATAGACAAAATAGTCAAAATATAAGACAAGATAGACCAGAAAAATTAATAGCCATTTAATTTTGTTTGCCAATGTTTGTTTGCCAAAGATTGATTTCTTGTCGATTTGACAGTTTTGACAGTTTAAGAGTTTTGCCAATTTGACGGTGTTGACAGTTTGACGGAGCCTATTGTCAAGAAGGACACATCATGAAAAAGGAAAAGGACATTTTGACGAGGTCCAACTCCAAGAAGGACACATCTTGAAGAGGACCAAAGAGTGACGAGACTGACATTGTTTTGAGTAATATGTTTTTGCAAGTTGACTGATGTTGACTGTAAGATTGATTGGCTTATGTTGTCTAATTTTGACCAATTTTGACATTGGCATTTTGAATGACTGTCTTGTGTTTGAGTTTGACTATGTCTGACTTATTTGACCGATGCAACGATTGTGACAAATGCCATGATTTTATTTGGACCAACCTAAAAGGACTGACCTAATGTCTCGGGGACTCATCGACTGATGGCCTTGCCTACGTAGCAAATGCGCAGAGACAACGTAGTTCGACTATGACATGGACTGACTGTCATGACTAAATTTGACTCCATTTTTAGGATTTTGACATTGATTTGGATGTTTTTTGTGTTTTCTTCATGATGTTTTATGATTTTTAGGTCTTTCTTCAGGACATTTTATGATGTTTTTGATCTTTCTTCAAGACATTTTATTATGTTTTTGTCTTTTTGTCGTTTTATGATTTTTTTTTTGGATTTTGACGTTTTATGATTTTTTTGGATTTTGACGTTTAAGAGGATCATGACAAATGCATATGATTGATGCCTACACATGAGAATCCAAGGACAAACATGATTGTGCCCCTAGTCAAGCTGAATACCAATTGACAGGTGATGACAACGTTGTTTGGCGTGGGAAGGACGCATCCTGAAACAACGTGAGGATGATGACGATAATGTGACAAAAATATGGAGGTCTACAGCCAGGCCAACAACAAAGTCAAGTAAAATTTTGGATAATGTGCTTAGACTTGTTGCATTTGGAATGACTGGGTTAGGACTAGATGGGATGATGATTATCCTTAGACCATTTGACAAGGGAAAGCCAAGACAGGTGACAAGCATGAAAGGATAGGGGGTGGCCTTGGTAAAAGACGGGAGACATGAGACTAATGGAATTGTCATATGATTTTCAAGGATTATGTCACATAAGGATAATGATGTTTATGTCAGCAATGACATGATGTTTCACGGATAATGTATGACCAAAGGATAGGCCTGTCAAAATTTTTCCCAAAGCATGACTTATGTGTGCCTATTTTATGTCAAGACCAAGGTAGGTGGGAAAGTGAATGGAAATGATATGGATCAAATGGTCAGATGCCAATGTCAAGAGGCAGGTCTAGGAGATGAGACAACTTGCCCCCAAGTATAAAAGTCCACATAGATGATTTATTTTACACATGACGCCTGTTTGCTAGGTTTTCATCATGGTACTTATCCAAGGTGCCTGTTTGCTAGGTTTTCACTGTTGGATGAATTTTTTCTCTTTACTATTTTCTTGACTTTTTTATTTTTTTGGTGTCACCAAGACGCCTGTTTGCTAGGTTTTCATCAGGGTGACGATTTTTTGATTTTTTATTTTTTTGCATTTTGCATTTTGCATTTTGTGGATAGCCTGGATGCTTTAGATGACCAATGACTGTTTTGAATCCATTGATGGTGCTGATGTAGAGACTGGTGCCATGATATGCCAATAATGTCCTGTCTGAAGTAGTTGTCTTGTCAGGATTGTAGCGCTTGTATACAAATGATTGATATCATTGTGGTCCTTTATGATACTAGAGTTGGCCTTATCAAAATACGCACATTGCAATAGAGTGTCATGAGAGTCCTTGTGGTAAAGAGTTGCGGCCATGATGTGACGGATTTGTGACGTGGAATTTTTGGACTTTAAACGAGATGTAGGATTATGACAGATGATGGTAGATGTGGAAAGGTTGTTTGGACATTTGGATGAATGACTTTTTATTTTCCAAACTTGGGATGGTGGATGCCGAATTTTGGAGGGATGGTGTTTGGAACCAAAACTTTTATATGCCTTGCTTGATGACCATTTTGAAGGAGGTGGACATTTGTTGTATGTGGGAGTCCTCTTGTCTTGTGGCTCCACATATTTATTGAATTTTTCTTTTGACATATTTTCTTTGCTTGATCCACTTTTCTTTGGGATCCATTTTAATTTCATTTGTCCACTTATCTTTTTGTCTGATTCGATGGCCTTTAACATTTGATTTTTGACTTTGTAAGACTTGTTTTTGTTGGTTCCAAAGGGGAGGTTGATTCATGATAGAATGACGGTTTATGGTGTGGGTGGACGGGGTGTTGGCGACAATCTTATGACAAGGATTTCTCATGGACTCCATTTTGACGTTTGTATCTGACAAAGTTGCCCCCAGTATCGAGGAGGTACCACTGACATCGTTTGATTTACTAACTAAGGAATAGCCAAGACCTTGATGTTTGGAATTTTCCTGAAGCTATATTGGTTCTAGAATTCCTTGCTCGTGTATGCCTAGTCCTTTGCCTTGATATTGCATGCTTTGACAGATTCTATTTGCGATGGGGTATTTGTTGTTTTGAAAGCAAGATGCTAACCCATCATTAGGTATGTGGATACTGTCACTTGTAATATTTTCATCTGCAAGAAAGCTTGCTCTGACAAAGATAGATGACCCTAGTTGATAAAGTGTCTTAGCTTCATTGTCCTGTTGGACATATCCCTGACTGATATCTTTGGTCTGATCGTGTGACATGTCAGGTTTGGATGATTCTGTCGGTGCTTCCAAGGCAATGTCGAAGCCATCATTATATTTAGTGTCATAGATTCCAATGATTTTAGCTATAACTTGATCATATGCAAGCATGTCCCTAGTGGGAGATTCTTGTTCTGGAGGAATATTGTCTATGTGTTCCATGGAGGAAAGTGTCTCATCGTGGGAATTGTTAATAGTCGAGGCCTTTATAAGGTCGGCAAGTGTTTGATCATGAATGGCGTAAAGGTCAAGGAGTGGATTGTTTTGGACTTCTTGGTCAATGGTAGTGGTGCAGGAGCACCTAGGCTGACCTCCACCTTGTTTGTAAACAATTTTGGCTTGTACCTAATCTTAGCCAAATCAGGGTGTTTGTGTGTTTAGTTTGGACCTTAGAAGGTCTTGGTGGAGTGTGGTAAGTTAGTCATTAGGACTAATTTCATCTTAGTGAATCATTGTTCATAAATGTTGCTTTATTTTAGCTTTGGACAGTTTGTGTTGGAAGGATGAGTTTTAAATGTGTTATCACCACATCCTCATTGTTTGAAGATGCCAAGAGGCAGTTAAGATTTTGGTGGCTTGTAATCAAGGTGTTAGAGGTCCAAAGATTCGGGATCATGACATAGTGGAAGTTGCAAAATGTTGTTGTAAAGTTGCATGGCAAGATTTGTGGAATTGCATGCAACTTAGTTATTGGATTCCCTTGAAATCAGGGATGTGGAGTCAAGCAACTCCCCTTGAATGATGGAGAAGGAATCAAAAAGTAGTGTATGGATCGTAGAGAGCAGTGAGTGTGCTTGGTAATAACATTTTGGTTTTGAAGAAATAGAATATCTCTGCATTTTATGTGTTTCACCCAAGTTCTTGAGAAACAGTGATACAAAAGGCATTGTAAATACAGATTTCTCATTGTTTTTGTGTTCATTAGATAGATTTGAGTAAGATTCATCTTGTATTCAGGGTGCTTTGTGTAGAGTTGATGTTTCTAATTCCTAGTTTATAGTGTAGAGTGTTAGTTTTCTTTGTTTTGTGCAGTCAAACTTGGAATGGCTCCCCCATAAACACTGACCACGGGGTTTTCCTGAGATTGGTTGAATATGGGAGAGGAGCCAGTCCATTGTACATATGTAGCAGTAGGAAACCTAAAGAGCTAAGCAAGTAATTGTAATCTCAAACCCTAGGCGAGCTAGGACTGCCCGGTTAGTGGTTTGGGAATGAAAATTTGAAAAACTTAGGCAGGGGAAGGAGTACAGTACGGCCATAGTACGGTTCCAGGTGAGGTTTTGTCATAGCCAAGCATTTTAGAAGGATTGAAACCTCAATCAATCCATTTGAGATAGATTTGAAGGAAAAAGTGTTAAAACCCTAAGTATTAGGCTTATTAGCCCTAATCTTCCTTGATTGTAGGAATCCACCATACGGTACAGATAGATGTCTGAAATCTGATGAAGGATTTAAAGCTCCAAAAAGGGTGTCTGGAACTGAAGATTGTTTGACAGGTTGTTTGGCAAGTTTAAGAGAAAAAGGCAGAAAACTGACTGGTAAGGGCTACAAGAAGATAGGCCTCACCAAGGAAAGATCTTGAGATCAGGTAAATTGAAAGTTAAAGAACCTTTAAGATGCATTCAAGTGAATGTGAATTGCAAGAAAACAATGTCTCTAGCTCCCCTGCAAGCAATTCAAGTTGGTTGATGAAGTTGGCACTTAGATCCTTCTAAGTCCAAGGAAGAGTAATCAGTTGCAAAGAAGGTGTTGATCTTCCAAAGGTAAAGCACAAGGTAGAAAACTCTTTGAGAAGAGTTGGAGCAAGACTTAGTTAATGATCTAAGTCTGAACAGAGCCCTGAAGGTGTCAGGTTCTTGGTGGAAGACAGAGAGAAGTCTTCTTGAAGATTGTGCAAGCAACCTTTGAGTCCATCATACACCAGGTAGGGTCTTGGTCGAAGATGGGGTTGTCATGGATTTGGACTTCTTGGTCAATGGTAGGTGTACTTTGGATGTCATGATTGTCTTGAAGGAATCCTTGAATGGAGTTTAAGATAGGGTCATGGGATGGACTACCTTGTTCTTGACATGAGGGTGACGTTATAATGTCATGCTTTGGGCTTTCATTTTGACATGTATCCTCAAGTTTATTAAATGGGATTTGACTTTGAGTAATGACAGAATTTTCATGACTAGATGTGGCTTGTGAGGGGGTGACTTGAAAAGGATTAGTGAATGACGGACTAGGATAGGATGTGGGGACTTGGACTGGACTAGTATGTGAAGGACTGGGATATAACATGGGTACTTGCATTGGACTAGTATGTGAAGGACAAGGGTATGACATGGAGACTTGGACTGGATATGACATGGAGTCTTGGATTGGATTAGGATGTGATGGTATAGGATGTGACATGGGGACTTCGACTGGATATGACATGGAGTCTCGGACTGGATTATGATGTGACGGCATAGGATGTGACATGGGGACTTTGACCGGATCGATATGGTATGATGTAGGGACTTGACATGAGTTGGTGGATGGTTGATAGGGCATGTAGACGTTGATAGGATTGATAGGTGAAATTTGTTGATATGGTGATTGGACTTGATGATGTGCTTGTTGGATTTGACAAGTGGCCATGAGGTATTGGATTTGAGCTATGAGTTGTTGCATTTGAAGTGACTTATTTGCTTGAAGTTTTTGTATTATGTCATGGACTCTTTGAATGAATTGTTGGGGTAAAGGTGCTTGACTTTTTTTAGCCACGTGAAGCATGTGAACAAGCTCTTGTGCTACATCTTCCAATGTTTTCATGGTGTAAAATGATGTTGATTAGATTAAAGAAATGACAATGATTAGGATATGATGTGGAATGACAAGATTGAATGATTTGGATGATGTGGCGAGTGTTTATTGGAAGTTTGACTTGAGAACTATCAAACACAATATTTCACATGTAAATGCATGAACATACACACCAAACACAATGATAAATTTGTCTTTGAAGATTAAATGTTATGATTAAGTAAACACTTGAATACACAACAACAAGCCCTATGACTAGTCAAGTGGGGTATGGCCAATTAGGTCTCAAGCTAGTCTACACAAGGTTGACTAAGGATGATTTGAAAGAAAAATCCTGCCACACAACCGGGAGAAAGGGGTAACCCACCCTTCACCTTCACTTCCCAAAGGTATAAAGTTCTTTGGGGCTTAGCCAAGAGTGACGAGATTTTAACTCCCAAACAAGCGTGTCTTTCGATTCACACTTCAATTGAGGTCATCCCCAGGGGTGATGAAATCCCCCAGCAGGCCTCCTAGGAAGGGTTTGACAAAAGCAAACCAAGTGAGGTGTTTGTGATCACACACACACTTGATTCACACTCACAGTGATTAATTTCCTTTTAGAAAATTGAAATGTGTGTAAAGAAATTCAAACACTTGTTCTTTTTAATCCCAAATCAAGATGTGTGATTGAATACAATAGTTAATTTTAGCCTCAATTTTTGATATGTGATTGAAAACAAAATTCGTTTTAAGAGCCCAAATCCAAATGTGTGACAAACAATGATTAAGAAGTGAAAGATTAAACGAGTGCACCTGGAAGTTTTCGCTTTCCAATCTTCTGTCTATGACTGATATTGCTGCTGCTATAGCTCCTTATGATCACCTACAAGATGAAAAAAAATGATATTATAATGCAACCATAAAAAAAAAATAAGCTCATCAGAAAATTGCAATTTCAGATACGTTTTTGACATAGCCGAATTAGATTTCATTATTTGATGATTTTATTGATCTGAAAAATGAAAAATCAAAGAAGAGATCCCTACTAATTTTCTAAGAGCTTTCCAGAAATGTAAAGAAGTCAAAAAAAATCCCTGTTTTGCTCTCAAAAATGCGGATTTGTGAAAACTATACAGAAAACGAAGATCAGATTTTTCCACATTGTATTTGACCTCAAAACTAAATCTATAAAACATAGACCCCTATTATAATTTCAAGATATTTCCAAAAATATTAAAAATTTTGAAAAATTCATCTATTTGCATCCAAAAAATAAATTTTATGAAAATAATTAAAATTAAAATAACTTCCACAAAAATGATGATAAACCCTCAATTTTTTTACTGTAGCCTCTTGAGATGATGTACAAGATTCTATAAAAGTCTTGTTAAAAAATTCACAGCTGTGTAGAAGATATGAAGAAATTTGTAAAACCTACAGTTTTGTCCAAAAACTGACAGATCTGCAACAAAAGGTCAATAAAACCCTGCAAAAGGCAAGCTAGATCAAAGGATTCACGTCAGGTTCACCAATGTAACTGAGGGTAATTTTCAGGATTAGGATTAGATTAATCGAATCAATGTAAAAGACAAAAACCCAAAGCAATTACAAAACACAATGGAAGTAAATGAAAGAATGATTATACCTGATCGCCGAGACCTCCATGATTCACTTTTGTAACACCTTCTTACTTGCTAGATAATGCTTTGCCCTCAGATTCATTGTGCGAGAAAGCCTTGACGAAGTCCTACACCAAGCTTTGAAGGATTTGATAAATGCCTAAATGTCTATGACTATGCCATCGTCCTAAACAAGCTTTGAAGGATTTGAATCTTAAATTCCTATGCCTATGACAAATGATAAATGAAAATAATAACGACTATGAATGCTAAATGACTATAATGCCTATATTAATGAAGTGGTGGATCAAATCCTAAATTATGAGTAAAATTGACATTTTATAGAAAACGCAATTTTAAAAGGACGGACAAGATCGACTCTTGACAGAAACCTAAAATCAGAGGATGAGATTTCACTTGATAATCCCTAATTAGGGTTAGGTCAAAATCCTTAAATGAGTGATCAAGATGTCATCTGAGAATATCAGATCGGCGGTGGAGAAAAGATGAGATAATTAATTTCAAAAATAAAGATTTTCAAAATTAAGAAGATAAAGATAGACTGCTTTGTGAGATTCCAAAAATCAAAAAGATAAAAGGTGGACTGAAAAGCAAATTTGATAAAATCAAGAATCTACTTGCTTTATTTGATTTTTGGAAGAAAGCTACCATTTTGAATTAAAGTAATTCAAAATGTGGATTTTGTGAGACAAATAAATAATCTTTTTCAGATCATTTACCAAAATGGACTGTCAGTTAAGATTGTGATGACATTTTAAATAATTTCATTTATTTAAAATGAGAGGAATATTAATTTCGACAATTAAATAATTAAAGATAATTATTTAATTTAGAAGATAAGATTAATTAATTAAATAAATTAATCTATTTATTTAATTAAGACAATTAGTGACATATTAAATAAATAAATAAAATTTATTTATTTAATAATCAGGAATAAATATATGACGAAGGGTAATTAAATAAATTAAGAAATTTATTTAATTAAAGGAAGACTTAGACAATTAACGACGTATTTAATAAATAAATAAAATTTATTTATTTAATAATCATGAAGAATAAAAGGACGTGAATTAATTAAATAATTATGAATTATTTAATCAATAGTCGAATGTGGACCAAAGACATAATTAAATGTCATAATTATGCTAGGATGAAAGTGGTAAAAATGAAGCTTGCAGGCCTAGGTCATTTTTAGCTGTCTACATTTTGTGTCATGGCTCAACCTTCATACCTTCTCTTTTGGAATATAAGGTTTTATCTTCAAGCTGATGGTTTTAAGAAGCTCCGTGGAAACCTCTCTGTGGATTTTGAGGTATGTATTCTTGTAGAATCTGTAGATTCTTATGTATATTAGCAAAAGATAGAAGAAAATAACTGCAGCCATGAATATTCTTTGCAGAAAATGGAAAGCATCCTTTGTTTATCTTCTTGATTTCAAAGCATCTTATGTTGATCTCTCTATTGTTCATTTCATGTTCTAGGCCTTACATTTAATCTATTCTCTGGATGGAAAAAACTTTGCTCGTGGACACAATTTTTTTTCCTTTCAGGCATGGCTTTTGCTTAAAACTCCCATCAGATTTTAAAGTCGAAAGAAAACTAAACATGAGTTTCACCAAACCTATGTTCTCTACAAAAACCCTTGGACAATTTACAGAATTTTTGAAAACCTCGTGTATTTTTTTGTAGATGAAAATCTATCCAGGTCGCAGCTATATACTTGCAGGAATTTGTTTGGGGTTCTGGGTTACCAAACCCACGCCACCATTGTTTCCTTCAAAACAATGAAAAATATACTCATTTCAATATTTACTTGAGTATATATAGAGGGTTTGTTACCTTCTGAAAAAATGAGAATGCTTCCATGTGATCTTCCTGTGCATTGATATTCTTAGTTCCTCGCAGGCTATGACTTCATGCTTTTTTTTTTCGTGGCTCGCAATACACCATGGTCTTTTGCACATTATATCATTACCTTCATTCACTGGCACATTTTTTTTCCTTCATTTTTTGTTATGGCCTTAAGCATGCAGGCACCTATGCTACAGAACTCTACCATTCCATGCTTCTCAAATTTTTCTAACTTTTATCCTTGTGAATGAAAATTTTCTTGGATAGCCTCCTTATTTTATTCTGAGCATTCATCTTCCTTCTAGAATTCTTCAACCTTTGTACATCTTGTTCTACTTTCTAAAGCTTGATACACTAAAACTTAGTCTTATTGCTTCAGTTTTTAAACTTAATAAGCATTCTTTTCATACTATATTGTAGCATTTTGAAACAGTCCACATGCTCTATTTATACTGAAACTTGCAAAACACAGTATTCCAAAACATAGCATCCACATCATGTAGTTACGTAATTACACCTATCCTGCAATACAGCCTCACTGCCTCTTATGATATCATGAGGAACTCTAGACCATATCTCCAGGTTCATCTATAACATTTGTTCTAAATGGATTGTATCCTTTCAGTGCCCTGGCATCTATCATTTGTTGTTCTTAGATTATTGCATTCCACCTCTTAAGGTCCTTAATAGTATGAATAGAAAAAACATTCCCACCAGCCTTACTTCCTATGTCTACTAAAGAGTTAGTTATCTAACTATTGAGAAATAGAGATCTGTATTGTTCACTTCCATTACTCAGGTCCTAAAAGTAACTGTACAGATTTTGTTGTGGTTTTCATGCATCAAAGTTACTTTTCAAGCATTTATGTTTCAATAGTTGCCATACCATATAGTTTCCTTTCAAGAGCTGATTGAAGGAAATCATTTTGTATCCACTGTTATGATCCTATTCAAGGCTGATTTTCATGCATTCACATATGTCAACTTCCATTATATCTACAACATTCATTACCATCACTGTACTCCATATGCAATTTCACACTGATGGTGGAGTCATGCTTTTATTTTGTTGTCCTTACGATTTCTTGTCATGTGAGGATATCTTCTACATTTTGTTATTTCAATATGCAAGTTTCTTCACTTTACTATCATGGCATACCTTTCATGTGTGTATGATGTTTGCCAAATTAAAGTCATTAGACCTCCCTCTTGCCTTCCTATAGCAGGCTATCAAACTTGTTGGAGCCTAAAATTTCACTCCTATTTTGATGAAATTTAAGGCTCCCATATTAAAAAATCTTATAACTTGCACCGACTTGAAAACAAAGCAATCAGGAATATTATAAAATTCAGTCATTAATACCTCTATGCTACCAGAGATGTTGACATCCTAATGTTGTATACCTTGTCCAACAAATAAATTGAGGAAAGAAAGTGTAGGCTTGGATAGTTGCAAAAGTGTTTTAGTGAATAAAACAATGAGTGACAGTTCGCAAGATTATGTAAGCCATCCAAAATGCTCTGTTCATAGGGCAACCGAGACCAAAATTATTTTTCTCACAAAGAAGGATTATTTGATTTGGGAGTTGCAATGGGAGAATTTATAGGGAAAGAAGATACTAAAACTCCAATTAATCATGATGTTTTACAACAAACATCTATTTGTAGATCATCCTCTTTCAACAGATATGCAGGTAAATAGTATAAAGATATGGAACCCGAAACAAGTCAATCTATAGTAGCTTTGCATTTTCCTTGCTAGAGTTTTTCAAGTGTTATGGAGGATCCACCCATTCATGTAGACAGCGATGGTGCTATGAAGGGTTCAGATGACAACCAAATTGAGCAAGTTTGGAGATTGGATTCGATGATCTATTTTAAGAATGCACATCTCTTTCCAAGCATTACAGCCATAAGCGAGCTATATTTTTGAGATATATCCATTTGTAAGGTTACAGAGCTTTAATGAAATGCTTCAAAGAGGAATAAGACCCAGAGGCTACATTTATAATCTTCTTATTCATGGACTTATTACTAAGGGCGAAGATGAAGAAATCATTTGAGATGTAAACAAAATTCATACAAACGTTGAGATCAAAATTGAAATAAGATATTTTGGCAAATACAATGCAAATAGGTAGTGAAAAGATTCATGTGATGCAGCCCAAGAATTCAATAATATTGAGGACAGAATTGTTGAAATAACATGCGCTGGTATTTGCTCTATCTTATCAATGGAAAACTCAAGTACTTATGGACACTCAGTATTGTGATAGATGGGAAAGTGCTCACACAGATTATTCCATTTTTTCATTTTCTCCAAATAATGGGACGCACCGATAAAACTCTGTTTGATGTGCCATGCACCTTGAAAGGGATATTATGAGAAGTTCTTATATGTACCATTTTTTTGAAGGTCACCTTGATTTTTTTATCCATAATAACATCGAGGGTGAAGCTAATGGTAAAACTATTTTTCTATAGATTATCTTGCTCAGGTAATTCTCTATCGAAAACCCATACAAAAACCAAATCTCTATAACTCTCAGGATATGTGGAATGCCCACTAAAACCGTCGCCATCAAATTGGGAAAAATTTGAGCTCACCTGGAAAGAACAGAGCAAAAGCCCTAAATTCATTAGCGAGTGAAAGGTGATCGGGGTGATTTTTTAAAAGTCACACCGATCCCATAAGTCACATCAATGGAGACTTCATCGGCAGGAAATACTACATTGGCATAAGTTTCTCAAATTTGCCTGACTGCGGAGGTCACACCGATGAGAGGTCTTGGGGAGAGTTTCACCGACAACTAAAAGATGGAGCTTCATCGGTAAGACAATTAATATCGGTGGAAGTATAAAAGGTCTCATAAAGTCACATCGATGACTCGACAAGGAATTTTTAATCGGTGAAAGAAGTAAGATCGGTGGGAAAAAATATTTCTTCTCGATGCTTGAGGTCACCCTGAAATTTAATTACATATGGTCATAATGCAGACGAAGGGTTAAATAAAATAAGAATGTGGAAGAGATATTATTGTTTCAAAGCATTGAAATAAATGAGCAAGATAGAAGTATTATATTGTGTGAAGTAAAGTTGGAAATATTTTCACCAAGGGCAAGGTAATTATTTTACCTAGAAGAATATTTTTACGATGGAGAGTAAATATTTTCATGGAGGAAATTAAAATTAAAGCTTTGATGGGAAATTATTTTTACTCAAGGAGTATTTTACTCTAAATAAGGATGAACAAATTAAATACAAAGTAAAATAATTTCGTCAAGAGGGAAAAACATTTTCACTAAGGAGGTTAAAGAATAGGAGATTATTTATCCAAAGAGTATATTATTCAATTGGGAAAAATTGCAAGTAGAGAAGCATACTGAATAAACAAGATTAATTTTCACTAGAAGGTTATTAATTTTACCCAAAGAATGTATTGAAGATATATACAGTGAAAAAGTGGATATGAAGTTTTCCAGCAAAGGGATTAAAGATTAATGAAGATTTTAAATGTTTTGCAAAGTGACGATTATTTTTCACGGGGAACAAAGATAACGAAGATTAAAATATTTAATTTGTTGGAGGAAAATAATTAAATATTTTGTTAAACGAGAAGAATAATGAAGCACTGCAATGGAAGAGATATGAAAGGTTGTAACCCTAAAAAGGCAATGTATATGTGCAAAGTGAAATTGTATCAAAAGGAGGAGATTTAGAGGAGAAATAAGTAGGTTAGGTAGTTGGATAGGGTGAACTGTTGCTGAAATAAATATCATGTTGCACATTATAAAATATTTTAAAATTATATAATGGAGAAGAACATGTTTATCCAATTATGGTGTCAATTGTTTGTCGAATTTATTGAAAACATTATCTGGTTGTCTCCAAGGTTGTCATTTCTTGATTATTTAAATTGAAATATCAAGAATATTTTTTAATTTATCAAAGCACACTTTCTTCTCTTGTGTGGTTCAATTAACTGGTTCCTCCAAGACAGGTAAATCCTTTTGATTAATCACAGTAATTTGGAAAAGGACATTTGGATCATTAAGAAGAATTTGATAATTATACTCTTGCACGTTTACACAAGCTATAAATAGTCACAAGTGCCAAGAAATTTGAATTATAGCCATTAAGCAAGTCACCCATTATACAAATCTTGACTCCATTAGCCCAATAGAAGTAGGCACTGGTCACACCTTTCATATTTTAGAATTTCATAAAATCTTCTTAAAACATCCATATCTCAATTTCAATATTAGGAGTAGGAGTATTCTGTAAGCTTTTATCTATTACGTTTGTGCCATTGTAATAGATCCATCAAATCAATCAAGTCATACTACTTTAAGTCTACCTTATTCACATAGGTATACCCACCTAGGTCTGGCAGTACCTAAAGAGAAGAAGGTTCAAACCATTTGGCCTTGTTCGTTACCCTGAAACGTATCAAGAGATTGGCAACCACTTGAGGTATTCGTACCTACGTTTTTGAGAGCTAACAAAATTGTCTGTACCACCCATGATGCACTCTAGAAACAAAACTTTGCAAATCCATCAGTAGCTTATAATTTGATCATGAAGTGAAAAAGCAAAGTTGTTCATGTTTTTTTTTTAAATTGCATCACAATTACAATCTCCTACAGAATACCCACTGTTAATTCATAAAGTCTGAATGTATCCTGAATTTTGTGCACCTCTGAATTAAGATACCCCCAATGCCTATACATTTAAGCTACTAATGAGCATATTTTCCTTTCATTTTCTCATGATTATTTTGTGCCTCCATGAAAACATGCACATTTTGGATTTCTCTGTCTCTTCCAACAAGCATTTTGAACTTAGAATTTCATCTGCTTTTATCACCATGCCCCATATGTACTGCTATTTCGACTAGCATACCATCTTGAGAACATTTCTATCTCAAAACTTGAATGAAGAGAGCTAAATGCACTTTATCATATAAATGCAATATCTAAACTGAGTTATCACTTGTCATTTTTGTATATTTCTTGCATCATTTTTGTATATTTCTTGCATCAAATTTAGCATTTCTCAATACATTCCTTTTACATTGGCATTTTGATTTTCATACTTTATGATCCTCGTGAACAATTAAATATCACTTATGACAATGACCATGTTTTCACTGTCATAAATGATAATTACTTATGTGTGGACCATAGAGGAATGATTCATTTGATGAATGATCTCATTATATCATTAAAACAAATCAATATAGCACATTGGGCTCAAACCTTGTGGGAGCCACATTTCATCCCACGTGTTGAAACTTGATAAAACAAGAACATTGATTTCCTTGTATCTGCACATGAAGCAAATAGTCAGAAAATATGTGCATATGTTTGAAGGCTTGATGATCCTGTTTTCTTTTATGGACATGGACAGCTTATTGTTTGTTTGATGCATGTAAAGGACAATTTACACACTGGTGGGTGGATGAATATATAGTGTTGGAGACCATTATTGCTTAGAGCTCTGCTCTAACCTCATTCCAATTCTTTCAGATGCAGGACATGGAAACAGGGAGCTACAGAGGACATAAGACAACTTGGATCTGAAGACCATGTAGGACAACGGACTCCGACCAGTCATCAGGCAATGACTGGCCTCTTCCCCTATATATGCATTTTTTCATTCTTTCAATCCATTTGTGTATATATTGTACTTTATTTCCATTGGACAAGCTATATCTCACGGCTTGTGTGAGATAGATTTGAACTCTTGAATCAATAAAGATTTTCTTTTAGTAATATTTGTGTGAATATTTTCAATATTGTATGCACCTATATAAATGCAACAATCTATTACCGAAAGATGTAATCTCTTTGATTCTTATGTTTATACATCTGAATGAAATATAGGGAAGATTGATATGAAACACACTTCATTTTCAGTTTGTAGGCACTTTTAACTCACTCAATTTGACAAAAACAAAATGAGTAACAATTACAAGGTCACAACACAAGAAACTCATGGAGTCTAATCCTAGTAGTTCAAATGTCACAATGCCCATGAGGGTTACCAAACTAGAGTTTGGAATGTATCATCATTTATTTAATCCTAATGAATAATAAACTCCACAGCCACAGCCTCAATATCCACAAATTATCATAAAAGACATCACAAACAAATCTATGGAATCTAAGGAATTGATTGAAGAGAAACTTTTAGAAATGCAACAAGATCCCTCCTTAGCTAGAGAACTTGATTCCCTAATTGCTTCAAATCCTAACACATACTTTCTTATACTTGCACAAAGTGGTGCTAAGCTACCTTAGGATTACAACATTGCTACACTTAGGGAGAAATCCCTCACACATGTCGTTTCATCTAATATTTCATCAAATGAGAACATACCTATTATTTAAGATATTAACAAAGCTATGCCACAACCTTGAATTCCAAACATACCTATTCAACCATCTATACCGTCTTATGACACAAATTCAATACCATTTTCTAAAAACTACATAAATCTACTTTTTCAAATTCTAAGAATAACCAACCAGAATAACATACATATCCAAAATCCACCAAACATAAAAATCATTATGCATTACCAAACATAACCAATCAAATAAACACACACATCCCAAATCCACCAATTTCTTCATATATACTTCATAACGCAAACATTCCTCATGTGTCCCCATAAGACACAAAAAACTACACAAAAAATCCTTTCACGACCCAAGCCACCACATCTCATGTACCTCCCAACATTCCATATGCTACACAAGTATAAAAAATGGCAATGAGCACATATAATCCTAATCATTCATGCAAAACACCTATTTCATAAATTCCATCACTTACCATTTCAAAACAAACTTCTACATCCAACATACCCAAAACTTACAACGTCCCACATCCCTCACAAGCCTTCACCTCTAACATATCCATAAATAAAAATATCCCCCCAAAATAATTCATTCCACAACAACAATATCAATCCATTTTATTTACTATCCCTACACACACAAATGTCCCTTAAACTCAAAAATATGTGTATAACATACCCCAACAACAATTTATTCCACAACAACTATCCATCCCATAAAATTAAAACCTCTCATACAACTCATATAAAATTAATCAAACATAAAACATACCTCAATGACAAAGTATTCCCTAACACAGAAACATCACATGCAACTCATATAACATCCCTCAAAATATCCCCCAAAACCAAAATCCGTCATATAATTCTTCATCAATTCCTCAACATCAAACATACACTCCATCTATCCAACCACCAAAAAACCCAAATGATGACTTGGCATTGCAAATCCAAAGCTTACATCAAAATATTACCAAAATGAAATTAGGAAAATTGAAGAAAAGCTACACTCTTGAAGAAATTTTCCCTTACCTATTTGATAGAACAATATCTATGGTACCCTTCTCTCATAACTTTGAAATGCCTAAATTTGAAAAATACAAGGGAAGAGGAGATCCACAAGAACATATATGAGAATTTTACACATTTCTAGAGGTTGCATACAATGGCATGTACTTAATACACCTCTTTCCTAGAAGTTTAGGAGGACAATCAATAAAATGGTTCTCCCATCTACTACATAGTATTAAAACATTTCATGAACTTGTTAAAAAATTTATTGGTCACTTCTCTTACAACATAGACCACAAAGTTACCATGAATGATTTATGTAACACACAATAAAGAGTGGAAGATACATTAGCTTCATTCTTGCAATGTTGGAGAAACATGGCTAGCAAATACAACTAGCCTATTCTTTAAAAAAAAATTATGAATATCTTTGTCCAAAATCCTAATACTGAAATTTAATTTCACTTAACCATAGAATGTGCAAACACCTTTGATGAAATCATAGAAAAAGGGATCACCATTGATAAGGTTCTTATTACTAAGGGGATTGTTAAAATCTATAAGGACAATAAAGACCATATGTCAAATCCTAATGACAAACCCTGCCTATGGAATAAGAACAAGAATGTTACCAATGATGGCATTGTGGATGTAAAAATTTGTACAAAACATACAACACCACCAAAAAATCAACAAAACAATAAAAATGTGAATACTCCAAAAGAACCACTAAGAACAAATAACACTAGACATAAGTACACTCCCTTAGGATCCAATTGAGATAGTATTGAACAAAATAATGCAAACAAACATTATCAAGCATCCAAAGCTTAGATAATAAGATGAACCCTAATTTAAACCATCTTGGGTCAATGAAAATGACTATTGTGAATACCATAGGATAAAGGGTCATAAAACACCAAATTGTATGTAGCTAAAAAATCTCATTTAGGATTTTATTGACCAAGGTGACATCATTGTTGAAGATAATCCTAAATATCTATCTAAAAATGACCACGTCAACAATATCCATAGCTCACATAATAAGAAATTTGGCATATATCAAGATACTTTTCCCAATCACTATCAAAATCATCCATCTATGTCTAGCAATAGCTCATCCCAAAATAATTGCATTAATAACATCCTTAGCCATAACATATCCATGTCATTTTAATCCATAATAGGTCATATTGAAGAATATTTTCCATAAAATTCCTTCATTTATCATTTCAATCCATCATCCTTGAAAACTTTGCAACATCAATCCACACCATACCTATCAAAACACTCATCCAATAACGAAACCTTTCATGATTTTCTCCAAGAGCTATCCACAATAGATAATCATGAACTCCAAGATAATCCAAAATTTGATACAAGTCCAATCTATGATCAAGAAATCCTACACCAAATACTATCATTCCCTCCATCATCTAGCATTCCTACTCTAGAAATTCCTATTCAAAATCCATTACCACTATACAAACATATTGAGGTCATCCAAGAGTCCCTTATTCATACCTTATTATTAGAAGCAAATCTATGTCAAGAACACAATCCAAATAATAAAGAAGAAAGCTTTGAAATGAATCAAGATCAAGTTACTTAAATCCTCCAATCTCATCCTATCATTGATCAGGATCCCATCTCTGTAGAACTCCATAATGATCCCATCTCTCTAAAATTCCATAATGATCCCATCATCCCTTTCCATGAATCAATGATATAAAGAATAAATTTGACTATATCCAAATTCCAATAACCTCCACTTCCGTAGATTAGGCACTTGCTTCCACTAGACACATAGATGATATCCCCCTTGTTCATCCAAAACAAAAGTATTTCTTTATAGACATATTTCAAAATGATGAAGCTATAGCTGAGTTCATAGGACTCTATGATTTCATTCCAACAAATGACCATGAAGAGGGTTTTTATATCAACTTTGAGGCAACAACATATTTTAAATAAAAATTAGTCCCTTCTTAAACTCGTGTCAAAGATATTGACAAACAAGATACTATAAATCCGATCAACATCCCACATAATGATGAAGCAACAAGAATGGAGACAAAGAAAGAACTAGTATTCTATCAGCTTGGATCACTCACTTTTTTCAAAGAAATATTTCTTACTAAAGATAAGATAACCACCATTGACGATTCCCAACAATACAAAGAAGAGTTAGCATTTTGTTTCTAACACAATACATATCCTATTGTAAACAAAATCTATCAACAGATGTAATATAAAGGAAAAGGATTAAGCCTACATAAATAAGGTATTATGGAGCCAGTATAATTTTTTGGCAATCCTAACTATCAAGGTCTTGGTTATTCATTGATCAAGGAATCTAATAATGTTAGTGGTACCTACATGATATTGGGGACAAATTTATCTAATACAAACATCAAAATAGGGGACATGAATAGTCTCTACAATAAGTTTGTTGCTAGAACTCCTCCCATTCGCATCATAAAAAATCATTCAACCCACTAATTGGGACCAATAAAACAAAAATACTTACAAATAAAAAGATCAAATTCAAGTTTTTGAAGCTAATAAATCTAAAATTCAAAATGGACACATAAAGTAAAAATGGATCCCAAAGAAAATTGGATCATGTAAATCATCCAATCCAAATCTAAATCCAATAGTCAATGAAACTATGGAGCCACATTAAAAAAGGCCTTCCATCTATTACAAGTGTTCAACTATTTCAAAAAATTATTCAATACCAACACACAAACTATATAAAGTTGTTGGTCCCAAACATACTCAAAATATCACATCCACACTCCATCGTCCACCATCCCAAGTTTGGAAAATAAAAAATCATACATCCAAACTATCAAATTATTCATCCACATCTCATATCCCCTATCAACATCCAACATCTCGCCTAAAATTAAAAAATCCCAAATCCCACATTCATCATGTCCTAACAACAACACTTGATCACAAGGACTCTAATGGTACTCTATCACAATATGCGCATTTAGCTAAATCCAATCCTAGTATCAACAAGGATCACAAGAACCTCCATGGGATATATACAAGTTCCCTTATCTTTGCAAATAAAATCCTCAAGGAAAGACATTATTGGCTCATTATGACAACATCTACATCAGCACCACTAAGTGGTCCCACATAGTTGATGATCGTTCAAAAAAGAAAAAAATGAAAAGTAAAGATAAAAATCATCCTCTAGTGAAAACCACTTTGGTGGAACCTTTAGCAAGTACCATAGTGAAAAACTAGAAAAAAGGCACCATTTGTAGCAAAAAAAAAATGGAAAAAATACTAAAGATAGTAAAGATAAAAAATCATCCTCTAGTGAAAACCATTCGTATGGCACTTTGGGAAAGTACCATGATGAAAACCCATTTTTGGGTGTCATGTGTAAAATTGATTATCTATGTGTACTATTCTAGTTGGTAGAACCTTATCTCATGCATCATTCTATTTTATCCTAACACCACTATCGATCCAATCCATTCCATTTTCATCCATCTTCTTTATCCACCTCAATTTTTACAAAGACTAGGGGCATATAATTCAAAACATGCATTTGGAAAAATCTTAACTTGGTCATTTCCTCTAAGTATATACTATCCCATGACATACCATCACCTACATAGCACTATCTAAATAACTATCTTGGCTAAAACATGTTATCCTATTACGAGATAGTCCTTAGAATTAAAATCCCTTATCCTAGATCTATTTGCATATAATATCTATCCTCTCCATCCTTCACATATCCATTTACATAACACTAGTCCATTCGTCAACTCATAATGTTCAATACATTTGCTAGATATTGGGGATAGGTGATTACATCCTTTGGAATAAATCTTGGTATATTCCTTCTAGCTCACTTAGTGATCAGGAAACCTTCCAAAAATCCAAAAAAATCACATATTCCAAAAATTAAAAAAAAATATATCTTGAAACAAAAAACATCAAGCATTTTTCACCATCCCGTGAATAATTTTTTTCTATCAAACTATTGTCCATCACCCTAAATCCAAACAACCCCAATCAACCTCATCTTACCATACACTCCAACATGATATCAAACCAACTAAAAATACATATTCTTATCCTTGCTACAAATCTTAATCCATTTTATCCAAGAAATCATCATTGAGATGTATCATTCCCAATAACCATGTGGTTTTTATCGTTAGCAACATAATCCTTATTTTGTTCTTATCATCAATAATGTTATCACTGTCATTAATCAATCAATCAAATAAATCAACTTTAGCTTGTATATCAATAAGATCTCAAGAGATCTTGTTGGGATCTCAAGCAGGATTGGAGTAATTAAGAAACAAATTTAAAAAATGTAGATACAAAATTAAAAGTACAAAAAGAAAAAATTTATAGAAAGGCAACAAATTTTTTAATGTGGTTCACCCTTTGGGCTATGTCCATAAATAGCTATCTATTTTATTAAAATCCCATCAAACTATATATATTACAATCACTAGTAGAAATATGATGTGTGTAACTTAAACAAACCATGTGTTTTCTCTATGCACTCATATGCTCTTTTTTGTGTGTTACACGATGAACCTATGATCATAAAAAATTTCATCTATGGAACTGAACAACTTACTCATGCACTATTTTTTGCGTGTAACTCTCAAACTACACAACCTTAAAACTTCCATCCATGCACAATTATTTTCCTTCAATCCATAGCAAAGAAACTATTCAGTTGCAAGTAGATACAAACCCCCTTGCACTCCCTCGTTAATTATTTTTTGGGGGAATCCATGGCTGAAAAAGTAACTAAAGTATTAACTTGGAGCATGATTAGGCTCCACATACTAAAAATATCTCACATGGAGATTGATCAAGCTCCACACCAAACCATCTCCCACTTGGAGATTGATCCATTAGCACCACTGCACCTATAGCTCCCACTAGAATAGCACCCATGGACAGAGTTGTTTTTTGTTTCCACCATTTTTAATCTTGAAGATCAATGGAAGCTGAATAGGAAATCAACTTCTCCCATGAAACCACCTCTGTAAACATATCTGTTGGATTTTTTACTTGTTTGAATTTCCTCCAGCTTCAACTTTCCATCCTCCAACACTGACTATATGTAGTGATATCTCAACTTTATGTTTTTGGTTTTCAAATGAAAGGAAGAACTCTTGGCAAGATGAATGACACTTTGGCTATCTGTATATCAATAATTATCAGCCTATTGCTTACCCAATTCCTCTAAGAAATATTGCAGCCAAATTATCTCCTTGATAGCTTCAGTTGCAACAACATATTCTACATTTGTATTTGATAAATCAACAACCTTTTGCAACCTTGAAATTTAGATAACAGTTGTCCCACCTATAGTAAACAAAAAACCTATAGTGCTTCGCTTTGTATTAATATCACAACCAAATTAGAGTCAACATGAACTTGTAGAGCAATGTTTGATCATCCAAAATATAAATGTTTATTTGTTGTCCCTCTCAAATACCTGATAATCCATTTCACAACATTCCAATGCTCCCTTTCGAGATCTCTCATATGCATTCTCACAACTCCAACAACATGTGCAATATCATGCCTCATGCATATGATAGCATATATTATGAAGGGCACACAATCTACTAAGAAGGGGGGAGAATTAGTAGATTAAATCTATTTAAAATTCTTAACTTTTCCACAGTTATCATAATATAGTATTCTTTACAACAAGCCCCACATAAGCATAAAGCACACAAGTGAACATCAGATGTATGTGGAAACCCAAGATGGGAAAAACCATAGTGAGAATAACTGCTTGAATCTGTTGGATGTTGTGGTTGTGTTGCTAATATGTCGTTGTCATTAATGACAACACTATTAGCATAAATTCATTTGAAGCTATATATGTTGAGGATATTGAGAAAATTGTAATAAATGAGTTGCAGGTTGCCAATGGTGAAGTGAAGTTCAGTATGTTGGTAAGTTATGTACGTTGTTGATCAGATGTTGTGGACTAAAGGGTTTTTGCTAAGTGTATCTATTTTATCCACATCGAGTTTCAGAGATTTGCGTGAAGAATTGATCGAGTTATGAAGATTTTCATTCTGACATTTTTTATGTTTCTTCAGTTGGTATTCTTGATTGAAGATGATGCTATTTCAGTTAGTTCAATTGTTGCAGATGTTTCTCTTGTGATTTTTGATGCTTGTGGATGTTTCTAGATCGTTCCTTGTCTTTGTTGCATGTCCACATTGATCATTGTGCTTGTGGTTGGTGATTTTCTCTTGCGTGTTCATGTTTTTTTTGTTCTTGGCGACATAGTGTTTGTATCGTGTTGTGGATGTTCGAGGAGAAATTAATTGAAGTGTTTTCATGTTGGAGATGTTGATTTGGGTCCTCACTAAGTTGTGGTCGACCTTGGTTGATTCGCAGTGTTAATATTTAATGTTTTGGGCCGACATTTTATACTAATTTTATTATTTCTTTGTGGCCGACTTGTAGCAATGAAATTTCTTGTTGCAGATATATAAGAGTGATTGAAGTGTGGAAGAGTGTGTGAGTGTATGCCAGAGTTTTATTTTATGTGCGAATATCATTTGAAGGTAGAGTAGAGTGTGAAGAAGTGTGTGTATGTGTGAATATCATTCGAAGGTAGAGTAGAGTGTGAAGAAGTGTGTAGAAGAGTAAAGAATTGGTCATGTGGTTAATTGGAACTGTAATCATGCATTAGCAGATGTTATTCTCTCAGTGCAAATTCCGGATGGCTATAATCTGAATCTCTTTGTAAGATAGTGTGTCTTCCTTTGTAATTGAGTAGTGAGCTCTAGGTAGTGTGCCTGAATGCATGTGTGTTCCCCATATTTCATCTTCATTATACCTTTAACAGGGTATAATCTTGTGGACTGACCTCCACTGTGGTTTTTCCCCTAATAGGGTTTCCACGTAAAAAAATCTTGGTGTTATGTGTGTTTCTGATGTGTTACTGATTTATTTTTTCATGGTTAATAATTAGATCTGAGAATAATGTTAATAAGTTGAATAAGTTTTGAATTTCTGTGACAACTAATTCACCCCCCCCCTCTCAGTTGTCTACCCTTGTATTTCCAACAATTGGTATCAGAGCAAGTTCCTTGGAAGAATTTTAATAGCTTAAGGTGATCTGGGATGGCAAGTTACAAGAAGGATAGTCTGAGATTTGATGGAACAAATTATTCTTTGTTGAGTGTCATCTGAGAGGCATTGGTGAACCCTACTAGAGCATTACAAGTAATATGTATATTATTCCACATAATGGTCTTACTACTTTTGTTGAGATCAAAGATGCTAAGTATAATATCTGGGCTAAGGAGGCTTTGTTGAGTGCTTTGACTAATTCTAAGATGGCAAATGTTATGGATCTGAAGATAGCTCATGATATCTTGAAAAAGGTGGAAACCTTGTATGAAGGTGATGCTAATGTGAAAATTGCTAAGTTATAGAGTTTGAAAGGGAATTATGAAATGTTGGGAATGGGTGATGATGATAACATTAATACTTTCATGCAAAGAGTGAATGAAATTGTGTGTGGTATTAGATGTGTTGGTTGAAAGATAGATGAATCTGAGATTGTTGCTAAAGTGCTTAGATCCCTACCTGATTCTTACAAAGTCAAAGCTAGTGCTATTGAAGAGCTCCAAATTGTAACAAACATAACCAGATATAAGTTGACTGGTAAGCTGACTGCTTTTGAGTTGAGCAAATTTGGTGATGCCCTTCCTAAGGTCGAATCTACATTTAAGGCTACTACTTCCGGAAGAGATAGAAAGAGATATGATCTAGGTGAAAGTTCATCTAGAAATACATTTAAGTATGAGGATAAAATCAAATAGATTGAAGAAGAAGAAAGAGAGCTAAAAGAGTTGGAAGCACTTATTGTCAACAGAGTACCGAGAGGAAAAGGTAAGTATGAAGGAAAATTTCCTCTTAAATGTTTTCCTTGCAATAAGATAGGTCATTTTGTATCAAGGTGTCCGGAAAGAGTTGCTAAACCAAGACATAACAAGCCTAGATTTCAGAAGAAGTGTTACTATGCTATTTATGAAGGTGTGACAGATGATGAATCTGATAAAGGAAATAGAAGTGATGATGAATGGGTATTTATTGCTGTCAAGGAAAATAATCCTATATCTACTAAATCTGATGGTTGTACAAATGTGGAGAAATCCCTAGTTGCTTGACTTGAAGAGAAAGATGAATGGGTAATTAATAGTGGATGTTCACATCATATGACAGGAGACAAAAGTATGTTTGTAAGCTTGGAAAAGTATGATGGTGGTGTTGTGAGATTTGGTGATAATACAGCTAGTGTGATCCGTGGAAGAGGTTACATTTCTCTTGATGGTAGGAATAATACTGATGATGTTCTATATGTGGAAGGCTTGAAGAATAATCTTTTGAGTGTTGGTCAAATGGTTGATAAGGGATACAATCTTCAGTTCAAGGATGGAAAGTGTACAATATTGAGTTATGGAAGTGAAATTGCATCAGGTACAAAAACAAAAGGTAATATCTTTCACTTGAGTGTTGATAGTAAAATTTGTTTGATTGCTCAAGTTGATGAAAGTTGGTTATGGCATAGGAGGTTGTGTCATGTTAAATTTGATAATATTGTCAAGATAAGTTCCACTAAGGTTGTGAGAGATCTACCTAAGTTGGTGAAACCTACAAATGCAATATGCAAGGAATGTCAATTGGGAAAGCAAACTAGGATTTCATTTCAGAGTAAAAAGCATTTTTCAAATGAATTTTTAGAGCTTTTGCATACTGATCTATGTGGTCCATCTAAGGTCAAAAGTTTACAAGGTTATAGGTATTTCATATTACTCTTTGATGATTATATGGGTTACTTTCTTAAAGGAGAAATATGAAGCACTGGAAAATTTCAAGATCTTTAAAGCTATGGTTGAGAAAGAGACAGGTTTGAGGGTTAAATGTCTAAGATCAGATAGAGGTGGTGAATTCACTTCCGGTGAATTTAATTCTTTTTCTGAAGAACATGGAATAAAGAGATAATTATCTACACTGCGGACCCCTCAGCAAAATGGATTTGTGGAAAGGAAGAACAGAACAATTGAAGATGCTGCTAGAACTATGATGTTGGAAGGAAATGTTCCTCATATCTATTGGAGAGAAGTTGTGAGTACTGTTGTGTACACACTCAACTGGGTACAAATCAAAGGTGATACTAGTAAGACCCCTTTTGAGCTATGGACTGGTCAAAAGCTTACTGTAAAATACTTCAAGATATTTGGAAGAAAAATTTATATTAAGAGAGATGAAGACATAGGAAAATTTGATGCTAGGAGTGATGAAGGTATCTTTCTAGGTTATTCTACTAAAAGAAAGGCCTACCAGTGTTACAATAAAAGATTGAAGAAAATGGTTGAAAGTGCAAATGTTAAGGTTGATGAAGACTTAGGTACACTATCCAGAACCTGTGGATATGACTCTAATGATCAAGACAATAGTACAATCAAAGGAAAGCAAGTTCATACTACAAATCAAGTGCAAATCAATTTGGTAAATCAAGAAAACGAAGAAGAAGAAGAAGAAACTGGTGAAAGAGCAGAAGAGAGATCAGAAGAACCTGAAGTTGAATAACATCCTAAGAATACTTTGAGGTATCTAAGATTGAATCATTCAAAAGATCAGATTATAGGTGATAAGAACAAAGGTGTCCAGAATAGGAGAAAAATTGCAGAAGAATATTGCTTGATTACAAAGACTGAGCCTACTAGTGTGAATGAAGCATGTAAAGATGAGCATTGGGTTGAAGAAATGAAAGAAGAATTGAAATAGATTGAAAAGAATGATACATGGATTCTTGTTCCCAAACCTAAGGACAAGAATGTAATTGGAACCAAATGGTTCTTTAGAAACAAACTAAATGAGCAAGGTGAAGTGGTTAGAAACAAAGCAAGACTGGTATGTAAAGGATATTCATAGATGGAAGGAATTGATTTTGAAGAGACCTTTGCCCCTGTTGCTAGAATTGAAGTTGTAAAATTATTTCTTGCCTATGTTGCTCACAAGAACTACAAAGTTTATCAGATCGATGTAAAATCAACTTTTCTAAATGATGAATTGGAAGAAGTGTATGTTGAGCAACCTGATGGATTCCAATTGACTGATAAGGAAGATATGGTGTGTTGGTTGAAGAAAGCATTGTATGGACTCAAGCAAGCCCCTAAAGCATGGTATGCAATATTGGATAAGTATTTAATGAAGATTGGATTTCACAAAGGTATTGTTGATAGTAATCTGTATTTCAAGATTGATCATAATAAATATTTGATTGTTGAAGTCTTTGTTGATGATATCATTTTTGGAGGAGATGATGGTTTGTGCATGAAGTTTTCTAATGAGATGCAAAATGAATTTGAGATGTCTATGATTGGTGAGATGAAATTCTTTTTGGGATTGCAAATTACTTAGTTAGATAAAGGGATTTTTATATCTTAGTCCAAGTATGTGAAAGAATTGCTGAAGAAGTTCAGTATGGAAGATTCAAAGCCAGTTGGTACACCCATGGTGACCGGATGCAAGTTGACAACAGAAGATTCTCTGAAAGCAAATCAGACAAGATACAGATCAATGATTAGTGGATTGTTGTGTTTAGCTCAAACTAGGCCTGATATCATGAATGTTGTATGTATTGTTGCAAGATTTCAAGGTAATCCGAAGGAGTCTCATGTGACTACTGTGAATAGAATTTTTAGATACTTGAAGGGAATTGTTGATCTTGGCCTATGGTATCCTAAAGATGATGATCTTACCTTGAGTTCCTTTACTGATGTTGATTGGGAAGGAGATGTGAATGACAGAAAAAGTACTAGTGGTGGTGCATTTTTCTTGGGTAAGAAGCTAATTTCATGGTTAAGCAAGAAGCAAAATGTCATTTCCTTGTCTACTGCAGAGGCCGAATACATTGTTGTTGCTAACAATTGTACTCAAGTCCTATGGATAATATATGTTGAAGGATATCAGATTTGTATATGATGAACCTATTGCTATATTCTATGATAATTCAAGTGCTATTAACATTTCCAAGAATCTGGTGTTGTATTAAAAAAAAAGCATATATCTATCAAGTTTCACTTTTTGAGGGAGAAGGTAAGTGAAAAGGAAGTCAGATTGGAGTATGTGCCTACTAAGGAGTAGATGCAGACATCTTTACCAAGTCATTGCCTAAGGATACTTTTGAGTATCTCATAGGGAAGTTAGGGGTGATTACCCCTCCTAATCAAAACTAAGGATGCATTGCATTGCATCAGTCCATGCATTTCATAGTCATATCTTTATTTGGGAAGAAGAGCCTTGTGGGGAGAAATATTAAGTGAAAGTGTCAAGAGGAGAAGATGAGTCAAATCCTAAGGGGGAGTAAGTGTCAAGAGTTAGTTGTGTTGATGGTGTTTTTCACATCATGTTTTTCCATCAATGCCAAAGCGGGAGATTGTCGAATGTTGTGGTTGTGTTGCTCATATGTGGTTGTCATTGATGTCAACACTATTAGTATAAATTCATTTGAAGCTATATATGTCGAGGATATTGAGAAAATTGTAATAAATGAGTTGCAGGTTGTGAGTGGTGAAGTGAATTTTAGTATGTCGTTAAGTTATGTACGTTGTTGATCAAAGGTTTTGGACTAAAGGGTTTGTTTTTTAGTATATCTAGTTTATCCACATTGAGTTTCAGAGATCCACATGAAGATTTGATCAAGTTATGAAGATTTTCATTCTGACAATTTTTGTGTTTCTTCAGTTGGTATTCCTGATTGAAGATGATGTTATTTCAGTTAGTTTGGTTGTTGTGGATGCTTCTCTTGTGATTCATGATGCTTGTGGATGTTTCTAGATCATTCTCTATCTTTGTTGCATGTCTGCATTGATCGTTGTGCTCATGGTTGGTGATTTTCTCTTGCATTTTCGTGTTTTTCTTGTTCTTGGCCGACATAGTGTTTGTAGCGTGTTGTGGATCTTCAAAGAGAAATTAATTGAAGTGTTTTCATGTTGGAGATATTGATTTGGGTCCTCACTAATTTGTCGCCAACCTTGGTTGATTCTCATTGTTAATCTTTAATGTTTTGGGCCGACAGTTTATATTCATTTTATTATTTCTTTGTGGTCGACTTGTAGCGATGAAATTTCTTGTTGTGGATATTTAAGAGCGATTGAAGTGTGGAAGAGTGTGTGAGAGGGTTCAAGAGTGTGTGAGTGTATGCCAAAGTGTGCTTGTATGTGCGAATATCATTCGGAGGTAGAGCAGAGTGTGAAGAAGTGTGTGTATGTGTGACTATCATTTGAAGTTAAAGCAGAGTGTGAAGAAGTGTGTAGAAGAGTAAAGAATTGTTCATGTGCTTAATTGGAACTGTAATCAGGTATTAGTAGATGCTATTCTCTTAGTTCAAATTCTAGATGGTTGTAATCTGAATCTCTTTGTAAGACAGTGTGTCTTCCTTTGTAATTGAGCAGTGAGCTCTAGGTAGTGTGCCTGAATGCATGTGCATTCCCCATATTTCATCTTCATTATACTTTTAAAAGGGTATAATCTTATGGACTGACCTCCACCATGGTTTTTCCCCTAACAGGGTTTCCATGTAAAAAAAATCTTGGTGTTATGTTTGTTTCTGATGTGTTGATGATTTATGTTTTCATGGTTAATAATTAGATCTGAGAATAAGGTTAATAAGTTGAATAAGTTTTGAATTTTTGTGACAACTGATTCACCCTCCCCCCTCTCAGTTGTATGCCCTTGTATTTCCAATAGGAACTACTATCCAAATCTAGCCTCACAATGTAGAAATATCAAGTTAATTTTGCACACTGAAGTAGGCACCAACCTACCAGAGACGCCAATCCCCTATTGTGTTTGTAGGCACCAACCTATTGGAGATAACAATCCCCAATTGAATCAGTACAACAGGTAGAACACCAATCCTACCAAATTACAAGTAAAAAGATTTGCATATATTCAAAGTAACACAACACATGCCAGAGTCACAGCTAACACTCTTCCTCACTACATATGATCTTTGGTTATTGGCACACTCACTAAAATGAAACTCTTCCTTTTATCTTCAACACCTCTTCAATTTGCACCAGCAACTAACTTTTCTTCACATAGGTGTCATTATAATTCATGTGGACACACCCATACTCATACAATGCATCTGAACATTTGAAATATATACATAACATTACATTAACACTCTTCTATGTCACCTAGGGATCCACAAATAGCCAGGACAACATAAGGTGGACCTAAATTCAAATTACATGAAGCGTATAATAGGTCGGTCCAAAAAAAAATTGTGTTGTCGCAAAAAGAACATGATACTATGTGCTACCACAAGAACCTTAAGTAGGTCCTATATTAACACCACACGCAAGATTCAAATTATGCATGCTACCAGTCATTACTACACACACCTTGAACACCAATTGGTTGATAGCACTACAACAAAACAGGCAATTAGCGCCTAAAATAGCGCCGGATTTTAGTGTATTTAAGTTCATGAATTTGGAACTTCTGCTAGCGCAAAACTCGGCGCAAAATGGCATGTTCACTTCGACGTCAGATTTAGTGCCAGATTTAGCACCGGATTTAGCGCCAAATTTAGCTGCCGAATTTAGCGCCAATTTTTGGTGCTTCTAGTTTGGCTTCTGATTTTGCTTATGGTTTTGCTTCTTGTGTTGCTTCCACATTTTCTTCTAGTTTTGCTTCTAGTTTTGCTTCCAGGTTTGCCTCCGGTTTTGCTTCTAGTTTGGCTTCAGGTTTTGCTTCTAGATTTGCTTCCATTTTTGCTTCCAGTTTTGCTTCCAGTTTTGCTTCCGATTTTACTTCTAGTTTTGCTTCCAAGATTGTTTTTGTTTTGCTTCTAGTTTGGCTTCCATTTATTAATTTAATATGTTTTATTTCAATTTAATTAGTTAAATATATCATGCCTCTTAAATAACTCATATGGTTATAGAGTAAGTAAATTAAATAATATGTTTTATTTCAATTTAATTAATTAAATATATCATACCTCTTAAATAACTCATATGATTATAGAGTAAGTAATTTAATTATTTAACTCATATGATTAAATAACAAGATAATTATTAATAGCATGATCAATTTTTATAATTAAAACAAGTGAGTCAAATATCTATATAAGTAGATCAAAACAAGTGAGTCAAATATGCCACTAGATTAATAACATGTCAAAATGATACGTGTCCAATAGTCAACATAATTCAAAATGACACATGTACAAATGATATAAGTAAAAATGATAAATTATATAACTCAAAATGATACAAGTCAAAATGATACATGTCCAAATGATATATTTCAAAATGATACATGTCAAAATGATAAAACTCAATAATATGGTACCGCAGGCTGTGAAAATGATACATATGATAGTAACCATGAAAAGAGGTATCATAACGATATATCAGCAATGATCCATGATGTAATCTATATGATCATGAATGTCACTAGCTACTACCAGCAACTGCCTCGTCATCGGCATCGTCATCGTCGTCATCATCAGCCTCAGTGTCTTTTGTATATGTGTCATCATCATCTGCTGCCATGTGATCTGTACTAGAACCAACATATTCTGGATCTATATATCATGAGGATCATCTTGATCTTCTAGAAGACCTGTGTTCTACAAAAAAAAATATTTAAAATGAAAAGTTATTATTTATTTCATGCAATAATTTATTTTTATTATATATATATATAATATTACAACATGTGAAACGAAACCATAATCATATTACATCATATCAAAGTGCACATACCATAATAAAATTTCATAAAAGTTAGAGCTAATATGTCATCCCAGTGATGTAAAAAATGCAACAATTCTAATAAATGTTAGTAAAATATGCCAGCATTTGGTGGAAGAGGAAGAAAGATGACTGGAACTCTGGAGACCCACCATAATGGATTTTAGTATTCAACCATGAGAGCAGAAGAGATCTGATATCATGTATCAAAACATTAAGCATGCATTCTTCCAGCCAGCGGAGAAGGAGATGATTACTTTGCTTCATTTTCATTTGCATAACCATATCATGGTGTGAACCAAGAAGACCAAGGATGTCCAGTTTTATGTGGAGGTAATGGATGTGGTCCAAACTTTAGGAGGGGAAAGAAGGTCAATGTATGATCCTAATGAAATTGAGGAAGAACAACAAGAGAGGGACAGGAAAAATAAAATCAATGCAAAGTTTCAAGGATTTTTCAAGCAAGTAACAGAGTTAGCATTGCAAGAAAAGTTAAGTTAGCATCAAATAACCAACAATTTTGAAAATAACATGAAAACTTTTAGTTGCTGCTATGTCAGGAATAAAATAAAAGGAAACAATGTTCCTTCTAGTGGCTTGATGATTGCAAATGAGGATTCATGATGAAATTCAATCTTATTGGATTAAAATCTCTTTTTTTTATGAAATAGATCAATATATAGAACTTAAATGGAAATAGATACAACCTATCCTTATGTAGGTACCCATATGAAAGTCATCTCTTGTGCTCCCTTTTGTCATCATTTGACTTTTGATCTTGTGTCCATCCAATCAATTGTGGTTCTCGTAGTCAGTTTTTTAAGTCATCTTGTCATTGTATTTTATTTGCTAAGATAGAGAGAAGTGATCATCAACAAGTCTGATAAAAGATGACATTTAAATAATAGTATGCAAGAGCAAAAAATAGTGAAGTTCTTGGTTGGTGTTGACTACGATGAAAGAAAGAGGACTATGGAATGGCTAAGGCATGAGGTTTGAATCAGAAATACTCTTTTCCCTTGGCACATATTTTTTTTGGCCCAGCCATAGAGTTAGTTCACCTAATTAGCAACAATAGCAAGGATCTAAGTGAATTCTCCCAAAGAAGTAAAAATAGAAAGTTAGGGCACATTTTTGTGTGGTTGAAACCAAAGAAAACTAAGCTCCAGTTCCAAAAAAGGGCAGATTAATTAGTGATCGATGACCAACTTGATCAGAATTAAATTTGTTAAAGGGTGCTCACTTTAGAGGTGGCAATGCCCCTAGCCTCCTCTATCTAGCAAGTTTTAAGATGGAAAAGTGATTAATGATCTTCACCCAGCACTAAAGGGCTAAAGGTGCATTACTTCAGAGGAAAAACCCTAATAAATCTGCACCTTTAACATCGAAACCATGGAAATGCATTATGAACCCATGCCTATGTATGAGATCAAGCCTTTGAGTGAAGTATGATACACATCTTGGTGGATTTAACCACTATAAATATCCATCGAATCATATGAAAGAGTGGCAGTAAGTTAATAAAACTTTGCTCAAATTAAGTAATTGTGATTTTAGAGAGAAAAAACCATCATTCATCTCTGCGTCATCATAAAAAACATTGCAATTACATTAGTAATCAGAACTCAGCTAAAAGGGGAAAAAATGAGACCTAAAGTAGGCATGCTTTATCATGGCAAATGCCATCCAAACCTCCACCTAAATCTTGGAATTGAGAGTGAATTATCATATCTAAACCCAAGAAAGAATATATATCAAAATGATAGGTAAAGTGTACCTAACACAAAGGATGTCAGTTCAAAAGATAAAGCACACATTTTCATGGCTCAAAATAGCAAGAAGGCTGCCCAAAAAAGTGGCAAACAGTTTATAAAAGTGCACGTAGGATATGAAGCATGGTGAGGAACTAAGGAAAGAATGCTTGGGTAATAAAAATGTCAGCAAAGGTGTTATGAATTTGTGCCTAAGTGTTAAGAACAGATTTGGGAAAGGTGAGGTACAATTTTTGAGTGGCAAAACAACTTAAAAATTCTGCCAAGAAGATTTAAAAGTGGCAAGAGGTCAAGTGAAAAGAGCCTAAAGTAAGCATGAAAATAAATTAATATGAGGTCCACTTATCAGTGGCCATGATGTAAGAAAGGGGTCAGGATCACTCAACAAACTCAATTCAATGAGCCTCAAACAGATTTCAAAACACCAACTCTTGAACTCTTCAAATTTCACTTTTCAACTAGGCCTTTCCTAGTAGGTTTGCTGACCCTATTTGGGTTTTTTCTCACAAAATTCACAAAGGACTTCACAAAAAAATTATAGATTTAGATGCCTCTTAGTGATTTACAAAACATACCTCAAAATCATCAAATGTTGTTTTGTAACATGTGTCTCAAAATGGGCCTTCACTGTTGTCCTAATTAGGCTAATGAGGCCTAATTTACAAAGGAACTACCCTTTAAACTCTTCACAACCCTCAAGACTTGTTGGGGAAGAAATTTACATGTGTCCAAACCCTCAAAAACATATTTTTTTTAAGGAGAAACTCACCTCTACATACCAAACCACAAAGCCCTCATTTTAAGCCAATTTGAGGAGGGTTTATTGAAAGTAATGGTTCCACACCTTACTAGAAATTTCCACTACCTCAAACCTTCATAAAAACATCTGCACAAACTCAAAACACCATTACACATGCAGCTCCATTCATATTTTGTCAAAACCTTTAGTTCCTCAAATTCACATGGAAAACTCATGAAAACACTCTAGGGCATCACCCTAAAACCATACAAAACGTATCCCTCGCATCCAAAAAATTTGCACACCTATATTACCATAAAAAAGACATTCCAATGAGTTACAATTCGTGACAATAGGTGGAATGTCTAAAACTTCATTTTTTACACCAATCAAAACCCTTGGCGGGCTATAAACAGGCAATTCCAAAAAAATGAAGATATATCACTCAAAACTCAATATTAGAACCTCCCACTTGATTCAAATGAAATATAACACATTCCCTCAATTCATTCCATCACCCTTGGGTTGTGGTACTTCTGTACGGATGATAAATTTAGCCTGTAGCAGCAGATTTCTTGAAAACACAAAATTTATGCAAAGAAACTAATAGATTTTGTGGTATTTCTTTCAAAATGCAACTTGCCAACCCCCATCACAAGGTGTACATGTATTTTATTTTTTTTCCAACCCAAAACTAACTCCCCAAACCAACCAACAACTTTTCAAACCCCAACTAACCGTTGGTCTTTACAAATTTTTCATTTTTGCAAGTTTATTGTTGACAACTTTTTGCATGTTTGCAATATTTTCACTTTTGACCCTCCTATTCACCTAAGACATTACCAATGACCTTTTTAGAAATTATTCCACTTATAAGCATGATTCAACACAAGAAAAATAACATTCAACCTACCTTGACAACCTTTTATTCAAAATTAGAAAGCCAAAAGCCATTGTTTTTATAGAAATTTCTGATTTTTGTAACATTTTCAGCAATTTCAAGCCTTGGTACGAATCCGTACAGGCCCTTATTTCTCTATAGGTGCTTGGATCAGGTGTGGGATGTACCTAGCTTTTATTTTCATCATATTTGGAGGCTCTACATTGATTTTAACATATTTTATTGTTGATCTACAAAATATAGGTATGAATTTGTACATACAAGGGTTTTGAGGCCTTAAATGGAGTTCGGCCCATTCCACCTTATGTAAACTTCTATAACTAAGTGGAATGGGTCTATTAATGCAGGATTAGGTTTTTAGAGGCTTGAGGAGCAAGGGCAAGTCGTTTGAGGTCAATGGGCATGAAGCCTAGTTGCAAAAATGAGTGATTTTTGAGTGAAAAAGAGTGAAATTGTGAGGTTTTAGTATTGAAAAGTGTGAAATTTGTGGGGGAAGAAATTTATGAAGGTGTCTTAGGTGTGTTAAAACATATTTAAGCATGTTATAAGTGGTTTCCAAGTGTTTTAAGGCCTGGATCATAGTTTTTCAATAAACCCTCCTTGGAAGGACATAAAGTGAGGATTTTTGCAATTGGGTGTTTTAGAAAGTGTTTCTCTTGAAGGGGAAGGTGGATTCTGAGGTTTTGAGACCTGATAAGTGGCTAACCAGCAGAAAATTAGAGGGGAAACAAGTTTTAAGAGTAGTTTCTTTGAAAAACAGGCCAAATTTGAAGAGGTTGGTCCAAAGTGACCATAGCTTGTTTTGAAATATGTTTTAGAAGGCCCAAATGAGTCCTAGAATCTGGTTTTTTTTTTAGGAGATTCAATTTGGTGTTGAAGCTCTACCCGATTTCAACTATATGGACTACTACAAGAGTTTAAGTCCTTGAATGCAAGAATTTGTGAATCTGATGAAACTGAGTTTTATGAGTGCTTTGTTGATTTAAACCTATCAAATAAACTATTTTTAAGGCTTACTAGAGGTCAGGTGATAGTTGGAATCAAGTTTTGGTGGTTTGGAGTATTTTTGGCCTTATGAAATCAAGGTATGGTGAAGAGGATTTGGGTAAAGTTTGTGTCAAACAAGAGAATTTTAGTTTGGTTGATTTGAAGACTTCCCTTGCATTGCATCAAACTTTTTCAAGCTTTGTATTGATTCTTGTTATTCAGTAAGTGGTAGCTTTGTTTATCACTTGGCACTTTTTTTTGGACTCATGTGATGTTCAATTTGTTTAACACTCCCTTGTTGATGTAAAATTACTAGTCTCTACATTAGCCAAAAGTAAGCATTCATTTGTTTTCCCTTCAAACCTTGATTGCAATGGAATATTGGTCTTTGTTTTACTTATTAGGAAGTTGTGTTTGTTTGTTTTTTTGTGCTTGATAGTTTATCCTCTGCTATATTTGAAAATATCACAACAAAGCTTGACTATTAACAATTTGGTGTATGCATTTGAGGGAAAAAACATAGTCATTTAGTGATTTCCATTTAGGAAAAACCCCCCATTGAAGGAGGCTCAAAAATATAATAAAGAAAAGTTTACACTCTGTTCTTTTTGGAAATAGAAAAAATATTCTAGAGGTCGCGGCCAAGCTATCACTAGGAAAGAGAAAAAATGTAGAAATAAAAAAAATGCATCGTTTGATCAAACCAAATATGGAGTATGATTTGTTTTTTCTTTTGCTAGTGAGCTAAGTCCAGAGAAGCCGAGCCAAGATAGAAGGGTTTCAAAATAAGGATGCATGGTAGAAACAAAACACTCACTCATTTGTATCTATTGAGTCCAAATTGAGCTTGTTTTGATAGAAAACAGAGGTAAGATATAGAGAAATGGCGCATAGAAAATTACTCAACTTCTTGTTGTTCAAAGAAATGTGAGCTCTAGAAGTGATTTGATGTCAGCCTCAAGACAAGCAAGGCGTCGACAGAGTAAAGCAGGAGAAAAATGCATGAGAATCCGAGAAAGAATGTCTTTGAAAACACATTCAAATAATTGGAAACAAATGATGAACCATGAAAGCTTTACCTAATTCGTTCTCAACAAAAATTTATGTGAAGAAAACTCTCAAAAGCAACGAGAAAATTGACAGAGACTCCTACAGAAAGCTCAAGGTTTCAAACCCTAATGATGGTGGCATGTGCAGGGAAAGGGAGCTCGAAAAAACCAAGTGAGAATGAGAGTTGAAAATTAGGGCTTGGGTATTTTGTTCTAACTCATCATGGAGGAAAAAATATTGATGTGAAAAAACTCCCGCACAATCACGTATAGTGTATATGTTTAATCATTGAATCTTTTAATATTCAAATAAATTTAGAAAACAAAATACATATATTTTATAATAAAAAATTACTACTATCTATTAAATTTATTAATTTGTATGTTCAATTAATAATTAAAAACTATTGATGTTATTTTATATAAAATAAAAATATGAAAAATATGAAAAATATCTTTAACAATTATTAATTTTAATTTTAAAATATATATAGAAAAATATTTATTTAAATAAAAGTAAAATGAATATGAATTAAATATATAATTTAATCATTAAATTATGATTTTAATTATGATAATTTAAAAAAATTGTGTTATTGTGATTGTGATATTACATTAGATTCCTTGCGCCCTAAGATTTTTTTTAATTAAATAGATCCGCCTCTTGCATTTCTTCCAAACCATTCATATTATTATTGTGAAAATAAATTCTAGATAATGATTAATATTCAACATATAAATTTTATGATTATTTATTTATTTTATAATATGTTACAAATTAAATATTACATTTTTTAATTGAAAAGAAGATAAAAATTCCATTTAATTCAAATGCTATTAATTCTCGTAATCTTGTAGTCACACCAAGGGATGTATAGGGTTGAGGGTCCAATGTATAGGGTAGAGGGTATACTAGGGGTTGAGGGATTAGGGTTTAAGGGTTGAGGGTTGAGGGTTTAAGGGTTCAGGGATTAAGGGTTGAGGGTTCAGGGATTAAGGTAGAGAGTTTACTAGGGTTTAAGGGTTTAAGGGTTGAGGGTTGAGGGTAGATGGTAGAGGCCGGTTTAAGGGTTTAGGGTTTAAGGCTAGGGTTGAGAGTTTAGGAGTTTAGGGTTGAGTGTTTAAGGGTTTTAGGGTTGATGGTTTTAAGGGTTGAGGGATTAGGGTAGAGAGGGATGGATGGATGGAGCGAGAGATGGATGGAGAAGTGAGATAGAGAGGAGACTAGAAGAGGAGGGAGGGACAAAGATATATGAGGGTTGAGGATCCAATGTAGGGTAGAGGGTTGAGAATTGAGGGTATAGAGTTGAGGACCTATAGGGTTGAATAGGGTTTAGGGTATTTGGTTGAGGGTATAAGGTTGAGGGATTAGGGTTGAGGGTAGAGAGTATAAGGTTTAAGTGTTTAAGGTTTAGGGTTTAGGGTTGATGGTTAAGGGTTGAGGGTAGAGCGTTTAGGGTATAAGTTTGAGGGTATATGGTTGAAGGATTAGGGTTGAGGGTCCAATGTATAGGGTAGAGGGTATAGGGGTTTAGGGATTAGGGTTTAAGGGTTGATGGTTTAGGGTTGAGGGATTAGGGTAGAGAGGGAGGGATGGATGGAGCGAGAGATGGAGGGAGAAGTGATAGAAAGATTACAAGAGGAGGGAGGGACAAAGATATATGAGGGTTGAGGATCCAATGTATAGGGTAGAGGGTTGAGAATTGAGGGTATATAGAGTTGAGGACCCATAGGGTTGATGGTTTAGGGTATTGGGTTGTTAGGGACCCATAGGGTTGATGGTTTAAGGTGGGTTGATGGTTTTGGGAGTAATGGGTTGAGGAGTGGGGCGGGGATTAGGGTTGGGGTAGAGGTAGAAGATTTAGGGTTTTAGGTTTTAAGTTGTCGTTTAGGGTTGAGGAGGTGGGCGTTTTCTTTTGGCTGGAGTATGGATTTGAAGGATTAGGTTGAGGTCAATGTATATATATAGGGTAGAGGTATAGGGGTTGAGGATTAGGTTTAAGGGTTGAGGTTGGTAGGGTGGGGGCGAGGTTGAGTTTAGGGACGAGGGTTTGAGGATTATGGTGAGATTTTGCTTGGTTTAAGGGTTTAAGGGTTGAGGGTAGATGGTATTGGGTACTTGAGGGTAGAGGGTAGAGGTCGGTTTAGAGTTGAGGAGCTATAGCATTGATTGTTTAGGGTATTGGGTTGAGGGTATAGGGTTGATGGATTAGGGTCGAGGGTAGAGGGTAGAGGGTAAAAGGTTTAAGGGTTTAGGGTTTAGGGTTTAAAGGTTTAGGGTTGATGGTTAAGGGTTGAGGGTAGAACGTTTAGGGTATAGGTTTGAGGGTATATGGTTGAAGGATTAGGGTTGAGGGTCCAATATATAGGGTAGAGGGTATAGGGGTTGAGGGTTTAGGGTTTAAGGTTGAGGGTTGAGGTATTAGGGTTGAGCGTTGAGGGTTGAGGAATCTTTTGATGCAAGTGAAATCTAGGCAAGCAATTGAAGGCCAATGAATATTGGGGAAGGATTTTTTGTTCTAAGACCCCTAATCCCTACTACATCAGAACAATTAGGCGCTAAATGTAGAAGTTGAGAAAGCCAACTTCACAGACCCCGAAGATCACCTGCATGCAAATAACCTGTCACAGAAAGAAGAGATGGAGACAAACAAGCAAGGGTGCTCTGAAAGCTGAAAAATGTATTCATCTAAGAGAGAGATAAATTACAATGATGAATCCTTATAAAGATGTTGTGTGCAACTAAAGAAACCTAATGGGTAGTGTTGTAGTGTATAGTTGACCAAATGTCTGAAAATATTTAAAATTGAAATCACTTGGGGAATAAAGGTAATTTAATCAACGTTAAATTAAAACCTTCTCTTTTGCCAAAGATGAGAAAAGTGGAGTTGCAAACATGCAGAAAGCAAGGTAACTACAGTATTGCAAAGAAGTAAACTTGGTCCGTGACCACCAAGGCACGATCGGTGCCAATTACAGCAAATCTCTACGTAAAGTGGAGAAATGAAGAGACTTATAAAACCACGTGGAAAACTCCTGCCAGCATATGGATGCACAGGTAGAATCGAGAAAGAAGATATTGAGCGACATATGTCCTTCACTCCCTTAGGAAGAAATGGATCAAAGAAAATGTAAGAAGAAACCATGAAAAGGAAAATTAGAATGTCTCAAGATTGTGTGCCATGATAGGATCTTGGGAATCTCTAATACGAGCTGAAACAAAGATATCAAATCAAAATGAGCCGGGCAGCTCAAAAGCGCAACATACCTCGAATGCCACACCTGCGGATGATGGTGGGCTAACGGATTGGAATATGAGCACATCAACGAAGGGCTGAAATCTCAGTAATCACCAAATCTGCAATATAGGACTCTACCACAAACAAAAGGCAAAATGCTGTAAGATGAAGTCCCCAATGTGTAATAAAAGATGTGATGTCCTGCCATTTGAATCAATAGGAGCCAAAGAAGAGGCAATATCAAGCGATTAGGAACAATAGGAGATGATCTTTGATACATGTATAATCTAGAATTACAGTAGGCATGAGTTGATCACTACGATTCTTCGAGGAATATGTAAGAATTGTCTAAATCTTTGAGAGTTTCCTTTAAAGTATCATGATCAAAAGGGTGTTATCTCTCCAAACCAATGGGTACAAGACAATCTGAAGTAGGATCTCTGGGAATGGAGAAAGACTAGGGTCTCCATAGATCTCCCAAAGACGTGTCCAAAGTGAGTGACGACAATCAATGCCCGATATAGCCCACACAGTGTCAGAATCAACACTAGACAAAATAACTCCTACAATGTGATTTCTAATGATATCCCAAGCTAGTTTTCCCTCTGAAGTTGCTAGTTCAGGTATGAGATCATACAAATAAGGCAAAATATTAAGCCACCTACAGTGTGTAAGTATGCCCTTTGCCCATGACTCATAATTACCCCGTTCCAGAAAAACAACTGAAGGGTGAGTAGAAAAACCCATGATAACTCTTCAAATTAACAAATCTGAGACTAACTGACCTCAATACTGATAAAGTAGATCAAATAAAGCCATCCCACGCAAACAGATCATTTCCAGGTGCCAAAATGTCCAAGTAATTGATAGATGTGTGAAAACACAAAAAACTGAATAAAAAGTACCTGGGGAAGATTCTGGAAAAATAAATTGCAGATCTGGAAATTTCACAGAAACACCTTTCCAACGCCTATTTGTTTGCGAAAAATGGAGTCTGTATGCAAAAGATATGGCTCCAGGAGTGCAAAAATCTTATTTTTATTTTGACTAAGGAAAACAGCATCAAAACGGAAAAACCAGGAAATCAGACCTGATCCATCAGAACGGCGCCGGAACCAGCTTTCCAACGCCTATTTTCATTCAAAAATACGAGCTAAAACGCCCGAGATATGCCCGTTTTACTAAAAGTACTCATTTAGGCTTTAAACCAAAAATATTCAGCTGAACCTTCATGCACGAAAATCAAGGCATAAATCAAAAGGGCACGAAAAATGAGGCAGCTCAAAATTGATGCAGCAACCAAAAAGATGAAAGAAAAATCATCTCGTCCGTACGGATCCGTACAATTGCACGGATTTTTCTGGCCTTTTTTTTAAATTCCCCAAAAACACTAAAAAATCAATTTTTAGCAAACCCTATCATATTTTATATGAAAATAGGGGTTTTTGGGCCTTTTGAGCGCACCCATGAGGTCCGTTTTTCACTAGCATGCACCGTTTGAGAGATCAAATTGAAAATTTCTTAAAAAATGATGGAAAACCCCTCTGATCTGGCAAAAAAGAACTGGAATGAAACCCTTGCACAGAAAAAAAACTCTGTAAGCTGATATCTTCAAAAAAAGAATAGGCAGCCGCAGATCTGGAGCTCTGATACCATGTAGAAGTTGAGAAAGCCAACTTCACAGACCCCGAAGATCACCTGCATGCAAATAACTAGTCACAGAAAGAAGAGATGGAGACAAACAAGCAAGGGTGCTCTGAAAGCTGAAAAATGTATTCATCGAGAGAGAGATAAATTACAATGATGAATCCTTATAAAAAGATATTGTGCAACCCTAAAAGAAACCCTAATAGGTAGACATTTAATAATTAATATAATTATTAAATGTCACAAAATGCAAACTAAAGTGAAATCTTAAGAGAGGAATAAAGGTAATTTAATCAACATAATTAAATTAAAACCTTTACTCTAACACTAAACTCAACGCTAAATCCGGTGCTAAACTCGGCGCTAAACCCGGCACTAAACCTGACCCTAAACCCGTCACTAAACCCAACGCTAAATTCAACGCTAATTAGTGCTTGATTTAGCGCCTACTTATTCTGATCGGCGCAAAAAATGCCAAAAATGGTTCCACCCCAATAAATAGCACCAACTTTTAGAAAAAATCAGAGAAAAATACATTAAAATAGTGGGTGGAAGCAAAAAATAGAGCAAAAAAGGGAGCTAATCACAGGGATTTGTTGTAGTGTAGATAGACACAAAGAGCCTTATGTCATTACAATGTTTTTGCATGTTGAACATATCCTCTAGAAACCTAGGAATATAATAGAGCTTGTGTAGGCATACTATCCTCCAAAACTGTAGAGAAAATTTGTATTTCTAAAAGGAATACAAACCATAATTTTATTGCCATAGAAATCTCTTTGCCCTAAAAATTGAACTAAAACATTCTAGTCCAGACTTCTAGACCACCATTGTCATAGAGAATAGGTGCAAGCCTGATATTGCAAGCATACAACAATCATACAAGCACTCCTTAGAACTAATAATATATATTTCTTGATTTTACATCCTGACAATAAAATTACCAACACTGATCAAATTGAACTTTTGAAAAACAACATGCATCATCAAATCTTTTTCAACTTAAAATTATAAGTCGAGAGGAATACAATCATAATACAAGTACCATTATCAACTTAGCCTTACACAGAGAACTCCTTTGACATCAAACTTCTTACTGCATCAATGATAACCTCTAACATCAATGACAACCTTTGACATCAATGAAAACCTATGTTCAACAATCTCCCCCTTTGTCATTGATGGAAAACAGGAAAATGTTGGGCCACCAAACCATCTGGCTACACACAAAGATATTTCTCCCCCTTAGATTGATTTCTCCCCCTTGGAAGATGTAGCATTTTGAGTTCCATTTCTCCCCCTTTGACATCAATGCCAAAGTCAACATCATTCTCCCCTTTTTGTATCTAATTTATTCTTCTTTCTATATTTTCAATATTTTGCACACACCAAAAACTTGTTTCCTTGATAGACTCCCCCTGAGTCCATGCCTCACTACTTCTATAAAATACTCTGCAAGACTACCCAGCCTTCTTGTGGTAGGGAGACCAAGCTCCCCTCAACCTATTTTTCCTCTTGATTCAAGAGGAGGGAGCAATAAATCCCAACTTCTATCGGAGAAACTCAAATGTATCCTTGGGAAGTGGTTTTGTAATATATCTACTACATTGCTCCTTTTTCTTAGCATACTCCAACTTCACCTCCTTTTCTACAACCTTCTCCCTCAGAAAATGATACTTGGTTGCAATGTGTTTTTTCCTTGACTGCATTGTTGTATTCTTTGATATATTTATGGCACCGGTGTTATCACATAGAATAGAGATGGGTTCATCAAACTCAATCTTCATCTCCTTCAATTTTTCTTCATCCATAATACCTGAGTGCAACATGATGTTGTAGCATTGCATTCCACTTTTGTAGTTCCTTGCAATGTGTCCAAAATTGTTGCACTTGTAGAAAATGATATTAAAATTGTATACAAGTGCAAATACATTATTGCTAAAAAATTTATTTCTTCTTACCAGAGCTTTTCTATAGTCCACAACCCTATGACCAAAGTTATTGCAATTAAAACAATAACCAAAGAAAGGATAATTGAACCTGGTGTTGTACCCCTTTCTTTCAAATATTTTTCTCTTCTCCTGAACTTGAATAAAGCAATCATTTTGTGTCTTTCTTTCATTACTTGCAATGATTCTTTCAAAATTTGAAATTTCGGAACCTGTCACTTCCATACGTTCTTTAGCAGTCTTCACAAACTGTTTAGTCACCTTGTTCTTCTCATCATTAAAACCAATTCCATTTTTGACATGCAGAGATCTCTAACTTCCCAATATCTAATCTAGAGTTTCAGTACTCTTTCCAAACTTCATCTGTACCTTCCAATTCACTTTCTCAAGATCTTTTCTTATTGTCACAATTTTTGCTTCCAACTTCTCATAGTCCTTTTCTCTTGATAGCAACTTTTCGGTCAAAACTTCTTCAACCCTTTTTGCTTCTTATGTCTAGGTCTTTAGATCAACAATCATCTTTTCTGCTTTCTTCAAATCCTAAGATACCTTTTCTTTATCCCTCACTTCTATAATTCTATTATTTATCCTTTTGAATTTTTTTCCAACATGTAGCAATTCTTCCACAATATCTACTTCATCTTTATTGTTTTCGGAATCCATTTTTGCATCTCCTTCAATCACTTCAAAATCCATGAATATAGTCTTTCCATTTTCATGTTCGGAAATATCTTCATATTCTTCTTCAGTAGAGTAACCTTCTTCCTCATTAGTGTAGAAAATCTTATGTTTCCTCTGACCTTTATTCCTTCTCTAAAATGATTTCTTTCCATACTTTTTCTTAACATTGTTAGAGTTCTTATGAGGAAACTTAGCCATAAAATGTCCAACTTCACCACAATTAAAGAACTTAAAAGGTAACTTTCCTTTATATTATTAGAACCTCTTTGTAGCTTTCTGAAAAAAAAATCTTCTTTCGATTGTAATCCAATATCAAAATCTTGATCAACCTCCTCCTTAGGTACTTTGAAAGCAGCCTCTTTCCTTATAGAATCTTCACTTTCAAATCTAATCTCAAAAGCAGTTAGAATTCTTGTAATGTCGTAAAATTGTACCCCTTGCAATTTCACATACATTTTTGCATCTACTTTAGTGTCCACTCCCCTAGCATTTGTGTAGGTTCATTTTAACCCCTACATCAGCCTCTTTCCCTCTCAAGATGCTCAGGACCCCTTTTCAACAACTACCTTCATGTGTCAGCTTTGCATCAAACCTTGTGCTTTTCCTGTTGTCATCATTTTGTAGTGTGATGTGTCTGGACACTAGAGCACCACACGGACGTTTGCATGCTACACTAACATCCTATGACATTTCAACATTCAAACAACCATTTTTGAGCATGTTTTCCACTTTCCAACTCCTTTTGTCGGTGGTAACGGCCTAGGATTCCTTGCAATGGCTTGAGAAGCTTCTTTTCCCTCTAAAAAAGTTGTCTTTTCAACTCATTTGGTCTTCTTCTCCTTCTTGGCTTCTATCTTGGGCATTCTCCCATATTTCTCTTGCTATATTACTTGGCCAGATCTCTACATAATACTACAACAGTACTCTTGCATTCTTGCAACACCATCTAAAACTCTTTTGGCTCTCGCAGTTATCCCTCTTTTTGGCTTGCTTAAGACCTACAACTATATCTCCCTTATCTGGTGCTTGTGAGAATCTTGGGATTTCTCACATCCCCTATGAATTGCATCTCTATCTCGTGAAATGGGTTCTCCTCCTTGAGTGGGGATTGCTTTTATCACTTCATATTTGTGTACTTCGTTCACTTTCTCTATCTATCTTGTTATCTGTGGAGGTGGGAACACCAAAACGGGGGTTTTAATGAGGCAAACCCCTTATACAACCCCAAAATTTTCTCTTGATCTTATGTATGCGGGTATTGAAGATAAAATTTCCTTGTTGGAGGTTTCATTACTTGGGTTGTGAGCAGTTTATATCTCTTATCCTCTTTATTCTTATCATCTACTTCACTTTATCTCAGTTATATTTTGTTACTTTCTCACGTTCCAAGATTTATTAGCAGTTAGAGTAGAAGTAGGCACTTTGTTGTTTTCTACGACATTCTCAATTTTCTGTCCATACAAGACACTAGCGCACCTTTGGGACTCCAGCACGTCGCGTTATCATCCATTTGTCGCACTGATGTCCTTTGGCTAAAAGCTTGCTAGTCTATCCAAAAGACCTTTGTGACTTGTTCTTTCTGATTCTGAAACACTTACTTTGCTCCTTGAGGTAGTTTAGGGTAGTTCACCCCTTGGGATTCTCTTGAGAATAAAGAGACTCATGAGTATAAAATCCCCCTTCTCTACATTTTGGTGAACCCAACGTTAATCACAACTTTTTTCCAAAAACTAAGAATTTATTTACCCCAACTTGGTGGGGTCATAACTTTTGACTCGGTGCTCGAAATTCAAAACCATTTACACCATTAGAAAGGTCTCCAAGGGGACTAATTCAATCCCTAAAATATAATGTCTTTGACAATTTAATTTTAAGGATTGATGCAAGTTTCGACCCCAAATTCTGCTCCGAAGACCTCCAAAAATGCAAATTACTAGAATCTAGAAAATACCGAAAAAATCCAAAAATCTAGACTTTCAGTTTTTCTCAGTTCTGTCACCCCTAGATTGCTCTGGATCAGCTGACTTGTTATTTATCATATTTAACTTACTATTTTCAAAATGAATTTAATATCCGCTTTTATCAATTCAGTTTCTAATTTAATTCAAAGCGTTAATGATGTTCCATTTCATGCATGTGATGGTGACTTTGCTTTTCCTATGTCACTTGATATCTTTGATCCTTCTCATGAAATTCCTCTTGCTTCGGAGGATATTTTGTTGGAAGAAGATGAAATCATTGATACCTTTCTTAATATTACTCTACCTTCTCATTTATTCTAATGCACTCTCTTCTAGAGATGATACATTAGTGAATGATGAATCTCTTCTCTATTCCAATGCACTCTCCTCTAGACATGATGCATTAACGAATGATGAATCTCCTTCCACATATGATCCTCCCTAGGTCAATGTTGAGAATATGTCTTTAAATAATTATTCCACTAGTTGTGATGATTTTGTAAATGTAATATATGTCTCTGTTACCCCTCAAATGCCTAAGAGGTTGGTCATTTACCTAACTCCAACTAGTTTTTCTCCTAAAATAATTTTTTCTATTAATGTTGTTCCATTTGATAGTGATTCTCCCGATCTTTGTAAGGCTCTCCCTTATAGAGCAGTAGCCCATACTTATACTACTAGAAATAATAAACAAAATGTTAATCAACCTACTTCTTTACCACCTTCTCAACCAAGTCTTCCTTCAGCTCCTAAACCTACAACTAAAGCACCTGGTGATTATGATCTTGTCGAGTAACTTTATGTTACTCCAGCCAAGATCTCACTGTGGGACTTGCTTCAGTTTGCTCTGGTTTATCAAGGTATGCTTCAAGAATCCTTGCAAAAGATCATCTTGCCTTCTTCTACTAGGATGGTATATTTTAATGCGTTGATGGCTCATATTCATGTGGATTCTCCGAATACCACGTTCTATCTGCAAGAACTCCCACCTCTGAAAGTATAGAAGCAAGCAGACCCTCTAATGATTATAGTTAACATTAGTAACATAAAAATTAGACATACTCTTGTTGATGTCAGTTCAAAACTCAATGTGTGTAGCATTGATCTATTGCCTAAGATTAATATTGATTCATCTTCTCTTAATACTTATTTTGTTGTCATTCGTGAGTTTGATAATGTCAGTCAACAAGCCCTAGGCACAATAGTCTTTCCTTTGAGGTTGGACCCATTACCGTACCCATTCTTGCATATGTTATGTCTAAAAAATTACCATATAACCTTCTTCTTGGTAGACTGTGGGTTCATGCTATGGGTGTAGTCCCGTCTACCTTGCATAAATCTATTAAGTTCAATTGCAATAATCGAGTGGTCACAGTCAGGGCTGAACCTGAGGCTATGCACTTATGTGAGATGGCAACTGTCGGTCAGGTTTCAGTTGTGCCCACTCTTATCCCTTCAGTATCTTCTAGTGTGTTGGCATCTACTCTAGTAGTACCTATTATAAAGGATACTCTTGACATGATATCCCTAAAGAAGATCCTTCTAAAGCAAGAAATCTTAAGTCTACTCCTACCTCTTCTCAAGAAAACCCATGTATTGGTGATGATTGGGGTTCTCTAGACTTTACATAATCCTTCATTGGAGAATATGAAGTCACCCCAATCCACTTAGACCTTCTGATAACATCATTCAAACCTTTTATCAAAGATGATTGTTCTTCTACATTGCGAGGTAATGTGAACAATAGTTGTAATATCCTTAATGTTGATCCTCCCCCTTTTGAGGAAGATGATCACACCTCTGTTAAAGAGGATAATGTTGGTATTCCTGTAAAGAAGGTTGATGGTGATACCATAGACAAGTATAATCCCCATTGCTGGAATAATACTCTCTATTTAGATCCTCCTTCTCAAGATTTGCAAACACGTTATGGTCTTGGTTTTAAGCTCGTCTCTAAATATATCCATGGGCTTAAAGGTTGTGGGTGTAATGAACAAGGCATTTAGGTCCCTATAGAATGTGCACCTTGTAAGTGTAATTTGGGGCTTGGTTTCTTGAATGAACAATCTAAAAGGAAACCTCAATTGAATGGCGACATGATTTCAACTCAACCTCGTTCTCTCGGATTGATTCATCTACCATTATCTGTTGTGTTTGTTCCTTCTTCTTGTGAGAAGTCAAACTTTTCTCCATGAGAGAAAGGGTTGCTTCTTGCTCCTCATTATTTATCTAAACAAGAGTGTATTTTGTTGAGGCTTCTAAAAGCCCACTTGATTACTCTTCCTTCTCCCACATGTAAGAAATTTCATAAGCATGATGAAGAAAAACATTCTTTCTATGCATACCATCGAGTACCTGGCCATTCCATTAGTGAATGTAAGGCCTTGAAGGATAAAATACAACAAATTATTGACTCAAGTGTCATCACTCATTTATTTGTTGATGCACTTTCCTCTTCTTCAAATGAAAAGTGATATCGAGGTTTACCTTTATCCTGTATGTTCTAAGTATCTTGCATGGTTCTCCTCCCCTGTATGTTGGGGGAAATGATAACTTATTTTGGAGATGTGCATCCTTCTAAGGGACCCCTCTCTTCTCTATGTCTTTCAAATGAAGTGTCCCTTGAGTGAACCCCTTTTCTTTTGAAGGATTCCCAAGGGACCCCTTTGAAAGCTTTTCTATCAAATGAATTCATTGGCATCTAGCTTGGGGGCAGCCTGACTAGACCTATCTTTTATGTGACTATCCTGCAACGTAGCTTGCAGTAGCCATAGGATTCTCTGATCAATCTTGCTCTATAGGACCAAGAACCTGTAGAGCTCCTTTGCATCAAGTTTTCCTTGCAGGACTAAGCGCCTGTGAGGACCAATCAAACTCTGCGAAGACTTTTACATCAAACTTCCCTCAGAACTGAGCACCTCGAGTGCCTTCTTTGAAAATCTGAGGGCTTGTAAAGCACTTTCATCCTATGATATTTGTTCACCATTGGTCTACGGGTCTTCAGTGCACTTTGTTCAACTCTGTAGCTTTGAGGATCTATAGAGCCTTTTGTTCACCTTCCTTAGGTTCAAGGGCCTGTGAAGCTTTTCTTCACCTTCTGTAGGTCTGTGGATCTATGATGCATTTGCTCAACCCTCCCTAGGAGAGAGTACCTATGGAGCCATCTCTCATGGAATTTTCATTCCTTTCTCTCTCTTAAATTATCTAATATCTTCTCTTCTCAATTGTATATACCGGATTGAAGATCTATATTCTTCCTCATCCTAAGTATATGTTCTTTCTCTCTTCGACATTGGTTGCTCCCCTATCTTTTTTATGTATTCTTCTCTTGAAGCAATTGATCCTTACCTTCTTCTCTTTGTTTAATAATTCTTCTATGTGTTAGTTATTAATTTGGGGATGACACATAGTATTGAGACAACCTTCTACATCAAGGTCTCTATCACTTTGCTGACTCAAATCCTTTAGTTTTTTGTGTCTTTGTGTGTATGTGTTTTTATATTCTAACCTTGTGATGTAATGGATTTTTGTGTTCTAATGTTGTTGTCTTGTGTAGGTCTTTCTTGTCTAATGTGTTTGTTTTGTAGGTTTTTAGCCTGGGGGCATGCTTCCTTGGTTCAAATATTTTTCTGCTTCCTCTACAATATCCTTTTGGTATCATGATGTTATTTATGTTTAGTAGATCTCCTTTAAGCGTGCATATTAGTGTAGATTCATATGCCCGCTAAATTGGGGGCAAAATGTAATGTCGTAAAATTTCACTCCTTGCAATTTCACATACATTCTTGCATCTTCTTTAGTGTCCACTCCACTAGTATTTGTGTAGGCTCATTTTAGCCCCTACATTAGCCTCTTTCCCTCTCAATATTCTCAGGACCCCTTTTCAGTAGCTACCTTCGTGCGTCAGCTTTGCGTTAAACCTTGTGCTTTTCTTGTTCTCGATGTTTTGTAGCATGATGTGTCTGGACACTAGCACGTCGCACAGATGTCTGCATGTTGTGCTAGCGTCCTATGACATTTCAACGTTCAAACCACCGTTTCTGAGCATGTTTTCCACTTGTCAACTCCTTTTTTCAGTTGTAACAGCCCGGGATGCCTTGCAGCAGCTCGAGAAGCTTCTTTTCCCTCTAAAAAATCTTTTTCAACTCATTTGTTATTCTTCTCCTTCTTGGCTTCTATCTTGGAAATTCTCCCATCTTTCTCTTGCTATCTTGCTTGCCTGGCTCTCTATAGCTCACTACAGTAGCACTCTTGCATTCTTGTAGCACCATCTACAACTCTTTTGGCTCTCACAGTTATCCCTATTTTTGGCTTCCTTAAGCCCTGAAGCTATATCTCCCTTAACTAGTGCTTGTGAGCATCTTGGGATTTCTCACATCCCCTATGAATTACATCTCTATCTCATGATACGGGTTCTCCTCCTTCAACGTGGATTGCTTTTATCACTTCATATTTGTGTACTTCGTTCACTTTCTCTATCTATCTAGTTGTTTGTGGAGGTAGGAACACCAAAATAGGGGTTTGACTAAGGAAAATGTAGCACCCCTCCATTTTGCTCTTTTGTTTGAACAGTGCTCTTCTCCTTTATGTTGTGTTTTCTGCTAATACTTTGGCTATGGTACTTGGTTTCTATTTGATCGCTATCTGTAACGCGATGTGATGATGCATTTTAACGTGATGGTATTTGATTCTGATGTTATCATTATGGCATGCTTTAGATTAGCATTGTGAATATTTGAATTAATATGGTAATAATGTTGTTGACTTAAGTATTGATGTTAGATTCGTCAGTTTTGTAACACTGTATTGGTGAAGGGGACGGGATTGCACCACTTGCTTGCGAGTGCTCTGCGAATTCTATGATTTCCTCTTCACAATGTGTTTCATTATGAGATATATATGCTTTGTTGCAGGTTTACAGGTACAGGACATTGACTCCACCTGGTTCCACAGGTTTGAGCGTGTCCATTGCCCAACGACAACTGATTGGGAGATAGTAGCTAGGTTTTCTGTGTCAAGTCATCACCCTAGGCATAGTGTATCGTTGGTTTTAAGTCGGGTTTGGTTGCTTTAATGTTATTCAATTTCTCCTTTGATATTATTTAATGTCAAGTTAAAAGGTAAATAAATGACATTAAATATTTAAATTGTGTATTAAATTAATTCGGTTTATTATGTTAGAAGATATTATTTAATTAGTTAATTAATTTAATTTAATTAATAAAATAATTTAATCTTGGATTAGATTGATTTTATTGATTAATTAAATTAATTGTGTTGAATTGTATTAAGTTATTCATTTTGGAATTAATAGATATTTTGTTTGAAATTGGAAAATTGAAAAGATTAAGTTGGAAAATTGAAAAAAGGTTTTAAATTTCATTTTTTGAAAAATTTCAATGAAAAAGAAAAGAAAATTGAGATATTTACTGTTTTGAATTTCAAAATTTAGGATGATGGTTGAATAGATATTTTGGAGATATTTTTATTTTTTGATTATCATTTGGATTTTCATAGAGATTTGGGGAGAATGGAAAAACTGAAAAATAGGAGAGGAAAGGGATTTCTGGTTTTTGGGTTTTGGGGATTTTGAGTTTGGAGAAGCTTTGTTGGATTGCTTGGAAGGAGCTGGAATCTATGGAAGAATCAGTGCACCATTTGGGCATCCTCTCAAGCTTTTGGAATCAGGTTCATGTTATTTAAATTAATTTTGATTTTGAAAAATTCATAGCTTGATATGTTGTTTGCAAAATCATGGTTTGGAAAACTCAAAAATGATTATGATGAGAAACCCATGTTAAATCTTGTATCAAATTCTTAAACCTCTATTTTCAATTGGTTTTTCTCAAGAAAAAAATTGGGTTTGGCTATAAATGTTCATTTTAGAAATTATTTGCTCAACTAATTTTATAGATTTCTTAAATCTGGGTATATATATATATATATATATATATTCTAATTGGAATTATGTTGTTAAAAATATATATATATTAAAAAAAAAAATTATCCCCCTATCAAAAAAGGGCGGATTTAAAATCCGCAGGGATTTCTGGTGAAAGTTTTTGTTTTAAAAATTCAAAACCAAAAATAAATAAAAAGAAAAAAAAATTCTGTGTGGGGGTCGGGGGCTCACCCTCGTGTCCATGGGCATGGGGGGCGCAGCCCACCCACCCACCGGGGTATTTGTGTGTGTGCATAGGGGTTTTGTGCCTGTACCCCCCAGCACGCGGCCCGGGAAAACTTGGGTGTCTTTTTCTATTTCATTTTTTTAATTTGTAAATATATATATATATAATATTTTATATATTATAATTTATAATATTAAAATATTTATAATTAATATTTTATATTATATTTTATAATATTAAAATATTAATATATATTAATAATAAAATATATATTATATTTTATAATAATAAAATATTTATAAATAATATTTTATATTATATTTTATTATATTAAAATATTAATATATATTAATAATAAAATATATATAGTGGGGCATATAAATGTAAAATATGCATATTAAAATGGTTGATTAAAATAATGGCATGTCTTTTATGTAATTGGGGGAAATTTTAAATCAATATGCAATAGTCAAATTATTGATTTTATTTTAAAAAATATATATTTGAAAGGTCAAATATTGGATTTAAAAAAAATATGTTTTAACAGCGTGATTAATGGATTTTAAAATGATTTATTCTGCAAAGGAAAATTAGTTATTTTTAAATGATATGTTTAAATCGAAGAAGTAAATGTTTGTTTTATTATTATTTAAAGGCTATTAGGGAATTAAATATATGGTTTAAATTGCATCTTTTGTCTGAGAGAGACGTTATTAGATCAGTTTAATTAAGGCAATAAATTACTGAATGTTAATGAAGGAAGTGGATTTAAGAAATCCAAATATAGATTTAATTTTGTTTGATTACCCTTCTTGAATGTACTTTCCTTCTGTGTTCGCCTGGGGGAATTTGAGTAGAAGGGTTGTTAAGTCTTCCAGAAGGGGTTTAATTATCTGGGGTTGTTGTACTATGTTAGTCTACTTTTGAATTGTCTTGGGTAGTGCATATAGATGTATCATGTTGTTTTACCCGGATTTTATGAACGGGGACGGTTGTGCCTCCTTTGAATTAGGAGCGGTTTATGTGGTTCATGCCTCCTTTGGAAGGAGTGTATTATGTGTTTTGTTGCCTCCAGTGTTTGGAGTGAGTTTTCATTATAGGTTCATCCTAGAGTAGGAGTGGTTTAATCTAGTTGTTTGGTTCAGGTGAGTGATTGTGTCAGTGTGAATTAGCCTGTGTCGAGAGGTTGTTGGTCTTGTATAGGATTCCTTGTTACTGTCTCCTAGCACGGGGGGTGGGCCTTCGGGTGCCACTTGGTTGGGTGGAACGTGCACCTTAATCCGTTGGTTTTCCTTCTTGTTCATGTGGACGATATTTCCAGTTGGAGAGCTCGTCAGATCCAGTTACTTTTCAAGTTTCTTTTATTTTAGTTCAATCTTGTAATTATTACCTCTCATTTGTAATAGAGGTGGAAGATGTAATATGTAACCATGCTTTTTGGATTTACCTCATTCAGGGAATGAGAGTTGTAATCTTATTGTAAAATTATGTTATTTGAAAACATGTGGTATCTATTATGCTTTGATATAATTTATCATGTGTGGAATGTATGAGCTCTTAATTCTTTAAGTAATTATATGTTATGTTTTCAATTCATGTTTCTTGTTTGGGTTTTAAAGTAATCTCAGTCCCGTAACCTTAGAGGTTGTTAGCAATGGGTAGTGAACTTGCATGTTAATTGTATTTAAACAAAACAAAAAAAACAAAAATAGTACATTTGAGTAGTTAATTGCAACTTCCTCTAGGGTTGCGTGGCGGGGGCGTTACAGAAAACCCCTATACGGCCCCAACATTTTCTCTTGATCTTATGTATGCAGGTATTGAAGATATTTCCTTGCTAGAGGCTTCATTACTTGGCTTGTGAGCAGTTTCTATCTCTTATCCTCTTTAGTCTTATCATCTACTTCACTTTATCTCAATTTTGTTATATTCTGTTACTTTCTCATGTTCCAATATTTCTTAGCAGTTAGAGTAGAAGTAGGAACTTTATTGTTTTCTACGACATTCTTAGTTCTCTATCTATACAAGACACCAACGTGCCTTTGGGACTCTAGCACAATGCGCTATCATCCATGTGTTGCGCTGACGTACTTTGGCCGAAAGCTCATTAGTCTGTCCAAAAGACCTTTGTGACCTGCTCTTTCTAATTCTAGAACACTTGCTCTACTCCTTGAGGTAGTTTAGGGCAGTTCGCCCCTTGGGATTCTCTTGAGAATAAAGAGACTCGTGACTAGCAAATCCCCCTTCTCTACAATTCCATGTAGTTTAGTCATCTTCAAAGCATTCAGATCGTTAGCTTCTTCAATAACAAAGCCTTTAGAATCTAACCTTCTAGGGAGAGATCTAGGTACCTTTTTCACAACAACCTTTTCTTTCAATTCTTCTCCAAGACCTCGCATAGAGTTGAAAACATCATCAACACGAAGCACAAAAGTGGCAATATTTTTATCTTATCTCATTTTCAGGCTTTGAAATTGAGATCTATGAGTTTGAAGCTTTGCCTCTTTGAATTTTTCATCACCTTCATAGATGGTCTCCAGTTTATCGCATATTTCCTTCATTGTTTTGCATTGCATCACTTTCAAAAATTCAAAGTTATTCAATCCACATAAAATAGTATTCCTTGCCTTAGCATTGATTTCACAAGCCCTCTTTATATCCTGATCCCTAGGACATTTTTTAGGAATCGCATATCCCTCTACTACTAACATCCAGATGTCCATTCCAAGAGCCATAAATTAGGATTCCATCCTAACTTTCCAAAATTCAAAATTGGATCCATCAAATGGTGGAGCTTTTTTTCTAGAGAATCCTTCCTGACCAATTGAGTGTGCCATCCTAGAACTACCTTAAGCTATTAGGCTTCTTCAAAGGAACTTGTCTCTAATACCAATTGAAGGGAACACAATCTACTAAGAGGGGGAGTGAATCAATAGATCAAATATATTTAAAATTATTAACTCTACCACAATTATCAGAATATATTATTCTTCATATCAAGCCCCACATAATCATAAAGAGCACAAGTGAACACCAAATATACATGGAAACCCAATATTGAAAAATCGCGGTGAAAATAGCTTCTTGGATCTACTATCGAAATCCAGTCTCACAATGTAGAAATATACAAGTTAATTTTGCACACTAAAGTAGGCACCAACCTATCAGAGACACCAATCCCCTATTGTGTTTGTAGGCACCAACCTACTAGAGACACCAATCCCCAATTGAATCAGTACAGCAAGTAGAACACTAGTCTTACCGAATTACAAGTAAAAGTAATTGTGGATATTAAAAGTAATACAATACATTCCAAAGTCATAGCTAACACTCTTCCTCACTGCTTATGATCTTTTGATACTAGTGTAGTCATTGAAATACAACTCTTCCTTTCATCTTCAATACCTTCTCTTCAATTTTCAGTAGCAACAAAATCTTCTTCATACAAGTGTAATTTGAACTCATGTGGACACAAACCCACAATCATACAATGTATTTGAACATTTGAAATATATACATGACATTACATTAACACTCTTCTATGTCAGCCAAGGATCCGCAAATAGCTAGGATGACATAAGTTGGACCTAAATTCAAATTACATGAAATGTGTAATAGGTTGGTCCAAAAAAAGAAATTTTTTGCTTCCAAAATAATGTATGTTTTACCATAGGAACCTTAAGAAAGTCCTATATTAACACCACATGCAAGATTTGAATTTTGCACACTACTAGCCATTACCTTGAAAAACTCATAGATTGGATAATCCAAAATGAAAAGTTATTTTGATTTTGAAGGAACTAAAGATGACAAGAAAGTTAAAATATTATTGCACAAAGTTGAAAGAACATGCATCCCTATGGTGGGAACACTTGTATATAAAGAGACAAAGAAGAGGAAAAGACAATATTAAGTCATGGGACAAAATGGTGATCATTTTGAAGGATAAATTCCTACTAGAAAACTATAACCTGGGTTTGTTTAGAAAGTTAAGAACCTGAAGCAGAAAGAATCCAATATAAAGGAATACACATAAGAGTTCTATTGATTGAGCATTAGGGTATGACATGATGATATTAAAAAGTTGTCAAGGTATGTGAATGTTCTATTGTTATCAATTGAAGATGAGATAAGTATAGTTAGATTGCAAACTATAGAAGCCTACTAGTATTCCTTGAAGGAAGAAGAGAAATTGGATAGGAAACAACAAATAAATTCTAGAGGTAGAGGAAGTTTCACACATGGAAGAGGACAATCTAGTGGTGCAAGAGGTTACCAAGGAAAAAAAGAAGAAGATAGCACCTCCTAGTCAAGTTCCTATGTTGCAAAGGTTGGAGGAAGAGTAGGTTATCCCAAAAGCAAAGGGGTTTATTCAAGAGGAAGAGGTTTTAGGAGTACATGTTACCAATGTGGTGAAACTAGACATAGGGCATTTGAATGTCCTCAAATCCAGTCCAGCAATAATAAAGGAAATGAGACCATAATTTTTGTGGCCCAATTAGAAAATGAAAGTGTAGCCTCATTCAAGCATGGATAAGATCATGAAGATGGAGTCATTGATATTGAGGAGAATTATATTAAAACCTGAAAAGGAGAAGGAAGAACTAGCACAAAGGAGAATTTTGTTTAGGACTAGATGTAAGTATGGAGGGAAATGTTGTAAAGTTATCACTGATAGTGGTAGCACTGACAATATAGTGTCAAGAGAAAGGTAGAGAGTTGTAGTTGAAGAGGATGAAACATCTCAGTCCATACAAGGTTTCTTGGATACAAAAGGGACACCAATTATTGGTAAATGAAAAATAATCCAAAGCTTTTACAAATGACTTCATCAATTGACATATGTGAACCTTATCCATCATTTTACTTGAAATCATATTCTCTAACACCAAGGGGAGGAAAAATAAAACTAGGGGAACAAAAACCTAACCGAAGAAATAGAAAAAATGGGGTCCAATTTTTTTAAAAAGAAAAATGAGACATGTTTGTGCAAGGAACAACACTATTGATTTCTAAAAATTTCCCCTTTGTTGAGGATAATTAGGAAGATCTACTTGTGAGTTTTTTATGCAATACTATAAATTTAGCTACTTGATGGGAATTATATTAGAAAATAATACTATCTAGGATGAGGATAAACATGCCACTCAAGATTTAATTATTAAAAAAATTATAGAGATGTGTATGGATAAATAGTATATGATAGTGGGGATCTTGTGACCTAGCATATCAAGTATTCAAAAAATTTGGTCCTTGGTCTCCCTCGATAAAAATAATCTATGAACTTTCAAAAATATTCCTTCCCCTCTCCAACTTCCACAAGGTATCCCAAAACCCCAAACCCCACCAATGTGATAGATTTTTGTAAGTGTCTTTATTTCCAAGGAAAACTAGTCACAATTGCCTTGAAACCCTATTCCCTTTCACTAGAAGCTCTTTAATAGGATTTCAAACTTTCTTCTACATCCCATCCTTAAATCTTAGCATCCCAATCTCTACTTGCTTATTGCTCCTTTCTTGTGAATGTCTAGGATTTTCCTTCGCTCTTTGAAGTTCCTCCCTTGCACCCTTGTATCTATGTATCATGACCCATGATTCCCTAGTCCCTCTAGAAAAATCACAACCTTCTAGCATACAAATTCCTAAACCCATAGATAAACTTTTTATATTCTTCTTACTTGCATTATTCTTAGCAATGGATTAGATCTCATTTCATTTCACCTATGAGTGGGACCACATTCATCTAGCACCAGATCTATTTGAAAGTTGTTCTAATGGTGGTAAAGCATTCTTAGATCCAATTCAAGTATAATGGTACTTCCCATATGCAAATTTGGCATTCCAAAAGCACTCCAAACTTCTTGGAGAATTTTTCCATCTTATAAGAGTGTCAATCTACATGTATACATATATCTTATGTACTTAAGGTACTAGTGGTGGTGTTAGAATTCATATTTTTGACTATTTTATTAGTCTTTGTAACTTTAGGTATTGTGCAGAAAATAATTAAATTACTAGATAATTAAATATTTAAGTTGTCACTAAGCTAAAAAATTAGACAACTTATATTTAATTACTAAAAAATGGGATTATTATACAAAGAAATAAAAGTGACTTATTTCTAGGTCCAAAAACAAAGATAAATTAAAAGGTCATTTTAGGAAAAAATTAAAAAGTTGTGGACAATAATATTTTAATATTTTTTAAAAAGGTATATAAAGAGGTGGATGCGGAGGAAATGACGTTCTAGACATTTTTATTTTACAAACCCCAATTTGGAGAGATTGAACTTGGTTGATTCTTCAATTGAAGGATGAAACCCCTTTTGGCAATCAATTTCGTGGATGAAAACCCACCTAATTGATTGAGTCAATTCTTGCAAGATTCAAAGGCATGCTTAGATTAGTGATTACATGGATTTTTGAGAGATTTGTATAGAAAATAAATGTACAAATTCAAAGAATTGTTTCGAGCAATGTTGTCTTGACATTTATAATAGTGAAATTTTTAGAATATTTACTTGTAAAAAATAATAAATTCAAAAGGGAAAATCAATCAAAGTTAAGAGGCCCTAAAATAGGTCATGGCATTTATTGTACACCATTTGTATCCCCTTGTTTGAAGATTGTTGTAACATTGAAGAATGGGTGTGGGAATGTTAAAAAAAAGTCCATTGTCAACTTTGGGCAACCTTAAAGTTATAAAGTGGAATTTGGATGATTCATAACTTAGTTGACTCTTTGAACCTTGTTGTCCAACCTTTTTGTTAATGTTTGAAGAATTAAGAAAAAGTATCAGAGCTTTAAAGGTAAACTTTGGAGACTCCTTAACAGTTATGTCACTTTAAATCCCTAGCCACCAACAAATTTCTATTGGGTTTTGATCCTAAAAATTAATCTTACTGAGAGGGTAAATGATTGGGGACTCCTAAATTTGTTAGGACTCCATTCTCCCAGCTGCACCAACTAAAAAATGGAGTTGTATAGAATAGGTGTGACCTAGAATTTCATCGTTAATAATAATCTATATTTCATTGGTGGTTATCAATGTATGTGTAAACAACTCCTATGCTATGTTTTAGGACCAGCTACCTCTATGGTTAGTCTATAGAAAACTATACAAGTCTAAAATTATTGTTAAATTAGAAAAATATAGTATTTTATAAGAGCATTGGAAATCTTTCTAGCCTATGGCAACAACAGTTTGGGCACATTTGTAGCAATGACTTGAAAGAATTTGAGACTATTAAGAGATATAGACAAGTGTATCTTTGGTAGCAACAACCAGTCATAATTCATTGTATGGTACACCATTCAAGGTCATGTTACCTTCTAATAACATGAATATGTAATTATTCTTTCTTAAATAATGTTGTAGCAAATTATATGTGTTGAATGAAGCATACATACACACATACTTACATACATACATACATACATATGTGTGTGTAAATTTTCAACATGTATATATGTGTGTAAATCATTTCAATGTCATCATTATATGCATTTTTTACAAACACTCCACAGTTTCACCACAAAGAATCTTTCAGTAGTGGAATTCCGTCAAACATTTATAAAATGTCAAAACAAAGTAGCATGGAACTTTACATTTCCTTACCTATGGATTGTTATAGCATTTGTTCAAGTCAACTCATTTGTGATTTTGTTATAATGTATTAGGCACATGTCATTGATAGTTGTCATTGATCTAATCTCTAATGTTAAATGATAAATCATCCTTCAAAGTCTAGTAAATTATTTATGAATTTTATTTTACTAGCATACATATGTTTAGTATTGTAAATCTTAGCCATATATTTTGTGAACATACAAATATTCTAGCAACTCCCAAAGAGATATGCATATAAAGTTACTAAGTTAGTCATGGAGTAAGAAATTATAAATTCTTTCATCTATATGTAATGAATTTGGTTTAGGATCTTGCATCATAAACTATTGTAAATTTTCCCCATTGAAATATTTGCTCTTTGCAAGTTTGATAAAATAGTATGAAGGTATAGAATGATGACCTCTCTTAGAAGTGCCATTATGCATAGTGTTTGGTTAAACTATGGGGCTAGTTAATTTGCATTCATGGGTATGTGCATGGAAATGGGGACCAAAAAGGGGTCAAAAGTGGCCACTTTTTTTACATCAATAAAATTTATCTTGGATGAGAAATTAGAGATAACCATGCCCAAAACTTGAAGATGTGACAAGAACAAGATTTGAAGTGATCGAAATCTACTTTTTAAACTTCTATTTTTTTAAAATGGTGGAGATTAAGAGATTAAAATAGGGAGAGCACACAGTGCTCCTATAATGTAGTGTCTGGTGTGCTCTCCCTAAAATGTTGATTTTTTAAAAGTATTTTACAAATTGCTTCAGTAGAAAATAAGCTAACATCATGCAATTTATTACTAATTTTTTAATAAATATGATTTTTTACTAATTTTTGAAGTGGATACATCCTAAAAATGAAAATTTGAGCGTGCTTCCCCCCTTTTTTGAGATTTGATCAAAAGTCATTTTTAATGTGTACATAATAGATTCTAGAATATTAAAATGTTTTTTTTTTTCAAATTTGGATGAATGCATAAAAAATGAAACCAAAAATACTATACAAAGGTTTTTAGAAGAAAAAAAAATGAAGACACTAGCAAAAGAAATTGAAGATCGAAACCTTAACATATTCAAAATGTACAAAAAATTGCATGGTTAGAAAGGTAAGAAAGAACTTGAAGTTGTGGAATTTTTTAGATCAGCGTCAAAAAATATGCAATCCTAATGGAGAATACACTCAAAATTTATTTTTTATCATATATCTTGCAAAAAACACGTCTTTGGGTATTGGTATGCAAGTCTGACCATTTGGATTAGATGGCCAAGGAAAATCTAACCCTAAGGATTAGTAATTTCCAAAGCAAATTAAAACATGTGCACATTATAATGTGCTTTCATTTTGAAAAATTACCCTTTTTTCATTTATGGAAGCCATAATGCAAGAATGCTTTTTAACATGAGTGCATAGTAATGTGCTTGCATTATAGACAAAATAGACGAAAAAGTGGTTTTGACCAATTTTTGGTCCCCCCATCTTTGTGTATGTACCCTCTTTTTATAAAAGGTCTCTAGGAGTACCCTCCTAAGATTGGCAAGGCTCAAAGCATAAAAGAGTTGTCTCACTCTTGTCAAATTGGTTTTTTCCTTTCATCGATTTAATCATAGGTTTGTCCATTTCTAAAAAATAACTCAATCCTTGGGTCTGATTGTGACTCATCCCTTGGAATTGAGTGTAGGAAGAAAAATCACCAACAATATGTTTTTTCACACAACAATGGGTATAAGGATAAACATGTCTATATATCATATTGTAGACCTTTCAATAGGTTTGTTAATCAGATAAGGTGAATTCACCATCTTGCCTTATTTTCTATTGGACTATTATTTTCAAAGGATTGGAAAGAGGCATTACTAGTTTATGAATAAATGATACAAATTTTGGATTGCATATATAAATTTCCATTGACCCTCCTATTTGTCATAATGGAAGAATGTGGTATATTTAGTTCTTTATTTGTTTGATCTTATTTGATTAGAGAACTCAACTCTTCCCCATGCATAGAAAGAATGGTTGTTTAAGTTGAAAAGTCATGTGAATGTATAGTCCTTATGATACATGCAATGATTAAATGTGTTACTTTCCTTGTAGAATTGTAAGCAAGTGAACAAAGTGAAGGCCATTGAGATTTACATTACAAATGTGTATTGATTTTTGTATATATGTCATTGGTTGGAAGCCAACTCCTATGAGCTTAATATATTATTTGAGTGTTGGTAAATGGATTTCCAAGACCTATAGGACCATGTGCATAGGTTAATGGATTTTTTTATGGAATATAATATTATCAACCAATCTACTATATTAACCCTTGGAATAATGTGTTAGATTTATTGTCATGTACCTTCTAAGTGCAAGAATGGCATAACAAGATAGATACAAAATCCAGTTTCTATGGCATCACAACTAAGGTGGAGAGAGGAACACTATGAGGGCATAGCTAGAGAAAAATCATTATCTTAAAGAATAACTTGTCCTACTCATTTAAGGTGATCACCAAAACCATAAAACCTATTACCCTCTCACAAATAAAATTATTATTACTCCAACATGATAAAGGTCAAGACTCATGATCTTCCTACATAAGTATTAAATTATATTGTAATGTTAGTTTTCTTTCACTACCAACATGTAAGGGGATAGATGTTAGGAGCTACCCACTTTTATAGAGTTTATATAGACTTTCCCCAATAGCATGCAAGTGATAGATATCATTATCTACCTACCTTAGGAGTTCAATATAAGCATTGGTGCATACAAATAATGTGTGTGCTATTAGCATTATGTATTTCTTGATGTATGGTTCTCAATGGTCTAAGTAATTGATATTGTAACCACTAATACTAGGTGAAGTGAAACTATAAGACATCTTTGTTATGTTTATCTAGTAATAAAATAACTCCACTTGTCGAAACCAAGCCTTATATGGGTGCGGTCTAGCCAAATTTCAACAATAGCATGTAGATGATAGATGCCAAGAGCTAACCATCATATCCTATGGTTTAGTTGACTTTCACTAATAGCACATAGGTGATAGTTGTTAGGAGGTTGCCCCATGTTAGGTTGGACTATCTTTTTTTCTATTGTATATTGGGCAATAGTTGTTAGGATTCACAAACTCAAGGTTTAGTGGGATGTGCAAATATTATTAATGGTTGCATATTTTGTTCCTTACACTTATGCCCTTGTCAATGATAAGTAGTATGGGATGCTTATCTTGTCATCATAACTAATTGTGAAATGTGATAAGGATGGATCCATGACATAGTATCAGATGCACTACTTTTTTTTCTCTCTATTGTCATCTTATCATCAAAGGTTTTTGTGTATATGTTATGTTTGTATGAGGTAGTCACTATCTAGTTTTTTCTTTCTACTTCTTGTTGACATCATACTAACAATTGTTTGGGATATGCTTTTAATCATACTATGGTACATGGATTGTATTGTAAACATAAGTTTCCATTGATGGTTGTGATTCAAGAAAGAGGTCAAAGATGTATTTTTTCTTGCAACAAAGAACCTTTTATATTCATGTGTGCAAGCTATAGAGCCTCTAATTTCCTTGGTGGAATACATTGGCAAGGCCAAAGAATAAGTTTCTTGAAGTATAGGTCTAGGTCTAGGGATATGATCATGATATAAAGAGTTTACCTCATTTAGTACAAGGAGGTAAGTTTATGGCTTAGAGTTGTTGTCATTGCCATAGTTGGGTAAAAGTTATTGTAGACATTGAAAAATGTCCTAAGTCTGCGAGCACCATTTTTCCCGGTCATCATCCTTCGATAATTGAATAATTCTAATTAATTATTCAATTATGTTTGATCATATTCTTCTATTAATTAAATAATTTTTAATTATTTAATTAATTCACCTTCTCATTTCTATCCTGATCAATTAAAATTATTTAATTACATCGCTAATATATCCCTTTCTTCTATAATTAAATAATTCATCATTTATTTAATTATTTCTCCATAGTCAAATAATTATTATTATTATTCGACCTTTTATTCTTCTCTGATTAAATAATTGATGAAATTATTTAATTCCTTTCTATTTTCCATCTTCTCATTTAATTAAATTGATTAATTTAATTAAATGCTCCTTTTTTCATTTTATCCAAATAAATTATTTGAATAAATTATTTATTTTCGACTTGTCCCTTTCCTCCATTTTTCTCCATTTTTCAATAAATAGTTTAAAATAAATTATTTATGCACACTACCTGGTCAAAAATTCCCTATCATTAATCCCTATCATAGCCTTCATTGTTGGCATAGCTATTAGGCATCATAGTCGTCAGCGTCATACCTGTCATGATTCCTCCAAGAATGGCATATTCTTGGTGCATCAATTATGTACCATTGATCTTGGCATCTTTTTGAGACTCAATCTCAACCGTCCATTTTGTAACCTCCCTCTCATGCATCCTCCACCATTGATCTTGGAATCCTTCTAGAGGATTAATCTTAGCCATCCATTCAAGAGGTTGTCTATAAAAGCAACCTTCCTCCTCCATTTTCAATTTAATAGCTAATTTTCTCCAACTTTCTTGCTTAATATTTGCAAGTTTTACACAAGTATTCCAACAAATCTGAGGGCAAAGTTGCATAAGAAGAAGAAGGAGACCAAGAGAAGTGAATCAACCATGATGGGGAGTAGTTTATTTCATATTTTTCATCTTTCATTCTCTCCATTATTTGTGTTCTCTTGTTGATGAGGTCTTGTTAGCTTAGAGGTGTTAGTTGTCACTATTCTAGGCTAGAAGTTAAGAAACCCCATCTTACATTGGTGAACCCAACCTGAACATAGTTTTTTTCAAAATTTTCGTATGGATTTTACTTGTTTTTGCAGATTTTGGGTATGAAATGATGCAACTGTTAAGCACAATGACACATTTTTTGAGAAGCACCCATCTATCAAACGCAGCGATGCACTTTTCTAGAAATGATGCATCTGTAGGAGGCACCCGTGGGCAGGATAATTCAAATTAAAAAATGTGACGCATTCACCATCATGTGACGTAGCACAACGACACAACTACTGAAAGGAGTGACGCATTTGTCTACTAGGTAAAAAATTTCATTTTAGTCTCTTTTTCATCTTTTTTTTATTTTTGCGAGTAGAATAGAGTTTTTTGGTTCTAATCTTTTGTTTGCAGCATGTGGCTTTGTTAGAGTAATAAGTTGTTTTACTTAATTAATTTAATCATATTGGTTAATTAATTAAGTCAATTATCACTTTAGTTACTTAAGCTAAACTTAGGCACATTAATAATTAATTATTTATTAATTATTAAGTGTGCACACTAGGGTTTCCCTTTTTAGGGTTTCTTGATCTCCTTTCATAAGGATTGATCTCATTGTAATTATCAATGGGAGAATATCTGTAGCTTTCATATCTTCTTGAAAGTTTTCTCTCTTCTGTAACTTTTTCTTGTTGAAGTTAATTGCATACATTTGTTTGCAGATCTCTTGCGTGGAAGGTGTATTTGTTTGTTTTTTATCCTGTGGCTCGTGGTTTTGTGCTTGTTTCACAATTCTAACATGGTATCAGAGCGTGGATTCAGCGAACCCCTTCTCGATTTATGAGGTTTTCTTCTTCAATAAGGATTGCAGGCTTCAGATTTGAATCCCCTTTGCTTTCTTTGCAAATTTTGGAGGAATTTTTAGAAACATTTTGGCGTGAATCAGACCTCTCCATTGAATTCAGAGCTGCCGGAATAGTCCAGATCGACTTTTGTTTCATCAAATTTGGCTTCCGTTTGTCAGATCTGTGAGGGTTTGAAGAAAGGGCTTTTTTTGCCAGATCCAGGGGGTGTTCGATTTTTCAAAGCATTTTCAGCCTAAACGGACCTCACCATTGTGTCCGGAGTAGCCAAAAACCTAAAGATCCACTGTAAACTCGCCTATATTTGGTTCAGTTGATTTATGAGGCAAAAAAATTGTCCATGCAACTGTGCACGCGGATCGAGGTAAAAAAATTCGTCAAAACAAAAAATATTTATTTTTTGCTGCATAAAAAAATTGCAGATTTTTTATTGTAAGAAAATTTGTTTTTTTACAAAAGCTTTTAAAACATTTAAAAGCTTTGAAAGTTTTTTTTGCTTTTAAAAAAAACAAAAAGTCAATAAGGAAGGGTACTGACCTGCACAGACTTGTGCAGGTGTACCTTCCTATGGGTACATTTTTTATGATTTTTTTATATAAAAAATCAATGTTTTTTTATATATTTTTTTGTAAAAAAATATAATTTGTATAGTTTTGCTTTTTTATGCAAAATAATGCATGTAAATGGAGAAATTTTTTCAGCATCACTAAATCTGGCGGACCTCTAGATCTGGAGGTGTTTTTCCTAAATTTGGCGGAGATCACTTTTTGCCCACTCAGCCCCTCTCTATTGGACTTTTCAAATTTGCACCCAATATTCCAAAGGCCATATCTCGGCCATACGGTGGGATTTTTGCATGCAATTTTTTTTGAAATGGGGTGGAATTTTGTGCTCTTCGCAGTGGTGTAGGTATTTTCCAGTTTTGACTTCTGGTTTTTTCCATAATTCTATTTTCTCAGTGCTGTTATTGTTCAGTTCTCGTTTTGGAGACTTTGACGGGCGATATCTTCTGCATCCGGACACATTTTTGGGTGCTATTTTTTTTGAAACTACATGTTTTTTCGTGTACTTCATCATGGTGCTACCAATTTCCTCTTTTTCTATAAGAGAATTGTATTTTCAGCATGTTGTCCTATTTGGACATTGTAGACATTATGGGCTCACATTGCATGTATTTCTCTTTTGTAAACGCACTGAGATAAAGTGCCTCAGCATTGTATGTGTAGTATTGGGTTTCTTGCACATCACTTTGTGCCTTATTGTACTCGCACTATGATATAAAGTGCCATGGGGGTTGATGTTTGCCTTTGTTTGCCTTCATACCTTTTTCATGCGTATGTGAATTTTGGTTTCACATCCTTTCTATCAGCTTGTACTTTCATGTTTGCACCTTCAGATGCTCTTGGTTCCTCCTCCTGCACTACTTTCTGGCATTCAGTTTTAGTGTACCTGTCACGCCTCTCCCTTTTCAGCATTATGGGGAGGTTTCTACTGTTGGTGTTAATGCTTCATTGGTTTCGATGGAGTGAGCTATGTATACAGTATTTGTTCCTATGTACTAGGCAGATGCAGCAGCTGGTTACCCATGCATTTCGGTGAGATGGATCACTTACCATATGGACACTCTTACATTCCTATTTTTTGAAGGCGACCTTCCACTTTTTCATGATCAATTCTTCAAAATTTTGGCACCTTTACCATCTGTATCTTCGAGTTCTGCCTTTGTTTTCCATCTGATTCGAGTAGTGTCGTTGGGGGCACTCATGCAGATTGTTGTCTTCTTGATCCTGATCATCATATCTTCAGAGGAGGTTCTTCGGCACCGTAGCAGTCATCTTTTGACAGAGTTTGCAGCTTCTTCATGCTTCTGTGATGTTCTACATGTTCTTCTCTTTCAAGACATTTCCTTGATTTGGAGGCTTTTCAGTCCTTCAATCACCTTTGTTCTCTTTTTGGAGTAGAGTTTTGTTCCCACAAGGTTTTCTCTATTTCTCCACTTTATAGAGATCTTCTATTTGTACATGGGTACCTTACTTGGCCTTGTTTGTCGGGACCCATCTTTGCTTTCATGCATCTTTTTCTTAGTGTTTTAGCTACTTCCTAAGTTCATCTTAAGGGGGGTGTTAGAGTAATAAGTTGTTTTACTTAATTAATTTAATCATATTGGTTAATTAATTAAGTCACTTATCACTTTAGTTACTTAAGCTAAACTTAGGCATATTAATAATTAATTATTTATTAATTATTAAGTGTGCACACTAGGGTTTCCCTTTTTAGGGTTTCTTGATCTCCTTTCATAAGGATTGATCTCATTGTAATTATCAACGGGAGAATATCTGTAGGTTTCATATCTTCTTGAAAGTTTTCTCTCTTCTGTAACTTTTTCTTGTTGAAGTTAATTGCATACATTTGTTTGCAGATCTCTTGCGTGGAAGGTGTATTTGTTTGTTTTTGATCCTGTGGCTCGTGGTTTTGTGCTTGTTTCACAATTCTAACAGGCTTGAGGTTTGGACTCCCAAAATTGCTTCTTGGAGCAACAAAAAAATTGGGTCCTTTAGTTTTTAGTTTTACTTGAGTTTTAGTCTAGTTAAAATCTTTGCTTGCAATTTTAGTTTAGTTGTTAGATTCTGGTTTTGGTTTGGTGCTAACCCCTTTTTGGTGCTAAATTGGAGTTCGTGCAGCTTTTTCGTTGGTCCAAGAACTTTCTTTTGAGGCTACTAACAAGTGGTTTTATAGGTTCGAATGTCCAATAATTATTTTTTGAAACCACATTTCTTGTTTTAGATTAGAAAACATTTTGTTTGGTGCTTAAAATGAACAATTTTCTTTCACATAGATTTAATTAGAGGGTAAAGAACACCATGTCTTAGTGTTTGAGGGTGGTAGGTATTATTCTCTCACCTTGTGCAAACTCGATGATCAGAAAGCCAGACCCATCTAATTTTTTGTTCACCCATTAGAGGGACTGCCTTAGTGGGAAAAAGTACTCACCCTAAGGGAAAAACCCAAGCGATAACGGGCTAAAGTCAAGTCCTTTCGAACTGCTATATAAATTTGTGATTGCAAGGAAAGTTTGCAATCAATGGGATGTGGAAACGATATCCCTCCCCCAATATCTTTATGATACGTAAACCCTTGTTCTAAGGGTTGGGAGGCCTCCTGAGGGAGTTTATAAAAGTACCTCCTAAACTGAATTCCCTTACTAGACACCTCTTGTTTGTAGTGGCCAAAATCCCTCTATTTGTTGGTGCAGGAGGTCGGACCTCTAAAGCCATCCCACATTCTCATAGTTCACTGTAGAGATAGCAAACTCCAGGAAGTGATGACCCGAAAGTTCAGAACTTGGTATGCCCATAGAAGTGAGTGTTGTGGAGGGGAGCCAGTGCTACCAAGTTCCTAGGCTATCTGCTTTGAATAAGCGTGGTTGGAGAAATCCAAGTGGGAATTCAACGAATATTGTCCTTTCCAACCTTAGGATTGTGCTTGTCTTCTTTAAAAATCAAACATTTTTACATCAAACTAGTCCTAAACAAAGTACTTGATACTATTTGTTATTTTTTTCAGTCATATCTCATTAGAAACAGTAAAAAAATTGGATTAAAACCATTGAAAAACATCAAAACTATCAAAAACACCATTATGTGAACCGCAACTGTCAGACACAAACCCGTAATTGTCACAATGAATGACAACTGTTAGCTAAAGAACCACAATTTTCAATCTAAACCGCAATTTCTAGAAACAGAGCCACATCTGACAACACGAGCCGCAACTTTGAAACACATCTGATAAAAACTAAACCACAATTTCCTACTAAACTAAATTTCTTGAAATTTGTGTCCAGAATCTGATCAAAACTAGTTTATAGTGACCTTTGTCTGATAAACCAAAGACCTGCAAGTCTATCTAGCTCATTTTAGCATCCTCATTAGGATAACATTGCATTATAGGTTGCATTCCTTCACCCCTTACATTTTACAAATTAGACTTTGATCCTTAGGTCACATCTAAGCCTTCAGATTTTGAACATAGGGAGACCTTTAAGCTTTTGGAAATTCTTGGTTACTTATTCTATTTGTCATTGACCATTGTCCTTTTCATTTGTCTTGTCATTGTCACTTTGTCAAGTTGAGTCTTAGTCTTCTATCTTGGTCTTGGTTGTCCTCTTATGGTTAATGGCATTTGGAATCTTTTGCCTTGGGCTCACATTAGCTTGAGTGCCACTCTTTGTTTAAAATTTTAGGGTTCCTTTGCTTTAGATCACCCTCATTTATACTCACATTCCTTAGATTTTACTTTGCACTCTTATTCCAAAAATACAAAAAAATAGCTCACTTTAGCTTAGTATCATACCAATCCTTCATTATCCTTGCATTTTCATATCCCCAAAATACAAAAATATACAAAAATATAGATTAATCTCATTTAACCTTAGTTACGTTATAACCTTGATCTTGCATTACCATCATTTAGTCTCCTCATCACTCACTTTGACCATCAATCAATCTTTTAGTGTCCTTTAGCATCCATTATCACTCATCTTTTAGACATCCTTGCATCCTTCCATTATCATCCTTGCATTTTCATATCCTAAAATCCAAAAAATCATAGCGTAGCTTCATTGCCATTTTGCATTATCCCCCAACTTGCAAAAGTCTCACATGGTTGAAACAAGGTCACAATCCAAACGAAAGGACATGGATTTCCTAAGCGACCCTTTCACTAACAATATCACATATTCAAATCAATCTACACCTCACAACAACACATCACAAAGAGAACAAAGTGACCCTTGGGAAGACCTAAACTTTGAAGTAGTCAACAAACAATTGACCCCTCAAGAGATTGAAAGGGCTTATCAAGATCCAAGACTTTTAAGCATAGTTGACCAACTTGTTAGTTCCAATCCAAACAATTTTTTCTATGCCCTAGCCAAAAAGGGTGCCAAGTTACCTCAAGGTTATGATGTATCAACCATCATAGAACAAGAAACTGAAAAATCCATTTAGCATGCCTTCATCACAACAAATGGTAAACATACCCCTTGGGACAACTACACACATGACTACTACCACTACAACACACATTCCAAACATCCCAACTCATACCACCACACAAGGTCAGACTTTCACATTTGGTAGTTCCTCAAATACCATGGGTAAAACTTTCACGAATCCTCTTTTTCAAAACACAAATCAAGGGTCCACATCACAAGTTCCTACACCTTTGATCCAAAATATAAGCCAAGGTCACACACCCTTAATCCAAAATGCAAACCAAAGTTCTATACCCACATCCCAAAACACAAACCAGGGGCCCTCATTCCAATTCCAAAGTCTACCTTCATTAAATCAACCTCCACCAAATAACCCTAGAAAGGTGTGCATTATCTCACAAAGGACCCCAAATCAAAACCACAATCAAGGGTCTACTACCAACCAAGGGTTTATTCCATCACTTCAAAACACAAACCAAGGAGCCCTTCCATCATTCCAAAACTTCACTCAAGGGTCATTACCATCACTTCAAAATTTCAATCAAGGTAACATTCCTTCATGCCAAAATGTCAACCAAGGGATCATTCCTTCACATCAAAACATCAATCAAGGGCCTACACCTTCATATCAAAACATAAACCAAGGTCGCATACCCTCACTTGCAAACCAAGGATTTAATTTCCAAAATAAAAACATGAATCAAGGGTCCATACCACAATTCCAAAGTACCATACCAAATACAAACCTCGCCTTTGGAACAAATCCAAACACCAACTTCATCCCAAATCAAAACAACCCACACCCATATGACAATCAAGGTCTCATATTGCAAAACATCAATCCAAATCCAAATCCAACACACGACCCTAATGCCCCCTAATGCCAACACTATGACATCTCATCAAAACAATGTGAAATCATCCCTTGCAGACTATTTGATCCAACATATGCAAACCCTTGAACAACAAATGACCAACATTAAATTGGGAATCAATAAGAATACATACTCCATAGAGGAGTTGTGCCCTTTTCTATTTGATCAAAATCTATACATGCCACCCTTTCCCCCACACTTCACAACACCACCTTTTCCTAAATATAAGGGGACAGGGGATCCAATAGAACGCATTCATGAATTCAACACATCATGTATGGAAGTTTCATATGATCCCACCTATTTGATGAGGTTATTCCCATGAAGTCTCATAGGGGTAGCCTTAGACTAGTTCTCACATCTTCCACAAGGAATTAGGACATGGGGTGAACTAGCCAAAAATTTCATCAATCATTTTTCCTTCAACATTAAAAATGATGTCACCCTTGCAACATTGAGCACAACCAAACAAGAAGGGGAATCACTTACCTCATTCTACCAGAGATGGTGAGGCTTGGTTAGCAAATTCCCTTCTCATATTCCTGAAAAACAACTTGTCACCATGTTTATAGAAAACCTTAATGGAGAATTGATGAGTTGAATTCAAATCCAATGTTGCACAACCTTTGAAGATATTCTTGAGAAGGGTGTCCTTATCGAGAAAGGCCTTATCACTAGAGGACTAGTCAAGATAAACAAAGACAATTTGAAATCCAACAATGACAAAGGAAAATATTGGTCCCGAAATAAAAATGTCACAAACGACGGAGTTGTTGATGCCAAATTGATAACCAAAGGACCAATCATTCAACTTAAAGGCCCTTCTCCATCAAACACATCCAGCACGCCGAATACCCAAACACAAAGTCAAAACCAAATGCTAAATGTTATCCAAAACAACCAACAAAGAAGAGGTCCTCCCCGTGTCAAGAGAACATACACCCCCTTGGGTGAACCCATCGAATCAGTCCTCAAACAAATTTTGCAATCTAATGTGATCATACTTCCAGACACTAAGAATTATGAACCTTCTTTGATCAAACCTGATTGGTGGAAAGATGACGAATGCTATGAATACCATCGCACAAAAGGACACAAAACATCTAGATGTTGGACACTCAAGAACACCATTCAAGAACTTATTGAGGATCAAACCATTTCAACTGATAATTCACAAGGTAAAACCAATTTTGATCATACGATATTCAAGACCCCTTTGCAATACCATGATAAATGAAAATCCTCCAGTTCAAGGAACAATAACAACCATGCCAACTATATAGTTGTCAAACATGATTATAGCACTATCATCCTTAATGTGACACCCTTTGATGATCGCATTTCCACCATCACCATAAACAAACCAAAATCATATTGTGTTGTTGCCACACACAGAACCAAGATAACTATTCCAAGTCCATCCACAAATCCTCAACCAAAGGGTCAATATAACCTCCTATAGAAGCTAGGGAAAACTCCTACGCAAATTTCTATCTTGGAACTCCTTCAAATTTCACAACATAGAGAAATCCTTGATAAAGCCTTGCAAGAAGCCTCTATACCCGCAAACTTAGATTTCAATGAATTTTAGGACATGGTTGGATACCTAGCTATGCCGCACCACATCACCTTCTCTGAACAAGACTTTTTAGCACCAAGATCTGACCATAAAAGTCCTCTACACCTAGAAGTATGTGTTAACACACACAAGATCATATGAGTCTTAGTAGACGGTGGAGTTGGCCTAAATATTTGCTCACTAAAATTAGTGAATGCATTGGGATACTCTGAGAATTACATTGACCAAACCAAGAAAATCATAATCAAAGCCTATGATGATGTTGAACGCTCCTCCGAAGGCATAATTTCACTTCTGGTAAGAGTTGGCCCAACCATACAGGACACGGTATTTCATGTCTTGGATTTGGATTTACATTACAATCTCCTCCTTGGTCGCACATGGATTCATGTCATGAGGGTTATTATCTCCACCTACCATCAATTCCTTAAGTTCCCACATAACAGCATTGAAATCACTATTCCAGGCGACCCTGATCCCTTCCAATATTGTTCCAACCTCAAAGGAACTGTTGAACGTCAAGTGCCCATCAATCAAGAGGCATCATCTTCCACCTCATCTACCACTCCATCTTATTACATTGATCCATCCACACTTGTCAAATCATCCAAATCATTCATTACATCTTCCACACCTAAAATCCAAATCCAAGACAAAGGCTGTAGAGAATATGATATGAAGAGTCTCTTTTTCATTAAAAATTTACCCAAGTCACCAAATTCATATGGAAAACCACATCCTATGCAGCCCAAATTTTTCATCCACAAACCTCCTACCACCTTCACCAAATTGGGGGGTCTTGCTAAGGAATCTCTAGATGATCACATTCTTACATGGCTATACAAAGAAGAGGACTTTGAAACTAAGAAATTGCCAATTGAACAATATCTAAAAGGGTTCCAAATAATGAAATGACATGGATATGATGGACACAGTGGCCTTGGTCTAAACAAGCAAGGAATGTTGGAACCTCTACAACCTCCTAAGCTAATAAGTCATCAAGGGCTAGGGTTTGTGTCTAGTAAAATTGACTACCCGAGGTATCGGGTCACCCTCGAGTAAGGTTTCTAGTGCTTTAGATGAGAGTGAGACGCATGAAAACCCTTGGTATTATGACATCAATTCTAATGAATATGAATGGGACTCCTTATCCTCCAACACTTTCATGGACCTTGAAAAACTATTTGGGGAATTTGACCAAATGCTTACACTTGATTCTTCACGAAATCCATCGAGTACCTGTCTAAGAATGTCTTTGACTAAAGAAGAATGGCTCCAACACTACTTCTTGAAATCCATTGATCTAGCCTCTTGGGAACCTGATGACTCTAGTTCCATTTTTACCCTATCTTCCTACACCATTACCCTTGACAATACCGATGATGGCTTACCTCTTGTCTACCCTCAACTTATAGATTGGGACCAATAAGGACCACCAAGTTTAGACACTTTAAAGAACAAAGAAGCCATTGTTGAGTTCATGGGACTTCGTGACGAAATACCAGGTGGAGATCATAAAGTTTGCTTTGCCATAGAACTCAATTATGTTGCATACTTTGGAGAGGCCGTCCTGTCCTCTAGTCATAAAATTAAAAATTAAAAAAATAAAAATAAAAATAATAGGTCTTCAGGTGAAAACTAAAAGGTGCCTATTGATTGCAAAAAAGTAAAAATAAAGGACATATTCGAAGGTGAAAACCTCTCAGAGGTGCTCGAGGATGGAGGACAGGACTATCTCCCAATAGACTGAGAAAGATCACTATTGCTTATAGAAGAAACAGAAGAATTCAACATTGGAACCTCAAATAACTCCAGAATAATATAGTTAGTAGCATCCTTGACCACTGAAGAAAAGCCTGAGTTCATACCATTCTTCTCAGAAAGACAAGTCAATTTTGCATGGTCATATGTTGATATGCCTGGATTGGATCCTGAATTGGTTCTACATCACTTACCATTGCTACCAAATTCCAAGTCATTCAAACAGAAGTTAAGAAAAATGCACCCCCAGATTGCACTCCTTGTCAAGGTAGAACTCAAGAAGCTCTTGGATTTTGGATTCATTCACCCAATTGATTATGCAGAATGGGTATCAAATATAGTTCCTGTCACAAAATCAAATGGTCAAATCAGAGTTTGCACGGATTTTTGAGACCTTAATAAAGCTTGTCCCAAAGATGATTTTCCTCTGCCAAACATTGGCATCATAGTAGATCTAACTATTGGACATGAAATTCTATCACTAATGGATGGATTCTCAAGTTACAATAATATTAGAATTGCCACTGAAGATCAACCAAAGACAGCTTTCACATGTGCTTGGGGAACTTTCTGTTGGAATGTCATGCCATTTGGAATGAAAAATGTTGGAGCCACCTATCAGAGAACCATGACTACATGCATGTCCTTATGGAAGATTATGTTGATGAACTCCTCTCTAAATCTCTAGAACAAAGTAGACACTTGGCAGTATTGGATAAGATTTTCACCCGACTTGAAAAATATCAACTCAGGCTAAATCCAAAGAAATGTGTTTTCGGGGTCCAATCAAGCAAACTCCTAGGATACATCATCTCTCACAAAGGAATAGAATTTGATCCTACCAAAGTAAAATCTATCTTAGACATGCCACCACCAACCAATATCATTCAGTTAAGGACATTACAAGGAATACTACAATCAATCTGCAGGTTCATTGCTCAACTAGCAGACAGGACCCATCCATTCCAACATCTGTTAAAAAAAGGCGTTCCCTTCAATTGGACTAACAAGTGTCAAGAAGCATTTGATCAAATCAAGAAATATCTATTGACTTCGCCAGTCCTTATGCCACCAATTGACAGAAGACATCTGATACAATATGTGACAATTACTACATCAACACTAGGGGCACTTTTAGCATAAAATGATAATGATGGCAAGGAAAGGGAAATATACTATATCAACTGCACTTTGGTTGAGTATGAGCTAAACTATAGTCCTACTAAGTGAGCATGTCTAGCAGTGGTATTCATAGCACAGAAATTGAGACATTATATGCTAAATCACAAAACCAAGTTGATTGCCAAAATTGATCCTTTGAAATATCTACTCAACAAAGCAGCATTGACAGGCAGGTTAGCTAAATGGGTTATGATCTTGAGTGAATATAACATTGAGTATGTTGATCATAAAGCAATAAAGGGACAAGTAATAGTTGACCAACTCGCAGAAGCACCATTAAAAGTAGACCATCCTTTGGTATCTAAATTCCCAGATGAATCAATCCTTGTCATAGACACAACAACATGGAAGCTATACTTTGATGAATCTCTTACAAATCATGGATTAGGAGCCGGTATTTTATTTACCACACCTCAGGGAGACTCCATTCCTAAGTCATTTTGGATAGAATTTTTGTGAACAAACAACATGGTTGAATATGAAGCATTATTAACAAGACTTCGAATGGCAATAAATCTAAAAATCAAGGACCTTCGAGTCTATGGTGACTCCCAATTAGTGATTAAACAATTTAATGATGACTATGACACCAAGGACGATAAATTGATGCCCTACAAGTGCATGGTAGATAGCTTCAGACTATACTTTGATAATAGTCCCTTTGAACAAATACCGAGAATCCAAAAAAAAGTAGCTAACGCAATGGCTACAAATGGATCTCTCTTGGACATTCCTAGCAATGCCTTGCAATATGAGTTCTTGGTGAAACAACTGTTGATCCCCGCATTCGATGTCACTGAAACTCAACTTTTATGTGAACTTGTTGGTCTTGAATCTCCTTGGTATAAAGACATCTACGCCTATTTACATGACCAAATTATCCCTCCTGACTTGTCCCTTAGCCAATGCAAAACCTTTATCTGGTAAGAATCCAAATATTCCATCATCGAGGATACCCTTTATCGTCGTAGCCTAGATAGTACTCTTCTTCGGTGTCTCGACTCAAATGAGGCACAAAAAACCTTACAAGAGGTACACCAAGGTATATGTGGAGCTCACTTTGCTGGTCCAACCTTAGCTAAAAATATCATGAGAACAGGATATTATTGGCCTACGATGGAATGCGATGCTTATCACTTTGTGAAGAAATGTCACCAGTGTCAAATTCATGGAGATCTTATACATGCACCAGCTCAGGAACTTCAGCCACTTACTTCGCCTTGGCCATTTTCTCAGTGGGGACTCAACCTCGTAGGAAAGATCCATCCCACCTCTTCTAATGGATATAAGTTTATCCTTGTTGCTACTGAGTATTTCACAAAATGGATTGAATTCATCCAATTGACTTACATCACTGGAAAGTAGATAGCCAAGTTCATCCTAAGCTATATCATTTTCCGCTATGGTATCCCATAGTCCATCATCACTGATAATGGTCACCCTTTCAAAAACCAGGATGTCTGTGAGCTTTGTGAAAAATTCAATATCCAACATCATTTTTCCACTCCATATTACCCCCAAGGAAATGGCCAAGCTAAGGCATCTAATAAAACCATCCTAAAAATCCTAAAGAAGACTATCAATGATGCTAGCCACAACTGGCACTTGCAACTCAATCCTGCTTTATGGGCCTACCGTACTAGTATCTGCACTCCAACTAGAGCCATTCCATATTCCCTTGTCTATAGATCTAAAGCCATACTTCTTATAGAGGTCGAGTTACTCTCTTTGCGAGTCTCTATGCAGGGCTTGATTGATCAAGAAGAATATCGTGTATCTCGTCTACATGAGCTAGAGTTATTGGATGAAAGCGGAAAAAATGCTTTAACACATCTACAAGCATACTAGAATCGCATTCGCCACAGCTACAATAAAAAGGTCTGACCCAGAAGCTTTGACATTGGTGACTTAGTCTTGAAAGAAAATTCAAAAAATTAGGCAGAATGAGAAAAGCCTGGAAACTTTAAACCTAATTGGTTGGGCCCTTATATCATTACAGCATTATATGGATCATGTGCTTATCATCTTTCTACTCCTAAAGGAGAGCCATTTTCTGAACCTATCAACAACATGCACCTTCGTAAGTATTACAATTGATTCTCAAAGTATTCCCTTAAAAAAGTAAAAAAAAATGCAAAAAAATTAAAAATCAAAAAATGGGTCACCCAGATGAAAACCTGGCAAACAGGCGTCTTGGTGAAAACAAAAAAATAAAAAAACCAAAAAAAATAGTAAAGAGAAATAATTCATCCAAAAGTGAAAACCACTTTGGTGACACTTTGGATAAGTACCATGGTGAAAACCTGGAAAACAGGCACCATGTGTAGTCAGTCCCTGCTCCTTCGTCTATTGTCACTCCATCTGGTCTTTCATCCTTCTACTCATCCATTCACACATGTCATTCATCCATAATAAGTTTTTTCACCTTTCCTAGAAACCACAGACATTTGGGTATACCAATCATCCTTTGCATTCGTCGTTACTTCCCTTCGCACACATTAAATCAGTCCTACACCTAATTGGGGGTAATTCCTTGACCTATGTCTTCATCATAAATAATATCAGCATCAAAAAACTTCAAAAATCAAAAAAAAATCAAAAAACTTCAAAAATCAAAAAAAATAACAAAACTTCAAAAATCCAAAAATATCAGAAAATATCAAAAATCGCAAAAACAAAGTCTGAGTCAGTCTTTATTAGAGTGGTCAAACTATGTTGCCTCTGCGTACTTGCTACATAGGCAAGGCTCATCTTAAATGATCCCCTAAGGCATTAGGTCAGTCCTTCTAGGTTGTCTAAACAAAATCATGACTCAGTCTTTTGTTGAATAAGACAAAGTCAAGTCGTGTCGAGCTACGAGTTCTATGGGCATTGCTACATAGGCAAGGCCATCTGTCAATGAGCCCCCAAATCCCCCTAGGTCAAGTCCCTTAGGGTTTGTCGGGTCTGGTCATGTCCTTGGTCTGAAAACAGTCATCACTCGAACTAAATCACAAATCAACAAATGAACAGAGCCAACAAAATCTTTCTTAAATCGATCATCTTATCATCAATCAATCAACTTGGTCATTCGGTCAAAATGGGGCATTACGTCATTTGCCTCATTCAGTCTTATCCTTTGTCTTTTATTAGGATGTGTCCTTGCTGATATTAGACTTTGTCAATTTGGTCATTTACCTTAAGCAAGATATGTCTTTCTTGCAGTTAGGTGCCTTGTCAACACTTATCACTCGGTCAACTTTATCATATGTGTCTTTTTCCTTAAGCAAGATGTGTCCTTCCTACAGTTAGGCATCATCACATCGCTTGGTCATATTCATCCATCTTTGTCAAACAAACAATTAATCTTTGCCACAATCAATCTTGTCAACCTGGTTAATCAATCTTTCCTTAATCAGGATGTGTCCTTCCTGAAACTAGGTACAATCAATCAAATCAATTGGTCAACTTTTGTCAACTTGTCAATCAATCTTTGTCAACCTGTTGATCAAATCAATTTGTCATCTTTATCAATTAACTTTGTCAAATCAATCAATCTTATCAACTTAGTCAATCAATCTTTCCTTCATCAGTATGTGTCCTTCCTGAGACTAGGCATGGTCAATAAAATCACTTTATCAATCCTTGTCAACCTATAAATCAACTCGGTCATCTTGGTCAACTTAATCAATCAATCAAACAATCTCATCATTATGACTGGCAAGCACTATCTTGGCAAACACTTTATTGGTCTAGATATCTCTTATCTTTTCAATTGGTTTTGGGTCATGTTACTAGTCTCTTCGAGGATGACCTATCAATGGATTTAGAGGGACGATGATGGATCATGGCCTATTTTCTTTGTTTGTTGTATGTGGATTGTCTTGGAGAAAAGACTGGGACAATTGGGTCCTTAGTATGAGCTGGGTCATTCCTTGTCTTTTTGATTGCTTGTCTCTCCCAAGTGGTCACCTTGCACACCTTGGTCTATGTCATACCATGGTGTTTGTCGACCATTTGTGACATTTTTAACGCCCAATGATGATAAATATAAAATGTAAGCATGAAAGTTTGATCCCTTATCATTCTTGGCCTAACTTTCCATCTCCTTTGTCTTTTCCATGCTAACATTCATCTCCTCTAACCTCTCCACACTAACATTTCTTTTTTTCTGCATCTTGACAAAGTCCAGTGACACAAAAACATATTGCATCCATAATCATGTTAGATTGCATCATAGAAAACACCATCATCCTAAACAACATTTTCATATTAGGTCACATATATTTGCATAAGAAAATACAAAAACACAAACTGCATCCATATAGCATTCATATCTCATCATCATGTTAGTACCATTTGCATCATACATTTCATTATAGCATTACATCTCATATCACATAGTATTACATTCCATAACATGTTACATTACAACCCATTCGCATTGCATCTCATATAACATTGCATCACATATCATATACACCATATCCTATTATCACATATCACATTAAGCATCACATTTTTCATTCACATTACATATTTTTCATCAACCATTTTGCATTAGGACGTTTCCAATTACATTACTACATACATTAGGACATCATAAACATTACATTACATTAATACATTCCATCTCAAATTGCATTACGACATTTCCATTACACATAACATAATCAAAACATCCGTACCCATAAATGCATTATGTCATTATATTTCACTATACTCATAGCATAATCATATAGATCATCATCATATCACACTGCATTCAGTAAACATTAGGCCATCAATATTGCATATCATAAAAGTATAAACATTTATAGCATAGTCATAAACCACATCAAAACCATCGCATCATCATATAGAATGCATCAACAAACATCATAATCATACATGCATAATCATCCATCATATTGCAAATCAGTACATGAACATGCATAAATAAACACATAAGCATCCATCACATAGTATGTCATCATAAATGCATAAACACATCATAATGCATATCATCAACCGCCGCCAAAATCATATCATATATATCACTCAAAATCATGTGTCATAGGTACAATGCTATGGTGCATAAATAAAATTTAGCTCGCAGGTTTGATAATCAAGTGTATCAATGTCTATATAACATGATAAATGCTAAAGACAATATATCCAGAACTTCCCTCATCTCCGGCCCCTCTAGCCCTGTGCTCTATAGTAGGAGGTTTGCCATATGGAGTGGCTTGCCTAGCATTTGAAGTCTCACCCTTTGACCTGTTGTGTGATCGTCGATTGTGTGCTCTACCCTATGATCTGCTGGTCTCCACCTATGAAAAGCTAGGCTCCCTCCTCTCCAGGGACACAACCCTCTCATACAAGCCTCTGTAATATTGAGTGGTCGCACCCTACCTCACTAGCTCTCGTGCAATATCAACCATTGATCCATTGCAAGTGGCTGTAAAATCAATAATCCACTGCTCTGCTCATTGTTTCCTAATCACTGATAGGTCACTCTCTACCTGAAAGGCATCCCTCTCATCCTTAAGGTTGTCCCTCTTAGCAGTCATTATCCTCAATTATGCCTCCAAGGCCTACACCCGAACCTATAAAGCAGCTATCCTCTACTCCATTGATCCCTCCCCATCTCTAGCCCCCACCTCCTACAGCATCTCCTCCTCGCCCATGATGATCCTCTCAAAGAGAATCCACTTTGCCTCGTCCATATCTGCCTCCTCCTCTCCTCCTACTTTTCCTCCATCCCAACCTCCCTCGACCTCCATAGCCTCCAATTTTCCAACCTCCAATGTAGGCACCTTCGCATGTTGATCCCTAGCCTGTACTAGTGCCTATGTTTCTACCCTAACCTCCAGTCGATCCTCCTCCATCTCTAGCTCCTCTCAGATGGGTGGCAACTGCCTACCCTCTTATCACCCTCTGTCCCTCCTCATCCCCCTTCTCCATCACCCCCATCATCCCCTCATCCTCCTCTATCTCATCATCCTCTATCTCCTCTGCCTCTCCCATCTCTACCTCCCTGTCAACCCCTCACACCCCTGACTCTACGCTCTCCTGGCGCTAGCTGCTATGGATCTATAAGTGGAATGGGCTTGTGAATCTGCCACCAGTCATCATACTCCAGTGTGGTGCCCACATCAGCATCTCCTCTCTGCCACTCCCAATCCAAGGCCTGTAAGGAATCTATCTCCTACTTGGTCATGGTAACTACAATCTGTGGGCCCCAGGGATGCACCTCATGGGATGATCACCCATACTCTGCTCTACCCACTGGAACTCCCTGCCTCTCTCCAAACTACCATCGAACCCTCTGTAGTAGGTACATCTCAACAATGTGTTGACCCTGTACTGTCCATCTGATCAGATATCTAGGCTATTTGCATCAAGGTAGGTGGTCGTCCTCATCTATCCATATCAGGCATCTCTTGTATGGTCTCCAAATGAAACTCACCAGTGTGTCAATTTTGTGCCTCCAATAGCCTACATCCCTTGCGTGTGTCTGAGTCAAGGCCCCCTGATATAGATAAGAATACGGTGTTGTTACCACCACCTATCGAACCACTGGTGGTTGAAACATGGCTATGTGCTCCCATGCCCAAACTGTAAGCAAGGTCACAACATAGCTCAGCCTCTGCCCCTCTCTGTAAACAATATCATGCAGCTGGAAATATAACATCACAAAAATGCATGGCCCCCATGCATACACAGTCATGTGTCAAATCATCGACCCCAACATCTCTCCCCAACCAACTGGGAAGTCATGGCCCCTGCAATCAGGAATCATCACTCCTGCTATCAATGCGCATTGAACAGAGTCAAACCGGTCATATGTCTCCGCCAGGATCTCCCACCGAATCTCATATCCCTGGATCCCGAGCTCAACATCATCCTCAGACTCATAATACTCGTACAACGCCTATAATCCCTGAGTCGGGTCGTACCGCACACTCTCACCGCGAATGGGTAATCTCAAGATCCTATATGCGTCCTCTAAGGTGACTGTCACCTCCCCCGTAGGAAAATGGAAGTTGCTCATCTTCGAGTGCCACCACTCTGCTAGCGTTGTCAGCATGCCCCTGTTTTCCCTAATAGCGGACATATATGTCACATAAAACAATCCTAGCTCCAGTAGCACACCCTTCTCATCATCGCATAGCTGATCCCGCAATCGGAACACATCTGGTCTAGACTCTCGAGGTATAAATAGGTGGAAGACGCACCTGAAAACATCAATTCAAACCCTTCATTTGACCTATTGAACCTAAGTTGACCAAGTCAAACTTCCCTAGTCTAGGGAAAACCCTTAACCAGGCAATTGAGTCGTAATTTTTGTCTCATGTGTCGCACCAAATATAACCGGCCCGCAATTGCAAATGCATCACAATCCCAACAAATGTGTCATTTCGTGCAACATATGTGTCGCACACAGTCATTTGCATCATTCTCGGTCACATATGTGACTAGAAAATGCACTTGCATCACATAACTTCATGTGTCGTACCACAAACGTTTCTTGCCCTATCCCTAAGCACTTGCGTCGCAGCGAGATGATTGTGACGAACTGCTTATCGAATGTGTTGAACACGATAACAAATGTATCACATGTCATGTGACGCATTCATCTGCTAAATTATTTTCTAGCGTAAATGCACGCGAAACGAAAAACTTAAAGCATGGGTTCGTAGTACGTACTGAGGCGGGCGCTCCCTCAAGACAGCGGTGTGTGCAGATCCAGTATGTGCAATGGGAAGCCTCTAGAACTGGAGACATTTTCACTGTCTAATCAGTCTAAGTTCTCAAGATTTCTAAATATGGAATGTGAAAATGACCCTTTTTCAAATTCAAATTGCCATTTATAGGTCCAAATTTAGGGTTTTGACCTACCTTGCCTTCGGGACGCACCCTTTGACACCCTGGATCTCGAATTCAACCCTTTTTTTGACCTTGATCCTCAATTATGCCTTCACCATCGAAATCTTGGTCATCCTTTTGTCTTATCGAGACAATTTTCCAAATTTTTTGAAAATTTGTCAAATTTTCCCGAGGGAGCATACCTGTACCCTGTTGTCACCGGGGCATCCTAGAACATCTCTTGACTGAATTTCTTTGACACAACACAGTGAACTGCATTATGTCAAAGAGGGGAAAAATGTGGACATTGAAAAATGTCGTAAGTTGTGTAAGTGCATTTTTTCTAGTCGTCATCCTTCGATAATTGAATAATTCTAATTATTCAATTATGTTTGATCATATTCTTCTATTAATTAAATTTAATTATTTAATTAATTCACCTTCTCATTTCTATTTTAATCAATTAAAATTATTTAATTGTGTCGCTAATATATCCCTTTCTTCTATAATTAAATAAATCATCATTTATTTAATTATTTCTCTATAGTCAGATAATAATTATTATTCGACCTTTTATTCTTCTCTGATTAAATAATTGATGAAATTATTTAATTCCTTTCTATTTTCCATCTTCTCATTTAATTAAATTGATGATTAATTTAATTAAATGCACCTTTTTTTCATTTTATCCAAATAAATAATTTAAATAAATTATTTATTTGTGACTTGTCCCTTTCCTCCATTTTTCTCCATTTTTGAATAAATTATTTATGCACACCACCTGGTCAAAGATGCCCTGTCATTAATCCCTGTCATAGCCTTCATTGTTGTCATAGCCATCATGCATCATAGCCCTCGGCATCATACCTGTCATGATTCCTCCAAGAATGGCATATTCTTGGTGCATCAATTTTGGACCATTGATCTTGGCCACTCAATCTCAACCGTCCATTTTGTAACCTCCCTCTCATGCATCCTCCACCATTGATCTTGGAATCCTTCTAGAGGATTAATCTCAATCGTCCATTCAAGAGGTCGACTATAAAAGCAACCTTCCTCCTCCATTTTCAATTTAACAGCTAATTGTCTCCAACTTTCTTGCTTACTATTTGCAAGTTTTGCACAAGTATTCCAAGAAACCAATAACATCAAGAAACCACCTGAAGATGGAAGACGCACCTAAAAACATCAAGAAACCAATAACGTCAATCCAAACCCTTCATTCAACCTATTGAACCTAAGTTGACCAAGTCAAACATCCCTAGTCTAGGGCAAACCCTTAACCAAGCAATTGTGTCGCAATTCTGTCACATGCATCACACCAAATATAACTGGCCTGCAACTGCAAATGCATCACAAGCCCAACAAATGCGTCATTTTGTGCAACATATGCGTCACACGCGATCGTTTGCATCATTCCCGATCACATATGTGACTCGAAAATGCACTTGTGTCACATAACATCATGTGTCACACCACAAACGTTTCCTGCCCTATCCCTAAGCACTTGCGTCGCAGCGAGACGATTGCAACAAACCGCTTATCGAATGCGTCGAACACGATAATAGATGCATTGCATGTCGTGCGACACATTCGTCTGCTAAATTATTTCTTAGCCTAAATGCACGTGAAACAAAAAAATTAAAGCATGGGTTCGTAGTAAATACCGAGGCGGGCACTCCCTCAGGACAGCAGTGTGTGCAAATCTGGTATGCGCGATGGGAAGTCTCTAGAACTAGAGACATTTTCACTGTCTAATCACTCTGAGATCTCAAGATTTCTAAATATGGAATGTGAAAATGTCCCTTTTTCAAATTCAAATTGCCATTTATAGGTCCAAATTTAGGGTTTTTGACCTACCTTGCCTTCTGGACACACCCTTTGACACCCTAGATCTCGAATTCAACCCTATTTTTTACCTTGATTCTCAATTATTCCTTCACCATCGAAATACTAGCCATCCTTTTGTCTTATCAAGACAATTTTCCAAATTTTTTGAATTGTCAAATTTTTCCAAGGGTACATGTACCCTATTGTCATTGGAGCATCCTAGAGCATCTCTTGACTGAATTTCTTTGACACAACGCGGTGAACTCCATTATGTCAAAGAGGGGCAAAATGTAGACATTGAAAAATGTCCTAAGTCTACGAGTGCCATTTTTTCTAGTCGTCATCCTTCGATAATTGAATAATTCTAATTATTCAATTATGTTTGATCATATTCTTCTATTAATTAAATAATTTTTAATTATTTAATTAATTCACCTTCTCATTTCTATCCTAATCAATTAAAATTATTTAATTGTGTTGCTAATATATCCCTTTCTTCTAAATTAAATAAATCATCATTTATTTAATTATTTCTCCATAGATAATAATTATTATTCAATCTTTTATTCTTCTCTGATTAAATAATTGATGAAATTAATTAATTCCTTTCTATTTTCCATCTTCTCATTTAATTAAATTATTGATTAATTTAATTAAATGTTCATTTTTTTCATTTTATCCAAATAAATAATTTGAATGAATTATTTATTTGCCACTTGTCCCTTTCCTCCATTTTTCTCCATTTTCGAATAAATAATTTAAAATAAATTATTTATGCACACCACCTGGTCAAAGATGCCCTATCATTAATCTTTGTCATAGCTTTCATTGTTGTCATAGCCGTCAGGCACCATTGCCCTCGACATCATACCTGTCATGATTCCTCCAAGAATGGCATATTCTTGGTGCATCAATTATGGACCATTGATCTTGGCATCTTTTTAATACTCAATCTCAACCATCCATTTTGTAACCTCCCTCATGCATCCTCCACCATTGATCTTGGAATCCTTCTAGAGGATTAATCTCAGTCGTCCATTCAAGAGGTTGTCTATAAAAGCAACCTTCCTCCTCTATTTTCAATTTAACAACTAATTGTCTCCAACTTTCTTGCTTACTATTTGTAGGTTTTGCACAAGTATTCCAACAAATCTGAGGGCAAAGTTGCATAAGGAGAGCAAGAGAAGTGAATCAACCATGGTGGGGAGTAGTTTATTTCATATTTTGCATCTTTCATTCTCTCCATTATTTGTGTTCTCTTGTTGATGATATCTTATTAGTTTAGAGGTGTTAGTTGTCACTATTCTAGGCTAGAATTAAGAAATCTTATAGTTATAAAGTTAATATTTCTATATTAGGATAAATTATTATGTTATGGTGCCACAATTTAAAGTGGAAAAATGTCAATAAAGAAGTTATGAAGTATAATATATTAATTAGTTTGGCATTTTACTCCTATTCCACAAAGTAGACAAATTACCAAGAGATATGATGTGTTGTGCTTTAATAATTAACCATAATTTGGATCAAGTGAAAAGGATTAGTATTAACAAAGGGTTGTTATTACAATTATCTTTTGAAAATGTTTGAATTTTTGTGCTCTTATGTATCTCGAGACGTATTTCAATATTGACATATCTTTTGCTATTTTGTCATACCTTAATCACAAGTGTTAAATAGTAGTGAAGGTTATTGACCTTAAAAAGTGGTTATAATTTTTTCAATGATTGTCCATCTACATATGCAAGTTGAGTGCTAAACTAAGAAAGTTGTCATTGACCTTCATGCAAGTTGAGTGCTAAACTAAGAAAGTTGTCATTGACCTTCATGCAACTTGTATACATAGGTAATTCCCCATGAATGATTATTTATACTCTTGTTCAAATATCATCAACAAAAGCAAAGTAATGAGTAGCCATGTTAGTAGTACATTTGCTCTACACACCACAAAGGTGCCAAACTCAACATGAGACATAGTCTCAAAATTGACCTCAATTTGGTCAAGCTAAAGCAATGGAGCTTGGATTTTAAAAACCTTTCACCCTAACCCCACTAAAAATTTGAATCATGCACTTCCTCTTATGCCCGCCTCAAGGGATGCAATGATTGATCATGAACAAACCAACTCTTTTCCTTAATTATATGACCTCTACGTATAATTATACCCTTCTCAAAAGATCTATTGACTAATAATGATTTAGATTTGTCAATCCTAACACTCATCACTAATGTAATGTTTGGGGCACATACCCATTCAAGTGAATTTCTATCATTATTGACAAGTTATTATTAATTAATTTTTTTATGGTTCTCCAAGAGAGGCTTTAATTATTTAGACTTAATCTTTCTCCCCATGTTGTTATGGTTTGTGTTTTTAGAAGGCCTTGGTTTCTCCCAATACGCTCCAATTTTCAATGGAACTATATATATATATATATTCCAAAGTAGATTTGTGTTCAAATAAGTAGCTTTTGATTTGTATTTGCAAGCGTTTAAAGGTCAAAACCACACAAAATCTTAATTCCTTGCCTATGTCATGTGATAGAAGCAATTTTCAAAATGCAAATAATGCGTTGATAAACGATTAGTCGATAAGATCAAAGAAAGCTCAATTGTATGTACAACGTAATTTCTAATGGGTAGCTATCTATCGGTATTGATGCCAGCTTTGTAATAAATCGGTTCACAAAGGTTCAATCAAATATGCCGATTGTTATCACTTTTAAATTTCAACCAGTAGACAACCAAAATTTCAACATTCTTCATGTGATATGGTCAACTATGTTGACAGAAAAGAACAAAAAGCAAAGGTGATTCTACAATGTTTTACTGTAAGATCACTTTGAACCCTCAATTTGAATAACATCTAAAACAAGTTTTTTATCAATGTTTAAAATTTGAATTGCATTTATATAAACCATGCATGCACCAACGTATGCTTAACTGCTTGCACCTTAGATCATTGCCTAAATCGTCTATAATTTCAAAATTAAAACCTTCAGACATTCACTTTTGCACTTGTTGCCTGATTTACTTTTCTGTTAAGCCATGGCTTTGCTATTTTCTAATAGCTTAAAGTAGCAACCATAAAAGTCTTTTGTCTAATTATAAGAATTTGATTTGAAGTCAAAATAGGAAGCAGGTCCGTAAATAGACCAAATTTTACACGCGAATTACTTTTTATAATTTTATCACTTATTTTTCAAGCAATAATGTGCAAAATAGCAAGTTACATTTGTTGTTGCCAGACACAGAAAAGTGGGATATTTGATTCAAATGATTAAACAATCCATATCTCAATTATATTGACAAATCAACAGGTAAGCGTTTATCAGACAATCAATAAAAAAATACTGTCTGTGAGTCTACAATAGGGCAAAGCCAATCATATTTTACCAATAAAATGACCTCTCAAAAAATAATCGAAGTCATATTTACCACTTAAATGATTCTCTTAAGAAATACTAATTTTTGGTTAATAAATATGAAGTCCATTAAATCATAATTACGTGAAAATTTGCATTACAAGTAGAAAAGGAAAAATACATGTAACGAGCATATATCCAAGTCATGATCAAAACCTTCTGAAGCTCATTTAATTCAGTTAAGTGATATTTTATATCGTATACCACATATGAAGGGGCACATTAAAAGCTTTCCTCGAAACGGGATTCAAAAAATTATTAAACCTTTACGGTGTTTTATTCGATCCAGCTCTATTGTATTCAAACTTAATGTATCGAGAAAAGATTAATACAAATCAAAATGTTATGTTTGAAATCATTAAATTCTCAACTCTCTATTCATGTCTCACACATCGAAAAGTAACTCCCTGCTTGATCATTATGTGTCCAGACAAAGTTAATACCGTCCAAGGATGAAAATCTTTAATTCATGACAAAGAGGCAGAGCTAAATGGTTGTATATTTTTTAAAATAATTTACTTATTCAAGAAACAAAAATGGCCATGACATGAATGAATCAAAATAGAATAAAAAAATTGAAAAACCTGATCTTTTTTGGTCTTTCTCCAAGATCGTCACTACATTTGACAAAACAATGTGGCTACGAATCCAGGTTCATACATCATCACATGTTACCACGTGCAATGTTCCACAAGCAAAGCAGAAATGTTCTGAAGATGAAAATATTGGCATGCCAACTTCTCACACAAAGAGCTGCAAATGGAGGAAGAGAACCTCATCTTGATTTACTATATGAAGCTTCAAATGAATAGATCATAGAACAACAGGCACAGAGCCCTGGCAATAATATATGACACAAATTGAAAGAATTTCTGAGGTAGTTCAAACTCATATACAGAACTCCTCATTCAATTAGACAAGGCAACTGAAAAAACTGCTTATAGCAATTTATCCTTTCACGTGCAATTCACAATAGATCCTACTTATGGTAATTCTAAATTCCAGTCTGGATCATTGGTATAGCATGCAAAGCAACAATTGACACCCAGAAAAGCTGCCTCATTTGACCAGATGCAGGCATATTTATTGCAACAATTTCATCCTAAAACTGGGAAACTTTTATCCAAAAACTTATAATATCAGCATTACGTCACAATGTGGCTCAGAGGTTCCTATATGATTATCCTAGATCCCAACTTGAGTACAAATATGGAGCTGTTTCCTCTGCAACATTTTCATTGATGTATGGCAATAACTCCATTGCAGATTGTGACTGGTCATCTGGGACGCAGAGGCCGTTGCTGAAAAGCAGACAATCGATTTGGTGAAGAGATACTACCTGGTGGCGATGGCTCTGGACTTTCAGATGTTTCAATTTGTGTCGGCAACATATTTAAAAAACTTCCTTGGATTGGTTCTTTACCAACAACAGTTGGATCTGCAAATCAATGTGTCATACTACAATATGTCAGATAAAAAATCAATAGACTTGAACATACCATCCATTTAGAGACCAACTGATCAATTCACTTCTAATACACACGTGACATACCAAATAAAGTTTTGATGGAAGGCCGCTTGGGTTTACTTTTCTTCCTCAACTCTGCTGAAGAAAGAATCAATTTATCAGTATTTAAATGGACGGTAGCAGTGGGTCACTAACCATACAATTGTTTCCTGAAAGCCAAAAAATTTGCTGATTTCTTCAAAGAATATTTTACTCAAGAATGTAAGAAAATTCTAACTTTAACTATACACAAATTTAATACAGAGATGCCTCCCTTAAAACAATACTTCTTCAGTGGCCAGAATGTTGAGAAAACAGAGTTGCAACTGACAATGGAAACCATTAAAACTATCAGGCCCAGAGTCTAGCCAAACATACTCACAAGAGACTGCTTATAAATTATTTTTGTTATCTGCCAAGTGGATTTAGTGATAAAACTTATAAGTAGATCTCCTCAAAAAATCATGATAAGTCAGATCTTGGACCAGAGACCAATATTTTCATCAAAAAATCATAACGGTTTTGGCTTTTTGAGAAAAATTGTTGACTCGTTTGATCAAGCTATTCCTGATTTTTTTGACATTTTGGCCAGCATTTTCCCATCATTTTCCGATTTTTCTGAAATTTTCCAATTTTCTCCAAAATTTTCAGAGTTCTGAAGTTTTCACCTTACAAGGTAGCAAACTGCAAATATTTTCTTAGACTGTAAACCGCTCTGATTTTTTTTGCAACAAAACAAACTAGATTTTACAATTTCCCGAGCATGATTTTCAGCATACATTGGAGGATCCACACAGATTTGAGGGCACATTAGTCATATTGACAACTCTTCACTCAAATCTTCAAAATCCAGAAAATCCAGGTAAGGGTTTATAATATATTTATTAAATTATTAATTGATTCACATGGTTTTTATTATTTTTGTTTTTATTGTAATAACAAAATAAAAATAAAAAACTTGAAACCTTAACCCTAAACCTTGATATTTTTTAAGTGTTTAGGACTAAGGATTTTTTATAAAACAGTAAGCTGTATTTATTTTAATAATAAGTAAAACTCAAAAGATTGTTTTATTTTGTTTTTATGGCCAAACCCTAACCCTAAACCTGAATTTTTTACAGGAATTTATTTTCTGAAACCGTGTTATGTTGTGTTTTGATGCCCTAATCAGTAAAATCTAATCCTAACCCCAGAAAATATTTTCAGATCTAACGGTTAGAATTTGGGCTCTTTTGGTAACTACATCTTTTTACGGTTTTTTTAAATATCATAATGTTGTTTCTAGGCCCTAACCCTATACATAAACCCTGAAATTTTCAGGGTTTAAGGGTAGGGTTAGGGTTAGGACATACTAAAACATCAAAATCAAATCTTTAATACAATCTCTAGACACTAGTTTTTTCTGTGTTTTAATTTTAAGTGCAGGGAATGTTTTCGTGCTCTTAATTTAGTATGCCCTAATTTTAACTATTAACCCTACATTTTTTCAAGGTTCAACGCTCTCTCATACAAGACTTTGAGGATGACCATATTTACAAATACAATTGAGGATTTGAGCAATGTCCTTACAAATCCCCACATGGAGTGAGTTAGGACAAGTTGCACAATAAATTTGAATGAGTGGACTAATGCAGTTAAGAATTTCAGCAATGTCCTCAAGAATTATCACAAGGAGTGGACTAAGACAAGTTGCATGATAATTTCAAATGGGTGCACAGATGGGAGGAACCAACTTATCAATTTCCTTGTTGCATTAGAGCTTGGCGCTATGTTTATGAGACCGGTGGATGTATCAAATAGAGTGAAATCATTGCATACACTATTGACTCTATTTGATGAGGTGGTGGTTGAAGATGGGGCCACAACATGTCCAATTTGTTTCAGACAATGTTGCTACTAAGAGATTGTTGTTGTAATGTCCCCTTTTGGGAAATTCCTAATTTTAGGCCTGTAAAACAATGGTAATCACTAAAATCTGATATTAGTAATAACAAGTATCAATTTTATGGTAATATTCAAATAGTATATTATAATATTGAGAGCAATACATCATAGCTAAAACATCATAATATTTAGATTCCTAGTTCATAGCATCATTTATATTTGAATTCAAATACCTTAACATCATTAATGATTATTCCAAGGAATATTCCTATAGTCAACCATTTTAGGAATTCACTAGAAATGGTGGCCCTTGTATTGCGAGAGCATGGAACGAGTCTAGATCCATTCCATCCCTTAGTCTGCCTTGGAGGCTGGCCATCCTCCTCAATCAAAGCCCAAGAGCACCATTTGGCCTCCCGGCCCACGAGTATGGCAGAACCTCCAATCCATCCATCTCAAGGTGGCATGCTTGATATTAAGAATTTCTAGTCCTTCAACATCTCATGACTCTAAAGGTTGATTGGCCTCCCTATTTGCAACACTTTTATAAATTCAAAATAGATTGCTAAAGGAATTTGCTATATTAATTGTTAATAAAATATCATTATGCAATTATAATAGATTTACTTACAAGTGGTTGTAATAACTTAATTTCTGCAATTAAAATATATATATGGCTATTCCTAATTTATATTCTAAGATTGTCCTTTAAACTTACTTCCCAATAATATTTTTGCTGAAAACAATATTCATTTCCAATAGATCGCTTATATTTCAATTCCTTATTTTTCCTTTTTCCAATTTCATTGATATACTGAATTGATATTTGAATGTGTGTTACTTGGATGAATTGGTGATTGAATATTTTGATGATTTAATGATTGATGCTTGAATGATTTGATGATTGAATGATTGGAAGGTTGAATGATTGGATGATTGAATGATCGATAGACTTATTGTTGTTTGCTTGATTGATCTTTTTGATATTTTGATTGCTTGATTTCTTGATGGATAGATGAGTGATGATTGCTTGATTTCTTGATGGATAGATGAGTGATGATTGCTGATTGCATGTCAATGAACTGATTTACTCTTTATATCCATTTCTTGGAGTCACCACCCTTCACAATAAATGATTCACCACCCTTCATTGCTGCCTTTTGAGAATGATAATTTATTTCCAAACCGATTCATTCATTCATTCCCCATAGATGAATTCTCCACAAGGAAATGATCTTCCTTTTATATCTTATTATTGAGGGAGTCACAACCTTTCACATTAGGAGACACATCCTTTCTCATATCATCACTACTCTTGAGAACATAATTTGATTTATTTGCAAGGTCACGTAAGGTTCTATTCTCAATTGAAGTATTGAATGATGTTATGGATGTCTTTCTCAAATGAAATGCTCTCCCTCTTATATCTCAAGTTTGAGGGAGTCACACCTCTTCACATCTATTTCCTTTTCAATAGTTACAACTCTTCATCGCTGCATTTTGAGAATAATAATTTAATTTTAAATAAGTCAATAAGTTAGTGCTGTTGTCTATTACTTGTAATCAGTCCTAATAATTCCTCCCCTCCCTTTTCCTTCTAGATCTACCTTCCTTATATACCTTATCTTGCTCAAGGGACACAACTTTCCATGTGTTGGTTGACTATTCTTAACAACTTAATCTGTATTTAATGCCAGTTTGGTGTAATATTATTTTTTATTGATTTCTTTTGAAACATAGGCTGCAGACATTTAGGAATTAACAGGACATTACAGTTGATGGACAAGTATTCCATTTAGTTTTGGAGTCCATGCATGGCTCATTGCCTCAATTTAACCCTAGAAAAGATTGGGAAAATTGAATGGGTTGAATCTATATTGAACAAAGCCAAAAACATCATAATTCATCTACAATCATGAGGGGACTACATATGATGTGCACCTTCATTGATGGAAAAAAAAACATCTTCAACCAAGCTCACAATATTTGTGACCCACCTCGTAGCATTGTAGATTTTGTGGCCAAAAAATGAATTTGAAATGAATGTTTGTTTCAAATGAGTGGTTATAATTTGGCTTTGTCAAGCATATAGATGATTACCATTAGAATGTTTGCAATGAGTTTTTTGATGGAGGTGAAAGAAATTGTGCTATTTTTAAGCCTTTTGTCAAAGTGTTGCAACTAATCAATGGGATAAACCCCCAACGGGATACTTGTCTAAGACCTTGGATAGGACCAAATGGGCTATTAGGATAAGGATGGACCATGAGATGGGAAAGTACATGCCAACATGGGAGATCAATGATTCAAGATATTAACGACTAACACATTGTTCCCTCCATGTCGCTACATACTTCCTCAATCCAACATTGTCTTATGGTGAATAAAGATGTGAATGAGGGCCTCTTCCAATGCATCAAGAGAATTTTCTTTTTTGAATCACAAGATTGGCAATCAGCCTTGGAAGAGTTGCCCACATACCAATAGGAAAAGAGAATTTTTGTCACTCTTTGTGTTGTATAAGGCAAGACCACTTTGAAACCAAGGACTCCATTTGAAATCAACTTTTGTCTTTATACCTCACAAAGTTTAAAGTGTATTACTTTATTTTTAAGATTGAAATTCTCTAACTAAATAGAATGTTGATCAAATTTGTTTCAACTAATGGAATTATTTTAGCAAAGACTCCAAAAACTAAAGATGGATGGCAATGAGCATTATAAGTTAGCCATTAATTCATCTGCTTATATTCATTCTTGGAGTGTGTTCAAAAAATTAAAATGGATGGTGATGTGCATTTGAGTTGGCCATGTACCTCACCTACTTGTGAGCATTCTTAAGAGTGTTTGAGCACACTCCAAAAAAATATAACCGTTTGGCTCAAAAGTGGATGAATGATTGATTTTGGTTCACCATAACCTTTGCCCTTGGAAAAGAAAATTTCAACACAAGGAAAACTTGTATTTCTATTTATAAATTTTAATTATTCTTTTCTTGCAATTTATAGCTATAATTCTTGTTTCATATAAGGTTTGTGACAAAACTAATGCATCCTTGGCAGTAATACACTATGCAATGTGCATTGTAATCAGCAATCTCAAAATTAGTGAGGAAAAACCATATTTAAAATTCTCTCTCCCTTTACACAATTAGGATGGCTTTAAATATAGAAACCTCAATTGTATCTCCTTTTTTTTCCTACATTTTTTGGATTTTGAATATTTACCTAATATTATCCCAAGAAATTGAAAATATATTTATTTTTTGGTTTGCCAAGATATTCCTAAGAAAGATATTTGCTTCTATAAAACACTAAAAATTTTCCTTGTTTAATTTAATATTTATTAATTTGGAATTCATCATGACACAGAAGAAAAGTTTCAATTGATAACTACACATTAGTAAAGGTTTGTTGATTTAAAAATTAACCAAGATTATATAAGAGCCAGAAGTATGTGATAGAGGTATGCAATGAAAGCATACCCAAATAGGCAACAAAGAAAATTTTAAGTTGTCCAAGAATGACCAAATCATTTCAATGCATCTTGAAAATATACCAAGCCACAACAGCCAATCAGGAGTGCTAAACAAACTCCAAAAACCAAATATGAATGTTGAAAACAGGTAGCTTTGGTCAGATATAAATAATGATTGCATTCATGCATTATCATTATTTATATCAAATCTCCAATCCTAAGTATAATCTGCTTTAAATAAATCGAATGCATATATGTCTTGATTTATGGTTGATGACAAATCGTCGGCTTTGTTAAAATCGAAGGGATTAAATATAAGAGACATGTGGATTGAAGAGACGTGTTTCTATGAGAAGCATCTCCCTAAATTCGTGCCTCCCTATATCTTAAAGACGTGTCTTCCTCACCCACCCATATTTATGGGAGTTTTGATCTTCAAAGTAGATTATGGAAATTGATGGATATTCTAGTCTTGTAGATTGAATCTGACCCAGAAGAACTTCAGACTTAGTGAATTATGATTCTCCACAACAATGAAGATATCTATATTGAAACAAAGATTCTATAAATCATAGATAGCATACTCACTGAGTCGACAAGTACTCATCGAGTAGAAATAAAAAAGAATATTCGCTGAAATTTCTCACGACTTTCTGGCAAGTACTCGCCAAAAAGTCGGCGAGTCTGTGCTTAAAAACTCACGAGCGGCAACACAAAAGTGCAACGGGTCAAAAAAGACCCCGAAAACGTCAAAACGTATCCCATTTTTGCTTTGCAAGGCAAGAAAACCCCTCACTCCCCTCCCCAACACACCTACTAGTTCAAACATACTATTTACAGCATTTTTCCATCAGGGAGAGAAGATCAAAAAGGATTTTTTGGCAAATATGGAAGGCAGATTTGAAGCACAAGTCAATTTTTTGTTTATTTTACACATTTTACTTCATTTTGGCTGCAAAATCTAGCATCTAGGTTAAAAAAAATTCATCATATGCTAAAACTTAGTATTTTTGCATTTAAATTCAAAAAAATTGGATTTATCACAATTTTATGATGATTTTTTCTTCTTTTTTCACTAGTTTTTGTGTACACAACTTTTTTTTTTTATTTTAACTTTTCTAGGAAGAAAAAAAATGTAGAATCTTGAGATTATATTAAATTTTTAGTGATTTATGTTTTTTTTTTTTTTTTGCATTAAAAAATTAAAATGTTGTGCTTTCACTTTGTATGTGTAGGTTAAATACATCATATAATGGCAAATAGAGAAGTTTTTGGATCAAGTTCAACCACAGACTCCATCCCATTGGTGCCACCTCCGATTACAAGCACTTGTCCTACTGGAGGTAGAGACCCTTCTTGAAAATATACCTATCGAGGACCCATACCTAGGGCAGTTATTTGCATTAGATGCACAAACTTATATCATGGAGGCATAAATAGCCTCAAATACCATCTTGCAAGCATTACTCATCGTGATGCCAAGCCCTATATCAACAACACTAAAAAAATTGCAAAAGGTGAAGACAAGGGCAACCATAGCAACATCCATAGCTGGTGGTCATGGTCCTCAACTACAACCAAAATCAAATGAAGATACAACATGTCAAGGCATAGTGTGCTCTCTTTGTGGTGCACACATCCAAAGCAAATCGACCTCCACTTCATCTACTTCAAGTATAGTGCCAACACCAACACCTACACCTATATGCACGCCCACTTGGAGCACAACCATCATTGGAAGCTACAAGATGGAACAAGGAGGTGCATGAACATGCAGATATGGCATGTTTTGATTTTGGTGCTTCAAAAACACTCTTTTCAATGTGGCGAGTAGTCCTTATTGGGACAATGTGGTAACTACATTGACAATTGTGGGAAAAGGCTACAAGGCACCTTCTCATAAAGACTTGAGTGGGAGGTTAGTTAATTTATGCTAATTTATACTTATAATAATTTATGTTGAATTTTAGGCTAAATTTATGTTCATTACTTTGTAGTAATTTATGTTGAATTTAGGCATTTTTTTGTGTTCAAAAATTAAAATTGTGTACTTTCAATTTGTACTTGTAGTTTTCTCATGAATGCAACCGAAAGGGCAAGGCTAATAGTGGAAGAACAGAAGAAGCAATGGAAAAAATATGACTGCACTATTCTATCTGAGGGGTGGACTGATGGGAAAAACCACACCATTATCAATTTTTTGGTAGCTTCAAATGGTGAGGTGATTTTTTTGAAATCGGTGGATGCCTCTAATAAAGTCAAAAAAGCGAAAACATTGTGTCTAATGTTGGAGGACGTTGTCATGTAGGTGGGCATAGAAAATGTGGTACAAATCATAATTGATAATACAACAACGTATGTGGCAGCTGAGAGATTGCTCCAAGACAAACATAAGACACTTTTTGGGACACCTTGCGAAACACTTTGCTTAAATATTCTTTTGAAGGACATAGGCAAACTTGATTGGGTGACACTGGTTGTAGATGATGTAAGGAGAATAACAAAAGTTGTCTACAATCACCCTTGGGTTCTTAATTTGATGAGAGATCACACCCAAGGGAAAGAGTTGGCAAGATCAAGTGTCACAAGATTTGCAATGGTTTTCCTAACGTTACAAAATATTATCGGTTCGTTGACTTCTTTGAAACAGATGTTTGTGATTCAAGCATGGCTAGACTCATCTTATTCAAAGAAGCCAGAAGGAGACAGGGTTGCAAGCATAGTCTTTGACAACCTTTTTAAACAAAGAGCTATAGAGATCGTGAAGTTAACCTCAAAACTTTAAATTTTAAATATTTATTTTTTAAAGTTTTTCATTATAAATTTGTAACTTTAATCTTTTTGTATTTGCAAATTGTAGGTGTTGGAGCCCTTGGTTAGAGTTCTCCATTTGGAAAATGGTGATCAAAACCCAATGGGGTATATTTACGAGGCCATGGATAGGGCCAAAGAGTCTATAAGAAATTATTACAAGGGGGACAGCCTCAAATTTGATCCCATTTAGGAGATCATTGATAGGTGGAACAATCAACTCCACCAACCCATCCATGCAACAGGGTACTTCCTCAACCCTCATTTTTTCTATTTAGACACCTTCTCAAATCCTAATGGAGAGGTTATAAAGGGTCTCACAACATGTATTCAAAGGATGGCACCCCAGGATGAGGAGAGAAACCTCATTGTCAAAGAATTGAAAACTTACAAGGCTGGAAGGGGTAGGCTCTTTTCTTCGGAGCTATCTATCTGACGAAGAACCACTCGCACACCAAGTATAAAATTTGGAGTCTTTATTTCACATGCATCTTCGATATTTTATTTTGTAGATTCTTGGTGGACAAACTAAGGTGCAAATACCCCAAATCTCTAAAGATTTCCCCTCCGCATTTTATGCCAACCTTGTAGTGCATCCAATTGTGAGTACAATTGGAGCTTGTTTGAGGCCATCCACATGAAGAAGAGGAACAAATTAGCTCAAAAATGCCTTGATGACCTTGTCTTTGTGCAATACAACATATGGCTATGCATAAGAAGGGTAGAGGACAAATCAAGGGAGCCCATTGATTTAGATGAGATAGATCCTTATAGTGATTGGACATGGTGGGATGAGCAACCTCCATTGTTTACTAAAGATGGGATTCTTGATTTTGAGAGGCAAGCATTGGAGGATGTAGGTGCAGCAAGAGATGTAGGATAGGATGACGTTGATGAGGGCCATGAGGCTGAGGAGGAGTCATTCCCATAGCCTTCTATGCCAAGCCAAGAGCCACTGCAAACCTCAAGGATTAGAACCTCTACCTCTCCACGAGTTTTTAGTAGATTAGGGAAGAGGAAGATGTAAAAAGTTGTATTTACTATTTTCATTTTGTTAGCTATCTATTGTATCAAGCTATCAGCCATCAGGATTCTACATGATGATGCGATTTTGTACTCAATTCGCATTCAAATCAATCAGATTTAATAGAAAAACACTTTTGTACTCAGTTATGGACTCATTGGATACGTCTTGTCATTGAATTTTGCAAAAAAATTGTTTCTAAAGAAATTTAAGCAATTTTTTAAGTCGTTGAGTTTTAGCTCAGTCGAAAATTTTGAGTCTATCGTGTCTTTGCCATGCCTGAGTTTTCCAACCATGCTATAAATGTAGGGGGAAAGGAACCTAAGAACAAAAATCCACATGGAAAAACCATAAATAAATCAGTATATACAAAGGCATGTATTACAAAACAATCATACAAGAGGGCAGACTCATGCCAAAAAGAGAATTGAGTACAAACAAGAGCAATGAGTCAAATCAATTAAATTTTGAGTCTTGACATTTGTTAGTTTGTTTGACTCTCATGTGTACTATCAATTCAACTCTAATGTTGTGTATTGCTGATCTTCAAATTTACTATCATTACAAACTTAGGACCAATGCTTGGGCTTCAGCTTCCTTGTTTGTTCCCATGGTTAATTTGTTTGAAGCTGCACACATGATGTTCCCAATTGAGTCTCTAACAAGACAAACCACCCCTAAAGGGCCCAAGTTGCCTCTTGCAACCTCATCAAAATTCAATTTCAAGGCCCCAATTGAGTCTCTAACAAGACAAACCCACCCCTAAAGGACCCAAGTTGCCTCTTGCAGCCTCATCAAAATTCAATTTCAAGGCCACAAGAAATGGAGCTTCCGATTTTATTTTTGTTCTATCCACTAAGAGGGATTTAACTCTCGAGGCCCAAAGAATGGGGATGATTGTCTCATTAACTATTATTTAACTAGTTTGACTTTCAGTAATGCTTGACTTCTAATCAATTCTCTTCACTGAAAATGTGAATGAATTGGTTGTTATAAATCTACGAAAGCTATTTTATTGTTAAAAATCTTATGGTCCCATTATCCTTGCCTAAAGATGGAATATTTGGCACTCTTGGGATAGGCACAAGTTGTGGCAGTTGTAATTTAGGGCCAAGCTCTATATCGAGCATTGCTGAACTGTTAATTGCTTTGAATATTGAATTAATTGATTAGTTGGCTGATCTAGGAGACATCTGTCTTCAGATATGTGGAGATAGCCTTCCCACTAGATCTTTATTTTTATTTTTTTGTAAACACAGTTTGCTATTGTGTGAAGGTATAAGATATCAGCATCTTCATCAGAGAAAAACATTTGCAAAAACAGTATCCCAACTCATGCTCCCCATGATGAGCACAATGGAATCTATGCAGAATCTCTCAAAAGAATGTAAGATTATTTTTATTTTTTTGTAAACACACTATCAGCATCTTCATAGTTTGCTATTGTGTGAAGGTATAAGATGGAGCAACATTCCATAAAAATGTTATTAGAATGAGTTAATTTTTTTCCAACTCCACCACAAAATGGCTAACAGCAATCAGAGAAAAACATTTGCAAAAACAGTATCCCAACTCATGCTCCCCATGATGAGCACAATGGAATCTATGCAGAATCTCTCAAAAGAATGTAAGATTATTTTTATTTTTTTGTAAACACACTATCAGCATCTTCATAGTTTGCTATTGTGTGAAGGTATAAGATGGAGCAACATTCCATAAAAATGTTATTAGAATGAGTTAATTTTTTTCCAACTCCACCACAAAATGGCTAACAGCAATCAGAGAAAAACATTTGCAAAAACAGTATCCCAACTCATGCTCCCCATGATGAGCACAATGGAATCTATGCAGAATCTCTCAAAAGAATGTAAGAGATCATTAGGTAAATATTCAAAATATGTCACATTTAAAATGCTCTTCATTCCCTCTACTACCGATTAAGGTGTAATAAGGAAAACTCACAAAACAGACTTGAAAAGCAGCATATTGAATCAAGCATTACTTATGCCACTGGATGTTCAGTGTGTGAAATTAGTAATGATAATTTTCCTACTGTAGTCTTGCATCTCAAGAAATCAAACCTTCAGTGATACAATAACATTTAATCTAAGCCATAGACATTTGTTATAAACTTTGGGAAGACAGACATGAGATTTGCACCACAAATAAATCACAGTTGCCCTATAGTTAATCTCTGGTTCTTGTCCTAGTAAGCACTACATATTGAAGTGAAACTATGCGAAAACTTAAAAGCTAACCTTCTAAATCTTTCAGAGAATCACCAATGCTTTGGTGTAATACATTTTTTTAAAACTAATGCCTTAGTAGAGACATATTCTTAAATTGCAAGTAGAGAAGTCCAGTCACCAATATGGACCATAAATCCCACACAAAAAAGGAGAATAATCAAAACATGAGAGAGGACAGCCAACATGATAACCCAAATAAAAGATTCCAAAAAGATAAAGACAGGCGATTAGCTAATGATTGGTGTTTGTGCAGTACTAAGCACCATAGATCAAAAATTCACCTAACTCATGAGTCCTTGTGAGCTATTTTTGCAGCCAAGCAACTCATCTAGCCAAGTTTTACTGAATTTTCGGCAATTTTCAGCAATTCTTGGAGAATCTTTTGGCAAGTTTTGCCAATTTTTCTTAGTTAATGAATTTAAGTCTTTTATTAATTTGCCAAGTCATCAAATCTAGGTTAAAAGTGTCTGCTGAGTTTTGCTGAGTGTTAGCACTGCAGATTAAAGTGAAACTATCCAAAAATTTGAGAGCTAACTTATCAAGTCTTCTAGAGAAACACCAATGTGTTAGTGTATATATGGCACTAATACTTCTATACAATTTTAATTACGAAATCAAATGACTTCAAGTGAGAAGTCTAGTCATCATTGTCGACCACAAATCTAACACAACAAAGAAAACAACCAACATAAAAATAAGAATAATCAAAAAGTGAGAGAACAACACAACCTAAATTAAGGATTCCAAAAAGAAAATCAACTATCTAAACATACAAATATCATTTGAGAGTACTGGCACCCTTGAAGTCCACCATCATCAAAAAGGAGTTTATCGACTTGACATCCATCACTACTATGGCTTTTCCCTTTTCCACCTTTGTTACCAAGATCTTTGGATTTTATTAAGCATTTGAAGAACTCTTAACCATAGTTACAAGACTCAAACCCAACACAAACTTGTTTGGCAGATTTTTGGCTTAGACTTGGACACAACACTCAACTCAACAAAGCCTCAACAAATTGAAAAAACCATGAAATATAGAAAAAAATTAAGGATTCAAAGCCTTTAATATGCACCCTTCAATAAATTAACTTTAAATCAATGTTACAAGACTCGCCAAGACTCAGCAAGTCCCAAGGCAAGTAGAAGGAAACAAGTCCTAAGGACTCAAGACCCAGCAAGTCTAGTCAACTCGCTGGGAACCGGAAAGTCCCACGAGTAATAATCAACCGTGGTTGGGGTGATAATAAAAAAAAAGAATAAAAAAACATGGACTTAAAACAAAAACACTTAAAATGACCTCACACCCTAAAAGTACATTCATTTCATTTCATGCACAAAGAGTAAAAAAGAAAATTGAGTTAAAAAACTTATTGAAGAAAACACCAACACATAGGTTGAACAAGAAACAATGATTAAAGCCCATTTGGCCAAATTTGTTGCAATGCTCACCACATCTAAAGCAGCCTATGGAGGATTTGGAGGAGCCCACCACTAATTTGGAGCAAATTTGAAGAGGGAAGTGTTCTTTTTTATTTCCATTGTGTTCTACATTTTTTTTTCATTTTAGGTTAATAGAAAAAATAACAAACACTGGCTATCAAACCCTAACTTCTTTTTTTTTTTTCAATTTTACTGCGCTACAATCCCTAGTTATTTTTTACTTTTTCAGATTTTTTAATTTTAGTTTAACTAGAAACTATAAATGTTCATTTATTTTTCATTTATATCTTATTGCAACATACTTTGAATTTATAAATTGTTCCAGATTTTCAATCACAATGCCAACCCCAATTAAAAAATATGCTTGTTGAAAACATGCCATCCCTAGGGTAAAAAAATGGGAGATACGATGTATCAATTGCAAACAAAATATGCTTGGGGAAGGCATTAACCAATTGAAGTATCACCTTGCACATATACCATGCCATTGATAGAAATTTGGAATAGATTGAATAACCCAAGGAACATAAATAATGCAAAACCAAAACTCCAAGAAATATGCAATGTCAAAATGACAGAATTGCATAAAGAGCTTCCAAGGTGAAAAATACAAGCTAGGTAGTGAATTTATATAGAGCTAAGAAGAAGATGGAGGTGAAAAATCAACCAATAAGAATTGACCACCAATAACCACCAACATTAAATAAAGTGATGATAAAGTAAATACTTCACCCTTAAAGGGTGGAGACACTCACCACTTTATCTCCTAGTTATTAAATGATAAATTCACTTTATTATCATAACCAAACTTAATAAAAGTGTAGGAAAAACCTATAACTAAGGGAAGATAAATTATCCCACTAGGAGATAAAAACCTACACTAGCATCCCCCTTAATCACAGCTTAGGAGGATGTAAAAGATGATGAGTCTTGGTAAATGAGGCCATGTTAGGTACACATGCACATAACAAAATCTCCCCCAAAGAGGACACCAACCACACCCCAAGCAAAGCTCACAAATGAAGAAACTTGCTCTTAGTGAAGGGTTTGGTGAAGATGTCTCCAATCTAATCTAATGTCGAACAGTACTTGAGATCAATGATCTCCATATGAATTAGCTCCTGAATGTAGTGCATGTGGATCTCAATGTGCTTGGTCTGTTGATGATGGACCAGATTGCACGAGATCTAAATCACACTCTGGTTGTCACAAAAGACTATGGGCTTTCAGAAGGGAATGCCAAACTAAGTGAGAATGTTTTAAAGCCAAATGGACTCAATAGTAGCATTAACCGCTCCTCGATACTCAACCTCTATAGATGGAAGAGCAATAGCAAACTGCTTTTTGCTCGACCAACAAACTAGACCGAAACCAAGAGAGAAGCAATACCCTAAAGTAGACTTGCGATCCTGAGAATTGCCCACCCAATTTGAATCTATGTGACCCACCAAGTCAAAATCCACACTTGCTACATAGTGAATCCCATAATTGTGAGTACCCTTGATGTAGTGAAGAATCCGCTTAGCTTCTTTCCAATGCAGCCCATGTGGCTCCTGGATGAATTGAGAGACCATGCCTACAAAATATGAAATGTCGGGCCTCATATGAGTCAGATAGATGAGACTACCAACAAGCTATTGATACAAAGTGCCATCCGCCAAGGGTGAAGAACACTTAGCCTCAAGTTTGACCCCTGATAGAAATGGAGTTGGTGCAAGCTTACAATCAGCCATGTGAAATCTATGGAGCATATCAATTGTGTATTTAGGTTGTGCAAGAGAGATACCTGAAGAAGATTGAGTGATCTCAATCCCTAAGAAGTAGTGCAATAAGCCCAAGTCTAACATCAAAAATTGATCATGAAGGGCAATTTTCACTACCCGAATGGTGGATGAGTGACTTCTTGTGATCAACAAGTCATCAACATAGAGACCCAGGAAGGTGTGAGTATCATCCTACTACAAAATGTAGACATTAGGATTAGAATGGCATCGAGTGAACCCCACTTTTAGAACAAAGGAGTCCATCTTGGCATACCAAGCCCGAGGGACCTATTTGAGGCCATAGAGAGACTTTTGAAGATGGCACACAAGTGAAGGATCTTGAACAAACCCTTGTGGCTGCTCCATGTATATCTCCTCATGAAGATCACCGTGAAGAAAAGCACTCTTCACATCCGCCTGATGAATGTCCCATCTATGTGTTGCAGCGATAGCAAGGACAAGTCGGATGGAATTCATTTTGGCAATTGGTGCAAAAGTCTCAAGAGTAGTCAATCTCAAGAACCTAGGAGAATCCTTTAGCAACCAAGCAAGCCTTATGCTTGTCAATAGACCCATCTTCTACTAATTTTGTTCGATAGACCCACTTACATCGAACAAGTTTCCTTCCCTTAGGAAGTGAGACAAGATCCCATGTGTGGTTCCTCTCCAAGGAACTGAACTCTTTCTGCATCGCTGCATCCCACTCTAGGACACAAAAAGCTTCCCAAAAGGACTGTGTATTGGAAGTTGTGACAAAGAAGAGATGTGGAGCCTCATGAAATTGTGATCGTGTTCTTATGTGATCTGAAGGATCCCCTACCCAATCCCCTGCTAATTGTAATGTCTAACAAGCCCAAAGAGGCCCTGTGACTAGAGGAGGAGAGTCAAGAGGAGAATCATCATCCTCTAAAGGTGGGTTTTGTGAACCTTCATCATCACCATCATCATCTAAAGTGGAGGAAGAAGACTCCTTATCACAATCGGAAGGATTATGATCCTCTGAAGAACTATCATCATGACGCAACGACTCTAATGGTGGTTGGAGAAGTGTTGAGAGAAGAACTGGAAGTACTCTCCTCAAAACCAACAGTCCTCTCAATGAACAACTCATGTGTGGTAGGATTGAGAAGCCTGTAGCCTTTGACATCGTCTGGTATCCGACCATACCAAGCTTGAAAAGGAGTTACCCCCTTCACAGCTTTATGAGGAACTCGGTTTTGGATATAACACGCACAATTAATGGCTTCTGCCCAAAAAGGTGGTGTCAAAGACTTGGAGTGAATCATACAATTGGCCATCTCTTTCAAGGACCGATTCTTTCATTCTACAACTTCATTTTGTTGAGAACTGTAGGGAACTATATGCTGCAAATCAATGACTTTTGAAACAAAATATTGCACAAACCTATGGTTGACATATTCCCCCCCATTATCTATACACAGAACTTTGATAGATTTCCCAATTTGTTTCTCTGCAAAAGCCATGTATTCCAAGAATGAATCGAAGACTTCAAACTTTTGTTTAAGAAAGTACACAATGGTGTACTTGGAAAAGTCATCAATGAATGCCAAAACATATCGAGCTCTACTAAAAGATGGTTGTGGAAATGACCCTGCCAAATCAATATGTACCGACTCCAAAATATGTGAGGCTCTCCAAGCTTTGCCTTTGTCAAATTTCTCTTCATGATGCTTGCCAAGAATGCAACCATGACAAACACCATCAAAAAAATGAACTAAAGGCAATCCTTGAACGATGTCCTGTTGACTGAGCTATTGCAAATAGCGATAGTTCAAGTGGCCAAACCATTGATGCCACAAATTACTCACATCATCTGAATGAGTGAGTGGAACAAACGAAGGTGGATCAAGAACAAAGTGAGAAACAAATAAAGCCGAGACGGATGATCTGCTCTCCCAACTACAACTATAGAATCATTGTGCAACTCACAAATAACCATTGAATCAGGAGTAAACTCAACCCGCTTTCTTGTACCTATGTGAGTGATTTGATAAATCGATAGGAGATTAGTTGACGATGAGGGCACACAAAGAACATCCTGAAATGTGCCATCTTCCATATCAACAAACCCTCTCCCACACACCTCAATAGGAGTGTCGTCACCCATCAAAATGAAAGGCATTGTACACGGCTCCAAAGATGCAATCTCGTCCTTAGATGAAGCCATGTGGTGCGAAGCACCAGAATCTAGAACCCATGTGGATGCTAGAGAAGCAACTACTACAAGGGCCTTGCCTTTTCCTTTCCCCTTGTTGTCTTTGGCCTTATGAGAACTCTCATCTAAACTCTATTCAATAGAATCAGGAATACTAAGATTATTCTTTTCAAAAATGTGTGTCAAGTGATCAACTCGTTTCTTCAAACATTTGTGCTCATCATGACCAAGTCCTTTACAATAGGCACATTTGACCTTCTCTTTCTTAGACTTATCGCCTTTTGAAGCTGAGGTCTCATTAGCTACTTTTGGAGCAACTGATTTCTAATCCCTCTTCTCTTTGCTATTCTTTTGTTTATTATCCTTATTACCACTTTGTCCTCATTGTTCATTTGTGCAATGGTTGGCAGCCAAGGCATGCGACTTAGAAGTCTTAAGAGTGCCCATTTGAATTAGCTTATCCTACTCCCGTGTGAGAGTAGCAAAATCATCCAAAGACGGCATGGTGAATTTGAACCAAAAAATGCATCCTTAGTAGCACAAAAGGCAGAAACAAAAACTGAATATTCAAAACTTAGCTTAGAGAGAATACTTAGAATCAATTGTTCATCTTTCTTATCAATTCCACATTGTTGTAGTTGTAGCCTTAGTGATTTCAATTTGGTGAAGAAATCCTAAACTGTGTTGAAGTTGCCTGGACTTAAACTGATTAGTTCATTTTCCAACATGTGACCTCTCATAGAATCTTGAGTGCCAAAAAAAGATTCTAGTTTTTCCCATATTTCATTTGGAGTATTCAAAGATTCAATATGAAAGAGCAAATCAGGAGATACAAACAAACACAATGCTCCATATGCTTCATCATATCTATTAAACAACTTAGCCTTTTCTTCATCTTTAGTAGTTTCAGTTTCTAATCACGTTGTTATTCTATGCAAACCAAGACTTCTTAAGTGAAGTTGTATTTTAGACTTCCACTCAAAATAGTTGTATGCAATTAGAATTGTTGTTTGAGCCATGACGAAGAGATGCAAAAGGAAGTGCAGAAAGAAAACGAACACAAAAACGCCAAAATAACCCCACCCTTTTCACTAGTATCAAAAACACTCCTCCCCTCTCCCCCCCCCAAAATATTATAAAGTTGGCACTTTATAGTTTAGTGTGTTTACAAAGCCTTTTCCAAGATACAATGCTCAAAAGGCTCACAATAACCAAAATTACAAATTCTGATACAAAATGAACCTTAGACAAAAGTTGGAAAAGTTAGCCTTATAGTTGTGTAGTGTTCTTCACCACCTTTCCAATTCGTTTCCGAAAATCAAAGCACCAAGGCAAAAGTTATGACCTGTTGTAGAAATTAGCAACAAACAACTTCAACTTGAAATATTCGGGAAAAAATGGCAAAAAAAAATTTCAATACCTCCATGGATGGAAGGTGTTTGTCTCCAACTTTTCGGCGATATCTTGTTATTGAATTTTTATGACAGTCGGTCATGCTACAAAGCTGAGGGGGTCGTACGGCCCTCTTGACAAAAAAAATTTGCCTCGATGGCTCCTAGCACAGAATATAGGAAAATTTAATGTCAAAATTCATCTCCTCGACCTCCTAAATGCAATGGCAAGGTTCTTTTTGGCTGAAAATGCTCTTGGAAAAACCTGTTCACCAGATCTAAGATTCAAACCCCTATTTGTAACTATGTCAAATGATCTCCAAATCAAATGAAACGAAAGCCAATCTTTCTCGAGCCTTCTCGACACGTTGGAATAGTCAAAAATACCGCCAATATAACTAGAAATGCTGCAATCACCCAGATCTCACAAAACACATGCAATATAAAGAGGTTATTAAATCTTTGCAAACCCTTTCTGATTCTCCAGATCGTTCAAACCGCAAGAAAATAGTATACGAGAATTTACAAGATTTTTACATTAAAGTCTCAATCTCTCAATTAGGATTCTATGAACTTAGATTTCTCAAAACAAAAGCTTTGATACCATGTTAGAAATCTAAAATAGATTGAATAACCCAAGGAAGTTTTTAAGATAAATTCAAAGTTACATAAACTTGAAAAACATAAATAATGAAAACTAGAACTTCGGCAGATATGCAATGTCAGGATGACAGAATTGCAATAAGAGCTTCCAAGATGAAAAATACAAGTTAGGTAGTGAGTTTATATAGAACTAAAGAGAGGATGGAGGTGGCAAATCAACCAATAAGAATTGACCACCAATAACCAACATTAAATAAAGTGATGAAAAGTAAATACTCCACCCTTAAAGGGTGAAGACAACTCATCATTTTATCTCCTAGTTATTAAATGATACACTCACTTTATTATCCTAAGCAAGCTTAATAAAAGTGTAGGAAAAACCTATAACTAAGGGAAGATAAATTATCCAACTAGGAAAATAAAAACCTACACTAACAACCATGATGTTAAACCATGCCTAGTAGTGTCTCCTGGATTTATACACAAAGTGCAAAACCAATTTGAAACTTTTGAGCAGCAAAAAGAATTAAAAAAGAGGCAAAAGGAAGAAATGGAGGCCACTGGTGGAGAGGCTTCTTCAATTTCTCTATTTCCTAGATCTTTGAGTAGTGGCAATGGCAGTGGCAATGTTAGTATTGAGCTTAGATTTTGTAGAGCTTCATCTAATTTAGAATCATTTTTGGTCCACACACTACTCTAGGTGCCCATCCATCACTTGAGAGCATTGATTCGAACAAGGGTAAGCATGATGCCACAAGAAGTGCACTTGGGGACTTCTAGTTCTATTGCACCATTCCATTTCACACAACTAAATAATTTCTTTAAAAAGTATATAGTTTGATTTCTTTGTCTTTCGAATTTTTTGCATTTAGGAGTATGTAGAATTTAAAGTTAAATCTTAATTTAAAATACTTATTTTATTTGTTTTAGGTCTTCTTATTGGCAGAACATGATAGATCAAGATGTCATTATTATTTGTGGGATGGGATTCAAAGACCCTAATGATGAGGAGGTAATAGACTCCATTTTGAATCAAAACGTGGCTGATGTGAAGGTCAATATTGAGGAGCAATATGACATATGGAAGAAAAAGGGTTGCACCATCATGACTAATGGTTGGACCAATAGGAGAAATAGAACATTGCTGAATTTTCTTGTTTCTTTATAAAAGATGGGCATGAT